>CAWTZC010000093.1:51750000-52350000 GCA_963919715.1 Microtus obscurus
CTGTGAACCAGGTGAGGTACACCACCACAAAGATGCCCCGAGAGATCGGCTTGGTGGCCATCATGCCCCTGTCTCTCCTTGCCATTCTCACTCATCTCATCTTTTCCTCTCTTCAGACTGCCACTCAGCCTCGCTCCTGCTGGGGTTCCTTTGGCCCTCCTGTCCTACCTTCCTGGAGTTTCGTCTCATGCCCACACCATCTCATTTCCCTCCTTACTTCCTGCAGACCCCAACTAAGGCTTCCCAGGCATTTGAGTGTGTGACGTACCACTGATTTCTCTCCCAAGACAGAAAATATTTCAGAGCACTCGTTTGCATTCATACAAGAATGAAATTTCACCCTGCGAACATGTTCACCCCATTGGTATAGGGCCTCCCCCCATCCCATCCACTCTACCACCTCCAGACCCAGGGACACCACGGCCACTGCCTCTACCTCTACCAAGTGCCATTTGCATGTCTTACCTCTAGCCATGGCTGCTGTTACTGCCTGGAATCTGGACTGCGGTATTCTGATAATCTTTTAAAATTTATTTTATTTTATCTATGTTATCTATTATTATTATTATTTGGTTTTTTTTTTTTTGAGGCAGGGTTTCTCTGTGTAGACCAGGCAGTCCTCGAACTCACAGAGATCACCTGCCTCTGCCTCCCGAGTGCTGGGACTAAAAGTGTGCACCACCGCTGCCTGGCTTGTATTTTGCTGATCTTTACGTTGGGCTTTACTTGAGAGCAGAGCTTTGATGGTCTGAATGAGATGTCCCGAATAAGTCTTGGTATTTGGATATTTGGTGCTCAGTTAGTGGCTATTTGGGAAGGATTAAGCTGTATGGCCTTGCTGGGGGTAGATGGGGGCATGCTTGGGGTTTCAAAATCCTCTTACCCCTCTCAGTGTGCTCTCTCTTGCTTATGGGTTTAGATGTGAGCTCTCAGCTATTCCTGCCATCACGCCTTCACTCTGCCATCATGGATTCTAACCCTCCCTGAAAGATTAAAGGGTTTTTTTTATAAGTTGCTTTGGTCATGGTGCTTTGTCGTAGCCATAGAAAAGTCACTAAGGCAGTCCCCCGCCCCCCAGCATCATGGAGTAGAAACTTCACACAGATATATCTGGTCCCTTAAGTCTCACCTCCCAGGAAAATTAGAGGCGGGCAATGTGCTTATATTGTCCCAGGAACAACTAGAAGTTGTGTTTCCCGTCTGCCAGTGTCACTGTCAGACAAGTGTCATACAAGACAAGGACCAGCTAGGTGTGACTTAAGGAACTCTTCCTGAGTTTTTTTTTTAATATTTATTTATTATGTATACAATATTCTGTCTGTGTATATGCCTGCAGGCCAGAAGAGGGCACCAGACCTCATTATAGATGGTTGTGAGCCACCATGTGGTTGCTGGGAATTGAACTCAGGACCTTTGGAAGAGCAGGCAATGCTCTTAACCTCTGAGCCATCTCTCCAGTCCCCTCTTCCTGACTTTTCATGGTAACTCCTGCACCCCTGTTTCAGGATGCCTCCAAGTCACCAGCTCAGTATCCCAGCAAGGAGGACAACTGGTCTTCACCTGCACTTTGTGGCACAAGAGAGGCGAAGCCGAGGGGCTAATACTCTTCTGGTGCAAAGACAGGCGGTCCGACTGCTCTCCTGAGACCAGCTTAGAGCAGCTAAGGGTGAAAAGGGATCCTGGGACAGATGGTAGCAATGAACAGAAATCTCAGTTGGTATTCATCATAGACCAAGCCACACCATTGGACAGTGGGACCTACCAGTGCTGTGCCCGAAGCCAGAAGCCAGAAATCTACATTCATGGTCATTTTGTCTCTGTTCTAGTCACAGGTAAGTCCCTAAGAACCAAATGCAGCCAGAGGAGCAGTGAGCGGGGCTGACAGTAGGAGTTTCGAGTAGCGAGTTGAGGTCCTAAATAGCAATCCCCTTGAGCATCCTTCCTCCCCTGAGCATCCTTCCTCCCTTGAGCACCCTTCTTCCCTTGAGCACCCTTCCTCCCCTGAGCATCCTTCCTCCCTTGAGCACCCTTCCTCCCCTGAGCACCCTTCCTCCCTTGAGCATCCTTTCTCCCTTGAGCACCCTTCCTTTCTAGAGCATCCTTCCTCCCTTGAGCACCCTTCCTTCCTAGAACATCCTTCCTTCCTCCCTTGAGCACCCTTCCTTCCTAGAACATCCTTCCTTCCTCCCTTGAGCATCCTTCCTTCCTCTTACCCAGTTCTCTGCCAGCACCACGCTGGCTAATATACCTCATGTTAAACCTTTCTTTAAAGTATATGTATGAAGGTAATCTCATCTTTGCCTTTACTGTTCAGCATCTTTATCGAATGGCCCTTTCATTCTCATTAGAAGACTGAGTCTTCAGGAAGTGCAGGGATTTATTTAATGCCACTCATCAACTGGACTAGTAACCATAGAAGAGAATAGGGGTGTTTATTAAATCCTAGTAATAAAATAATAATAATAATAATCAACCCAGGCCTTTTGATGACTACTCTGCAGTTCTCTCAGTGAAGAGCCTGTATTTCCCAAATATACAGAGATGGGTTTAAAATAAAATCAGTGATTTCCCTAAGAAGCATTTGACTCTAAGAAATGAACCTACTCCAGCTACTGGATTAGAACAGAAAAATAAAGCAGAAAGTGTGGATAGCCCCCACAAGTTCAGTTTTCTAGAATCAGAAGCCAGAAAGCTGAACAGGACCCAAAACAGTCCATCAGGGTCTCAAGCTCACCAAGGGAGCAAGGCTTCTGGCCTCTGCCTATGCCCTTCATGTCCCATCAGCCTCCCCAGTGAACCTCACTGTGATGACTCTAGCCAGGCTGTAGAAAGGGCCCATCTGGGCCTGAGCCTTCAGAATCCTGTGGAAAATGCACCTTCTACCTACAGTTCTATACCCAGCCAAACTACCAATCTATGTGAGACAAGAGACACTGTTCTATGTACAATGGCTTAAAAAAGCTTGCCGTCTGTGAACGTTTCTCAATGCTGGAGATTGATCCCAGGACCTAGAACATGTTAAGTCAGTACTTTGTCACTGAGCCACATGCCAGCCTCATACAATTTTTTTTAAAGAATCCACCAATCCAGCATGGTGGCGCATACCTATAATCTCAGCACTCAGGAAAACAAAGACTGATCGTAAGTTTTGGGCCTGGGCTACATAGCTACACCATGTCAGCAAACACACAAATAAACATTATCTTAGCCCTCCACCCACAGTAAATAAAAAATCCGGGCAGTGGTGGCGCACGCCTTTAATCCCAGCACTCGGGAGGCAGAGGCAGAGGCAGAGGCAGAGGCAGGCAGGCCGATCTCTGTGAGTTCAAGACCAGCCTGGTCTACAGGAGCTAGTTCCAGGACAGGCTCCAAAACCACAGAGAAACCCTGTCTCGAGAAAAAAAAAAAAATCTAGAGCTCCTCTGAGGTTGACTTGTCTCTGTACCTGCTGAAGGCTAGGTTCTGTATTTATTTGCTCAGCTTAAGCCTATTACCACAGCCTGCAGATATCAAAACTGTTTATTCAGGAAGTGGATTATGCTGCCAGGCATTCTTTGAGATCACATGGGGAAAGCAACAAAAGGAAGTCCTGACTTCTGATCCCCTCTCCTGATCCGTGATTCTCTTTTGAACCTGGCACAGGGAACCACACTGAGATCAGACCGAGACAAAGGCAGGACCATATGGACAGCACTCCCAGTTCAGACTTCCTGCAAGCAAAGGCCTGCGGGATGCTGGTCACCATCCTGGTGGCTCTTCAAGGTATGTTCAGAAGAGATTTCAGCGCTCCAAGCTATGAGTTTGTACTGCCAGCTTAATTATTTCCTAGGCGGGAAAGTACAGAAAGGAAGGAGGGGGAAACGTGTTCCCCAAGGCCTGGCCATCTACAGTATGTGGGTGAAACCGGCTTAAAGTTACTAAAGTCCTCATACTGTAGCTATGTGGAGACAGACAAATCGGATTTCCCTCTGGGTAAGAGGTTGGGCCTCTTAGGAAAGGCCTGTGGGAGACACGAAACACAGCTGCCCCACTCGCTCAATGAACACAGCAATGCCAGGACAAGCCACAGGTCTCTAGTTATCACACAAAGATGAACAAGGCAGGAGACAGGGTCGGCCTGAGGTGGGGTTTGAACACAGTACCTCCACAAAGATGATGACCGTATTGAGTATTAAAATACTGAGACATTTAATAATTTTCCACTAGGATTTTGCATAACAAATAAATGATATGAGATTTTGACTGTCCTTGGCAGCCAAAAGGGCCAGCTTCTACACAGGGGACATGAGGATGGAGCAGTCTGGTCATTTGCTCGCACTGAATACATGTTTCCCTAGTGGGTTAAGCTATATTCTTGTTAATAAATGCTATTTCTTCAGGCACACTTTGAGTACACACTCAAAGGGAAACGGGGTCCACCTTGCACTATCGTCACTACCTGACTCCAGAGTCACCCCAGAACAGCAAGGCCTCTGCTCCCAGTACCCTTTTCTAGTCAAGAACAAAGCCTTACATTCAACTATTTATTTTCTCCTGTACTCAAGGCGCTCTGAAGGTACACAAAAGAAAAAACAAAACTAAATCATAACTACTTATGAAGCTGTGTGAATGAGACATGGTCTCCCCATGCAGCCCAGTCCTACCCCAGGCGTAATCCTGGGATTTACAGGTGTGAAGAGCCATATCCAGCTTTTCCTTCTCTTCCTCTTCCTCCAATCCAAGCCTTAGCAGACAGAGGAAAGAGGCAGCATTCAGCAGAAAAACACACGCGTTTCCGGGGGTCTTAGCGATATCATGGAGACCAAGTTATAATGCTTTTTCTTCCATGTGAGGTTAAAGTGAAGGAGTGTCCTGATCCCTGCGCCTCCCTCTGCGCCTCCCACACAGCCCAGATACTATGTTCACATATTTTCCCTATTCCCTTTCTAATCACGAGAGCCTATCAAACAGCCACCTCAGGACGGGCCTCAAATCAGGTGTTCTGTTTCTCAGTTAGTCTAAGTTGTGAGGTAGTGATACAAACCATTCATTTTGTTTCGACAGCTCTATAAAAAAAAAAAAAACTTCAGAAGAAGGTACAGCAAGATAAATCTGACAACGCACACAGGAAGAACGAGAAGGGGAACAGAAGCCAAGTAGACCAAGAATCTGGAGGGTCAGCAAGATGGCTCTGCCAAGAACAGGAGCTTGCCTGCCAAGCTTCAGCTCAAACCTCTGCACCCACATGGTGGAAGAAGAGAACTGACTCCCCCAAGCTGTCCTCTGACCTCCATGGGAGTGCCGTGCTCTGACCCCAATAAATAAAATCATTCCAGGGATCTGGCAGAGCGTTTGGCATACTTCTGGATCTTCTTTCCTTATTGCCAGCGCAAGTTTGCCTACTCCCGCCTCAGTGCCAAGAGAGAAAACATGTTACAAGTGTGATTGGTGTGCTGGCCTTAAATACCAGGTATGTTTTATACCACAGAATTATGGTTCGTCTCCCCTGCAACACAGTAAAATAAGTGAGTTCTTATTTTATATGTGTGTGTGACGCATGTATGCGTGCACACTGAACACGCGGAGGTCAGAGAACAACTCCTGGGAGCTGGTTCTCTCTTCCTCTGTGAGGGCTGGAGATCAAACTCAGGTGGCCAGGCTTGTGCAAGTGCTAACAGCTGTCTGTAACTCCAGGCTCTGATACCCTTGCACAGACATACAGGCAGGCAAAGCACCAACACAAATAAAAATAATAAATTAGAAAAGAAAACTGTACTTCTAACTGGGCCATCGTGTCGCACGCCTTTAATCCAGCACTTGGGAGGCAGAAGCAAGTGAATCTTGTGAGTTTGAGGCCAGCCTGGTCTACAGAGTGAGTTCCAGGACAGCCAGGGCTACAGAGAGAAACCCTGTCTCAAAACCAAACCAAACAAAAACCAGCTGTACTTCTGATTAGAAAAAAATGGCCACCACAAGCCGCAGCCAGGATCTCAGTGAGAAGGAAAAGCTACAACAGATGCTTTGTTTATGTGCACACCATCCAATCTGTCACAAAGAAAATGTAAAAAGAGGGGGGAAAAAAGATCTCAAACTTGAATGTCTACAGTTCCTCTTGTCTGGGACATCTTCTAGCTCAGTTAAGAGCTACACTTGGTCCTGGTACATACCCCTAGTCATGCACACTGTATTCTGATTTCCATTAGAAACCCCTAGGACAGTGTCACCTGTGTGCCCAGACAAGGACATTAGTACCAGCCAGTATTTCCTCCCGCAGGAATGACACCATTCCATTAACTCCTTCCCAGCTCCATTCATAGAACTTTGGAGATTTCTTTTGGAAACTCTTAAGAGCACTCTCTTAGAGCAACTTTCAAATCTCTGTTAATCCCACAACCCTGAATTCATCATCCTGAGTAAATATTTACACATATATTCATATAAGTGATGTATAATGATTCATATATATTCATATAATACATTGTATGTACGTATACAATTAGTGTACAGGCTGAAGCCCGGCTGGTTCAGTAATGACTGTCCAACAGAAGGTCCAAGGATCTAGCAGTCACACAGTCTGTTAGGGTGGATGTCTCAGCTTGTCTTCAGTATTTGCTGGAATCCTGAAGAAGTAGGTGTGACGTTTTCACTTGATGGCAAGTGAGAATGAAGCTGCCATCAAGAGCAAGGGCAAGCAAGCAAAGAGCAGAAGCTTCATCCTTCCATGTCCTTTGTAGAGGCCGCCACCAGAAGGTGTGGCCCAGATTAAACGTGGATCTTCCCACATGGAAAGATCCAGATTAAAGATGGGTCTTCCCGCATCAAAAGGTTTAATTAAGACAAATCCCTCACTGGTGTGCTGGTGTGGGTGTTCCTTCTGTCTGTGTGTTGCTTTTATTGGTTAATGAATAAAGAACTGCTTTGAGCACATGGCAGGGAAGAACAGAAGTAGGCGGGGAAAGCTAGGATGTATGCTGGGAGAAAGAAGGGCAGAGTCAGGGAGACGCCATGGAGCCGCTAGAGACAGACGCTGGAACTTTGCTGGTAGGCCATGACCTCGTGGTGATGCACAGATTAATGGAGATGGGTTAAATTAATATGTAAGAGTTAGCCAATAAGGGGGCTGGAGAGATGGCTCAGTGGTTAAGAGCACCGCCTGCTCTTCCAAAGGTCCTGAGTTCAATTCCCAGCAACCACATGGTGGCTCACAACCATCTGTAATGAGATCTGTGCCCTCTTCTGGCCTGTAGGCAGAGTACTGAGAATACTGTATACATAACAAATAAATAAATCTTTAAAAAAAAAAGTTAGCCAATAAGAAGCTATAGGTAATGGTGATTTAAATAATACGGCTTCTGTGTGATTATTTCGGTTCTCAGCTAGCCGGGAAGCTGGGAAGAACAAGCGGCCTCCTCCAACAGTGTGCCCTTCATTTTCAGATTTTAGTTCATTCTAATGTTGGCAAGTTGACAACCAAGAATAGCCATCACAAAGTCGGGCAGTGGTGGCACACACTTTTAATCCCAGTACTCGGGAGGCAGAGGCAAGTGGATCTCTGCGAGTTTGAGGCCAGCCTGGTTTACAGAGCGAGTTCCAGGGCAGGTTCCAAAGCTACAGAGAAACCCTGTCTCAAAATTAAACAAACAAACAAAACAAAAATTAAATAAATAAGTAGCCATCACAAGCATGTTTATCTTCCCATTTCTTTACCACAGAGGAAAGGGTTTTGCCCTTAATATTTAAGTATCTATTATACAAACCCTGCTTCTACAGTCTGCTTCCTTCATTGATGTCAGTGAGTCTCACAGCAGCTTACCAGACAACTCTGAAGCTTCCCTCATTTCTAAGCCCCTTTGGTGCAATTTAAACGAGACAGATGAAGCTTTTCTTGAGTGATCTAGTTCTCCTTGAGGAACAGTTCTTGTAGCCAGACAGAAACTGAAGTATGCAAGAGGTCATGGGAAATTCAATGTGCTACCAAACACGTATCAATAGTATTAACCCTGGTATGGTACACCTATAGTCCCAGTGCTTGGGAGGCTGTGGCAGGAGGATGGTGAGTTCAAGGCCAGCCTGGACTATAGAACATGACCCTGTGACAGAAAGGGGGGGGTGGAGGTTAATGTGCAACTGAAGCTTAGTCTTAATGTATGCTCTTAGCGGACTTGATGTCCTTGGGTCAATTGCTCAGTCCCCTCAAAACCATAAATACATATAGACAAACAAATAATTAATAACCAAGCCAAGCGTAGAAATGCACACCGGTCTTCCTAGCCCTGGAGACTGAGGCAGTAGGGTCTGAGGTTCCAAGCCAGCTTGGGCTATACAGTGAGACACATTCTCACACTAACCAAGGTAACTGGGACTGGGGGCGTGGCTCCCAGTAGAGTGTTTTCCAGAAATTATGAAGTCCTGGGTTCCAACCCCAGCAACACATAAACTGGGCATGGTGGCACACTCATATAATCCCACACTGAAGGGATTCAGAAGCCCAAGGTTGTCCTCGGTTACAACATGAACCCTTTCCTCCCTCCCCCCTCAAACCACACACACACACACAAATGTGAGCTCAACTGATTATAATATATGAGTACTAGATAATAAACATCTTTAAGTAATTTGTTCTTGACCCTTAGAGATGACAAAGTTTTACTTTAAGCGGATCTCTGCCATTGACCATGTAATGAGGTACCTACTTATCCAAGCCAAGTGTCCTGTAAGAAAGAAATCCTGGGAAAATGGGGCCTGTTTGTACATGAGAGAAGCAGAATGTGAGATTCCAATCTTCCCTCTGCCTGCTGACTCAGTGACCAGCATGTCTTTTCTTCCTCCAAGGTACAATCTGTACATACATGTGTCTGAGAGTGTATATATTATCTAAATATACACACAGAGAGAGGAGGGAGGACTGGAGGGAGGGAAGGAAGAGGGACAGGGTGGTGCACACCTTCAATCCCAGCACCAGGCAGTAGGGGGGGTGGGCAGGTCAATCTCTGTGATTTTGAGGCCAGCTTGGTTTACATAGTGAATTCCAGGACAGCCAGGGCTATGTAGAGAGACCCTGTCTCAAAAAAAAAAAAAAAAAAAAAAAACAAACAAAAGAAAAACCAAATTCTTCCTTTAAATCTCCTGACTTGAGAATCAACTATTGGATTACCAGAGAACTGCTAAAAAACAGATACCTGAGAATTTACAAAACTGTCACATAGCAATTGTTGATAAATATTTATATTGAGATAAGGAAGGTATTTAATCTACAGTCATTCTTTTTAAATTGCATGTATATGTGCATCTTTGTAGGTACTTGCTATGTGCATATGGGTGTCTGGGGAGGCCAGAAGAAGAGGTCACAGCATACCCTGGAGCTGCAGCAAGGGCAGTCGTGAGCCACTTGATATGGGTGCTGGGAACTGAACTCAAGTCCTAGGCAAGAGCATGAGGTCTTTTTTTCTTTTCTTTTCTTTTTCTTTTCTTTTCTTTTCTTTCTTTCATTCTTTTTGTTTGTTTGTCTTTTGAGACAGGGTTTGTGAAGCCTTTGGCTGTCCTAGAACTAGCTTTGTAGATCAGGCTGGCCTCAAACTCACAGAGATCCACCTGCCTCTACCTCTGGGATCAAAGGTGTGTGCCACCACTGCTTGGCAAAAGTAGATTCTTTTCTCATACAATATATCCTGATTATAGTTTCCCTCCCTCCATTCCTTCTAGCTCTTCCCCACGTCCCCTCCTTTCTGTCTCTCAAAAACAAGGGCAGAACATGACAACATAGAATGTAATAAGATGAAGCAAAACTATGATGTCAAAGTTGGACACAGCAACCCAAGAGAAGAAAAAGAGTCCCAAGAGCAGTCACTAGAGTCTGAGTCTCATGGTTAGGAGTCCTGTTGTAGGGGGCCGCTTGTTTGTTCCCGGCTGCTTAGCCCCAAAATAATCACACAGAACCATATTATTTGCAATAGCTAACTCATATATTAGGTTAACCCATCTCCATTAATCTATGTACTGCCAAGTGGCTGTGGCTTACCGGGTAAAGTTCCAACCTCTGTCTCAGGTGGGATACATACCTTCTCCTGACTCTGTTGAAATTGGGGTGTCGGGGTTGCATCCCCAACACCCCAGCCGCCTGGCTAGCTTATCCCCCGAAATAACAACACACAAACTGTATTCATTTAAACACTGCTTGACCCACTAGCTCTAGCCTCTTAAGGGCTAACTCTCGCACCTGGTCTAACCCATTTCTAATATTCTGTGTTAGCACCCCAAGGTGCGCTTACTGGGGAGATTCTAGCCTACGTCCATCCTGGGTTGGAGCTTCATCTTGAGTCCTTCAGAGAGCAGAGCTATCCTGTCTGCCCGCGAGACAGGAGCTTGGCGTCTCTGAGCGGAGCTGCATGATTTCTGACCTCACTTCCTCTTCCTGTCAGCATTTTGTTCTGTTTACTCCTCCTACCTGTTTTAACCTATTAGGGCCGGCCAAGCAGTTTCTTTATTTTAACCAATGAAATCAACAGATTGATATATGACACTCCCACATCATGACTCCATCTTCTTTCTCCCAGTATTCAGCCTAACTTTCCCTACCTAGTTGTTGTTGTTATTGTTCTCCTTCTCCTCCTTCTCCTCCTCCTCCTCCTCCTCTTTGGTTGGTGTCAATGTTTCCCTTTTGGTAGCTTGTAGAGTACCTTCCCGAACCAAACAGACTCAAACATAGGGATGAAGGTTCCATGTAAGGTACTAGCTTGACTTTTTCCATGTTCATGAGTTGTGTGGTTATTGTCCTCAGCAATGGGGCCCCTGCTGTCAGTTTTCAGAGAGCAACCCTTTGTCTTAACAACAACACCTAGCTTGTTTAGGAATTTCCATGGGATCCCCTTGACCAAAAAGTCAATTGAATGTATCCCAGTCCTGCCACTGGGAACCTTGCCTGGCAACAAGAGATGACCAGTTGAGACTCCATATCCCACACTACTAGGAGTCCTCACTAGGATCACCTTCATACATTCCAGGAAATTTCCACTGTGCTGGGTTTCCACACTACTCCCCAAATGCCCCCCATCCCCAGCCTATCTCTCCACCCTATCTTCCCATCACCTGATCCTACTCCCCCACTCCCATTCCCACCTGTCCCCAGTCCACCAGTAAGATCTACTCTACTTCCTCCTCTCAGAGAGACCGATGTATCCCCCTAGACCACCTTCTCTTTTTTTTTTGGATTTTTCGAGACAGGGTTTCTCTGTAGCTTTTGGTTCCTGTCCTGGAACTAGCTCTTGTAGACCGGGCTGGCCTTGAACTCACAGAGATCCGCCTGCCTCTGCCTCCCGAGTGCTGGGATTAAAGGCATGCGCCACCACCGCCCCGCTGACCACCTTCTCTTTATCTAATCTCTCTGGGTATACAGATTGTAGCTTGGTTACCATTTACATAAAGGCTGATATCCACTTGTAAGTGAATATATACACTAATTAACTTTCTGAGTCTGAGTTACCTCACTTAGGATGATTTTTTCTAGGTCTATCCATTTGCCTACAAATTTCATGATGTAAATTAAAATTATAGCTGAGTAATATTGTGCAAATGTACCACATTTTTAAAAATCCATTCTTCTGTTGAGGAACATCTAGGCTGTTTCCAGTTCCTGGCTATTATGAATAAAACCATAATGAATGTGGTGGAGCAAGTATCCTTATAGTATGGCAGAGCATCCTTTCGGCATATGCCCAAGAGTGGTAGAGCTGGATTTTGAGGTGGATTGATTCCCAACTTAGTCTAAGGAATCACCATATTGATTTCCATAGTGGCTATACAAGTTTGCACTTCCACCAGCAATGGATGAGTGTTCCCTTTACTCCACATCCTGGCCAATGTTATCTTAGCCACTCTGATGGGTGTAAGATAGAATCTCAAAGTCATTTTGATTTACATTTCTCTGATGGCTAAGGATAATGAACATTGCTTTAAGTGCTCCTCAGTCATTTGAGTTTCCTCTGTTGAGAATCTGTTTAGATCTGTACCCTATTTTTAAATTGTATTCTTTGTTTTTCTGATATGTCGTTTGTTGAGTTCTTTATAGATTTGGGATATTAATCCTCTATTGAATGTGGAGTTGGTAAAAAAAAAGTATTTTTTTAATTTATTTATCTATTTATTTAAGATTTCTGTCTTTTCCCCACTGCAGCCTCCCCCCCCCCCAAAAAAAAGTGTTTTCCCATTCTGTAGGTTTCTGCTTTGTCCAATTAATGGTGTCCTTTCCCTTAGAGAAGCTTCTCAGTTTTGTGAGGTCCTATTTGTTAACTGTTGAGCTTAGTGCCAGCACTATCAGTGTTCTGCTCAGGAAGTCATCTTCTGTGCCAATGATCTCAAGGCAATTCCCCACTTTCTCTTCTATCAGACTCAGTGTGTCTGGTTTATGTTGAGGTCTTTGATCCACTTGGACTTGAGTTTTATGCAGGGTGATAGATATGGATCTATTTGCATTCTTCGATATGCAAACATCCACTTTGCCCAAAACCATTTGTTGAAGATGCTGTCTTTTTTCCAATGTGTATATTTCTGGCTTCCTTATCAAAATCAGGTGTTCATAGGAGTGTGGATTTATGTCTGGCCTTCGATTCCACTGATCAATGTGTCTGTTTTTAATTCCAATATCTTGCTGTTTTTATTATTGTAGCTCTGTAGCATAACTTGAAATAGGGAATTATGTGACCTCCAGCAGTTCTTTTATTGTTCAAGATTGTTTTAGATATCCTGGGTTTTTGTTTTTATATATGGTGTTTAGAATTGCACTGTCAAAGAATTGTGTTGGAATTTTGATGGGGACTGCACTGACTCTGTAGATTGCTTTTGGTAGGATGTCAGTTTTACTATGTTAATCTATGAGCATGGGAGATCTTTTCATATTCTGGTATCTTCATCAATTTCTTTCTTCAAAGACTTGAAGTTTTTATCATACATGTACTTTACTTGCTTGGTTAGAGTTACTTCAAGATATTTTGTATTATTTGAGAATATTGTGATTCTTAGTACATTTGTCATTTGTATACAGGAGGACTACTGATTTTTTAATGTTATTTATTTTTTTAGTTAATCTTGTATCCAGCTATTTTGCTGAGAATGCTTATCAGCTGTAGGAATTTTTAGGGTCACTTATGTATACTATCATATCACCTGCAAATAAAGATACTTTGACTTCTCCCTTTCCAATTTGTTCACCTTGGTCTCCTTTAGTTGTCATTGTTCTAGCTGAATAGATATGGAGAACATAGACAATCTTGTCTTGTTTCTGATTTTATTGTTTTGATTTTCTCCTCATTTAATTTGATGTTGTCTATAGGCTTGCTGTAAATTGCCATTATTATGTTTAGGTATGGTCCTCATATCCCTATTCTCTCCAGAACCTATATCAAGAAGGGACGTTGGATTTTGTCAAAAAAAAAAAAAAAAAGTTCTGTATCTAATGTGGGTTTTTTTTTTTTACTTAGTTTATACGGTGAATCAAATTTGTTGATTTACATATGTTGAACCATCTCTGCACCTCTGGGATGAAGCCTATTTGATCATGGTGGATTTTTTTTAATGTGTTCTTGGATTTGGTTTGCAAGTATTTTATTGAGTATTTTTGTATCTGTATTCATAAGGGAAATTGTTCTGTAAATTCTCTTTCTTGGGTTACATGGTTTAGGTAAAAGGGTAACTGTGGCCTCATAAGATGAACAAGGCAATGTTCCTTCTGTTTCTATTTTGTGGAATAAACTGAGGAGTGTTGGCATTAACTCTTCTTTGAAAGTCAGACAGAATTCTGCGCTAAAACCTGCACTAAAAAAAAAGCCCGGGCTTAGCCAGACAGTAGTGGCGCACACCTTTAATCCCAGCACTTGGGAGGTAGAGGCAGGTGGATCTCTATGAGTTTGAGGCCAGCCTGGTCTACAAGAGCTAGTTCCAGGACAGGAACCAAAAGCTACAGAGAAACCCTATCTTGAAAATCAAAAAAAAAAAAAAAAAAAAGAAAAGAAAAAGAAAAAAGAAAAAAAGAAAATTATTCATTTTTTTTAGATTTTTTTTTTTCAGTTTTGTGAAATACTGGTTTTTAAAGTATGTCTTTATGATTCTCTGGATTTCTTTGGTGTCTGTTGTTATACTCCCTTTTCATTTCTGATTTTGTCACTGTGAATAGTCTCTATCTTTTAGTTTGGATAAGGATTTGTCTATCTTGTTTTCTCAAAGAAACAACTTTTGTTTCATTGATTGTTCTTTGCTTCTATTGATTGAGTGTGATTATTTCTGGCCATCTACACTCTTGGGTAAGTTGCTAGTATAAGATCTCTACAATTTTTCAATGTAGGCATTTAGTGCTATCAACCTTCCTCTCAGCACCACTGTCGTTGAGTCCCTAAGTTTGGGTATGCTGCGTATTTGTTTTCACTGAATTCTAGCAAGTCTTTAATTCCTTTATTTCTGTCTTGATCCATCTTTCATTAAGAAGAGATTTGTTCTGTTTCCATGAATTGAAATGTGGTCTTGGTGGATTTTTTTTCTTTGATGCATAAATTAGTGTCCTTTTCTATCTCTTGATTAATTTTGGTTCAGCAGGCAGAGAACTCTCTCATTATTTTGTTTTCCCTCCTCAACTTCCTTGTCCTCTAACAAAATACAAAGACATCTTTAACCCACACACTTACCCCCAAAACAGAGTGTAAGTCATCAAAAACTGAGGAAGGGTTCCTAGCCAAAAAAGAGACACATCAAACTGTAGTGATCTTGTTCTGACTGCCCTGAACTGTGAGTGCTGATGTTCTGCTATAAATGCAGCTGTGCACCTTCAGGTCCCGTTCTGCTATAAATGCAACTGCGCGCCTTCAGGTCCTGTCTTGGTGCCAACAGCTAATAGCATCTCCATTATGTCCTTCTGAGACACTGAAGCTCAACACCATCCTCACCAATCTCCATTTATTCAGCTTTAAACATGGACAGAGCATGTGTATGGGCAGTGTTAGAACTTAAAGCGAGGTCTACCTCTCCCAGAGAAGTTGTTTTGGGCATGATTACATTGATCAGATTGATTCCAAGTATAGGGAGAACTGAACAGAACAGGAAGAGTTTCACACATAAAAAATGGGCTTTACAAACTAAAACAAGGCAACATAAAATCCCAATCCCTAAATAACAATGAATTATCAAAAATGTGCCTTGGTATAGAAGCACTAATAAAATAATCCTATTTTTCTGAGGGAAATTATTGTAAGGTCCCGAGTATGAAAGACAGTGAACAAAGAGGTGAGGGTCATCAAAAACAGCTCAGTAGTAAGGAATTCCAACATCTGTCCTTCTGTGTTATTATGTGTTGCCCAACTTAGTGCCAAAAAGGAACCAAAATCAGATTTCTTCCAACCCAAGACTAAGACATGCCATGTTGGTTTTTAGGGACACTGCACTTCCTGAATTAAAATAAGAAAATCAAAGTGTAGACGACAGGCCACTTTTCTTTCCCACTGTTGTTTTCCTTGTTTGCTCTCTGAAGATCAAGGCAAGTATAGTCTCAGACTCCTAAGTTTTTTTATTCTTACCTTGCTAATGTGGCCAAGAGTAGGTACTCTTGCACAATTAAGACAAAAAGACTTTATATAGGGCTCTGGCTCCTCTGTATTTGCTGCAAAGTCCACGACTGGTGGGACAGATATTGGAGGAGGAGGTAGAGACATCCATTACAAGACAACGTGACAGCAGAACCCTAGCTAGACTTTAAGGAACTGATTCTACTCAGGCAGGAGCAAACTGACATAATTAAGTTTTACACTCAAAAAAGTATATCACTGTGAATTCAGGAACAAGAGGCATTTGGTTGTAGATACAATTCCATCTGTAGGTCCTAACCTTAAATTTAGAGAAACACACTCATTGCATTAATATTATGGGTTGGGGTTTCTTACATGATTCCTAAATCCATCTACTACTTTGTTTGCTTGTTTAGTTTTGAAACAATTTACAGCTATGATAAGAAGATTAATACAGGCAGCCCTGGTTCAGGTGTAGTCTTTAGTTTCAGAAAGTCCATCGGTCATGTAGCTGGTTGTCATTGCTAAATCTGTTGCTTGCAGAGGCCTCAGAGCTCTGGGTTTGCCGAGTGGAGTCCTCACCATTTAAGCTCTTCCTACATACTGGGCATGTGTCATGCTGAAACAAAATGATATCAGTCCATGTAAACAGCATGACCTTAGAAGCTAGGAATACCAAGCTGGGGAGATGGCTCAGTCAGTAAAATGTTTACAAACAAATACAGAACCCATGTAATGGGTTTCATGCAATCCACATAAAACATGAGTGACAGATGGAGAGGCAGAAACACAGACCCCTGGGGTTTGTGGCCAGCCAGCCTAGCCTGATCTGTCAAGTTCCAGGTCAACCAACCAGAAACACCATCTCAAGAATAAAATTGAATACTTCTTAAGAAAACAACATCTAAGGTTGACCTCTGACCTCCCCATGCCCACAAAGACTATGCGCTCACATGCCACTTCACCACCCCCATATGACATAAGGATACCTGCCTAGCATTCACGGGGTCCTAAGTTCAAGCCCTAGTACCATCAAAACAGGATATCTCTGGTATAGAACGTTAAGCAGAATGGACAGAATTCTAAGTCAAGAAGTTAATAAAAGCTAACACATAACAGCAAATAAAACGAACTACTAACAGTGACCTGAATCATGACAAAAGGTATCTATCAATTATTTCCCCATGTAGTCTAGATGAGGCTAAGCAAACCTTTTTTTTTTTTTTTTAAGCAATAGAGAGGGGGTTGGAGCAAAGCATACACTGCTCTTGCAGAGGGCTGAGCTCAGTAGCCAGGACTCATGTGCTGCACTGCCTACAACCCAAGCTCCAGAGAATTCAACACCCTCTTCTTGCCTCCAAGGGCATCTGTACTCATGTGTACAAACCCACTCCCTCCACATACATATAAACATGATTAAAAATAACAATTACATCTTTAAGAGGACAGAGAATAAGTGTTTTAGACTTTGCAGGCTATCCCAACTCCAGCACAACTCTTCAACCCTGCCCAGCTAGCACAGGAGCAGCCACAGTCTGTTAAATGTCTCAGAAACACTGTATTTACAAGACCTGCTGGCATGCCACCGTGGCCTGTTTGCTAGAATACACTACGCTCTGGTTAGAAGCACTGCAGGGATAATAATTGAAAAAAACAACCTACATGACACTAGGAGCCAGGCAAGGAGGCTAAAATTTGATTTGCTTGCCTCTCTGAACTGCAACTTCATCTCTCCTCTGAAGCAGCCTCGTCCCAGCCCAGAGCCAGCTGTACTCACCAGTTCCAACCACGGCACAATGCAGCTGCTATGAAAGAAGTGGTTGCAGGGTAACTGCCGGACTTTCTCGTCAACTATGTAGTCTTCTTTACATACTGGACATTCTAAACCCGTATCTGTGGGAGGAAGATGTGTGTGTTAAAGCAACAAGCAAAAGGAAGGAAACAACCAAGAGCCAGGCCTATGTTGCAGACCAGACCCCAGCACTGGAGAAGCAAGGAGCATAGAAGGTCAAGGTTAACCTGGGCTATGAAGTCTAAATCAAAAACAAACAAATAAAAAAAAGAAAAAAAAAACCGAACAAGCTGCCTCCTACAACCCAAGAAATGCATTAATAAAGATGCCCCCCACACACACACACTAAGGGGGGAGTTATATCTAGGAGGTAGGCAGATAAGAAGTAAGAAGTTTATTCAAAATGGAAACAGAAATGGCAGTAGACATAAAAATGGTGGGGGAGAGGTGAAAGGAATGAAAGACGGGGAAAGAATGGGAACTGGGATTGGTGTGTAAAATGAAAAAGATAATTTGCTTTCTGTTAAAAAAAAAGACAAAATAAAAATAAAAAAAAAACAACAAATGGGGCTAACTCCAATAAACCTAACAGGAATAATAAAGTAGACTCAGTTCTTAGAATAACAGATTAGAAGAATTAGCAGAGTTGTCCCAGTGAGGTGACTTAGAGAATAAAGGAGCTTGACACCAAGTCTAATGTCCTAAGTGCAATCCCTGGGACCCACACGGTAGGAAAAGAAAACCAACCCCCACAAGTTATCCTCTAACCTCCACACATGTATTGTGGTACATGTGCACAAAGATACAAAATAAATATAATTTTTAAAACTAAAAAAAAATGAGCAGATGCTGGGCAGTGGTGGCACACGCCTGCCTTTAATACCAGCACTCACAAGCAGAGGCAGGTGGAACTCTGAGTTCAAGGCCTGCATGGTCTACAAAGTGAGTTCTAGGACAGCCAAGCCAGGGCTACATAGAGAAACCCTGTCTCAATAAACAAAACAAACAAAAGAGCAGAAACTTAGTTGTCTATTAAATAAAACAGGGGAAACATGCTCCCAAATGTACGACAGCATCTGACCACCAGTTTTTGCCTAGAAAACAGTGGCAAACTATGCTCCATAACTGAGGGACTGGTCTCAGCAACATTAGTGGAGTTCATTCAGTGCTTTAATCACCTTTATCCTGTTCTTCCCTTACTGTGCTCTCTTTAGTGTGTCCCAGGGTCCTCTCAAGTTGTTAATTAAAGGCTGTACCAGGAGATGGTGCCACAGAACTACAGGAGACAAGTGCACTCGGGACTCCAAACCAACCAACAAAAGACTTTTCCCTCAGAGAAAATGGCTACTACATTGAAAGTTCTAAGGGTCAAATTCTGAACCGCAGAAATCTGCTTAACAGTATCTAATGGGCCGGGCGATGGTGGCGCACGCCTTTAATCCCAGCACTTGGGAGGCAGAGGCAGGCGGATCTCTGTGAGTTCGAGACCAGCCTGGTCTATAGAGCTAGTTCCAGGACAGGCTCCAAAACCACAGAGAAACCCTGTCTCGAAAAAAAAAAAAAACAGTATCTAATGGCTGAGCTATACTCCAGGACTTAACGATGATCAAGGCATCTGAAGGAAGACTGCCCCTTAAAAAGTTCCTTCCTTCCTTTCCTTCTTATTTTTTTCTTTTTCTTTCTTCTGTTTTTTTCTTTCTTTCTTTTGTTTTGTTTTTTGTTTGTTTTTTTTTTCAAGACAGGAAGACAGGGTTTCTTTGTATAGCTTTGGAACTGGTCCTGTAACTCTCACTATAGACCAGTTTAGCCTCCAACTCAGAGATCCTCTTGCCTCGGCCTCCCAAGTGCTGGGATTAAAGGTGTGTGTCATCACTGCCCGGCTACCACTTTTTTTTTTTTAATTCTTCTCTCATACATTACATACTGACCCAGTTTCCCCTCCCTCAACTCCTCCTAGTCTCCCCCACACTTCCCCTCTCCCCCAGATCTACTCCTCTAATAAACTGTTCTTATTAGCTCTGGAGTGGACTCTGGAGTGAGAAGCAGAGGGAGTCTGACCAGATGGGGAAAGGAGGGACTTGTTGTGGGAGACCTTCAGACTGCAAAAGGAGTTCCAAGATGTTTCAGGGAAGAGTTTTCAAACATTGTCTCCATTTACCTGACAGCACCTCACATGGGAAACAAATCCCTATCCTTGGATCTGTCCTCTTCTTCGCCCCATGGTATCATGAACTCAACACAATTTCCAACAGCTTTTTAAATAATTTAGTGAGTTTTGCTTCCAATATTAAGTTCTTGTACTAATTATAATCAAGTTTTGTATAAATGACTGTATCTCTTTATTTCTAATGGGTCCTAGAAAGCAGGCATGCTAACTAGGTTCTCCACAGTCGGTAGCTTTAGAATAGAAATGTACTAAATATTAGATCAGATGTTCTAGGATGACAGAATAAATATGAAAATAACTTACCAACTTGTTCCTGAGTTACTGTCACTGTTGGGAGAGAAGTGATCTTTTCTTTATCCGCTGGAGGGGGACCTGTGTTTTCTAGCTGTCCTAGAAGCTACAAAAAGAAAAAGCAGCAATATTTGTTATCTTAGTAACTGAAGAGGGAGCCATCCAGCTGAGAACAAACAGTGTAAGCATTAAGGATGCTCACTGTTCTTAACTTCTGCAGAACTCCAAGAAGCCATCCTCCCCTTCCAGGTACTGGAACACACAGCTGCTTCAAAATGTCAGAGCAACACCAGAGTAAGCCAAGATTTTAAGACAGACTCTTAGCCTAAAGGCTCAGCTTTGGGCACAAAGCTAATTTCAGAAACCAAGAGCTGTGATGTCTTGAATAAATTACAGCTAATAAAAAGTAAGAGCTAACTGGTTCAACATTTCATTTGGTCAGAAGGAAGGGGTGGGAGTATGAAAAGCAGCAAAAAGTCAAGAAATGGGTATATTATTGTCTGTGAGAAGACTAATAAATAGACAACATGCTTTCTATTCTCAGCAGTCCCCAGGAAATGAAAACCAGTCCAGTTAAGATGAACATAAACCAGTGGAAGCAAATGCACACAGCATGGAAAGATCTTGTCTCTGCTTCCTTCCCCTACTTTGCTCTGTCTAGCAGAAACCCCTGCTTCAACATGTGAACCCCTATTTTTCTGTGAAGCATCTGTTCCTCATAGGACTAAATAAGAGGACAAAATTGCAATATATTGTTTTGTTACAGGAGAAGTCTTTACTTCCTCTAGAGGTAAAATCACCTTCCAGAAATCCCCTGCTGCCTAGTAGGAACATGGAAACTAGGCTGGACCCATAGCCCATCCATCCATTTGGTAAACAAAGAAACCCAAAGCTCAAAATATCAGTGAAAGCAGAGTGGTTGCCATCTCAGAAAGTAGCAGAAGGAATGCAGGAAGCCTGTGGAACCATGAGACACACTGAACAGACACCCTCTCAAAAGGCAGCTCCTCACCTGGGTTACAATGGCATCAAGCCCTGTCTGACCCCAGGCATAGTCCCCAGGGTTGGAGTGCAGCATCCCGCTCCTATACGTGAGATGAGACAGACAGGATTAGGTGGGGTGGCCGGGCTCTGCCTTATAGCACTGGGGGGAACTAGCAATGGACACTGCTCTCTCAGAGCTGAAAAGTCACTAGTCCTCTAGAATCGTGAGGCAAAGAAATTCTCTGTATTTGAAAGGCCAACCAGGTTATCTAGAGATGTGCTTCCATTCTCAATAAATTTTACCTAACTGGAATAAAATGTGAAGCCATCTAAAATGCCACATAACATCCCAGAATAAAAAGAGCTCACTGCTCGTGGGTTAAGAAGGTGTTTTGGCTGCCCCAAATCTACAGCAGACCTCCCTCATTCAAAGAGGTCGCACGTGTCCTGCACAGTAAGGACTTCCTGGTAGAGAAGCGGCCGTAACAGTTCCTGTGAATTATGACCAGCACTTACAAAGGGACTTGGCCGGACTTCTTTCTTAGTGCTGTTGGTGCAGTACCTTGGATGAAGGCACAGGTTCTAGCTACATCACATTTAAAGTAACCAGAGGCTATAAAATGGGATAAATGTGGGGAAGGACTGAGATGCCTCTGAACAGAAAACCCTCCTATAGCAACATTAGAAGTCACAAATAACTAGAGGAAAGACGGTTCTTAGAAGACACTGTCTGTGTTCCTGCCATGCCTAAGTGTCACTCTGACACTAGACTATGTGTGTCTTTGATTTGTTTTGAGAAACTTTCTCACTTTGAGAAAAGAAAGTAGAATGTTATGTTTTCAACTTCAAAAAATTCTTAAAGCACAAAATCTTCTTGTGTGGTCCATAAGGAAAACTCACAAAGCAGATACCAAGCCTGGTAGGGACCATGTCATTCTCCACCTCGACATTCTCCTCAGAGCAAGACAGAAAAGGAAGCAGTTATATCCTAAGTATCTTAAGACCAGGACAGCCGTCCTGAGCATTCACAAGGAAAAGTCAGTTCTGAGTGAGTTTGGGTTCGGCAAACAATAGCAGTCCAACATCCCAGGCACATCCATATACTCACCTATGCAGCTTTTCCCTCTCTATGATACAGAAACAAGAGCATCTAAAATGGTACTACTCAAGAAGAATAATACAAAGAATGATCACTCACCAAGAAAAAGGATGTGGGGATCCAGGAATTGCAGAATTTGCAAAGAACCCTGCAAAGATCTGTTGTATTATTCTGTTAAAGGAGGGAAAAACTGATATAAAATACACAGAAATATCTATAGACAATCATGGCTGACTACTCAACAACCAACACCCTAAACCATAATTGTTTCCAACAGTCATCACACAAAGATAGCAACAGAAATCAGTCCACTGCCTGGAGTATGTGTCCATTAGTGCTCTTTGTGAATTCTTCCATCTTCAAAATTAATACTACTTTTATGAATTAGATTAGAAAAAAACTGATGTTATGATGTAGCTCTCAAAACATTTCCTTGGGTCTCTGATACTAATGAGAAAAAGGTTCAAAGGATGCTGACCCAGAGGCATTCTGGACCTGTTTCCTTCTTAACAAGGGCATTAAGCTAATCAACATAACTCTGACAGTATCAAACCACAGGACAAATATGTCTACAAATTATTCACTACTTCTCTCCCTTCAAACTTGGTTAGACTTAGTGATTTACATCTTGCAGACAAGATATGACAGAAGTGACTGTGTGGCTTGCAAGATTAGGATACAAAAGTACCATGATTTGTTTTCCTTCTACCTCTGTCTCTATTGGATCATTTACTCTAAAAGAGCCAGTTGTCATGGGGACCACGGAAAGACCTGTGTAGTAAGGAAACTAAGGACTCCTGCTAATACTCAAGTGAAGGAACCATCTTGGAAGATCTTCCACACCCAGTTCAAGTATTCCAATGACACAATGCCACACAATTTTTATTTCTAATTTGTTTATCTTTATGTATATGGTGTGTGGCCTGCCTGATGTCTGGGCATGCAGTATCCATAGAATCCAGAAGAGGGCATCAGATCCCCTGAACTAGAGTTACATCGGAGTCAAGCCATCATATGGGTACTGGAAATTGAACCAGAATCCACTAGAAGAGCAGCCAGTGCTCTTAACTGTGGAGCCAGGTCTCCAACCCTGCAATGACTCTTAGTTTTTGAAAGGTATTTAGCAGTAGCTACTCCTGTCTTCTTGATTTTAGTGAGAGTGAATTTCTTTTTAAAGCAGGTTTGCTTTTGGTTCCCAAGAGGCTTAATCTTGTCGATTTGACAGGATCTAGAATCACCATGGAAACAAATCTCTAGGTAAGGGATTATCTAGATTCGGCGTATTTAGCTGAGGTAGGAAGATCATCCAGGACATGGGTGGCACATCCCATGGGCTGATGGCATGAACTGAATAAAAATGAGAAGAGAACTGAGCAGCAGCACCCGTCCCTCTGCCTCAGCTGTGCCCAGTTGCCTCAGGCTCCTGCCCTCATGACCTCCCACCGTGATGAGCTGCACCCTGGAGCTGTGAACCAAAGCAAACCCCTTTCCTCCTTTATGTTGCTTTTGTCAAGTATTCTATCCCTGAAATGTCCAGTAACTAATACAGTTCCTAATATATGCCCTATTATTTTTCCAAAGTTCAGTTTTCAGGTGTAGTGGTTCATCCCTATACTAACAGGGAGGTGAGGAAGGAGGATTGAAAGGTCAGTCTGGGCTACATAGGATACTCCAGGCAAGACATGGCAACATTCTTCCTTAAACAAACAAACAAAACATGTTATGGCAGGAATAATGGCTGCTTTCTTTTTGGAACTTAAGTCTAACGGGATGAATTATAAGCAATGAGTTCTAGAGACTGGCAATTCAATATAGCATGTCCCTCCTCATCCTCCACTCTTTCTCCTTGGCATCAGCCATGCCTTCCATCCATAACTGGAGGGCAGATGACAGCAGTTGAAAGTATAACATTTTTACTAAGTAAAAAAACTAGAATTCCCCTTGGCTATTTATAAGAAAGTATGTGTGTGTTGGGAGATGCACAACGGATTCCTTATAGTAGACTTGTGGCGTCCAAACAGTGAAAAATGGGTTCCATGCCAATTCCCTATTTCAATAACCCTCAAAACATAATCTGGTATTTTCTGATCATATTTCAAGAAATGGTCTCTACTTGGTAAGAAAAGTAAGTGGAAAAAAAAAACTACTACTGACTATACAGTCAATTATGTTTGGACATCTAAAATCATGCAGGTTCATTTCACAATACAACATTTAAAGCCGGGCGGTGGTGGCACACACCTTTAATCCCAGCACTTGGGAGGCAGAGGCAGGCGGATCTCTGTGAGTTTGAGACCAGCCTGGTCTACAAGAGCTAGTTCCAGGACAGCCTCCGAAACCACAGAGAAACCCTGTCTCGAAAAAAAAAAAAAAAAAAACCAATACAACATCTAAATAAAATTAAAAATAGGTGGGTTGGGGCTGGAGAGATGGCCCAGTGGTTAAGAGTACTGGCTGCTCTTCCTGAGGACCTGGGTTCAATTCCCAGCAACCACATGGTAGCTCACAGCTGTAACTCCTGTTCCAGGGAATCCAATGCCCTCATACAGACACATATATGTCGGTAAAACACCAATGTACATAAAATAAAAATAAAGAAATACAATCATGATTATTCAAAGAAAAGAATTCATTAAGAAATAATTTAAATGACCAAAATGTACAAACCATTTTGAGAGAACACCTACAATGAGAGTAAAATAAAATAAAAAAAACTCACAATTGCTACGCATTGAAAAAATGTTGACTGTACAGTACAATTCACCTGACACCTGCTTTCTGTTGTTGCTTAGTTTGTTTTTGTTTTGTTTTGTTTTGTTTTTAGCTGAAGGCTCATGTAGTCTAGGCTGGTCTCAAAGCCATTGTATAGTTTAGGCTAGCCTTGAAGTCCAGATTCTCCTGCCTTCACCTCCCAAGAGCTAGGGTAACAAGTATATGCCACCACACCCCACTCAAACATATCATTTATTCTAGTGTCACTGATTAGCAGACAGTGGCTGGCTAATCACAGATCCATCCTCAATACCATTCACCTTGGCACCTCTCAGTACAGAATAAAAAGTTAAATCTATACTCATCCAGCTTTCTTTACATCTGTGAGCAAAAAGCATGTGGTGACACAGGGAATTTTCTTAGCATAGAGTATGAGGTAGTAGAAGAAAAATTCCCTTTCCTTTAACAAAAATGTAATATAAAGCAGGCTTGGTGGCACACTCCTATAATCCCAGCAAATGGGAGCCTAAGGCAGGAGGACTGGAGTTCAAAGCCAGCCTGGGCTACTGGGTAGATGTAAAGAGCCTATGAAAACTGGTTTTAAGCAGGGAATGACAGAGGAATGTCATATTAATCCACTGTTCTCATCTATTTAATTCCGATCTTTGCATTCTGTGGTAGTTTGAATGATAATAGCCCCAATTGGTAGAACTGTTTGGGCAGCATAGGAGGTGTGACCTTGTTAGAGGAGATGTGTCACTGGAGGCAGGCTTTGGGATTTCAGCTCATTGTACCATTTCTTTGATCAAGATGTAAGCTCAGCCACTCCAGGCAACATGGCTACTGTTGCTGCTGTGCAGTCTTAATATGAACTCTAACTCTCTGAAACCATAAGCCCAATTAAATACTTTCTTTTATAAGTTGCTTTGCTCATAGTATTTTATCACAATAGAAAAGTAAGATGGACTCCAATACTATGTAATATACTTGCTATGCCTCTTGGTATCTTTCAAACTTTTTCATTTTACTTTTTCTTTTTATCCATTCATCCACCCACCCACCTATCCATCCATTCATCTATCTACCTACCTACCTACCTACCTACCTACCTACCTACCTACCTACCTATCTACCTTGAACTCACTCTGTAGACCAGACTGACCAAAAAGTCATAGAAATCTGTCTATCTCTGCCTCCCTTTGTGCTAGGAATATGGTGCAGGACAATTCTGTATTCTGTCAATTATATTTTAAATAAACTCTGATTGGCCAGCAATCAGACAGGAAGTAGAGGTGGGGCAATGAGTATTCTGGGAAGGAGAAAACACATTCCTCCACAGTCCTACCCAGGCCACGAAAGAAGCAAGATATGACCTGCCCTGCTGAAAAAGGTACTAAGCCATGTGGCTAACATAGATAAGAATAATGGGTTAATGTAAGTTATAATAAGAGCTAATACGAAGCCTGAGCTAATGGGCCAATCAGTTTATAACTTATGGAGACCCCTGTGTGATTTTCTTTGGGACTTGCCGGCTGTGGGAACTGGGCAGGACAGAAACCCCAACAAGCCGGCCCTCAAGTTACAGGAATAAAAGTATGTGCCACTGCATTCTTTTTTGAGACAATATTTAACCCAGGTTGGTCTTGAACTCATGATCCTCCTCAGACTCCCAAATGCTTATAAGCATAAGCTACCAAATCCATCTTCTTCTAAAATATTGATAAATTCCCTCGGTGTTCATCTGCGAGATTAGTAAAAATGCTAAATGGAGTATATTAGATTTATCACTCTCTACTTTATCACCAATCCTTAACTGGCAATACTTGAATATAACATTCAATTCAGTTTCATTTTCATCCTGTCTATACTTCTGTCTTGTTCACAAAAGTAAGTTTGAGGACCTTATAAAGATTAGATTATGCCAGTATGTCCTTCACTGAAACAATCTCTAAGAACTCAAAACAACAACTCACCCTTCAATAGCTGGTGACCGGTCAGGACGAGTACTTCCCCGAGATCTGTATCTTCTCGTCATTGGCAGCCTTGGAGGCCGGCTTGGTCCCCAAAAGTCAGTGTGAGTTTGGTGACCCCTCTCATTGGCTCTATTATCTTGGTCCAGTGGACTGCTAGTTAGAAATGGTCTAAAATCTTGTAAAATCATTGTGTGATCCAGACGGTCCCAGAGCTAGTAAAAACCAGTTTAAAAAAATAAACAAACAAGAAAACACACATTAGGAAAAGAAAAGAAGTTACTTTTAACACTGAAATTTCAACAGCTCCAAAACAGTGAAATATATTTCCCTAATTCTATGTGAGAGAGCACTTGCCTAGAATGAGGAAGACTCTTGGCTCAATCCCTAGCATTGTTTGATTATAAATAAATAATCAAATAAATAAATAACTTAAAATTTGAAATAATGAATTTTCTTCATATGTAAGGAAACAAACAAATTCCTAGGTCCTTTTCTTAACCTGCCTCTGGTCAATCTTCCCTTCAGAAGTATATGAGCTAAAGGTAAGCAAAGACATCCATCCCATGCATAACTGACAATTCAGATCAGTAGTATACCGTGGTGTTTTGTCACAAGTGAAGTCTACATTCCCAACAAAGCAAATACATTTCTCCAATTGTAAAGAACACATCATCACCACAAAGTAGAGACAGGTGTCTATAAAATCCTTCTCTTGACTTGGCACTCACATCAGAGAGGGGCTGTGTCAGCGCTGGGCCAAGTGTGGCTGTGTGTGATAAAGGCACTCTGTTGTACACATTTTCATCATTAACATGGGTGGGAGAAAGGCTGTTTGGGAGGAGAATCACTAAGCAAAGGGGAAAAGGAAAGGTAAAGTAACATTTTAAAAGATTGTTTTCAACTTTGTGTGTCTTTGCATGCATGAGTGCAGTATTCAAGGAGGTTGGAAGAGAGCGTGGGATCCCCTGGAGCTAAAGTTACAGGCTGTTGTGCTAGGAATGCCAACACCAATCCTCTTCAAGAGCATCAGATGCTCCTAACCACTGAGCCATCTCTCCAGTGCAGAACAAGTTTTTACAGAAAAAGACTCTTCTGCTTCACAAGAATTTTATTATTCAAGTAGGAAGATATAGAAACCGATCCCAAAAATACCCCTGCCCCAGGAGGGAAAAAGAAACTGCTATGGTTAGAAGCTGAAAAATCCCACACAGCCTCTTGGGGGACAATGGGGTGGCTGTGGAACCAGCTGTCTCTCTGCTTCCTATTTTGGAGTGAACAGTCTCTGCAACGTGCTCCTACTATCACGGACTGAGCTGTCCTACGATGTCTTCCCTGTCACAATGAACTACGACACTCTGAAATCATGAACCAGAATAAACCATTCTCCCCTTAAACTGTCTGTTAGGAATTGTAGTCACGCAGATAATTAATATAATTCAGAAGTTCACATATATATACAGAATTATATTATATTCATATAATATATACAGAAATTATAATATGTTAGCTAAAGGCTATCTCAAAGGAGACAGACTTGTATTTTCAGGATACTGCCATAGCATTCTTTTCAGTAGCAGTATGTCATGTAAATTTGATGGATTAAGATTATCATCATACTATATTCAATATATGCAAAATAACATACGAATTAAATGTTTAAAATACATCATAAGTCCATAAACCATCTCTTAGCTTACTGCTCTAAAGTTACTGAAATTCTCTATGTATCTCTCTCATAACCTCCAGAAGTAACTGCTATCCAAATATTTGTTTACAATTCACTGGCTTTTTAAAACTTTATTTTAAAATGTTTGTTAGTACATGTAGATACTAACATGTAGTACATGTAGATAATGTATTTTTATCATATATACACACTTCCTGTGGTAGTTTGAGTGTAACTGGCCCCTATCATCTCATAGAGAGTGGCACTATTAGGAGGTGTTGCTTTGTTGGAGTAGGTATGGTCTTGTTGAAGGAAGTGTGTCACTGTGGGGGCGGGCTTTAAGGTTTCTCATGCTCAGAATACTGCCCAGTGTTTGTCAACTTCCTGTTGCCTGCAAGATACTCTCAGCTACTCCTCCAGCACTATATCTACCTGCATGCTGCCATGTTTCCCACCATGAAGAACCTCTGAAACTGTAAGCTACCCACCCCAGTTAAATGTTTTCTTTAGGAGTTGCCATGTCATGGTGTCTTTTCACAGCAATAGAAACCCTACCTAAGATGCTCCCCATTAAATTCTTTTGTCCTTTTTTCACTTCCGCTGTCTTCTTACTCTTCCCAACCTGTCCCTTCTACTTTAATGCCCATTCTGCTTTGTTTTTTGTTTTTGTTACTGCTTTCTTTTGTATGTGTGTTTTTGGTGACCCACTGAGTTTCAGCATGGTTGCTCACAAGTGAGGCTATCTCAGATGTATCTGCATGGGCACCTTGCCAGTAGCTACACCACTAAAGAAAATGATTCTCGTTCTCCCTTTACACGGCTTTCTTAGGATCCCAACTCTAGTCCTCACTGAGTACTTTAGCCACAGAGCCATCTCCTAGTCTGGTTAACTATACTCTTTAGATTACTGTTAATTGTTATCACAACTAATAAAGTAGAAAACTCAAAGCACCTTCAACATTAGCAGAGGAACTTTGCTACTTGATTGGAAATGCAAATTGGTCAAACTAATAGTACTAGTGTATTTCTAGCCTACTTTCCTCCCCAGATGACAGTGTGCCCAAACTGTAGAAAAAAGAATAAAAGAGTACCTCTCATAACTTTATTCCAAAGCAACACTAAGGATAAGAATAGTTTCAGGTCATCTGTCTCAGAGCAGACTTACACAAGCATATGGGAAAGAAAGCTCATTAACAGAACTGGGTCTTCAGGACACAACTTACGTAAGTAGACTCTAACCGTGAACAATTACAGAGTCTTAGTAAAACATTCAAAAGAGTCACAGTTTGACAAATTTGGTCTTGAAAGACAACAAAATAAGTTACTCTCCGTAGAAGTAATAAGATAAAGCTTCCAGCGTCATTATAAACGAGAGAGAGCTGGGGCGGCTGAGTACACTTCCCCACAGTGAGGACTGGAGCCTGGATGCCAGCACTCATGTAACAAGCTAGACATCCCAGCAAGCAGTGAGGGAGGAGACAGGAGGATCACTAGGGCTTGATGGCTTCTGGCCTAGCCAAGAAAACTCTGCCTCAAAGGAAGAGGCAGAGAGCGGCAGGATGACACCTAAGGTCCTCTCTTGGCCTCTACACATGCACACACCCACACAGAGACACACAAAAATACATAAATAATCTCTTAAAATATAAACAAAATAACCAACAGGATAGATGGTATCTTCCATTTGGCAGAACTTTCTCTGAGCCAACTACAACCACATCCACATACTTAAAATGTTAAGGTCTGTTCCTCAGAGTTAAACAGCAAAAATCTCACTGTTAGTTATTAAAACCAAGGTAACTATAAATATAGTTCAAGGAAACATGTACAAATACATTAATAGCAGCACTAATCCTAAGAGTCCCAGAGTAAACATCCAGTGGCCATCAGCTGATAGACACACAATACTAGATAGTCATAAGGAGCTAGATAGGCTCGGCTTGAAGCTGGGAGATTCTCAGCACTAAAAGTAAAAAAGTGAGTGCCTAACAATGTACTGTGCAGCCACAACAATGAGGAAGCAGTGATGCACTGTTAAAGCATGATGAAACCTGAAAACATCATGCTAAGTAGAAAAGAGTCCATCAGAAAAGGTCACATGTTATGATTTCATTTATAGTTACTGTTCTACACAGAAACAGAAAATGGATCGGTGGTTGATTAATATGGGGGAACTATGCAGAAATAATAAGTATAAATTAAACGGTTAGAAAATTAGAGACGATGAAAAAGTTCTGGGGACTAGAGAAATTGTTCCTTCCAATCAGTAAGGTGTTGTCCAAGCAAAAGGCCCTAAATTCAATCCCCAGGAAGTCACATTTAAAAAAAAAAATCCAAGTGTGGAATTGTGCTAGCACTGGGGAAGTAAAGATAGGCAGATCCCTGGAGCCAAAGAGCCAGCCTGGCCTATTTGGTAGAAGACCATCTCAAAAGAAATGTGGACGGAGCCGGGCGGTGGTGGCGCACGCCTTTAATCCCAGCACTCGGGAGGCAGAGGCAGGCGGATCTCTGTGAGTTCAAGGCCAGCCTGGTCTACAAGAGCTAGTTCCAGGATAGGCACCAAAGCTACAGAGAAACCCTGTCTCGAAAAAAAAAAAAAAAAGAAAAGAAAAAAAAGAAATGTGGACGGTACCAGAGGAAAAACACATACACAAGAAAGACAGATGACAGACAGAGAGAGAACATGTGTGTGAGAGTGTTATGTGTGAGTGCTCCGGAGTTAGTGGTAATGGTTATACGATACTAAAACTGATTAATTTCTTTAGGAGTGAATTATATTGTGTGTGAATTCCTCTCAGTTTGAAAATACCACTAGATATAAAAAACCACATAGATCCAGAAACAACACTAATAACTTCATAACCTACTCCCATCCACAGATATATCATCTAAACAAATTCAACAAAGGAACTTCAGAGTTAAACTGTACCATCGAGCAAATGCACTCACCAAATCTCTACAGAACATTCTATCCAACAGTAGCAAAACACACATTATTCTCAGCAGCCATGGAAGATTCTCCAAAGCAGATCATGCTTTAGACTATAAAAATATTCTTAACAAATACAAAAGAAATTAAATAATTTCTTATATTTTATCAGATCATAATTGAATAAAAGTAGAAATCAATAGCAAGAGAAACAACACATTTTATAAAAAAAAGATGAGATTAACAAGCATTCTTGATTGATCAATGGCTCACTAAAAAAAAGATGTAGGAATGTATAAAGTTCCTACAAACAAATGAAAACACAGTGTACTAGAAGCTTTGGTAAACTGTGAAGGCAGTTCTAGGAGGGAAACATATGAGTGCTTAGATTAAAAACATAACTCAAGTAAATGACTTGATGATACACCTCAAGGTCCTAGAAAGAAAGAATAAGAATAAAATAAATGATGGTATACACCTTTAATCCTAGTGCTTGGTAGGCAGAGGCAGGCAGATCTCTGAGTTCAAGGCCAGCCTGGTCTACAGAGTGAGTTCCAGGACAGCCATGGGTGTACAAGAAACCCTGTCTCGAAACAAACAAACAAAAGCATAAATTCAAAATCAGTTCATAGGAAGTCATAACGAAGATCAGGGTAGGAAACAACAAAACAGAAACTAAGAACAATAAAAAGAATCAATGAAACAGAGTTCTCTGAGAGATAAGCAAGACAGACCCTTTGCCAAAGTCATCAAGAAAGAATACTCAAATAAATAATATTAGAGACAAAATGGGTATATTACAGCAAATTCCAATGAAACCTTGGGATTCACTGTGAAATATTTGAAAATTTATATCACAATAAATTATAAAATCTAGATGAGATTAATACATTTCTAGATATCTATGGATAAAAATTAAACCAAGAGGCAATGTAAACTCAGGTGTGACAAGGCCTATAATCTCAGTCTTTGGGAGGCTAAAGTGGCAGGGGAGGGGGATTTCCATTAAGTTTGAGGCCAATCTGGCCTACAAAGAGAATTCCAGCCCAGTCTGGGATAGGAAGTTCCTGTAGGAAAAAAAAAGAAAAAGAGGAGAAAGAAAAGGGGAAAAATACTTAATCACTCCTATAACATAATGCTACTGAAATAGTAAGAAAGTGTCTTCAATGAAAAGGCCAGGACCAGACAAATTCACTCAGTCATACCAGATCTTTGAAGAACTAAAACCAATGCTCCTCAACCAGTCCACAAAATAGTCCTGGAGAGATGGCTTAGCAGTTCTTCCAGAGGTCCTGAGTTTAATTCTCAGCACACACATCACAGCTCACAACCATCTATAACTGTAGGATACAATGCCCTCTTCTGATGTGCAAGTGTACATGCAGACAAAACATCCATATACATAAAATAAAATTTAAAAGAAATAAAAATGCAATTTTGAAAAAATTCCATAAAGTAGAAAGGGAGCATTACCAAATTCGTTCTATGAAGCTAGTATTATACTGTTACCAAACAAGAAAAAGAAAAAAGAAAAACCTCCATAGATCAATCTCCCTGATTAACACAAATGCAAAATTTCTCAATAAAATGTGTAAATTAAATTCAAGTACACATTAAGAAGTACATACATCACTAGGTGGTGGTGGCACATGCCTTTAATCTCAGAACTCAGGAGGCAAAGGCAGGCAGATCTCTGCAAGTTCGAAGTCATCCTGGTCTATAGAATGAATTTCAGGAAGCCAGGGTTACATAATAGACAGAACCTGTCTCAGCTGGGTGGTGGTGGTGCAGGTCTTTAATCCCAGCACTAGGGAGGCAGGGGTAGGCTGATCTCAGTAAGTTCAAGGCTAGCCTGGTCTACAAAGTGAGCTCCAGGACAGCCAGGACATAGGGAAACCCTGTCTTGAAAAAAAAAAATAGACAGAACCTGTCTCAAGGAATAAAAGTATTAAAAACAACAACAAAAAGAGATGATAATCCATTCATATTTATTGTGACGTCAATGTAGAATCACCCCAGATTTCCATCACAAATAAATAGCGTAAAACAATGTATATATGTATACAAAGTCATTTTAGAAAGCCATAAAGAAGAATAAAATGTCATTTTCAGGCAAATGGGTGGTAGTGGACACCATCATGTTAAGTCAGACTCAAAAAGACAAATATTGCATGCTTTTGTTTATCAGTGGAAACAGTTTAAAGATTAAAGGAGAGAATGGGGAGGTACTTGTCCTACAAGCCTAATGATCTAAGTTCGACAAGGACTCACATGGTGGAAGAGAAAAAACAACTCTCACAGGTTGTCCTCTGACAGTAGCATGTATAAGGTCTCACACTTGCAGCACACACCCACACAAATAAATTAATATAACAAAAAATTTGGGGTTGGGCAATGGCAGCACACGGCTTTAATCTGTAGAACAAACTGACCTCAAACTCACAGAGATCCCCCTGCCTCTGCTTCTAAAGTGCTTGAACTAAAGGCATGTGCCACAATGTCAGGATTTTTAAACTCTATCTTAAAATTACTGCCACTTGATTCATAAATGAGATTTTTCTCCATTTATTTCAATGTTCTTTAATTTCTAGAAGTAATATGTTATAGTTTTCCCACTTGGGATCTTAAATATTACATACTTTGATACTACTACAAACGACATATTTTTCCCCTGAGACTGGGTCCTACTATGTAGTCTCCTGGCTGTCCTGGAATTCACTATGTATAGTAAGCTGACCTGGAATTCAGAGATCTACCTGCTTCTGCCTTCTGAGTGCTAAGATTAAAGGTGTGTGCCACTACATATGGCAATAAATAATATATTTTATAATTTTAATTCTCAATTGTTCATTGCTAGTATATAGAATAAAACTGAGTTAAATTTTTTGTCTATTGGGCTGGAGAAATGGCTCAGCGGTTAAGAGCACTCACTGCTCTTCCAGAGGACCCAGGTTCAATTTCCAGCACCCACATGGCAGCTCACAACTGTCTGTAACTTGAGTTTCAGGGGATCTGATACCTTCACAGTAATGCACATAAAATAAATTTAAATAAATTATTTTTTTTAAATTGTTTATTTATTGGGAAGCACGCATGTGCGTGTGAGTGTGTGTATTCCAGAGTGTGCACATGGCTGTCAGAAGACAACTTTTGGGAGTTAGTTCTCTCCTTCTGATGTGGGAGTGTCATATCAATCTGTTGATTTCATTGGTTAAAATAAAGAAACTGCTTGGCTGGTCCTATAGGTTAGAACATAGGTGGGTGGAGTAAACAGAACTGGGCGGAAGAGGAAGTGAGCTCAGAAATCATGCAGCTCCACTCAGAGAAGCCAGGCTCCTCTCTCGCAGGTGGACAGGATAGCCTGGCTCTCTGAGGCATGCTCGCGATGAAGCTCCAACCCAGGATGAAAGGCTAGAATCTCCCCGGTAAGCGCACCTTGGGGTGCTAACACAGAATATTAGAAATGGGTTAGACCAGGTGTGAGAGTTAGCCCGTAAGAGGCTAGAGCTAATGGGCCAAGCAGTGTTTAAATGAATACAGTTTGTGTGTTGTTATTTCGGGCATAAGCTAGCCAGGCGATTGGGGTGTTGGAGACGCAATCCTGGCGCCCCTATTTCAACATCCTTCCTCCATGAGATCCAGGGACTCATGTAATCAGGTTTTCATGAGGAGCATTTTAACTATTGAGTCATCTAACCAGCCCAAACTTATTTTTCTTTTTTCTTTTTTTTACAGAATAGAACTGGATATTTATTACTTAGAGGGGGTAAAGAAAGAGAAGGAGAGAGACAGAGAAAGGGAACAGGAGAGAGTGAATGTGCGCGCCAGAAGAGACAGTGAGAATCTCCCAAACTTATTTTTCTATCTATCCTACAACCTTGTTAAACACACTCACAGGCTTTCTTGTAAATTCCATCACATTTTATACACAAAAGAACACTTCAAATCTAGACGTGGTAGTGTACAATTGTAATTCTAGCACATGAAAGGAAGGCACAAAAATCAGGAGTTCAGAGCCAGCCCTCAGCTGCACATGATGTAGTTCACAGCCAGCGTAGCCTTGAGCTCAAGTCTCAAAAACAAAATAAAGCCAGAACATTTCACTGCAAATCAAGACAGTTTTACTTCTTTCTTTCCAGGGAAGATGTCACTCTGTCTCGGTCTGTATCACTAGCTTGCGACTCTATTGCACTAGCTACATAAGTATAATGTTAAATAAAAGGGTTGGGAGAACCTTGGTCTTCTCTATCCTAAAGGAGAAGCACTTAGTCTTTCACTGATAACTGTATTAACAGTAGAGTTTTCGTTTGTTTGTCTGTCTGTTTTTTGCACTTTGTCTGAAAGGCAGTTCTTACTGATTTCTAGTTTACCGAGGTGTGTCTGTATGTGCACATATGTTTGATTTACATAAGGTCAGAAGTTGAAACAAAGTATCTTAGTTACGGTTTCTACTATTGCTATGAAGAAACACCATAACCACAGCAACTCTTTTAAAGGAATACAAGGCTGGGGGGGGGGGGGCACGCCTTTAATCTCAGCACCTGGGAGGCAGAGGCAGGCGGATCTGTGTGAGTTCGAGGCCAGCCTGTTCTACAAGAGATAGTTCCAGGGCCGGAGAGATGGCTCAGTGGTTAAGAGCATTGCCTGCTCTTCCAAAGGTCCTGAGTTCAATTCCCGGCAACCACATGATGGCTCACAACCATCAGTAATGAGGTCTGGTGCCCTCTTCTGGCCTGCAGACATACGCACAGACAGAATATTATATAAATAATAAATAAAAAAAAAATCTTGGTTTAAAAAAAAAGAGATAGTTCCAGGACAGGCTCCAAAAGCTACAGAGAAACCCTATGTCAAAAACAAAATAAATAAAGAAAGAAAGAAAGAAAGAAAGAAAGAAAGAAAGAAAGAAAGAAAGAAAGAAAGAAAAGGAATACACTTAATTGAGGTATGATTTACAGTTTCAGAGGTTTGGTCCATTTCATGACAGTGGAGAGCACGGCAGCTGGGAATGTGGTGGCATGCAAGCAGACATGGTGTTAAAAAATTCTACATCTTCTTTTTGTTTTTTTTTGTTTGTTCTCTGCTTCCTGAGTGCTGGGATTAAAGCTGCACAACACCACTACCCAGCAAATTCTACATCTTAATCCAAAATCAATAGGAAGTGAACTGTCTTACTGGGCTTGGCTTGAGCATGTATGAGACCTCAAAGCCCACTTCCATAGTAATACACTTACTCTAACAACACCACACCCACTCCAACAAGGCCACACCTCCTAACAGTATTACTCCCTTTGGGATTCATTTTCTTTCAAACCACCACATAAAGCGTCTTTATTATTATACACTCTGTTATGAAACTGAGTGTCTCCACCTCATATACATATTTTGAGATAATGTTTCTCAGTGAACCCCAGAGTTCACCAGCTGTCCAAGGAAGGTCGGGGAGCCACCTGTCTCTGCCTCCCCAACACTGGTTATAGATATATGCCTCTATGTATGTCTGGTTTTTCCTGCTTAGGATCAAACATGGCTCTTCATACTTGAACAGTCAGCACTTTGCAGATTGAGCAGTCTCCTTAGCTACAGAGAGTTTGAAAATCAAGAATGGATGTTAAATTTTATAGAATGCGTTTGTTGTAAGTTTTGAAATAAGATAATCTTTTTTAGAGCATTAATATGGTAAATTATATTGGCTTGCTTATTTTTGATTGTTGAACCAACCTTAGATTCTTGGGGTAAATTCTACTTGATCATGATATACTTCCCGTTTTATATATTGCTTGTTAAAGTTTTACCTATGTTCTTTACATCTATATTTAAAAAGATACTGGTCTGAACTTTCCTTGCAATGTCTCTTTTAAGAACTGAAATTATCTTTTTATTTTTGAAAAGTACTTCAAGTCTTTTAACATAGTAAAACCATCGTTTTCATCAAGTCTATTTCTAATATATATGTAGTAATATGTATGTATATATATATGTGTGTGTGTGTTTGTATATATAAAAGAATATGTATGTAAACGTGGTGAGTCCACAAGAGCCCAAAATAAAGGGATATTAAAGCCGGGCAGTGGTGCTGCATGCCTTTAATCCTAGCACTCGGGAGGTGAATCTTTGTGAGTTAGAGGCCAGCCTGGACTACAAAGTAAGTTCCAGGACAGGCTCCAAAGCTACAGAGAAACTCTGACTTGAAAAATATAAAAAACAAAAAATAAATAAAGGGTATTAGGGAACACTTACAAATAACACTAAGGTAGAGAGGTGCTGGAAGCTGTGATCAGATCTCCAAATACCACACATAAGAGAGCAAGAGAGACCTTTCCTATCCCTATAAGAGATCATGTCCGGACACAGAAGCCACATCCTAAGGCTGGTATCCCCACAGTACACACACACACACACACACAAAACAGTGCATACTTTTACATTCAAACTATCTGTCTTAGTAATTTTTCTATTGCCATGATGAACTACCATAACCAAAGCAACTTATAAAAGAAAGCATTTAATTGGGGTTTCATTGTTCCAGAAGGTTAAAGTCCTTGATCATCATGGCAGGGGCACAGCAACAGGCAGGACTGATGCTGGAGCAGTAGCTGAGTGCTCACATATGATTCACAAGCACAAGAGAGAAAAAGAAAAAGACTAACTGGGAATGACATGGCTTTTTTTTTTTAAACCTCAAAGCCCACCCCCTCTGAGTCCGTCCCAAACAATTCTACCAACTGTGGAACAAGCATTCAAATATATGAGCCTATGGGTGCCATTCTCTTCAAACCACTACATTCCACTCCCTGACCCCCATAGGTGTGTAGCCAAATCATAACATAAAATGAACTCAGTCCATCTTCAAAAATCTCTACAGTCACTGAGTGGTGGTGGCGCACACCTTTAATCCCAGCAATCTGGGAGGCAGAGGCAGGCAGACCTCTGTGAGTTCAAGACCAGCTTGGTCTACAAAGCAAGTGCCAAGACGGGCTCCAAAGCTACAAAGAGAAACCATGTCTCAAAACAAAAGAGAAAGAAAGAAAGAAAGAAAGAAAGAAAGAAAGAAAGAAAGAAAGAAAGAAAGAAAGAAAGAAAGAAAGAAAGAAAGAAAGAAAGAGGAAAAAGAAAGAAAGAAAGAAAGAAAGAAAGAAAGGAAGGAAGGAAGGAAGGAAGGAAGGAAGGAAGGAAGGAAGAAAGAAAGAAAGAAAGAAAGAAAGAAAGAAAGAAAGAAAGATCTCTATAGTATTTCAGTTTCAAAACTGTTTAAAAGTCCAAATTCTCTTTTGAGACACGAGGCAATCTCTTAATTATAACCCCCTGTAAAATCAAAAGCAAATTACACACTTCCAATACACAACGGCACAAACTACACATCATCATCCCAAAAGGGAAGAAAAGGGAACATAGTGAGGAAATACTGGACCAAAAACCAGCAGAGCAAACCCCACTCCAGAAACTCCATGCCGCTCTACCTGGCCAGCTTTGCCCAACAAGCTTCTCTGTCTTAAGATGACTGCACTCCCCGCTTGCACTTCTTGTCTATCCCACAGCGCTGGCATCTCTACCATCCTAGGATCGCCAACACAACCCAGGCTTCACTGTCACAGTTTCACACAACAGCCTGCTCAGGCCTCCAGACAGGGACTCCCTTGCCACACGCCTGGCCTCCGCAGCTTTCCTTAACCATGAAGGAAGACTACACAGCTCCTGTACTCCTGTATCTCTCCAAACTCTAAAACCAGAACCACCATGTGGCAAGTTCTGCTGCCTGCTTGGGATGGTACCTGGCCCCTCCTTTTTTTTTTTGTTTGTTTGTTTTTTAAGACAGGGTTTCTCTGTGGTTTTGGAGCCTGTCCTGGAACTAGCTCTTCTAGACCAGGCTGGCCTCGAACTCACAGAGATCCGCCTGCCTCTGCCTCCCGAGTGCTGGGATTAAAGGCGTGCGCCACCACCGCCCGGCCCTTGGCCCCTCCTTGAGTCACAGTCAGTACAAGCTTTCCTTTGTTGTGGCTCTTTAGAAACAGGTAATCCCTTAGGTCTTTCGTTTCCACAGGCTGCAGGCTCTGCTGGGTGGGAGTCGCTAAGGGCACCATTCCCTTTATTTCCATGCCTCCTTATCTCTTCCAGCATAAACCAAATTCCCGTTCTTCCTTTCTCCTCAAATTGTACATTTTGTATGTCTTTTTTGCCCTACTTATTCATTTTCATTGTAGATCTGCATAAGAGTGGTCACTAATAGCCACATGTTAATATTAGTCTGCCTTAAAAATCTGCCAATGAAATTTGTACAAAACCCTTCAACCTAGCCTCGGGCAAATTGTTCAGATAAAGGCAAAATACAGCCACAGTCTTTGTCAAAATATCAAAAGAATGGTCTCTAGACCAGTTGCTAATATTGCTCCCCTCTGAAACTTCTTGAGCAGGGCCTCCACAGTCCACACTTCTCTCAGCACTACTGTCCTTCAAACTCCAATTACAGGCTTATAGCCTTAAACCACTTCCCTAGAACAAAGTGACAAAGTTGCCCACATTTCCCCAAAAAATAGCACGGTCATGTCTATTACAGCAATATGACATTTCTTAGTACCACTTTGTATCGTAACTACACCATGACCAAGGCAACTTATAAAAGAAAGCATTTAATTTGGGGGTTCTGGATCCACAGGATTAGAGTCTTTGACCATCATGACAGCGAATATAGCAACCGGCAGGTAGGCATCTTATGTAACAGGACAAATTTTACTTACATAAACTTCTCAGAGCAACCCATCCTCTTGTATACCTGAAAGCTCTTTTATCTTACTTTTAGCCAATCTGAGGCAGCAGCCATAGTCAATTCACTCTGTGTGTCTTTGAGACTCTCTTACTTCCCCTCCCTCCCCACTCTCTAAGAGAGATAGTGTATGTGAGTGTACTGTATAAGTGTGTGTGTGTGTGTGTGTGTGTGTGTGTGTGTGTGTGTGTGGAGAGAGAGAGTGCGTGTTTTGGACACTGTAGCAGGGCCTTATCCTAAGCCTTACACCTCTGGTTCTAAAAGCTTTCTTGCACGAAAGTGACCTGTCCTGATAAGTGACCTCACTGTCACCAGGTATTAGTCAGAGACGTTCAAGTAATCAATGAGTCCTCAGGGAACTGTGTGCTCACTTACCAAGTTATCATCAGCAACCTCAGAATAGCAATGTTCTCTCTCACCCTCCTTAGCCCTCACACATTACTCAAGCTCTGTCGCTATTTAACTGGTAAGCCTCTTCTGCCTTTTTCTCACCCAGCTGCCCTCCCAACTCCAGCCTCCCCAGAAGGGAAAATAAACAAATACTAAATATTTGGGAAATTTTCTTGGACTCAGATTTTTCTAATATATCTATTTAGGGGGGCTAGAGAGATGGGTCAGCGGTTACAAGCACTGGTTTCTCTTCCAGAGGATGCAGGATCAATTCCCAGCACACGGGAGCTCACAACTGTCTCTAACTCCAGTTTCAAGGGGTCTGACACCCGCACACAGGCATACATGCAGATAAACATCAATGCACATGAAACAAAATTAATTTTTGGGGGGGGTTTTCGAGACAGGGTTTCTCTGTGGTTTTGGAGCAAAATTAAATTTTTTAAAAATAAAAACTATATATCCATTTAGAAATTCAGCTAATTATGAAAAATAATTTAGTTGTCTAACCAACACAGTAAATAAAAACACAGTAAAATCAAGCATAAACCCTTGGTAAAATAACCACTAGAACAGTGAAGGGAAGTGCTGCTCTAGATAACTTCCTTCTAAAAGGTTTTATCTCCAGATACATGGGCATAAAAAAAACATAAAGCTTAAGAATACTATTTTGAGAAAGATCTTTTTTTTTACATTTTTTTTTTAAATCTAAACCCCTTCTCCATGAAGTACACTCATGGCTCTAATCTATCAGCCCCTTATGAAGGACAGATATTGGGGTCTACATACCTAGCATGTGTTAATTTACTCAATCTCACAGACAGGCAGAAAACTGTGAGAACTTTTGCTAGAGTTACACAGTTAGTAGGTTGCACACCCAGGATCTGGAGTCAGGTAACTTGGTTCTGGAGTCTGCTCTTAGTCACCTGTACACGATCCTTCCTGGAGACTAAAAGACCGTCCTTAGGCTGTACTTTATACATACGCCCCCACAGGAGGCTCAGGATACTCTCTGTATTCTGTCTTCTCACCCACCTCATGTGTTTAAATTTGTTCTTCAGCTACAGAGTAATGCTGTGCAGGCAAGGAAACCAGACATTGGCTTCCTGCCCCTACTTCTGGCAGAATGGCTACTTACCAAAACAATTCTCACCTAATTCTTCAAATTTCTATAATATTATAAAAGACTAGGAATTTCTATAATATTATAAAGACATTTTTCCAGTTATAAAATGCAAAACATCACTTTAAAGGGAGGAAATTAATTCCAGCAATCAGGAGACAAAGGCAGGTAAATCTGGAAATTAGAAGCCAGCATGGTCTACATAGTGAGTTTCAGGACAGCCAGAGCTAAATAGAGAGATTTTGTCTTCAGAAAGGAAAAAAAAAAAAGGATAAAATTAAATATTGAGAAATAGTGACAAGAGACTTCTACAAAGAGAAAACTGGGCATAATTACATCCTTGCTACAAACTTGTCTGTCACTGATAACTAAGATAACTAAGTGATGAACTCGCAACCATCACTTCTGCAAAATTAACACCTGAAGGGTGGCCCACGCCATAGTGGCAGATATAGCAATACTAAAGTTAGAATGCTGACCACATGTATTTATTTTCCCTCTTACTCAATGCATCTCCTCCTCATGAATCATACATTCAAAACCGACAGATCTATTTCCATTTCTTAAAAGAGGACAAACACTTAAAGAAAATCAAGTGAAGTCTCTTCTGCATATGCACCATCAGAAACTGACGGTCTATGTTCCTAGGAATAGCACACCCTGGGAAATGCCGAAATCAAGAAGACTGCTGGCCTCACAGAATATACTTTAAATGCTTCTCAATCTATCAACAAGAAAATACAAATGAGCAGTCAAATACATGACCTGTCCTGAGTTATAGTCACATCAACTCATCTTAAAGCAGTTAAGAGTCACTAAAAACCACAGAACTAGATGTTAGGAATTACATAGGCCATAAGCAAAAGGAAACATACTTAACACAACTCTTGACTATAATGTCATCAAGAGGAGAGGAAGACACATACGGGTCTTAAGATAATTTTCAAAAGGAGAAAAATTCAGTGATTTGTGGACTTATTAACTATTGCTCTTCAAACACACTACCAATAAATTTTCAATTTGCACACAGATATCAAAATATTTGGCTGGCTCTCCTGGCACTTCAGTTACATTAGAAAAGACTATGATTCTGAAGCAAAAAGAATACACAAATAAAAATTGAAAATCGCACACTTGCTACCTCGCGATACTTGGCTGGTTCCTCCCTCTTTCCTTTCTGCCACCGCCATGCCATCCAGACTGAGGAAGACCCGGAAACTCCGGGGCCACGTGAGCCACGGCCATGGCCGCATCGGTAAACACCGCAAGCATCCGGGAGGACGCGGGAACGCTGGAGGCATGCATCATCACAGGATCAACTTCGACAAATATCATCCAGGTTACTTCGGGAAAGTTGGGATGAGGCATTACCACTTAAAGAGGAACCAGAGCTTCTGCCCGACTGTCAACCTGGATAAACTGTGGACGCTGGTCAGTGAGCAGACCCGGGTCAACGCTGCCAAGAACAAGACTGGAGTAGCTCCCATCATTGATGTCGTGCGATCGGGCTACTACAAAGTTCTGGGGAAGGGAAAGCTCCCTAAGCAGCCTGTCATCGTGAAAGCCAAATTTTTCAGCAGAAGAGCTGAAGAGAAGATAAAGGGTGTTGGAGGTGCCTGTGTTCTGGTGGCTTGAAGCCACTCAGGGAGGCCAATTAAATGCTAACACTTTAAAAAAAAAAAAAATTGAAAATCGGGGCTTGGAGAGATGGCTCAGAGATTAAGAGCACTGACTGCCCTTCCAGAGGTCCTACATTCAAGTCCCAGCAACCACATAGTTCACAACTATCTGTAATGAGATCTGGTACCCTCTTCTGACCTGCAGGCATACATGAATACATAATAAACAAACACTTTTTTAATCCCATAATTCTGATTATAAAATTTAACATTAAAAATTGTTTTGGTTATATACCATCTTTCCATGCCCAGCAACAGAGAGATACACGAGTAACAGAAGAAAGTAGTATTTGCTATCCAATAAACTAGGTTTTCCCATCGGATCAAGTCTCTAAATGACTAAAAGCATGGACTATGAACACCATTCAACTGAATAACTAAGAACAGCTTAAGAATTAGGCATAAGGGCATATGTCTATCATCCCAGCTTTTCCAAAGGCTAAGGCAGGAGGATCAGCTGAGCTCATGAGTTCAAGACAAGCCTAGGCAATAGAGTGAAACCTTATGAACCTCTTCTCAAAAGAAGCAACAGGTAGTTACATAGCCCAAAGAAAAAGAGATCAATGAAAAACATGTAAATAACTAAAGTATTCCTAATTAAAAAATAAATGATATTCAAGGACATAGACTAATGCCCTAGTATTCTATTTTCAAATAATAGTTCAGAATTTTGTTTATTTTATTTTTTTTTTTGACCAGGCATGTTGCCATATACCTATAATTCTAGTTCCTGGGATGCTGAGGCAGAAGGATTACGGGTTCAATGCTACAAAATGAGTATGAGGCCTGCCTGGACCATATATGAAACCTGCCTCAGGCAGAGAAAGAGAGAGAAAGGGGGGGGGGGGGGGATTCAACATAAGGATGCCACATTATATAAAGAAATAGTAGCTAATTAACCAAAGGTCCCATCTTAGGATCTGAAAGGGCCATACTACTGTGTTAACAAAAGATAAATGCTAAAGTCTAGTATTGTACAATGTTGAAACTGCTTTATTAATTTTGATAACATTCATTCAGGGTTGCCAATGCCACAGAGGCTGCAGCACTGATTTGCAAACAGCACAAGCTTCTAATTCATATACACAAAACAGCAGCAGGAAAAGAAAACAGAACCCGGTTCGAAATAGGACAGCTTACAGGCTATAACGTTCTCCTCAGAAGAAACATGCCCAATCCCTAGCTACTGAGGACACAGATCTTTCCGGGGTACCCCTGACCACAGTGTTCTTACACGTTCAGTTGATCTTCCATGTGAGGCTGTCCTTACTTTAATCCCCACCCACTTCCTAAGCAATTTCTACAGTCAAAGGAAAACTTACCTCTGCAAAATGTGTTGCTGTGCTATTGTCTATCCGGCTGCCAGCACCACCTAAAAAACTAAAGAGAAACAGCAATGGTGGTGATTCTTTTCCCAGGAATGAGCTCCTTCCCAGAGCTAAATATAGAATGGAAAATGAGAACAAAGCTCAATAAGGAAAAGTAACTCAGCCCTACAGGACACCTGCCAAAGACACTGTGTCTGTGAGAATATCTTAAATAAAACAGTAACAGATAGGCAAAAGAAAATTGTCATACAACAAAACCAAGTGGTTTTCAAATGAATTAAAGCTATAGCAAATGGAAATTTAGGGGAAAAGGCCATCCAACAGAAAGAAAATATTCACAGCCAGTAACAATTCAAAGTTAGCCTAGCAAGGGAAGAAAAGTATCCTCAGAGAGTCTAAGAAAACAAAATGTTTCACTATGAAACCATTCAACCAGATATATGATTAAGACTGCTGAGGTTAGTATCCTCTGGAATTATTAAATATGTAATCTAAAGGGCCTGATATAGATTAGTAGATTAGAAGAGCTTCGTATCAATTTCTTCTCTGAGTCAGGTAGTAGTAGCACATGCCTTTAATCTCAGCACTCAGGAAGGAGAAGCAGGTGGATCTCTGTTGCTTTGAGGCCAGCCTGGTCTACAGAGCAAGTTCCAGGACAGCCAAAGATGTCAAAAAAAAAAAAAGAAGAAGAAGAAGAAGAAGAAGAGGAGGAGGAGGAGGAGGAGGAGGAGGAGGAGGAGGAGGAGGAGGAGGAAGAAGAAGAAGAAGAAGAAGAAGAAGAAGAAGAAGAAGAAGAAGAAGAAGAAGAAGAAGAAAAGAAAGAAAGAAAGAAAAAACAACAACAAAGAATTTCTTCTTTGAATAGGCTATCCTATTCTTAGATTATCCTACCCACCCTTCAAGGCTACACCCTCCATTAACCAGTTCTGAACTCAGCAACCAAATATGACTCCTCCACATCCTCTGTACTCTGACTCTGGTTCCAAGTTCTGTTATGTTATAAATAGCTAGAATTTCCCTCAACAATTTCAGCCCTTCCCTCCTTCATAAATATAAACTGAAAGGTCAAAAACTGTGCCTTATTATGAATACCTCATATATATGAATTTATTATTTGTCAGGTGTTACATAATAAAAGTATTCCTCACCTCTGAAAACCTTGTGATGGCATATACCTATAACTCCAAAACAAAAGTTGTTCAATTAATAGCACATGTCTAAGTGACAAAAACCTCTTTTCGAGGACCCAAAAGAATAGGAAGAAATTAAATCCCACTGCCCATGAAATTTGCAGAGAAGAAACTGGCTAAACCTTTTGAGAAAGGAGGGTAGACTGAATCACAAAAACTGCTAGAAGCCGGGCAGTGGTGGCGCACGCCTTTAATCCCAGCACTTGGGAGGCAGAGGCAGGCGGATCTCTGGGAGTTCAAGGCCAGCCTGGTCTCCAAGAGCTAGTTCCAGAACAGGCACCAAAGCTACAGAGAAACCCTGTCTCGAAAAACAAAACAAAAAACAAAAACAAAAAACAAACAAACAAAAAAACTGCTAGATAGCTCTTCACGTAATAAATACAAGCATCCATCCTAATAATAAAACCTTTGAACTACTACAAACTACTTTCATTTTCAGGATTACAATATCAGTCCAGGCATTGTGCTGAGCTCACTAGGAAAACAAACACACCCTAGTTAGTCTAAAACCAAAAGCAAATTATTTTCCTTTCTGTACTCATTCTCAAGCCTTACTCTGACGAGAAAAAATGTGATACTGTGTTTCTATCAGAAATTAAAAATGTTTTTTAAAAAATCATTTCGATTGTGCAACAAGGTACTGGTAACATCTAATACTAAGTAAGTAATTGAACCACCAGATTCCATAGTGCATGACTGCATAGATATTTTATTGTACAAACCCAATAGGCTTCCAAGATTCATCCTTTTCCTGAGTGGTGGGGTGGAGGGTAGGAGTGGGAGGTGTGTGATTTCTCTATGAGACACGGCCTTACTACATACTTCAAACTGGTCCTGAACTTACTATGTAACCCAGACTAGTCTCAAACTCATGATCCTGTTTGCCTTAGCCTGCCAAGTGCTGGGATTACAAGTGTGTTCCACCATGCCTGGCTTCTCTCTTGTCTTTACTTCCTGATTTCAGAAATTCAATTGTTATCTTGTAGAGCTCTACTCCCCTGAAACTCTTAAAACATTTCTTTAAAATTCTTCTGCACCTTAAGAACAAAAGAACTAAGAAAAGGGATGATAAAACTACAATATTTTAATAAAATTTACAAACCTTAAGACAATGCACAAGCTGTGCTCTAGTATGCTGGAGGCAGACATGGCTCATGGCTTACATTTACATGCAGATTTCCTCGTAGGGATTTGTTTTCTGATACTAGGGTTGAACCTAGGGCCTCACACAGGGGAGGCAAACACTCCTACCACTGAGCTCTAGTTCCCTTTTTACTTTTTCTTTAGAGACCAGGTCTAAGTTGCCCAGGCTGGCCTGGGAACTCTATAGCCCAGGAAAGCCTTATGGTCCTATGATCCTCCTGCCTCTGCCTCCTGAGTGACTAGAATTTCTGGCTTACAGCATCAGGCTCAGCTCATTTTTATCACCTACTACTAATCCCTGCAACTGCTAAGTACAAAGTCAGCACATACTTAGAAATTTTATAGAAGAGAATAATAATTCATCGCCTGAAAGACTCCAAGTCTAAGAATAAAATTCTTCCCTCATTAAAAGTACTGATTTTGCCAGGTGGTGGTGGTGCACATTTTTAATCCCAGCACTTGGGAGGCAGAGGCAGGTGAATCTATGGGAGTTCAAGGCCAGCCTGGTCTATTAGAGCGAGTTCCAGGGCAGGCTTCAAAAAGTTGCAGAGAAACCCTGTCTTGAAAAACCAAACCAAAGCGGGGGGGGGGGGGGGGGGGTGCACTTCATTCAAAAATCCAAAAGATTGACATTTGAATAGTTGCCAATCTTTGACCTCTACAGGCACAAATAGAAGAACTGAGTGAAAATAGAATCAATAGACTTCATAGTCCCCAAGTATCCAGCTTGCAGTTAGTCATTATACTCAGGTATAACTGTACTTTGTATAAAAGTTCTCTATGTCTAAAGAAATCTGAATTACTATTTTAAAACTTAGGGGAACATCCATAAGTTACTCTCCTATAACCAGTAAACTTTTTATTCAACACATGCAGAGCATAAATGCCTTAAATATATATTTGGTGCAATTATAATAGCACAAATAAGAAAAAATCCAAAGTTAACATGCCATCCACACACTGCTAATTTTGCTGTCATGCTAATCTCACAGGCATAATGCTGGCACTGTTACTTAAAACCAAAACCATTATATCAACATTCAAGTGTTTGTATCAAACTAGATCCCATGCTACACACTGCCCCAGAAGCTCCAAGTCATTTACATATAGAATCATCAACCATTAGTGCAGTAAAACTAACAGTACATACTTTAAAATGTGCAGGTTTTTTTCTGGTTGTGGAAGAGACCTTCAACTTTAGATTCTGCCAACAGCAATGTAAAGAAATTATGAACTGGCATAAACCTCCAAAGCCACTCCAAGATTAAGAGACTTCAGATTACAAATTCTTTTTAAGCAGTCGGTATTTCATCAATTGGTCAAATGCTAGAATTAAGTTATTATATGGTAAAATCAAGAAATATATTATCACTTAGAGAAAATATTTCCCTTTTAATCAATATTATACCTTTACCAAAGCCAAGAGAACAAGCCCATATATTAATATTTCAGCAGCAAGATGGCAAAGCTTGACAACACTAATCTTCATCTGAATAAGGACACGTGGCCCAGTTTCCCTGGTTAGAATATACTGTTTGTCTCATTAGAGTCTGTATGAGAAGTCACTCCACAGCCCACCAAATATGTGTGACAGTAATTTAACTTCAGGCAACAGAGTAGTCATTAAAAATTAATTAGTAATCCAAGAGGACTCCCAAAGAAATGAAGGGAAACTTAGTAGATTTATTTTGCTATGGCTAGAGGTTTCCTAGGTGTGACACAATCAAGGAGTCATGGGTAAAATCATATCATCACATTGCTCTCCAGATTCTCTTTGCTCGTGTCTATGTGCATGTGCACACACACACTCACGGTCTCTACTCCAGCAGAGGGTAAGCTACAAAAGGAATTCCTTCCCATCCACTCAGTCAATACTAGGAGAAAACAGTTTTGATACTAGAATGTTTGGTTTACTCGTAAGCTTATACAATACCTGGAATCATCTGTCACTTCCTCAATAAAGCCTGATTCACATCTGGGACATATATATTCCTACAAAAGAAAAGAATAAATAAATAAAAGCTTTTCATTTCATTAGGAACCTAAGCATGTAGCTTTTAGAATATCATGAAGTACAGAAGCTGATGATCAGGCTGGCAAGATGACTCAGAGGGCAGAGGAACTTTGCTGCCAAGCCTGATGATCTAAGTTTGACCCACAGGTCCCACACAGCAGTAAGAACAGACTTCTTACAACTTGTCTTCCGCTTCCATACTTGTGCCATTTCATGCACACACCTACACACACAATAAACAAACAAAATGTTATAAAAACGTTAAACATTTTTAGATGTATTTACTTATTTTATGTCTATGGGTATTTTACTTGCATGTGTGTTTGTGCAGCAAGTGCGTGTCTGGTGCCCATGGAGGTCAGAAGAGGACAGGGGATCCCCTGGTACTGAAGTTATGATGATTGTGAACCATGTGGATGTTAGAAACTGAACCCAGGCCCCTGTTAATGTATGCTATTAACAGCTCAGCCACCATCTCGCCAGCCCCATTTAAAAAAAAAGAAAAAAAAAAACACTTAAAGTTGGCTCTGAAATGTATGTATTTGCTAATTTCCAGGCTGTTTGTTTTCTAATATACTCTGGAAATAAAGGATTTCATAAGATATTTACAAAATGGTTTCACAGCTACCTAAGTCTCATTGAGAGAATGAAGGAGAGTGTTAAAATTTTGTTTCTTTGGTTGTTCTATTTCATGTTTAATTTGGGATGTGGTTTGGGTTTACTTTTTTTAAAAGAAAAATGTTTTTTGGTTTGTTGTTTAAGAGGGATAATGGCAAAAACTAGATGGCTAAAGTTCTGGTTAGTTTTATGACAACTTGACAAGCTAGAGTCATCAGAGAGGAGGATCAACAGAAAATGTCTCTACAGGATCAGGCTGTGGGAAAGCCTATGGAGGCATTTTCTTAATTAGTGATTGATAGGGAAAGTTTGGCTATTGTGGGTGGTGCCACCCCTGGGCTGGTGTTCCTGGGTTCTATAAGAAAGCAGTCTGACTTCAAACTCTATTACAGAGCTACAGTAATGAAAACAGCTTGGTATTGGCATAAAAACAGAGACGTTGACCAATGGAATCGAATCGAAGACCCGGATATTAATCCACAAACCTATGAACACCTGATTTTCGACAAAGGAGCTAAAAGTACACAATGGAAGAAAGAAAGCATCTTCAACAAATGGTGCTGGCATAACTGGATGTCAACCTGTAGAAGAATGAAAATAGATCCATATCTATCACCATGCACAAAACTCAAGTCCAAATGGATTAAAGACCTCAATATAAATCCAACCACACTGAACCTGATAGAAGAGAAAGTGGGAAGTAGACTGCAACACATGGGCACAGGAGACCACTTCCTATGTATAACCCCAGTAGCACAGACAACAAGAGCAACACTGAATAAATGGGACCTCCTGAAACTGAGAAGCTTCTGTAAAGCAAAGGGCATTGTCATTAAGACAAAAAAGCATCCTACTGAATGGGAGAAGATCTTCACCAACCCCACATCAGACAAAGGTCTGATCTCCAAAATATATAAAGAACTCAAGAAACTGGACATGAAAATTCTAATTAACCCAATTAAAAAATGGGGTACTGAACTGAAAAGAGAATTCTCATCAGACAAAGTTCAAATGGCCAAAAGACACTTACAGTCATGTTCAACCTCCTTAGCAATCAGGGAAATGCAAATCAAAACAACTTTGAGATACTATCTTGCACCTGTCAGAATGGCTAAAATCAAAAATACCAATGATAGCCTATGCTGGAGAGGATGTGGAGTAACGGGAACACTCATCCATTGCTGGTGGGAATGCAAACTTGTGCAACCACTTTGGAAATCAGTGTGGCAGTTTCTCAGGAAATTAGGAATCAATCTAACTCAGGTTCCAGCAATATCACTCTTGGGAATATACCCAAGAGATGCCCAATCATACTACAAAAGCATTTGTTCAACTATGTTTATAGCAGCATTATTTGTAATAGCCAGAACCTGGAAACAACCTAGATGCCCCTCAATGGAAGAATGGATAAAGAAAGTGTGGAATATATATACATTAGAGTACTACTCAACGGTAAAAAATAATGACATATTTAATTTTGCATGCAAATGGATGGAAATAGAAAACACTATCCTGAGTGAGATAACCCAGACCCAAAAGGATGAATATGGTATGTACTCACTCATTAGTGGACTCTAGCCATAAACAAAGGACATTAAGCCTATAGTTCGCAAGCCTAGAGAAGCCAAATAACAAGGTGAACCCAAAGAAAAACATATATAGATCCTCCTGGAAATTGGAAGCAAACAAGATCGCAGGGCAAAAGTTGGGAGCATGGGGGTGGGAGTAAGGGTGAGGGTAGGGATGGGGGAAGGGGAGAAGGGAGAGAGAAGGAAGAAAGGAAATACTGGAGAGAGCTTGGGGGAGTGGGAGGGTGGAGATAGAGGAAGGGCGGATATTGGAACAGGGAAGAAGATATCTACATTAAGGGAGCCATTTTAGGGTTGGCAAGAGACTTGGCTCTAGAGGGGATCCCAGGTGTCCACGGGGATGTCCCCAGCTAGGTCCTTTGGCAGCAGAGTAGAGGGTGCCTGAACTGGCCTTGCCCCACTATCACACTGATGATTATCTCAAATATCACCATAGAATCTTCCTCCAGCAACAGATGAAGATAGAGACAGAGACCATCATCAGAGAAATGGACTGAGCTCCCAAGGTCCAGTTGAAGAGCAGAAGGAGAGAGAAGATGAGCAAGGAAGTCTGGACTGCGAGTTGGTCCACCCACTGAGACAGTGTGTCTGTTCTAATGGGAGCTCACCAAATCCAGCTGGACCGGGACTGAACTAGCACGTGATCAAACTGGACTCTCTGAATGTGACTGACAATGGGGGCTGACTGAGAAGTCATTGATAAAGGCACTGGGACTTGTTTCTATTGCAGGTACTGGCTTTTTGGGACCCTAGTCTATTTGGATGCAAAGCTTCCTAGGCCTGGATTGGGGGGGGGGGGGGGGGGCTTGGACTTCCCACAGGGTTCCCTGTCCTCTCTTAAGGAGGGAGGGGGAGGGAGGAGGGGGAGTGGAAGAACAGGAGGGGAATGGGAGGAAGGGAGGAAGTGTAAACTTTTGAATGGGGGAAAATTAAAAAAGAAAGAAAGAAACCAGTCTGAGCAAGCCATGAAGAGCAACCCAGGAAGCAGCACCCCTCCATGGCCTCTGCATCAACTCTTGCCTCCAGGTTCCTGTTCTGCTTGAGTTCTAATCCTGATTTCCTTTGGCGATGAACAGTGATGTGGAAACTTTAGCACAATAAACCCTTTCTTCCCCAAGTAGACTGGTCATGTTTCATCACAGCAATAGTAACCCTAAGACAATTAATTATTTCTTTAACTAGAAAAAATTAATCATCTAATTTTTCCTTCAAAGCCGATAAAGAACAGCAGCTCCAATGGTTATATCAAGATAGAAAAAAAAAAAAAAGAAAAGGATCAGGTAGTGGTGGTGCATGCCTTTAATCCCAGTACTTAAGAAGCAGAGACAATCGAATCTCTGTGAGTTTGAGGCCAGCCTCATTTACAAAGCGAGTTCCAGGACAGCCAGAGCTGTTAACACAGAGACACCCTATCTTGAAAAGCAAAACAAAACAAAGTACTAGTATTGATAAATATAGAAACAACTATTTTGTACTATGTATATCTAAGAGATAAACTGAATCACAGTAAAGTCAATGTGTAGCCTAGTAAATGAAATGAGACTTTAAACATTTCTAATATTTTGGTTTGTGTGTTTGTATTGAGACAGAGTCTCACCGTGCAACCCTGGCTGTCCTGGAACTCCCCATGAAAACCATGCTGGCCTCAAATTCACAGAGTTCCTCATTTTTCGGTCTTTCAAGTGCTAGGATTAAACACATGAGCCACAATTCGCGGATTTTCTAATCTATATTCTGATTAGCAATGGTTCCAAGTAAAATGTTACATCATCAACTCTTTTAAGGAATAAAAATTCAAATAATTAAAGGCAGTAAGATGGCTATGCGGGTAAAGGCACTTGCCATGTGTCTTGGCTTTCTATTGCTCTGACAAAACACCATGACTTATAAAAGAAAGGGTTTAATTGTGTTGATGGTTTCATCGGGTTAGAGTCTAGGATGGTGGAGCAAAGGCATGGCAACAGGCAAAGCTGAGAGATCACATCTTGATCCACAAACAGAAGACAGAAAATACTAACTCAAAATGTCTTTTGAAACTTCAAAGACAGCAGCAGTGACCTGCTCCCTCCAACAAAGTCACATCTCCCAATCAACTGGAGACCAAGTATTCAAACATGTGAGTCTATGGGAGCCATTCTCATCCAAACCACAACACCACACAAGCAAGGCAACCCCCAGTGCCATTCCAGAAACCCACATGAAAGTGAAGGGGAAAGTCAAACCCACAAAGGAGCTCTGACCTCCACACATATGTCCCAACACAATAATAGTAAATACATGTTTCTTAAAGGAATTTAAATAACTGAAACAGCACCACTGATTAGTTTCTGCACCCTTCAACAATAAATCTGTCTTTAAATACTAGCAAAGTATGGGGCTAAGAAAGATTACACCTTTGAGACTACCACAGTTTTCCAGTGTGCTTTGTCTATTCAAACAGACCTGAGACATTTTCAACTAATTTCTTGTTCCAACTCCTTCCTGAACACTAAAGTTGGTTATCTGCTATTATATAATTATTACTATCTCTAACAAAAATAGTGACTCAAATATCCAAATGTTATCTTAAAAGTGATTGAGCTATTCCTCACATCGCGATTAATTTGAGGAGAAGCCAATCAAATCAAGAAACAGTAATATTTTGTAAAATAAATACTTTAAATAAGCACTAGAAAAAGAAACAAATTTTAGATTTTGCCTAGAGGACCTAGAGAAGGTATTTCTAAGACAGAATTCTAAGATATTAATCTGTTCAATGATGAAGGAAATGATGTATGTAGGACTGTGGTGACAGGGGGACAGGCAAGGTGGTGTACCTTTAATCTCAGTGCCAGGGAGGCAGAAGCAGGTGGGTCTCTGTGAGTTTGAAGCCACCCTAGTCTATACAGCAAGTTCCAGCTGGAGCTACAAGAGACTCAGTCCCCCCTCCCCCCAAAAAAGTAATGAAAGCAGCAAGTTTGGAGGTTAGGAAGAACAAGAATGAAGGTTGACAGGTCACACAGGGACTAGATATGGAAAACTTCAGATGACCATGGGATCAGCAGGATCCTCCATTAGCCACACTGAGAACAAGACACATTCATAACAGGCATACTGTGAGCTATTGTAAAAGTAAAATTAATTAAAGGTCAGGTAAATCCTGCATCTCTTCTGCTCTTTTAAATTACACCCTCCCAGGGACGATGATTCCACTCCTTTCTCCCTCTTAAAAACATTTTACATGAATATTAATGTTAATTTTAGATAAATTGGGTATGGTGGAGCACACCTTTAATCCCAGGACTTGGACAGCAGAGGCAGGCAGACCTCTGAGTTAGAGGCCAACCTGGTGTATAGAGTGATTCCAGAACAGCCAGGGTTACCCAGAGAAACCCAGAAACCCTGTCTTGGAAAACTCCCCCCCCCCCCAAAAAAAAAAAAAGAGCAAGAGAATTCAACCCACTGCCTGCAGACTCTCCCTCCAATTATGAGATGGATTTTCAAGGCTTGATTGTCCTAGGCCTGAGTATGATATAACCAGTCCAAGAGTGGTATTCGAGATCTAGACGCTCTAAGCTGGGTTTCTCCAGGTCTGCCAAAAGCAAAAACCTGTATTTTGAGATCTGTATTTTGTTTACAGCCATCTTAAGTTTACAAGTTAAGTAAAATATTCACCTCTATCACCTCTGCAGGGTAAATTCTGGGCCCAGGAAATTAACCCAGTATTTTATCTCCTAGTGAGACAACAGGCAGCAGGCTTTAGAAGCAATTAGCACCTCTTTTGTTAGTTAATATCTCTTTTTCTCAGTCAGAGACCTTCCAGACTTGAATTCCAACAGACCGAACTTTCCTGACACCCTCCCCTCTGCCTGTTTGCTATATAACAGCTTCTAAGGAATAATAAAATTTGCAACTTGATCAGAACGCCTGTCTTGCTGTCATTTCTTGTGTCTCTTGCCCTTCCATTCCTCCCTTCCAGGTTTATCAGGGACTCCTGTTCGTGTCCCACTGGCCAAGATACAGGTCTAGCTGTTTCACATTGAAAGAGTTCTACACATGTTCTCCAGGCATTCCCTGGGTATTCTGTAGCTAAGAAGCGCTGGTGTGTCACACTGGTGGTATTCTGTAGCTAAGAAGCGCTGGTGTGTCACACTGGTGGTATTCTGTAGCTAAGAAGCGCTGGTGTGTCACACTGGTGGTATTCTGTAGCTAAGAAGCGCTGGTGTGTCACACTGGTGGTATTCTGTAGCTAAGAAGCGCTGGTGTGTCACACTGGTGGTATTCTGTAGCTAAGAAGCGCTGGTGTGTCACACTGGTGGTATTCTGTAGCTAAGAAGCGCTGGTGTGTCACACTGGTGGTATTCTGTAGCTAAGAAGCGCTGGTGTGTCACACTGGTGGTATTCTGTAGCTAAGAAGCGCTGGTGTGTCACACTGGTGGTATTCTGTAGCTAAGAAGCGCTGGTGTGTCACACTGGTGGTATTCTTCGGCCAACTGCTTTCTATCCTCTCTTCGTTTTCATTCTGTTTGTAGCTAAGGTTCAAAATGATACAAAGTTCTTGCATCCGCTAATGGCATTTCTGTCTCTGATACCAACCACAGTACAGCCAAGCCCAGCAATAGACACCTAACCAACACAAAACAAGCTCCTCAGCCGGGCGGTGGTGGCGCACGCCTTTAATCCCAGCACTAGGGAGGCAGAGGCAGGCGGATCCTTGTGAGTTCGAGACCAGCCTGGTCTACAAGAGCTAGTTCCAGGACAGGCTCCAAAGCCACAGAGAAACCCTGTGTCGAAAAACCAAAAAAAAAAAAAAAAAAAAAAAAACAAGCTCCTCGGTTTTTCTGTTGGTTGGTTGGTTGGGGGGGGGGGGGGGATTCTGTGGACTTTTTTGTTTTGTTTTACTTCAGCATTTTTTTTTTTTGTCTTATTGGTCTTGTTTGGTTTAATTTTTTTGGGAACACAGAGACAGGAGTGCAGGCAGGGTAGGGAAGTGGATAAAATCTGGTTAGAGTTGGGGGAGGAGAAAATTATAATAAAATATATTATTTGAAGAAATATATATAAAAAAATAAAATGCTATTCAGAGCTGTGGCAGATAAAAGATCACTTCAAATCACTTCAGATTTCACAACACAGGTGAAGGAGAAGACTGATGTAAACATCAAGAACTGAGTGAAAATACGTAAGTTTACTACCTTCTCTTCATGATCCTAGACAAGGTTCATTCTAAAAACCAGGCTCCTTTGCATGAGCAAAATATCTCTATGTACAAACCAAACTGTAAAAGGGTGACATATTTTTTCCTGTCACATGGAAGTAGCAAATAATCCTTTCATTTACAAACACCAATCAAGCTTTTCTACCAATTTTTTAGTACTATGAAAATATATTTGTTTAATAAGCAGACCATCAGAATATCTTAACAAGCAGATAAGCAGGATGGAAGAGGGCTAAGGGAGATGGCTCAGCTGGTAAAATGACTGCTGGGCAATCACCAGGACCTAAGATTAGATCTTCAGAATTCATATAAAAAACAAGTGTGGCACCACCTATAACATCCACACTGAGGAAACAGAGACAGGCAGATCCCTGAAGTTCACCGGCTGGCCAGCCTAGCCAAATCAATAAGCTTCAGGTTCAATGAAAAACACTGTCTCCAAAAATTAAAAGTAGAGAACAATAGCACAAAACACCAAATGTCAACCTTAAGTTTACGCGCGCACACACACGCACACACACACACTTTTTAAGTAGTTATGGTAGCACATATCTGTATTCCTAGCACTCAGAAGGCAGAGGCAAGAAGATTGAACATTTTGGGCTACAAAGTATGAGCCTGTCTTAAATAATTAAAAATACTAAGAATTTTTATACTGGAAGGGTAATCCAGAATAAGTGGACATTGCATCCTCAAATTCAGGTGCCTGGGCCCCAGGATCCTCTTCTCCGGACAATGCCAAGATTACAGCTTATGTCAGCCCTAGCTTCCTCTCTATGCTTTTATTGCTAAACTCCAATTCCCACACCCTCATCTAACTGTACACATTTACCCCTGAAAAAAAAAATATAATGCAAATACTTTGTTGTTTTCTTAGTTATTATCACAACACAGCCATGCCCTACACAGACTGCAAGTATACCGCACTTTAAGTATTTACCTTACACTTCTGAAAATGGGCTAACTATATTTTTATGACATTTTTCAAAGGTAATTTTAATTACATTTATAAATTTTCTGTGACTTGAGGAGACTATGGGTCAAACAGGAAGCAAATACACCCTTTTCTCCATACCACTTCTCTTACCCAGGTATTGGGCCTTAGGACCATTCTGCTATTTTCACATATGGAGCTGGGAACTGCAAGGATAGAGGGTATATGAGGAGTGGGACGGCAAAGCAAAGATAATTGCCTGGCACTGTGGAAATCTTCCCTGTGCTTGCTCACACATTAATACAGCAAATCTATCCAACCTTTCCACTGCACTCCGCAGCCCCCAATATTTCCACTGTAAATGGCCTAATATGGTCATCTTTTTGTCCTTTTTCTCTCCCCTGCTCCAAGTACTGGAGACGAGAGTCATATACAGGCTAGGGAAGCACTAAATCACTGAGCTACATCTTCAGCCCTGGTTATAAAATCTTATCAAAAACATTCCATGAGATATTCCTACTATTAAATCTATAAAAGAAAAGCATATCACTCCTAATTTGCCAATTGAGAAAAGGAAGAAACAAGAATCCAGTTGTTTCCACCAAAGTAAAAGTGATTCTGAAAGAATACTGTCCATAACCCTAAAAGAGATATTTAACAGGATAGGTCAGATGAATTAAGACATTAAAGAATATTGCATCCAGTGGATACAAAGTACACATTCTTTTTTTAAAGTATTTTATTTATTTGTTATGTATATAATATTCTGTCTGTGTGTATGTCTGCAGGCCAGAAGAGGGCACCAGACCTCATTACAGATGGTTGAGAGCCACCATGTGGTTGCTGGGAATTGAACTCAGGACCTTTGGAAGAGCAGGCAATGCTCTTAACCTCTGAGCCATCTCTCCAGCCCAAAGTACACATTCTTCTTGGTAGCCCAGGAAATCTTCCTAGAATAGATCACATTTTAAGACACAAAGCAACTTTTAAAAAATATAAAAGAAAATAAATAATCTTAACAGGGTCTTATATTGTAGTCCAGTCCAGCTTCAAACACCCTGTTACTCATGTTTGACCTGAACTCAGAGCAATTGTCCTGCTTCTACCTCTAGCCGATGAGATTTGAGGGTGAGTCACCATGCCCTTCTTGAAATAATTACCATGTCGGTGGAATAAAGCTAGAAATCCACATAAGAGAAGCCAAAGAAACTACACAGTACCTGTTAAGAGCCAGTATACTGCAGCTATATTTAATCCAGCCCTCAACTGCTCAGAGATCTGGGGAATGTGATATTTAAGTATTTAATTATTAAAAACTTTTCACAACAACAAAAAGAGACAGGTTGGCTCCTAGCAGCAGCTCTCTGCTCCCTCCAAAGGAGACAGACACACGGAGAACAACGTCCTTCTGCATTTCGCTTCAACTGCAGAGCGCTAACCATTGGGCAAACCTGCTTTTCATCTAAACTAGAGATCTCTAGAAGTGGACGGAATCGCTGGAATCGACAGCCTAGCTGCTCAGGTCAAGGTAGGCCTGTCTTCCTACAGATTTCTTAGCCCACAGGATCTTCTGGAGCCTGGCAGGCCCAGCGCTAAACAGCAAAGCTCAAGTGCAACCTTCAGCGACCATAGAGGACCCCAAAAAGAGTAGCTCTGGGTGCCAACCAAGTAATTTCCCTGTCATTTTTTAATCAGTAACTCACGTAAAATCTTATATTTCTCAAAGATCTCTGACAGTCTGACAGCTGAGAGGTTTTGCCAGGTTGAGGTTTTTGTAAGGTGACCTCACCAAACAAATTTCAAATCAAATTTATCTCTTATGCTACAGTCATTATATGTCCTAAAACTTCTGTTTTCACAAACCCAAGGAGTTCTCTTGAGTTCCAGGGAGCCGAATTAAAACAGGTCAGATACCCCTCAATTCCCTGGTCCTAAAATTTTTTTAACATTAATTTAACTTTCTTCTTTGTCCTGCCAATACCTTAGGCCATGCCACAAAACACCGTCAAAAGCAAAGGGACCAGCGACGCCAGGATGCTCCCAGCCTTCTCTCGCGCTCCCCCCCCCAAGACAACGCCCACAAATCAGCAGGAAGCAGTCTTGAGAATTCGTCGTCCCAATTCCTTCAAACTGGAGCATCTAATTTGCTTTTTTTATTAAAAACAATAGGTGCATATGTTATTCTTTGGTCCCGCCCTAGCCACGCCCACGCCCTTTAACCTCCGAACCCCGCCTGAGATCCCTCTCCCCGATCCCTCTCCCCGCCATCTTTCCCGTGTGCACGCGGGCTTCTCTCTCTCTCTCTCTCTTTCTCTCTCTCTCTCCCTCTCTTCTCTCCCTCAATAAAATGCCTTATACCTATTTTCTGTGTTTACGCCTCGCCTCTGTTCCTCCATCACCAGCACCGGCCGCGAGGTGCGTGCCCTCCTGCTGGTGGGAACCCGCTGCGGTTTTTGGCGAGATCCACCAGCCTGACGCGGTAATCACTTTTTAATGAATAACAAAAACAATCCCACTGGTCAGCTTCACAGACCAGGTTATGGTAACAGGCACCTTAATCCCAGCAACCACACTGGTTGTCATAGAAACTGGGCAGGACATGCCTTTAATCACAGAGGTGCACCGGAGGAAACAGTTCTCAACACACAGTCTCATTCTGAGATTCCTGGAGGCAGGATCACCATTTCAGATTGAAGTCAAGGTAAGAGCCAGTGGCTGGCTATTTTGCTCTTCAGATCTTCAGGTTGAAACCCGATTTCTCTCTCTGAGGTTTTATTAATCGTGCTTCGGGTGAGTGCTTTTTTCCCCTCCTAAGGTTTTCAGTGCTCAAAGGTCATCCTGCCACTACAGCCATGCAGATCAGAGTGGCCTGCACTGACTGACACCCAGGGGTCATTTCTGGATCCATGGCCCTGCCACAGCCAGAGTCTGTATTGAGATATGTGACTCCTGTTGCCATGGGGGGAGGGGGGAGTGTCATGTGATTGCCCAGGGTCTGAACCACCACATAGGGCCAGGCTGGAGACTGGGGACCATGCTGCTGCTGCTGCTAGATCCATCCAGATCTGAGAGGACTGCATTACCACCTGGGGCCATGGTGACATCTGGCCCCAAGCTGCTACCAATGATCAGGTCTGGAACCGTGAACCTGCAGCAGCTGGAGTCTGTGTGGATGGCTATTGCCCATGTTACTAGAGGGACCTATGCAACCATGTGTTGAATCATGCTTGTGCTGAAGTACTGAGGGCCCTGCTGAGCTGGCTCCACCACTCACCAGTCGGGAGTGACACTCCCAACCCTCCCCCGCCCCTACACACACACACACACACACACACACACACACACACACACACACACACTCACACACCCCACCTCCTAGGAGAGCTGACAATGAACCTCCCTAGCCCCGAGATAATGGATACTGATGACTCCAGCATGGGAAAGCTGGCCCCACGCTGTAGGCCTGTATTTCTATATGATATGACAGCCAGACTCTAAAGCCATAGGCCACACCTGAGATGGGTCACTTACCCTTCCAGACACGCCGTCACTAACCTAACAAAAGGTCAGGATGTTGTTTCGCTCCTTTCTTTGTAATTTGGAGGAAGCCTGATAGAAATGCTGATTCAAGCCTAAGCTAGTTTACAGAGCAGAGAGGTAGGTGCAGAGGTGACTGAAAGCAATTCACCTGGTTACCTAGGAAACAGAATGCTAATGTATTTCCTATCGGTTAAGTTTTGGTATAAAGCCTTGTTTGGAGAATAAAATGAGAGGAGTTCTTCAGCATGTGAACTCAGGATATCATGAGGGATCACGGAGAATCTCCCTCCCGATAAAGTCATGTGAATTGTGTCTTTTTTCCTGCACCTCCTTGCCGGTCCAGAGACAGTTTATGTTGGGGTCTGGTCAAGAGAAATAACTTAGGGTCCAGGAAATAACCGGATCCCCGACACCACCCTATAGAATTGGCCCCCCATATTTGGGAAAGCTCACCCACCCCTTACCATGGGCACCTGGGTGGGACGGTTCCAGTAGCCCTGGACTGACCAACTCAGCTGCCACCCAGGCACACATCCAGGACTCTGGGTTGGCACTACTCAACATCTACCTGATCTACAACCTGCTGGAGCGTGTGAAGGGACTGGTCCTGAGGAAGCACAGCCATAGGATCTCCATGACTGAGGCAACAGCAGGATACTGGAGAGGAATGTGAGTGGGGGTCCAGTATTGATGGTTACCAAAGTCAGAGGCCTTGAACCTGACCAACAACTTGTTTTTTTTTTTGTTTTTGTTTTTTGTTTTGTTTTGTTTTTTTGGTTTTTCGAGACAGGGTTTCTCTGTGGTTTTGGAGCCTGTCCTGAAACTAGCTCTTGTAGACCAGGCTGGTCTCGAACTCACAGAGATTCGCTTGCCTCTGCCTCCCGAGTGCTGGGATTAAAGGCATGCACCACCACCGCCCGGCCCAACAACTTGTTACACAGCAAACATTTGCAAGGAAAGCTGCTTGGACAAAGGGTCTACTGCATGGTACACAGAAGCAGCTCCCAGTGCCTCTGAGATGAATGAAGGGGGGGGGGGGCAGAGAGACAGAGGAGCAAACTGTTTTTCTTTTTCTTCTTTTTATTATTTACTTTTATTCTTTTTTAGCTTCTCTACAAGGGTGAGGGGTGAATACAGAGAGACTGGGATTGGGGTGCATGACATGAAATTCCCAAAGAACAAATAATTAATAGACAGACAGATAGATAGACAGACAGGCAAGCAGGCAGACAGAGAGTAGCAGATTTATACCAAGTCTGATAGGGTGAGGGTTGTTTTTGTTTTTGGAGGACGTACACATCCACACAGTCACTGCTTCTATTTATGGAGTTTAGCACTATGAAGTTAACTAGCAGTTAGTGATAACAGTATAGGCACTACTAAACTAACAGTAGCAAAACAGCTTCTGCCTTTTTTCAGTGACTTTATTAGAGCCTACTGTATTCCAGGCTTATTCTGATACATGAACTCATAAGCATTCACAATTCCAGTTCCCAAGGTCCAGTTCCAGGGGATCTGATTCCCTCTTCTGACCTCTGAGAGCAACATATGCATGGTGCACATGCATACATTACACTCATACATATAAAATAGATAAATCTATGATAAAAAACAAGAGTGCCACCCCCCCCCCACACACACACACACGGGGCAGGAGGAATGTAGGCATTCTAGGTCAGCCAGGTAAATAGCAAGGTATATCTCAAAACCAAAGATAACTTTATACATCGCAGAGCAATGGGCAGTGCTGTATCTGTCTAGACAGAGCATTTCTCTTACTGGTCTTTTGTTTTGTTTTGATGATTTGGTTTATTGTAACAGGGTCTCTTTATGTAACCCAGGCTGACCTCAAATTCTTAGTCCTCCAACCTACACATCTGTGTTACTCAGAGTTCTCCCATCACACCCTCCAAAGTATCGGGGCTTTGTGCCACTGCATTTAGTTTTAATATGTTTTCAAGAAAGACAAAACTAGCTGGTCCCTTTGGGGAATAAAAGGCCCAAAGATATACTTCACATAAGAAAAATATTTCTGATTTAAAATCAGCAGATCTGACAAACTTCAGGCTCATACATATGTATCCAGGGACTACTAAGTAACTTGAACTATTGCGCTGGTGAGATGGCTCATGGGTAAAAACACTTGCCACCAAGTCACATGATATGAGTTCTACCTCTGGGTCCCACATGGTGAAAGAAGAGAACCAATTCTTCTTACAAGTTATCCTCAGACTGCAATAATTGTGCCACGACATGTATTTGTGCGCGCACACATGTGAACACACTTGTGTGTGTGTTTAAATTTTTTTATTGATATTTATTGAGCTCTACATTTTTCTCTGCTTCCCTCCCTGCCTCTCCTCTCCCCCCTTCAGCCCTCCCCCAAGGTCCCCATGCTCCCAATTTACTCAAGAGATCTTGTCTTTTTTCCCATGTAGATTAGATCTATGTAAGTCTCTCTTAGAGTCCTCATTATTGTCTAAGTTCTCTGGGATTGTGGTTTGTAGGCTGACTTTTTTTGCTTTATGTTTAAAAACCACCTATGAGTGAGTACATGTAATAATTGTCTTTCTGTGTCTGGGTTACCTCACTCAAAATAATGTTTTCTAGGGGCTGGAGAGATGGCTCAGTGGTTAAGAGCATTGCCTGCTCTTCCAAAGGTCCTGAGTTCAATTCCCGGCAACCACATGGTGGCTCACAACCATCTGTAATGAGGTCTGGTGCCCTCTTCTGACCTACAGATATACACACAGACAGAATATTGTATACATAATAAATAAATAAATATTTTTTAAAAAAATGTTTTCTAGCTCCATCCATTTTCCTACAAAATTCAAGCTGTCGTTATTTTCTTCTGCTGTGTAGTACTCCACTGTGTAAATTACCACATTGTTTTTTTATCCATTCTTTGGTCGAGGGGCATTTAGGTTGTTCACAGTTTCTGGCTATGACAAACAAAGCTGCTATGAACATAGTTGAGCACATGTCCTTGTGGCACAATTGAGCATCCTTTGGATATATACCCAAAAGTGGTATTACTGGGTCTTGAGGAAGGTTGTTTCCTAATTTTCTGAGATATCACCACACTGACATCCAAAGGAGTTGTACCAGCTCGCATTCCCACCAGCAATGCAGAAGTGTTCCCTTTACCCCACAACCTCTCCGGCATAAGCTGTCATCAGTGTTTTTGATCTTGGCCATTCTTACAGGTATAAGATGAAATCTCAGCATTGTTTTGATTTGCATTTCTCTGATGACAAAGGATGCTGAACATTTCTTTAAGTGTCTTTCAGCCATTTTAGATTCCTCTGTTGAGAGTTCTCTGTTTAGATCTGTAATCCATTTTTTTTATTTGATTATGTGATCTTTTGGTGTCCAATTTCTTGAGTTCTTTCTATATATTGGAGATCAGACCTCTGTCTGATGTGAACACACATTTTTTTTTTTTTTTTTTTTTGGTTTTTCGAGACAGGGTTTCTCTGTGGTTTTGGGGCCTGTCCTGGAACTAGCTCTTTTTTTTTTTTTTTTTTTTTCTGGTTCTTCGAGACAGGGTTTCTCTGTAGCTTTGGTGCCCGTCCTGGTACTAACTCTTGTAGACCAGGCTGGCCTTGAACTCCCAGAGATCCGCCTGCCTCTGCCTCCCAAGTGCTGGGATTAAAGGCGTGCGCCACCACCGCCCGGCTGGAACTAGCTCTTGTAGACCAGGGTGGTCTGGAACTCACAGAGATCCGCCTGCCTCTGCCTCCCAAGTGCTGGGATTAAAGGCATGCGCCACCACTGCCCAGCTGAACACATACTTTTATGTATATAAAAGTAAATGTAATTTTAAAAGCTGAGTTACTAACAAATAAAGAAATAAATTAACCTTTTTTGGTTTTTGCTTGTTTGTTTTTCAAAACAGTTTTTCTATGTAAGAGTCCTGGTTGTCCTAGAACTCTCTTTGTAGACCAGGCTGGCCTCAAACTTAGATCCTCCTGCCTCTGCCTCCCAAAGTGCTAGGATTAAAGGTGTACACCACCACCACCCAGCAAAGAAAAAAATTAAATAAAATTTTCGGCAGCTAACTTAAATATATGATTTGTCTTTTGTTTTTGTTTCTTTGTTTGTTTTGAGGGGAGCTTAGATTTGTTTTTTTGGTTTTTTTGGTTTTTTTTTTTTAATTTTGAGACAGTGTTTCTAAGCTTGTCCTCCTGGAACTCGCTCTGTAGACCAGATTAATCTCAAACTTACAAAGATCCGCCTGCCTCTGCCTCCAGGGTGCTAGGATTAAAGGCCATTACCACTCAGCAAACTTAAATATTTGAAACTCTAAAAACAATCTAAAGTATTTTTACTTTAATAAAGGTCCCCTCTCTCTTTCTTTCCTTTTAAAGCTCTCTTTATCTACAGTGTTCAATCAGGATCACACTGCTCCATTCCTAAGAGACCCTTCTCTCTGGGCACTGGGCAGGTAGGCAGCACTTTTAAGTGCTTTCTATCTCTGTCAGGATTGCTTCTAGAATTTGCAAGTTCTGTAAGTTATAAGCACACTCCTTCTTATGTCTGATTTCCTGCAAATAAGCAATAACACTAGGGATAGGATAATCTCATTCACTAATTAGTCATTCTTACTACTCTTGCTGCCCAAATTGCCTTGAGCACTGTCTGTCAAACAGTACTTTGACTGATGATTGGGTCAAAACGTGGGCATTAATGACTGTGATCCGTGCTAAAAGAAAGGTGAGATCTACCAAACAAACAGCTGTGACTGGTAAAACCATTTCCTAGACTACATACAAGCTCACTCCAGTGTTCCAATATTAGATCTAAAAATTAGCTCTATTGATTGGTGCAAGCTCAGCTGCAAATGGGAAAGCAGCAGAGACAAGCAGCAATGGACAAAACCAATCGCTGGGTACAGTGAGAGCTGCCTAGTGCTTGGCAGCTGCACCAACACAATTGGCACCAAACCTGAAGTACAGCTTGTGCCTATACTCCCAGGTTGACCTTGACCTTAACCTCTGAGCTCCAAGCGGCTTCTGATCTCCAAAGCTGGGTTCCTATACAAGCTGCTTGTAATAGGACCTCATATGGTTTCTGAGTAGACTGAGTCTGGCTCTCCAGTGCAAAGCACCCAAAACCACCTGATGGCTGAAGAAACAGAAGAGACAGAGGCCCTGGCAAAAGAACTGCCTGCTTGTGGAGATATCAGAACCACCCACTAGCTGACCCACAGACCTGCATCCATAATGTGCTGCCCATGGGATTCTGTCTGGAATCTCATTCACCTACCGGGATCTTGACCTGACAGGTAGAGGACAGACCCCTTCAGCAGCTTCTAACTCCAGCTTCTAATGGGTATCCCTTAAATTCACTTTATATCCCAGAAAGGATAAGTGTTAGAGGGAACACAGATAACTTCAATTCGCCCACTCAATGAAGAGTTTAAAGAAACTAACAGCTCATGAATATGATCATCTATGCATATGAAACACCTCAAAAGTGTGCAAGAGAGACAAAAGAGAACAATACCAGGGTGAGTTACGGGAAAAGTTAGGATTGTTACATCTTTCCTTTTGTTTTCAGACTGAAATCCCAACTGTTTTTACTAAATTACATACACTGTTACTAAATTTCCAACCAACAAAAATATTGGATACTTTTAGGTTACAGAGTGTAACCTTAGGTGAGTAATCGAATGCCTGTGGTCTCACTAACCACAGAGAAAGTGAGCCCAAAAGATCTGCTCTGATGAAATGGCAGCCACCAGCTACCCAACTCTAGTCCCTGTTCTAAACAATCCCTTCCCATGAGGGCTTTGGCTAAAATTATACTGTCTCAATTATCTTCCTGAAAATTCTCAGATCAAGATCCCAAAGTTAGAAATTAAAAATTACCCTGGAACAAAACCTTAAGCACCACTAGCACACAAAGACAATGCCCACGGATTCATCCTTTTGTTCATTACCAGGGTTTTTCACAACCTCAGCATTCTTGACATTGGGCCTACAGCAGGTTTACCAGCAGCTCTCTCTGCTACTTACCAAACGACAGCTGCCGTCCTCCCTCAGCCCCCCCCACTGTAAAATCAAAAATGTCTACAGATTGCAAAATGATCCTTGAAGAGCAAATGACCCCCAAACTCCACTGTGCTATATCTTTCCTTTATTTCTTAGAACTAAGCTGTGAAAAGATAAAATGCACACTTATTATTAAGATCCTTCTAATTTGACAATCCAGAAAAATAACCCAGCTCTCCTCACAAGCTGGCTGCAGGAACCTGAACAAAAATAAAGGTCATTAAAAAGTCACCAAAACACAAAGTGTTAGTTAGCATCCTGTCATCATTTATGCTCCCAAAGGAACTTTGCCTGCAATAAGTTTAAGGGGTTTTTGTCCTTCCTAATACTGAGAAAGTCCTACAAAATTCCCTAATATGTACATATGTGCTAATCTGAATTTTGAGGCTATAACTAACCTCCCACCCTTAAAAATACAAATCTGCTAGTCATGGCAGTTCATACCTGTAATCCTAACACTAAAGACTGCCAAGAGTTCAAGGCAGCCTAAGATCCATACTGACATAACGAGTTCTGGACCAACCTGGACTACAGAGGCAAACACTGTCTGAAATAAGTAGAATGTACCTCACATCTCCAATTCCAACACCCAGCACTAGGACCTGAAGGTCAAGGTTATCCAGAGTTACAGAATCAGTTTAAAGCCACACAAGCCTGATGATCAGAATTCCATCCCTGAAACCCACAGTAGAATGAGAGAACTAGCTCCCGAAAGTTGTCCGCAAACCTTCACACAGGTGCCAAGATGTGCATGCCCATATACATCTCTCTCTCTTATACACACAAGATAAATACATTTTTAAATAAAATAAAACAATGTTATTTCTTGATCTTACATGAAACACTAGCTGACACTTTGTAGTCAAGCACAGTACTGTATTTTATATCACTAGAACTTTTTTTGTGGGGGGGCGGGGCGGGGACAGGATCACACGTCCCAGACTGGCCTTGAACTCTTAGATAGCAGAGAATGACCTTGACTTCCTAATCCTCCCGTTCTACCACCAAGTGCTGGGATTACAGACGGATGCAGCATAAAACCCAACTAAAGTTACTAGGGATTGGACCCAAAGCCTTTCACATGCAAGGTAGAAGCTCAGCCACTGAGCCACATCCCCAAACCCTTTATAGCTTCTTAAAGATCTCAAAAGAGTATAGTGTGGTAGTGGTGGTAGTACTTCTCTAATTCAAGCAGGTAGTACTTCTCTAATTCTAATAAGAGAATCAGGAGTTCCAAGCCACCGTCCACTACACAGTGAATTTGGAAGCAGCCTAGCTACATGAAACCCTCTCTCAAAAAAACAAACTATAGGTCAGCAAGATTGTTCAAAGTACAAAGGCACTTGCCACCAAGGCTGGCAACCTGAGATCAATCCCCAGGACCTGTAAAACAGAAGGAGAAAACCAACTCCTACAAGTTGTCCTCTGAGCTCCACACATGTGTCATGGCATAAGCACAGATACACACACACACACACACACACACACACACACGGCATGAGCACACTGATACACACACATACACAAAATAAACAAATTTAAATCAATTTTTAAACAAAACATAAAAAAGTTCTCAAAACATCATTATCCCTCATTCAGTCAAAATTATTTAACTGATAAATACTAATCATCTAGACATTACAGATATTAAGTCAGAGATAACAGAGTAAGGTAATTTAATAATTAGCATCTTTGAAACATCTCAAATTGTTAATTTTTTCCCCAGTTTAGTAGTATAAATTCTTGAAGAAATCTACCACTTAGCTACCTTTATTACAAGATATCAGAATGTTTTCCTACATTGGAACTATTATGGAACACACAATGATTAATACCTGCCTGTGTAAGTAGCTGGTAAAGAGCCAAATGAGATAACATTACTTGCTTAAAAAAAGGAAATTTATTAGATCAAAGAAGATGGCATAACAAAGAACTATAAAGTGAGAAACCCACCAGTCCCTTTCGGCTGAGCCAGTGGTAAGCAGTCTTTAACTAGACTTATTTGTTATCTGGATTTGAGAAATGCCCCGATTTCCATGAAACACTTAAGAACCACACAAGTCTTATCAATATCCAAAGCAGGCAACTCTACTATATTATTATCACTACCATATTCAACCTTATAAAACTTCTGTTTAAAGGAGATTGGGGGAGGGTGGTAGCATGTGGGGACAGAGCATACAGCCCTCTGTGGGATTCTGTCCAGTCATCTTTTTTTTTTTTTTTTTTTTTTTTGGTTTTTCGAGACAGGGTTTCTCTGTGGCTTTGGAGCCTGTCCTGGAACTAGCTCTTGTAGACCAGGCTGGTCTCGAACTCACAAGGATCCGCCTGCCTCTGCCTCCCTAGTGCTGGGATTAAAGGCGTGCGCCACCACCGCCCGGCTATAAAATAAATTTAAAAAAAAAAAAAAAAAAAAAGAGACGAGCCGGGCGATGAAGTTAAAAAAAAAAAGAGAAAAAAAAAGTAAAAAAAGGAGAACAGTAGGCAGATGAAGTAAAAGCTTCTGGAAGCCAGACAGTAGTGGTGCACGCCTTTAATCCCTGGCACTCCCAAGGCAGAGTTCAAGGCCAGCATGGTCTACTGAGGAAGTTCGAGGACAAGTTCAAAAGCTACAGAGAAACCCAGTGTGGGGGAGGGGGGGCTTCTTCTAGAAACTTCCTTCACGAGGTAGGAGAGGACTGGCTGACAAAAGTTGTCCTCTGATCTTCAACCTGGCACCATGGTGCCATTCATGAACATGGACACACACAATAAGCAAGATAATAAAAACTAAAAAGTGTGATAATAAAAATTGAAAACTTTTCTATGTTAAACTCAATTAATAGTTTGATTTAGCCATTCCACAGCGTGTATCAAATATCATGAACCCCATAACTACAATTTTGTCAGCTAAAGACAACGAAGATTTACTCAATAGTCTCCTTTCTTCCTCACCCCAAACTTTCATGTGTTATCTTCCAGTCTTGCATATTCTCAAGCTGAATTTGACCTGTCCCTCAAAACTCGTTCGACTCCACCTCATCTCTAATAGTCCTTCAATGACACCAATGCAACCTTATCTTCCTCTCTAAAACTGAAACCAGGTAGGATCTGTCCTCGTTTGTTTTGCTGTCGTGCATTAAATGACCTTTCCGTGAATCCCTGACTTCAGATAGACAATACAAGACAGTTCCATTAAGAAACGTGTTGCTGGGCTGGAGAGATGGCTCAGTGGTTAAGAGCCCTGGCTGCTCTTCCAGAGGTCCTGAGTTCAATTCCCAGCAACCACATGGTGGCTCACAACCATCTGTAATGAGATCTGGCACCCTCTTCTGGCATGCGGACATACACGGAGGCAGAATGTTATATACATAATAGATAAAATCTTTTAAAAAAAAGAAAAGAAAAGAAACATGTTGCTAGCCTGGTGGTAGCACATGACTTTAAACCCATCACTCAGGAGGCAGAGGCAGGTGGATCTCTGAGTTAGAGGATAGCTAGGTCTACAGAGCGAGTTCCAAGACAGCCAGAGCTACACAGAGAAACCCTGTTTCCAAAAACAAAAAATGAAAACAACAACAACGAAAGAATCACGTTGCTGAGTTGGGGGTGAAAGGGTGTTGCCTGTAATCCCAGTAACAGGAGGCTTAGGCAGAGAGTTCTTGAGTTCAAAACTAGCCAGAGCTATCTATATAAGAAGAAATAAATAAATATCTTAAGACAGTTCAGTAGTAAACACTTACCTGCCTAGCGCGTATAAAGGTCTGACTCAGTCCTCAAGACCACAATGCACTTTAGTTTATCTAAGTAAACTCCGCAAAGGTTGCACATGCATGAAAATACTCTAATTCTCAGAATGTGTCCCCATCCTTAAGCAATGCATGACTGCTAATAATTCCATGTTTGCCATGGGTTTCAAAAAAAAAAAAAAAAAAAAGCTGTGGTCCTTAAGAACAAGAACCACATATGCTTTCACCTCACTTCTAGGGCATCCAGCAGAGAACACTGTATGCAGGCAGCATTTGGTTATATTAAACACTGATAAGCTTCAATTTACAAGTCAGGTCTAACAAGCAGTAAATCAGAGTAAAAAGACCAACAAACATGATCATGCATCTAACTAATGCTTACAAAAAATACCTAAAAAGCTTTTAAATCATCCCTTTGAAGTAAAGACTTTGGGTAATCAAAAGAAAGATGATGTGGGAGTGTCATATATCAATCTGTTGATTTCATTGGTTAAAATAAAGACACTGCTTGGCTGGTCCAATTGGTTAGAACATAGGTGGGAGGAGTAAACAGAATAGTATGCGGACAGGAAGAGGAAGTGAGCTCAGAGAAGCACGCAGCTCCGCTCAGAGACAGCAGCCTCCTGTCTAGCGGGCAGACAGGATGGCCCAGCTCTCTGAGGCACACTTGCCATGAAGCTCCGACTCAAGATGGACGTAGGCTAGAATCTCCCCGGTAAGCGCACCTTGGGGTGCCTACATAGATGATTAGGAATGGGTTAAGAGGTTGAAGTTAATGGGCCAAGCAGTGTTTAAATGAATAGTTTGTGTGTTGTTATTTCGGGCATAAGCTAGCCAGGCGACTGGGGTGTTGGGGACGCAAACCCCGATCGCCCCAATTTCAACAGAAAGACATTTAGATAGTATGTCTTCTCACTCTGAAAGGCAAATTGGTGAATGCACTTACAGATCCAAAGGCTAACGTTGTAATGTCTTAACAAAGCATCAATCACATTCAATAACATGTCATCAGTATTACACACAGTGGCTGAATTCCAGACTCCTCTCTGTAGTAAGAGTTCTAGTATCTGCCAGAAAAAATAAGATATCCATTCTTTCCCAAACTGAAATACGGCAGACAGCACATCAGCATAAGCAAAGACAGCAAGTGAAACCAGTCAGCATTAGACATAGCTAATTATGAAGTTGAACAAACAGGACAGGAAATGTCTTCGTTGCCTCAATAGCACAACTTTTAAGTGAAGTTCTTATTCACTGGACTCCATTTGTGTTAAGAAATAAGACAGAAACATAAACTTAGTAAAGCCAGGTGCAGTGGTGCACACTTTTAATCCCAGCACTTGGTAGGCAGAGACAGGTGGATCCCTGGGAGTTAGAGGCCAGCCTGATCTGAACTACATGGTAAAACCCTGATGCAAAAAGCAAACAAACAAAAAGAGTGTACTCAAGATACCATAAATATAAAATAAATTATAACATAGCCACCCGTTTTAAGAAGGAACCTCGACAACCCTCCCAAGAAAAAAGAACTATAATTCTTACAAAGACAATTAGTCAAAAGCATGATTAACACCTTGCCAGTCTCTCCACAGTACTACACTCCAACTCAAAGGAGCTTCTGGTTTGTGGATGCTGGCTCGGGCTAGCATGCTGCAGACGCGTTTTCTTCTCAAACCGTAGCCTGACCTCTCTATTGGCTGACAGCCTGGCAGAAACCAGTGAGAACCAGTTTTGTTTTGTTTTTCATTTTTCGAGACAGGGTTTCTCTGTAGCACTGGAGCCTGTCCTAGAACTCGCTCTTGTAGACCAGGCTCGAACTCACAGAGATCCGCCTGCCTCTGCCTCCCGAGTGCTGGGATTAAAGGCGTGCGCCACCACCGCCCGGCTGAGAACCAATTTTATAGCAGAGGAAAGCAGCCCCCAACATTATGTTCTGTATTTCTTTTCTTTTTTTTTTTTTTTTTCTGAACAGAAAGAATGAAGAGGTGGGCTGGGGAAGTGGAGCTAAAGACACTGGCAGCGTGACATCTAAAATAAACTAAGTTGAAACAGTACGTCCTGCTTTCTTCCTAAAGCCATTTCCTTCAATAGCAACAGGGAGCGCAGACGGTCTGCAAGTCATTAGTACACCGCTATTTTCACTTTCACAAGAATCCACAGAACCATTGAAGAACACAATCTCCCTCTTCCCCGCTCCCTTCCAAACCTCCCCTTTCCGCACTTCGCCACCACCTATTAGGGAGTCCTCGGCAGTCCGCTATTTTGTCTCACTGAGGATGCGGAAGGGGGAGGATCTGGTTGAGAAGTAGTGGGGAAAGAGAGAGAGGAAGGTGAGACGCAACCGCGAAGAGAGTACGGGGAGGTGGGGGGGGGGGGGGGGGGGGGAGATAGGTCATCGCGGAAAGGAGACAGGGGAGGGGACCGCAAACGGAGCGGAGACTTAACGGAGAATTCACCGGGGAAGACAAAAAGATGGGGGTGGTGTTGAAGGGCGGAAGCGAAATGAGAGGGGCAGGTTGGAGCGGCCGCGGAAATGAGGGCTAGGCAGGAGTGACCGACCGGGGCCCTGACGCCTAGCATTTGCTGCCGGTGCAAGGCGACAGCGGGCAGCAGGTACCGAGGACACCGGTGTCAGGGGACTCACGGGTCTGCAAGGCAGCCCGAGACCCAGTTTCCAGCCTACGGGGCCAAGGATCTACGCGTCTCCCGAGGGCGGGACACACGGGGCTCTTACCGGTAGTTTGGGGCTGACCTCGCCCTTACAAAAGTGGCAGAAGAAACGGTGCGCGGCGACAGCGGAGCCCGCGTCCGCCCCCGCCGCCGAGGCCTCCGCCATGTTTCGCCTCCGCCGCGGATGTCCGAAAGGGCGGCCGGCGGTCCCTCCCCAGGCCGCTACCTCCCGGGCTGCGGTCGCCGCCGCCGCCGTCGCCGCCTCCTCTGTGCGGCCGGCCGCTCCTGGGCCCGCAAGGGTCACGTGAGTCCGCCCGGCCCCGAGAGACCCGCCCGCCCGCGGCCGCGCGACCCGAGGCCCGCCTCCCGGCACCAGAGCCAGAGGAGAGCCCGCCCGCCGGCACCTCAGACAGCCCCTGGCCGGTCCTCCAGCCTTCCACCGAGAGGAAGGAGAGAGCGTCCCCGGAAACCACCGACACCGTCGGCTAGAGCGGCCCGTGCTCGCAGCCCTTCCGCGTCCGCCTCAATGGTGCTCTACTTTCGAGAAGGGGCGGCGGGCTGGCCCCTAGCTTAGGCTGCTGGTCTCCGGAGGATAACATTTGGAGCTTCTAAATTAGCACTGACACTGAGGTTAGTGAAAAACGACGCCGGAATGTGGAGGCCCTGACTCAGGGCCAAGAAGCGAAGTCCGGAACAGGAACTCGCATGAAGGGAAAGGAACCAGGCGCCTTGGAAACGCTTTTCAAGGATGGCAACTGATGTAGGGATGTTGCACCAAAGACGGGTGGATAAGTGAAATATAGCCTCCTCTGCGACAACGTGGCAAGAGGGACAAAGACTTAGGTACTAAAGCGTTGGAGAGATAGATGAATAATGGCAGGAACAACTTGTGATAGGGAGGTAATTTTTAAATCAGCTCCATCCATTTCTGCTTGTGTCCCATTTGTCACAGAGTAGAAATTTAACATGGTTCTCAAGGGAACGTAACTTCTCCTAATTGAAACACCCTGTTGAGAAGCTCTTCTTTACTTGCTGGCTTCTAAATTGAGGTTTATGGCTAGGGAATGATACTTTGTACTCCCACGGAGCGATGGGCCGTAGTTATTTGTATCTATGACAGATTACAAGTCATTTGCACACACACACACAAACACCTTTTTTTTTTTTTTGCAGGTCTTACTCTCTGGACCAAGTTTGTTTGGTATTCATTATGTAGCCCACATGAGCCTTGATTACAAATGTGAGTCCCCATACCTAGATAAATCCAATCTTTAAAGATCATTGAAACCCAGCCGGGCGGTGGTGGCGCACGCCTTTAATCCCAGCACTTGGGAGGCAGAGGCAGGCGGATCTCTGTGAGTTCGAGACCAGCTGGTCTACAAAGCTAGCTCCAGGACAGGCTCCAAAGCCACAGAGAAACCCTGTCTCGAAAAATCAAAAAAAAAAAAAAAAAGATTATTGAAACCACATATAATCCCATAAAAGTAAATAAAATAAAATAGAGGAAAATGGCCTTTTTTTTTTTTTTTTTTGAGACAGGGTCTCACGTAGCCAGGCTGGCATGGAACTCAGTGTGTAACCTTGAACCCCTGACCCTCCTGCCTTCACCTCCCAAGTGTACAACTACAGGCGTGTACCACCATATCTGACTTTAGAAAATACATTTGATGTTTAGTTTTTCCAGTCTTTTGTTTTGATAGGTGGGCGTGTCACCCACCAGAGTCTCACTGTCCAGCACAAGCTGACTTTGAACTCACTTTGTTCCCCAGGTTGGCCTGGAACTATTGATCCTTTTGTTTCTGCCTCCTGAGTGCTAGAATTGCAGACAGTGTACACCATCATACCCAGCCATCACAATACTAATATTACTACACATTACAAGTAATGTTATGCTACTTATAGTGTGCAAAGTCATTTTAAATATTGACCTAGTGTATACTCATTTAATTTATTGACAGATGCTGGGCTGTTTTAGTATACAGTGCAAGTATTATGAAGAGAACAAATGGTGTGTTTTTTTTATTATTTCCATGGAATAAAGGATTTCAAATTAAAGTATTAAAGCAAATATATGCAAGATTTTAAGGTTTTGATGTGCATTGTCAAGTTGCCTTCTAGAAAAAAAAAATGTGAATTTCTATCATTGTTCTTTCCTAGTTCTGAGGCTCCAGGCACAATGACTCAAGCAGAAATTAAACTGTGCTCTTTATTGCTGCAAGAGCATTTTGGTGAGATTGTGGAAAAAATTGGAGTCCACCTAATCAGAACCGGCAGCCAGCCTCTTAGAGTAATTGTCCATGACACGGGAACATCCCTGGACCAGGTATGTTTAGGGAATACCAGTTTGCTCTCTTTTGCTTCTTTAATTCATTTCCTTCAGCCACCTTTTAACAGTGGTACTCCTTCCCCTAGAAAACAGAAATAAAAAAGCCTGCCCTGTGATCAGAATCACCATGGGGTGGGGTGGGGGTGTGGTATTGTACTTTGGCCTCAGCGTGCTGCTCCTCAGAGTGTCCTTAGCTGGTCTTTGCTGACCCCACGCCACCCTCATTCATTCACAGTAAGTCTACTAATCTGGCACTGTCTTTAAGGAATAAAAATGATAGGCAAAACAGGTCAATTGTGGCATGAAAGATTTTTGTCGTGGTCTTGGCTGAGGAGGTAGCTCAGTTGGTGGATCGCCAACACCTCATAAAACTGGGTGTGGTGATTTACATTTTGATCCCAGCACTTGAAAGGTGAAAGCTCAGAAGTTCAAGGTCATCCGGGCTACCTTGGGCTCCATGAGACCCTGATTCAAAACGGAAAACTAAAAGAAAGATAGAGATCAAGGATAAAATGGGCATCATAGCAAGGCATTCTCTTGATCTCTTCCACTGACATTTGGTTCTTATTAACTACACTAATACAAAGAGGAAGTAAGAGTCTATGTGCAGTCAAGTCAAATTCAGTCCCTGTCCTATCATGGCGGGTGCTGGCCCAGATGGCTGCCACAACAAGTTCTGCAGCTCATGAGCCCTGGGTCCCCTATCCTGGGACCTGGGGATAAGTTTGGCTGCAGACATTGTCCTGTAGGCACAGGAGTCCTTGGTGCAGACAAGAGGCAGGTCCTGTTGGGATGGGTCTGTGTTGTTTCAACTCAGACCGAGTTGCTTTTAAAAATAAGCCCAAAAAGATTCAGTAAACTCTTGGCTAGTGATCAGATGCTTCCTAAGCTGTCGGGGGTGGGCGGTATTGCCAGCGGTCATGAGCTACTTAGCTCCAGGTCTTTCTTCTCCTTTGGGTCCCATCTAGGTAAAAAAAGCACTTTGTGTCCTCATCCACCATAACCTGGTGATCTATCGTGTGCATAAGCGCAGTGTGGTGGAGTATGAAGCCCAGTGTAGCCGGGTATTACGAATGCTTCGGTATCCCCGGTACATCTATACTACCAAAACACTGTACAGTGACACCGGTGAGCTGATTGTTGAGGAGCTCCTGTTGAATGGCAAAATGACAATGTCGGCTGTGGTGAAGAAAGTAGCAGACCGGCTCACGGAGACCATGGAGGGTCAGTACTGGGTCTACAGCTCTGAGCAAAAGCCTAGGTTGGCTGGCAGCGCCGTCCTCTTAGGCCATCTCACCTGCCTCTTTCCTCTGTCTTACAGATGGCAAGACCATGGACTACGCCGAGGTGTCAAATGCATTTGTGCGACTGGCAGACACTCACTTTGTACAGCGCTGTCCTCTGGTTCCTGACCCTGGCAGTTCTGACCCTGAGCCACCACCACCTGCCCCGACTCTTGTCATTAATGAGAAGGACATGTACCTAGTTCCTAAACTGAGCTTGATAGGTAAGGAATTTCCATCCTTGAACTGTGCTTTGCCCTAATTGTGGCTTCTTCTTGACTGATTTTTTTTTTATGTGAATGAACATGTGATTGTTGACCAGGTACTTGCTGTGTGCCAGTCGCTGTCGTATGTAATAATGGAAAACCCCTGTTCCTTTCTGAGAAGACATTATCAGTCACAGAGATAGGTTATACACCGTGATGAGGGCTGTGGAGAAGCTGGGTATGGAGGAACTGATTTGTGAAGTGGGTAAAGAAAGGTTAGGCTTTTCTGAGAAAGTGGAATTTGATTTGGGTCTTGAAGAAGTAGGCCCTACTGAGGCGACAGAAGATGATTTTATTTTGGTTTTTGTTTAGTTTGGTTTGGTTTGGTTTTTCAAGACAGGGTTTCTCTGTCGCTTTGCAGCCTGTCCTGGAACTCTTTCTGTAGACCAGGCTAGCCTCAAACTCAGAGAGATCCACCTGCCTCTGCCTCCCAAGTGCTGGGATTAAAGGCGTGTGCCACCACCACCCAGCAAAGATGAAGTGGGTTTTTTTGGTGGGGGGTTATTTGTTTGTTTTTTCTTTTTTGTTTTTTGTTTTGTTTGTTTGTTTTCAAGGTTTTTTAGGGTTTCTCTGTAGCTTTGGGAATCTGTCCCAGAACTAGTTCTTGTAGACCAGGCTGGCCTCAAACTCACAGAGATCCGCCTGCCTCTGCCTCCCAAGTACTGGTATTAAAGGTGTGTGCCTCCACTGCCTGGCGAAGGTGAGTATTTTTAAGACTAGTGTATAATAAAAAAAAAGAAACCGAGCATTAGAGAAAGTGAAAGGTCAGTGTTGAAGCTAAGCGAGCAAAGTTCAGAGAAGCTTGAGAGAAGGCGAGAACGTGGAGGAACTAGATAAACCCGGCATTGTAGAGTGTCTGAGCTTTAACCTAAGAGCAAAGGGAGACTACTCAGGGTTTAAGCAGGAACATGACATGATCTGACTTACATTGTAACTGTCTAATAAAGGCTGAAAGGATAGGGCAAAGGTAAGTGAGGCAAACTAACGAAAGAGTAGATATAGAAGCTGTAAGAAGACAAGTATCACCAGGCAGTGGTGGCACACACCCTTAATTCCAGTACTGGGGAAACAGAGGCAGAGGAATCTCTGTGGGGTCAAGGCCAATTCCAGGACAGCCAGGGCTGTTACACAAAGAAACCCTGTCTCGAAAAATCAAAAAAAGAAAAGTATCAAGAATGACATCTGTGTGCCTGACCTGCACCATGGGACATGATGGTACCTTTCACTGAAAGGACTCGTAGGAGGACGGGCAGTTTGATGGCAAAGACTATGCATTTTCTTTCTTGCTTTCTTCCTTTTTTCTTTGAATATTTTTTTTTTTTTTTTTTTGGTTTTTCGAGACAGGGTTTCTCTGTGGTTTTGGAGCCAGTCCTGGATCTAGCTCTTGTAGACCAGGCTGGTCTCGAACTCACAGAGATCCGCCTGCCTCTGCCTCCCGAGTGCTAGGATTAAAGGCGTGCGCCATCACCGCCCGGCTGAATAATTTATTTTTATTTTATGTGCATTGATGTTTTACCTGCATGTATGTCTGTGTGAGGGTGTCGGATCCCCTGGAACAGAAGTTAGATCCAGACAATCGTTAGCTCCTGTGTGGGTACTGAGAATTAAACCCAGGTTCTCTGAAAGAACAGCCAGTGCTCTTAACCACTGAGCCATCTCTCCAGCCCCAGGATTTTTTTTTCTGGTTTTTTATTTTGGTTTGGTTTGGTTTTTGTTTTTGGCTTTTGGGTTTTTTTTTTTTTCTTTGTTTTTCAAGAGAGGTTCTCACTATGTAGCTCCAGCTATCGTGGAACTCACTCTGTAGACGAGGCTGGCCTGGAACTCAGAAATCCTCCCGCCTCTGCCTCCCCAATACCCAGCTTTAAGACTGGATTTTTTTAAAACATACTGAGTTTTAGATGGTACCCTCATTGATTCGAGTTTCTTACAGCTCCTTGGCCTCCTAAACAACTCTAACTTGAGGCAGCTACATACATCTTTGGGATAAAGAGGCACCGGCCTCATTTCCTGTCATCATATGATATATAATCTAATCGTTCAGTATTTTATTTGGCAGGAAAAGGTAAGAGAAGGAGATCATCTGAGGAAGATGCTGCTGGAGAGCCCAAGGCCAAGAAACCAAAATACCCAGATAACAAAGAGGTAAGGGGCTTTCTGGTTAGCCGTCCTCACCCTGGAGCCACCCAGAAACAGCCCTCGGATAACAAGCGCCAATAGAACCTAAATATTTCTGGCTAAGAAGGAATAGGGTTATGAAGTTCAGTAAATGTCGGTCAGGAATAGACCAATGGAAATGGAATTCTCCTCCTACCTCTGCTTATTTCTCCCCTCCCCTCTTTTTACCAAGGAACAGTGAGAACGCCTGAGAGCCTGAGAGCGGGAGGGACTCCGTGGAAGGAATGTCCCGTTCCCTTCTGAGGCTAACTTATTTCACTGCAAAATGGGACCAACTTACACAAAAGAGGAAGCAGGGCTAGTATGGTATTTGCATCCCTTTAGCCCCACCATTTGGGATGCAGAGCCAGGAGGATCTCTGTGAGTTCCAGGGCAGCCAGGGCTACCCAGGGAGACCTTGTCTCAAAAAGAGAAGAGAGACTTTGGCCAGGAATGTAGCCCAGTTGGTAGATAGCTTGCCTGGCATGAGTGAGGCCTGAGTTTGATTCCCAGTGCCAAATAAAAGCAGAAGTGGTCCCCATTGTGATAACCATGCCTTTAATCACAGTACTTGGAAGGAGACCAGCAGATCTCTGTGAATTGGAAGCCAGTCTGGTCTACATAATGAGTTCCAGAACAGCCAGAGCTACACAGTGAGACCCTGTCTCAAACAAAACAAACCATAAGTGGTGGCGCACAACCTCTAATTCCAGCACTCAGAAGCTAGAGGCAAGAGAATCAGAAGTTTAGGATTATCCCTGGCTACAAAGTAAGTCTAAGGCCAACCTGGGTTACATGAAACCCTGCCCCCATCCCCACCCCCACCCCCACCCCCCAAAAAAGAAAAGAGAACCTAGATAAAGTTCAAGATTTCAGTATGGCAGGAATACATAGACCTATGAGGATTAGTGGTGAGGCCTAAGTCTAGAAAAAAGTGTTTAAGCCTGAACTTTTGTGTGCATATATCCTACTAGCACCCATATAAAGATGGCTAATGAACATCTCAAGCCAAGTGTGGCGGTGCATGCTTTGTATCCCACTACTAGAGAGACTGATACAGGAGGATTGCTGCAAATTCAAGGCCAGCCTACTACATAAGAAGTCCCCATCTTAGCCGGGCGACGGTGGCGCACGCCTTTAATCCCAGCACTCGGGAGGCAGAGGCCGGCGGATCTCTGTGAGTTCGAGACCAGCCTGGTCTACAGAGCTAGTTCCAGGACGGGCTCCAAAGCCACAGAGAAACCCTGTCTCGAAAAAAACAAACAAACTAACAAAAAAAAAAAAAGAAGTCCCCATCTTTAAACAAATTAAAATAAAATAAAAAAGCATCTCAAAAACATGGCCAGAAAAAAAAAAAAACATGGCCAGGAGCTGGGCTGATAATTCGGAGGGTAAATGAGCTGCTGCACAGAAGCCTGAGAAACTAGAACCACCTAGAGCCAGGGGTGGAGCACCTCTAATCCAGGTGTTCCTGAGAAACTAGAACCCACCTAGAGCCAGGTGTGGGAACGCACCTCTAATCCAGGTGTTCCTGAGAAACTAGAACCACCTAGAGCCAGGGGTGGAGCACCTCTAATCCAGGGGTTCCTGAGAAACTAGAACCACCTAGAGCCAGGGGTGGAGCACCTCTAATCCAGGTGGCCCTGAGACGAAACACGAGCCAAGGCTGAGTCTCCTGAAACTCACAGGCCAGCTGTCCTGCTATGTAAAGAGTCAAAGAGCCCCTGTCTCAAAGCAAGGCAGAATTTGAAGACTGACCCCTGAAGTTGTCCTTTGCTCTCCACACACATGCTATGGCACACATAGTACCATACCTGCATACACACACCACACGCCCATACCTAGACATAGAATTAAGCACATATACTCCCAACAGAAAAGGAAATTAGCATAACCAACACAGAATAATTGATTTCCTATTCCCATACACCTGCCCCCTCCTAAGCCTCCTTTTTTTTAGTAACAGATACCCACTACCATGTTAGGCAAAATCCTTGAAATTCTTATATCTCACTAATACATAGCCCACTATCCAACCATTTCTTACCTTTCCTGTTCTCTCCCTAGTCTAAGCGACTATATTGTCTCTTTGTGTGTGTATAGAGGGGGATTATATGTACATGTGTTAGTACACATGCCTGTGCAGATATGCACTGGAGCCACAGGAGAGCATCAGATGGCCTCTAGCAATCCCTGCCTTATCCTTTGAGGCCTGTTCTCTCCCTGAACCTGGGTCTTGTGGGTTTTTTGTTGTTTGTTTGTTTTTCTTGACCCCAACAACCCTTTGCTCTTACAGTGCTGAAATTACAGGCATGTATGAGATCATGTCTGGCTTGCTATGTGGGTGCTGGGGGTTCAAACTCAGATACTTATGGTTGTACAACAAATCTTTAATCTACTGAGCCATCTCTCTAGCCCCCCAGGACTATAATCTCTAGTCAGCACTTCTCCAGACTCTTCTCAGTGGTCTCCCTTCTTGCATTCTTACCCATTTAATGACCAGAAGTACTTTTTAGCTAGGTGTAGTGGTAAATGCTTGTAATCCTAGCACTTGGGAGATAGAGGCAGGAAGATCCAGAGTTCATGGTCACCCTCAATTATGTAGTAAATTCAGTGCTAGCCTGAGCTACATGAGACCCTGGCTGAAAAAAGAAGAAAAAAGCCAAGCTAAGGACTATTAAAAGGTACAAATGTGATCTACAAATGTTAGTCTACAGGCTATGGCTATGGCCCAACCCAAAATCGCAGGAAGGTCCCTGGGCCTCACTAGCCATCCTGGCCTACTTGGTAAATTCAAACTCCAGGAGAGACACTGTCTCAAAACAACAAAAGTAGATGTGTATGGTCTAGAAAGATCTTCACAATTAAGAGCACCTCCTATTCTTCCAGAAGACCAGAACTGGATTCCTAACACCTGTGTCTGTAATCGAACACCTTCTGGCCACCTTGGAGCCCCACACACATGTGGCAGACACACAAAGAAAGAAATCTTGAGGGGCTGGAGAGATAGTTCAGCAGTTAAGGGCACTTGCCTTTGCAGCGGACCCAGGTGTGGTTTCTATCACCCACATGATAGCTTAAAACTGTCTATAACAGAAGAGGGCCTCATATCCCCTGGAACTTCAGTTAAAGACTACTGGGAGCCTGGCGGTGGTGGCGCACGCCTTTAATCCCAGCACTCGGGAGGCAGAGGCAGGCGGATCTCTGTGAGTTCGAGGCCAGCCTGGTCTACAAGAGCTAGTTCCAGGACAGGAACCAAAAGCTACGGAGAAACCCTGTCTCGAAAAATCAAAAAAAAAAAAAAAAAAAACTGTCTATAACTCCAGTCCCAGGGGATCTGATATCCACTTCTGGAGTCCACAGGCACCAAACATGCACTTGCTACAGATACATACATGTATATTTGAGGGTAATGGACAAAAATTAACAGGGAGCAGGAGGAAGGTAAGTTCAGGGAACTTGAGACTTGAGTTAGAATTTGCCAGGGCACACTAACCCACACTCTTGAATTCTTTTTCTCTAACCCATTTATTTGCCACAGTATAGCAAAACAAATGAAACTTTAAAAATCTAAAATCTTTTTCTCTTTTGAGGAGGGAGTTTTTTTTTTATTATACTTATTTATTTTATTGGATTATGTGATCTTTTGGTGTCCAAGTTCTTGAGTTCTTTGTATATATTGGAGATCAGACCTCTGTCTGATGTGGGGTTAGTGAAGATCTTTTCCCATTCTGTAGGCTGTTATTTTGTCTTGTTGACCGTGTCATTTGCTTTACAAAAGCTTTTCAGTTTCTCTCAATGTCTGTGCTGCTGGGGTTCTATTTAGGAAGTGGTTCCCTGTGCCAGTGCATTCAAGTGTACTTCCTACTTCCTCTTCTATAAGGTTCAGTGTGGCTGGCTTTATGTTGAAGTCTTTGATCCATTTGGACTTGAGTTTTGTTCATGGTGATAGATATAGGTCTATTTTCATTTTTCAACATGTTGATATCCAGTTATGTCAGCACCACTTGTTAAATATGCTTTTTTTTCCCTATTTGTTATTTTTTGCTTCTTTATCAAATATCAGGTATTCAAAGATGTGTGGATTGATATCCGGATTTTCTATTCGGTTCCATTGGTCCTCCTGTCTGTTCTTATGCCAATATCAGGCTGTTTTTACTACTGTAGCTCTGTAGTAGAGTTTGAAGTCAGGGATTGTGATGCCTCCAGAAGTTCTTTTATTGCCTAGGATTGTTTTGGCTGTCCTGGGTTTTTTGATTTTTTTTTTTAATATTTATTATGTACACAATATTCTGTCTGTGTGTATGCCTGTAGGCCAGAAGAGGGCACCAGACCTCATTACAGATGGTTGTGAGCCACCATGTAGTTGCTGGGAATTAAACTCAGGACCTTTGGAAGAGCAGGCAATACTCTTACCCCACTGAGCCATCTCTCCAGCCCCGGGTTTTTTGATTTTTTTTTTAAATATTTATTTATTTATTATGTATACAATATTCTGTCTGTATGCCTGAAGGCCAGAAGAGGGTGCCAGACCTCTTTACAGATGGCTGTGAGCCACCATGTGGTTGCTGGGAATTGAACTCAGGACCTCTGGAAGAGCAGGCAGTGCTCTTAACCACTGAGCCATCTCTCCAGCCCCGGGTTTTTTGATTTTTTTAAATGAAGTTGAGTGCCATTCTTTTGAGGTCTTTGAAGAATTTTGCTGGGCATTGCGTTGAATCTGTAGATTGCTTTTGGTAAGATGGCCTTTTTTACTATATTAATTCTGCCTACCCAAGAGCATGGGAGGTCTTTCCACTTTCTGGTATTTTCTTCAATTTCTTTCTTCAAAGATTAAAGTTCTTGTCATACAAGTATTTCACTTTTTTTTTTGTTAGAGTTACTCTGAGATATTTTATGCTATTTGTGTCTATTGTGAAGGGTGTTGATTCTCTGATTTCTTCCTCAGCCCTTTTATCATCTGTGTACAGGAGGGCTACTGCTTTTTTTGAATTAATCTTGTATCCTGCTACATTGCTGAAAGTGTTTATGAGTTGTAGAAGTTCCTTGGTAGAATTTTTGGGATCCCTTATGTAAACTATCATATCATCAGCAAATAGTGAGAGTTTGACTATTTCTTTTCCAATTTATATGCCCTTGATCTCCCTTTGTGTCTTATTGCTCTAGCTAGGACCTCAAGAACTATGTTGAATAGGTATGGAGAGAGTGGACAACCTTGTCTTGTTCCTGATTTCAGTAGAATCGCTGGGAGTTTCTCTCCATTTAGTTTGCTGTTGGCTTGCTGTATATTGTCTTAATTATGTTTAAGTATGTTCCTTGTATCCCTGCTCTCTCCAAGACCTTTATCATGAAGGGATGTTGTATTTTGTCAAATGCTTTTTCGGCATCTAATGAGATGATCATGTGGTTTTTATTTTTCAGTTTGTTGATTACGTTGACATATTTTTGTATGTTGAACCATCTCTGCATCTGTGGGATGAAGCCGACTTGGGTGGATGATGGTTCTGATGTGTTCTTGGATTCGATTTGCTAGTATTTTATTTAGTTTTTTTTTATTTATTTAATATACAATAGTCTATCTGTGTGTATGCCTGCAAGGCAGAAGAGGGCACCAGACCCCATTACAGATGGTTGTGAGCCACCATGTGGTTACTGGGAATTGAACTCAGGACCTTTGGAAGAGCAGGCAATGCTCTTAACCTCTGAGCCATCTCTCCAGCCCCTTTATTTAGTATTTTTGCATCAGTTGTTCATTAGTGAGATTGATCTGTAATTCTCTTTCTTAGTATTGTCTTTCTGTGGTTTGGGTATCAGAATAATTGTAGCCTCATAAAAAGAGTTTGGCAATGTTTCCTCTCTTTCTATTGTGTGGAATAATTTGAGGAGTATTGGTATTAGTTCCTCTTTGAAAGTTTTGTAGAATTCTGAGCTGAAACCATCTGATCCTGGGCTTTTTTTTTTTTTGGTTGGGAGACTTTTGATGACTGTTTCTATTTCTTCAGCAGTTATAGGTCTGTTTAATTTGCTTGTCTGGTCTTGATTTAATTTTGGTAAGTGATATTTATCCAGAAAGTTTTCCATTTCCTTTAACTTTTCCAATATTGTGGAGTACAGGTTTTCAAAATATGACCTGATGATCCTCTGTATTTCCTCCGTGTCTGCTGTTATGTTCCCCTTTTCATTTCTGATTTTTTTAACTTGGATATTCTCTCTCTGCCTCTTGGTTAGTTTGGATAAAGGTTTGTCTATTTTGTTGAAAAATCTAAAATCTTACCCTGTATTTCAATGTTTCTTCTCCTTTTCTCTCCTCAGCCCACTCCAGATGATGGGATTTATTGGCAAGTCAACCTTGAGAGATTCCACCAGCACTTCCGTGACCAAGCAATTGTAAGCGCAGTTGCAAACCGAATGGACCAGGTAATGTCTAAGTGGTTCAGCCAGTGTTCAGCAAGGAGTAAGGTCGATCATTCAGGTGGCTGTCAGATGTGGCCCCTGGCTCAGAGGCAGCAACAGTGAATTCTGAATTCTAGTTTATTTTTTCAGACAAGCAGCGAGATTGTGCGGACGATGCTCCGGATGAGTGAGATAACCACTCCCTCTAGTGCCCCATTTACCCAGCCACTGTCTTCTAATGAGGTATACTTCAATTTTCTTTTTTCGGTTTTTGTTTTGTTGTTGTGTTTGGGGTTTTGGTTTTTTGTTTTGTTTTGTTTTTTGGTCTTTTTTTTTTTTTAAAAGATTTTATTTATTATGTATACAACGTTCTGCCTCCATGTGTGCCCGCACGCCAGAAGAGGGCGCCAAATCTCATTACATATGGTTGCTGGGAATTGAACTCTGGACCTTTGGAAGAGCAGCCAGTGCTCTTAACCACTAAGCCATCTCTCCAGCCCCTGGTCTTTCTATGTAGCTCTGACAATCCTGGAACTTCCTGTGTTGTCCTGCTGTCACTGAAATCAGAGATCTACCTGCATCTGTCTCCCCAGTCCTGAGATTAAAGGCATGTGTCCCTCTCGGCCTTTCTTTTATATGAACTTTTTAGACATTTTTATGTTTGTAATCCGAATTAGGACATCTGGAGTAACATGTTAACAGCTCTGCATTCCCAGGCCCCACTTCCAGCATCCCCTTCTGTTCCACAGATCTTCAGGTCCCTGCCTGTTGGCTATAACATCTCTAAGCAAGTCCTCGATCAATACCTTACGCTGTTGGCAGATGACCCGGTAAGTCTCCCCACCCACTTGGTCTGTTTATAATTTATCTCTGCCACTAAATCCTAATATCCACTATAGTCGGAGCTGTCTGCTTCAGAGTCTTGACCAGATTGGTCTATAGGAAACAAATGAATCACTAGACTTTACATCAATTAACACCATTCGCTCTCTTTTAACAGCTAGAGTTTATTGGGAAGTGTGGCGACAGCGGTGGAGGAATGTATGCCATCAGTATCCTTCCCAGCTGTCTGTTCTGTCAGGACCCCTGAGTTAGGAAGCAGAGGGGTAACCTAGGAAACATTGGTGGGGTGTTGTTGTTTTTGTTGTTGTTGTTGAAACAGTCTCATGTAGTCTAAACTGGTCTCGAACCCACTGTGTAGCTTAGTAGATGTTAGTACTGAAGCCCTGATCCTCTTGCCTCCATCTCCCAAGTGCTGGAAGTAGAGACATGTGCCACCCACAGGAAAGGAATTTGTCAATGTCTAATATACTAAACACGTTCAAAAATTGAAATAACTTTAATTAATTTTTCTGTGAGTTTTCAGTGAGCTTTATTAATGAAAATATAAAAGCCTGGGACTGTCTGTAGTGATATTCATTTGTATTTTAATAAATAAAACTTGACTGAAGTTCAGAATGCAAAACAGCCATACTAGTCAGCCATACAGGTCCGGTGGTAGTGGTGCACACCTTTAATTCTAGCACTAAAGAGGAATATAAGGTGGGCTAAGATAGGAACTCGCTCTTCTTTCAATCTGAAAATTTCAGAGAGGCAAGAGCTCTCTAGTGGCTGATCTGTCTCTGGGTTTTTATTACTCGTGCTACATCTGTCATTGCTCATAGCACCTCACACACGAGCGAGGCGCTGGACCAGATCACCAGCTCTGCAGGAAAGGAAAAAGGAAGGTGGTAGAGCCTAGGCAGCGAGCTGGAAAGGGGAGGAGTTGTGCTAACTGCTCACCGTCGGAGCAGTTTGGAGCCGAGACAGAAAGTCAAATGTTTCAAGTCAATCTGGGCTACATAGCAAGACCCTGTCTCACAAAAAGAAGAGAGGGGCTGGAGAGATGACTCAGTAGTTAAGAGCACTGATTGCTCTTCCAGGGGACCCAGGTTCAATCCCCAACACTCACATGGCAGCTAACAGCTGTCTGTAACTCCAAAATCTGACACCCTCGCACATACAGGCAAAACACCTATGCACATAAAGTAAAAATAAAAAATAAGTTACTTAAGCAAAACCCTTACAAATGTTAATATACTTATATATCATACATGAAATGTAAAAAACAAAGTATTATTTAATTTTTAATTATAAATTAGGAATTTAGTCATGAAACTAAGATCATGATGATGAGGCCAAAACATTACTGAATGCCCTTAATCCTATCCATAAAGACCTCCACAAGGCATTAGCATCCCTGGCCACTGCGACTCTGGAGTCTGTCATCCAGGAGAGGTAAGAGGGCCACTGACGGGGGTGGGCTCAGACACTTCCTCTCCACACCCCGTTGAACAGGTAATTTGGTTTTGATGGCATACCCTGCCACACTTGGTCTCATCTTTCCAGTAGAACTTTTCTTCCCTATAAAACTAATTCCTAGCTAGGCAAATTAACCAGCACCCAAAGCTCTGAATACAAGATCTGTGGCACGCAAAGGAGTTGGTGTTTGGTGACAAGTTATGATTAACAGTACCATCATCACCAACTTCTGAAGCTGTCCTCTCTGCCCCCGACCCCACATGTGGATTAGTAAGTCCTACTCTGAGACCAGGAGCTAAAGTATACCCTGTGGTTCTTTGTTCTTCCAGATTTGGGTCTCGTTGTGCCCGAATATTCCGTCTGGTATTGCAGAAGAAACACCTGGAGCAGAAGCAGGTGGAGGACTTTGCGATGATTCCTGCAAAGGAGGCAAAGGACATGTTGTATAAGATGCTCTCAGAAAACTTCATATCTCTCCAGGTAGCCACGGATTTAGTAGAGAACTTCCTATCACTCCAGGTGGCCACGGCTTTAGTAAAGAACTTCCTATCACTCCAGGTGGCCACGGATTTAGTAGAGAACTTCCTATCACTCCAGGTAGCTACGGTTTTAATAGAGAACTTCCCATCTCTCCAGGTAGCCACGGCTTTAGTAGCGAACTTATCACTCCAGGTAGCCATGGCTTTAGTAGAGAACTTCTCATCTCTCCAGGTGGCCACGGCTTTAGTAGCTGCTGTTCAGCTTGGCTGGCCGTGGCAGGAGAAACTCCTGAGGAAATTACTCTGGGTCCCCAGGCAGATACTATAGCCACCTCTGAAACAGAAGAAAAGAGAAAGATTAGCACAGACATAGCAAACCCACATAGGATCATGTAGCGTTTAACTGTCTTGATAAGGGACAGACAACACCCAGGACATCAGCTCACAGCTCTAACTTCCCTGCCACATCCAGCCCATTATTCCTGAGAGCCTTAAATCTTTAATAGTGTAAGTAACTCTTTCAACATATCTTGATTCTTGTAGAACTATGTTGGGACCCTTTGAGGAAGCAGGTTGAATGGATTTTGGAGTCACTTCAAGCAGGTCAACCACCATCATTTTGTATCTGTAAAATGGCGGTGGATGATGCTGTAAGAACTGTGGTTTGGACCAGCTGTGGTAGTGTGTACCTATAATCCCAGTATAGAGGAGGCTGAGGCTGAAGGGTTGAAAATTTGAGGCCAGCATATGCTTAACAGTATCACACTGTCTCAATTATTAATAAATAAGGTCTATTATGAAAATCAAGCGGGCGGTGGTGGCGCACGCCTTTAATCCCAGCATTCAGGAGGCAGAGGCAGGTGGATCTCTGTGAGTTCGAGACCAGCCTGGTCTACAAGAGCTAGTTCCAGGACAGGCTCCAAAGCCACAGAGAAACCCTGTCTCGAAAAACCAAAAAAAAAAAAAAAAAAAAAAGAAAGAAAGAAAGAAAGAAAGAAAATCAAATACAATCCATCTGGCCTGTGTAGAGATCCCTCAGTAAATATTAATTGCTTTCCCTTTTATTCGGGATGCTGATAGAAAAATGGAAAGCCAGGCGCCCTGCTTCCTGTGGCTGATTATGACATAAACAGAATCACTACTGATTGGCCAGGAAAGAAAAGTCTTAGAAATGAGGACTGAGAGTGCCAGGTGGATGGGTGTTTACTTTACCAGTTCCAAAGAACAGTCTCTTTATTTCTGCGGACAAACAGGAAATTCCTAAAACCCCAGATCACGCGCCATCCAGGACCTTCTATCTCTACACCGTGAATGTGCTGTCCGCCGCCAGGATGCTGTTGCACAGGTGCTATAAGGTAACCATGCGGTTTTCTCCCCTCCCTCGCCCACGCCACACCACTGAAACAGAACCGTTGGCATTTCTTGTCTGTCTTCTCTTTCCTCAGAGCATAGCCAACCTGATAGAAAGGCGGCAGTTTGAAACGAAGGAGAACAGGTGAGTGCGCTCTCCATTGAATCTTTGCGTTTCTCTTTTCCTCTCTCTCTCACAGACATAACTTGTTTTTATGTTATTTTCCACTGAACCAATAACTAAAACACTTATACATGGTGACAGTTCTCCTTTACCCAGCACCTCTGGGCCCCAGCACTTTTTCAGTTACATTCTTCATGGTCCAAACCTGAGGGAAAACTTGCTCTAGAAATGGCAACAGTAGCCCAGTGCACAGTATATGGCATTGAGTCATGGGTTTGGGTTGGCGTAGCCATGCCTTAGTTTACACTTGTTGACTATACCCCCAATTAAATAATTTTGCAAATTATGAGGCATGTGCCCCAGAGTTTAAGTGCAACTAAGAGGCAATAAATGTTTTAGGAACAAAGTTACGTTTGTGATTAAGTTATATGGGCAGAGTCTGTAGCTGAAACATGGAAGGAACTGGCCTCTGAGTTAGAGGGCAGGAGAATCTCAGAGATAAGGAAATACATCAGAGCTCTGTCTGTCTGATAGGCGGCTCCTAGAAAAGTCTCAGAGGGTAGAAGCCATCATTGCATCAATGCAGGCCACGGGTGCAGAGGAGGTGCAGCTGCAGGAGATAGAGGAGATGATCACAGCCCCTGAGCGGCAGCAGCTGGAGACGCTGAAACGCAACGTTAACAAGTAAGTGGTGGGATCCAGACTCTGCTTGACGATGCCTTTCAAGCAAATACGATTCACTGCCTAATCTCCTCCAATTTAATGAGCAAACTAAGTGGGCGTCATCTTTCCTAGCCTAATTAAAAGAATTGAACCTACCAGGCATGGTGGCACACGCCTTTAAATCCCAGCACTTCAGAGGTGCAGATCTCTGTGAGTTCACGGCCAGCCTAATCCAGGACAGCCAGGGCTGTCCTCTGTCATTCACCAAGTACTGAGAATTTTACTTCAGCCTCAAGTCTGGCATTTCATCTTGATTCTTCATTACCTCTTACCTAGAGCATTGCAATAACTTTATCTTACAAACTATGTGTCACAATGCTCTTACGGCGTGTGTGTGTGTGTGTGTGTGTGTGTGTGTGTATGTGTGTGTGTGTGTGAGTGTGTGTGTGTGTGTGTGTGTGTGTGGCTTTATGTGTATTCTGGGACTCCAACCTCAGGTCCTCCCTCACACATGGATGGCAGACAATTTACCCTCTGGTTCATCTCCCCAACCCTCAGGTAATAATATTGTCTTTAAAGTGGTTGATAGCATCCCTCTTTCAGTTGAAATGATTTATTGGCTTCCTTGCTTGTGCATATGTTTGCTCATCCTTTGATTTGAAAGGGGTTATGTTTCTTGACTAAAGGTCTTATGTAGTCATACTAGCCTTGGACTGATTCTACTGCTTCTACCACCTCCACCTCCAGAGTGCTGGGATTACAAGTGTATGTCACAACACCTGGCTAAGATGATTTATTGATTTTTTTTTTACAGTATAAAATCCAAATTCATTGCTGGGCCATGAGACCTTTCATAGTTTCATAGCAATATGTTTCCATCTTCATTTCCTTTTATTCATTAAGAGGGTTGTGTAAATTTATTAGTTCTAGTAATGTTTTATTTTTTCTTTAACTTGCCTAATTGTCTTGACTATCACCTCCTGCAGAAGACTGGAAAGGACATCTTGGCATTGTTCCTGATCTAAGGAAGGAAACTTAAGTTCTTACCACTAAGTGTGGCGTTAGCTGTGGTTTTGTCAGATTGGGGAAGTTCCTCACTCTTCTTGATTAACACTAACTCTTCACTTTCTTTTTATTTTTTATTTTTTTCTTATTTTATTTTATTTTTATTTATTTATTTATTTATTTATTTATTTATTTATTTGGTTTTTTGAGACAGGGTTTCTCTGTGGTTTTGGAGCCTGTCCTGGAACTAGCTCTTGTAGACCAGGCTGGTCTCAAACTCAAACAAAGATCCGCCTGCCTCTGCCTCCCGAGTGCTGGGATTAAAGGCGTGCGCCACCACTGCCCGGCTTTCACTTTCTTTTTAAAGATTTAAAGCACACGACTCTTAAAAGTGCTATTCTTTCTCATGGTTGTAAGTAAAAGTAAGACAAGACACTGCCTGTGTCTGATATGATATGGGAGAGATATAGACGGAAGAAAGCTCTCCTGGTTCTCTCTTTTTTCCACGTGCTCAGGAATGAGCAAGCAATTCTGCATGGCCGCACCCAGCCCAGCCTCCAACTGTGACTATACTAATGAGCATTAACCCCTGGCAAATGTTTCACTTTTTCACGCAGGTTGGATGCCAGTGAGATCCAGGTAGATGAAACCATCTTCTTGCTGGAGTCATACATCGAGAGCACCATAAAGAGACTGTGACCCAGGGGAAGCAGTGCTAGGATCAAACTCGGGGCCTTTCACATGCTAGTCAAGTGCTGTACCACTCAGCTACATCCCCAACCAGAAACCAACATCCTTCTCAGAGATCTAGGAAATAGAACAACAGGAAGAAGGTGCTTGGATGCATTCTTATCTTAAATCCTGATTGTCCTGGAACTTGCTCTGTAGACCAGGCTGGCCTCAAACTCATCATTGATCCATCTGCCTCTGCCTCCTGAGTGCTGGGATTAAAAGACTGTGCCATATCACCCAGCTAAATTTCAGATTCTGAGCCCCTGCTTCTGTCTTTCCCTACTGCTCATGATACACCAGAAAGAGACTGACATATTTTGTAAAATTTGTTAATAGACTTATACCCATCACTATATTCTCTCACCAAATCCTTGCAGTGGGGAGAACCTTAAATAAATGAGATTAATCATAAATTATATGTGTCAGTTCTTATCAGGAAGTCATTGAGGGGCCAACAAGATGACTTACTGAGTGACACACTTGCTGCTCAAGCACGAGGCCCTGGCTCAGGAAGCTCAGTACCCACATGAAATTTGGGTGTGATGCCTATCACCCTAGCCCTGGAGATGAGCACATCTCTGAAATTCATTGGCTAGCCAGTTGAGACAAATTGAAGAGCTTCAAGTTCTGTGAGAGACCCAGCTCAACAAATAAGGTGAAAACCCAGCAAGATGGTGACTCGTGGATAAGAGAGCTTGCCACCAAGGCTGATGACCTAGCTCCAGAACCATATGGTAGAAAAGAACAAACTCCCACAAACTATCCTCTAACCTCTACTTGGGCACCGTGGCACACATACATGCACACGTGTACACAAATGTAAAAATAAGATAGGAAGCAATCCAGGAAGACACCAACCATCAACTTCTGATCAACACACATGCACATACCTGTACAACACGTGCACACACCACACATACAAAAAGAAGTCCAAAGCTGGGCACAAAGGGACTCACCTGTGATCCCACCAATAAGGAAGCTAAGAGGGGGGGATTTCTGCAAGTTCAAGGTCAGCCTGGCCCTTTTGATAAGTTTCAGGCTAGTGTGGACAATAGAGTGAGAGCCTGTCTTAAGGAAACAAAACAAAAATTAAGTCAGTCAAGCTCATGTTGAAACATCCCTGAATTGTTACTCTTCTATTGTGATAAAATGCCATGACCAAAGGACTTACAGAAGAAGACTCTTACCTAGGCTTTAAGTTCCAGAGAGTGAGAGTCCAAGATGGCAGAATGAAGGCATGGTGGCTGGAGCTGGAAGTCTGCCCCAGTGGGGTGGTTTGACAAAAAAATGGGCCACCAAGAGAGTGGCATTATTAGGTGTGGCTTTGTTAAAGTTGATGTGGCCTTATTGAAGGAAGTATGTCACTGTGGAAGTGGTCTTTGAGGTCTTGTATATGCTCAAGTCATGCCCAATGTCTCAGACCACTTCCTGTTGTCTGCAGGATCAAAATAGCAGCTCCTCTTTCAGCACCAGGTCTGCCTGCACACCGCCATGCTCCCTGCCATGATGATAATGGACTAACTCTGAACTGTAAGCTGCCACCTCTATTAAATGTTTCTTTTATAAGAGTTGCCTTGGTCATGGTGTCCCTTCACAGCAATAAAACCCTAACTGAGACACCCAGTGACATCCTCCAAAAAGGCTACACTTTCTAAATTTCCCAAACTGCCATCAGTCAGCTACCAAGTGTTCAAATGCCCAAGGGAAACTGGGACATATTCAAACCATCACAGTCCCTGAAATTTCTTACCAAGTAGTTAATTCCATTTATAAAAGTCTACAGCTATTTCACTGAGTTGTAACATTTAACACATGCATACGGTGTGCAGAATGTCAAAGGCGGCTGTGGGAAAACGAAAAGAAGTTTATTTGGGGCTTTTTTGTTGTTGGTTTTGGTTTTGAGACAGGGGCTTACTGTATAGCTAGGCTGGCCTGGAACTCACTGTGTAGACCAAGCTAACCTGAAACTTTTAGCAATCTTCCAGCTTCTGCTTTACAAATACTAGGATTAAAACATGCTCTGCACACCCAGCAAGGAAACCTGTTTACAGGACTGGCAGGTAAAGCGAGCCACGCAGTTATATAAACAAAAGACACGTTTACCAGGTCTAGGCTTCTAACACAGCTGAAATTATATGTGTGGAACACTTGAATATAATGTCTGGGACATGATAAACACAAAAGTTACCCCTTTCCTCCTTTCTGTGGTCCACTCTAGATGGTGTCAGTACCTTGGGTAGTTTGTCCTGGTAGCTTGAATTCACTTAATGCAGCTAAATGTTCTTGCAAGGCTTTTAGTTTCTTCTTACTTATGTTTCAATTCTTTCAACACTTGAGTGTCAATATATTGCCAGTTTCTACATTAAACACAATGTATCACAATAAATGGGGCCTAAGTCTGGGAGTATAATCAAAAATAGATTGTTTTTAGCCAGCCAGTAGTAACATACACCTTTTATCCCATCACTTGGGAGGGAGAGGCAGGTGAATCATTTGAGTCTACAAGAGTGAGTCCCAGGGCAGCCAGAGCTACACCCTGCCATAGATAGATAGATAGATAGATAGATAGATAGATAGATAGATAGATAGATAGATAGATAGATAGATAGATAGATATAGGATAGGATGAGCCAACTCCTCCCAGATCGTCCCCACTTCCCTACCAACCCAAATCCCCAAATCCACACTCTTATTAGAAAACAGGCATCTAAAAATAATAAAAATAAGATAAAAACAAACCAGAATAGGACAACAAAAGTCAAAGAACAAAAGAAGCACAGGTGTTAAGACACACATAGAAACCCCATAAAAACAAAACAGAAATAATATATAAACAAGAAATCTGTAAGGGAAAAAAATTGCAGACAAAGCATTATGAAACAAAAAACAAAAGAAAGAAAAAACCTCCAAAAATACCATTGAGTTTCATTTGTGTTGGCCATCTACTGGGCCTGCCCTTAAGTGTGGTTTGTCTACCCAGTGAGAGTCTGATGGAGAAAGCTATTTTTTCCTTTACAAGAAGTTATCTATTGTAATAGCTTCTGGGTTAGGGGTGCAGTATGTGTCTACTTCCCCTCTCAGTGCTGGGACCCCATCTGGGTTAGACTTGGACCACTCACACGCATGAAACATGATCTGTTTTATGAACACGCATGAAACCATTCCTGTTGTGCCTAGAAGGCCTTGTTTCCTTGGTGTCCTCACCCGCCCTGTCTCTTGTGATCTTTCCACCTTGTCTTCCGCAGAGTTCTCTGAGCCATGAGGACAGGGTTTGATGAAGACATCCCACATAGGACCAGATGCTCTAAGACCTGTCACTCTCTGCACGTTGCCCATTTGTGGGTCTCTGTCTGTTCGCATCTCCTGCAGGAGGAAGCTTCTGTGATGACGGCTGAGCAAGGCACGAGCCCAAGCGTATGGCACTATGTCATTAGGAGTCATTTCATTGCCACCTTCCTTTAGCAGACAGTAGTGTTTGAGTTTCCCCTAGGTCCATGGCCTATCTAGTCTCAGGTTCTTGGCTATCCCAGGAAGTGTCAGGCATGGGTTCCATCTCATGGAGTAGGCTTGATTCCAATCAGACAGTGACAACCTGAGGTTTTTCCGTGGACTCTCATGAAGGAAGGAGAGAACTGGCTTCTCTGACCTCCACAAGTGCATGCCCACCCTACCCCCATATTGACAAAAATAAAAGTGAGTATGTATATATATATATATATATATATATATATATATATATATACACACACACACACACACACACACACACACACACATATATATATATATATATATATTTAAGATAAAAGGTCGTCTCTGCCTTCAAGCTAATCACCATCACTTATCAAGCATAGTAATGCCGGAAGCCCTGGGTTTGATCCTCGGAACTGCACAAACAGATACAACATGGAGGCCAGCTAGTCAGAAGGCCAACATCTGTTTTAGCCACACAAGATTGAGGCCAGCTTGGGTTACATGAGACCCTGCTTTACATTTGTAAGAAATTGTTAGGCGTCTCATGTGGAGAGTGACTAATTTAAACCACTTACTTGCTGGTGTGTGGAGGTTAGGTTCAGCCTAGGACTGGAGGGGAATAACACACCTGTCCAGAAATCATTCAACCTGGGGATTATTGTACCAAACAGAGAAGTCAGAGAGAACTCAAGAGGAAATGAGAATATTAGCGGGTTTCTTTATGTTTTATGAGCATTACACGCAGGGATTGCCCCCAAAAGTTGTGCCTAAATTTCCCAGCTGGTCTGGAAAATCTGGTTTGCAGGGCAGGCACACCGGAAGCTGCACTACTCACGGCGCTGGGCCACCAGGGGGCGCCAGGCAAGCAGCGACCAGAGCGGCGCGATGGCTGCGGCACGGTTACTGCTGCGCCTGGCCGGACGCCTAGAGTCAGTGAACTTCACGCAGAGTGTGTGTGGCCTCCTGGGCGCCAGACAGGGACCAGGGCCGTGGCACACGCACTGCAGCTTGGAGCGAGGACAGCTTGTCCTTTCCAGCCATTCATTCCCCGGCGCCTCGGGGAGACTTCCAATCCAGGTCTGGTCAGGGAGTCGGGAGTCGGCAGGGAAAATGAGGGTGGATTGAGGACGGGGAGGGTGGCGACGGGCCAGCTCCCACCGCGGGCACCTCCAATTTTCGAAAGTCCCACCCCGCTTCAAAGCCTTAGCCCGATTAACCCCCTCTTGTCAGAGACCTCCTTTCTGCCCTTTTGTGGCTCTGGACCAGAATCCTGGGAGCTCCAGGACCGAGCTGCCCACAGATAGAGGTGTGGATGTGGGTGTGGCCGTTATTCTTCAGTCCAGTGACCAGACTGTCTTGTTGACCCGAAGGACATGCACTCTCCGCATTTCCCCCAACGTCTGGGTCCCTCCAGGTGAGCACCTAGGAACAGACGCTAGGAAGACAGTGTCCTTTCCCTCCACATTGCTACTGGGTAGTCAGTCCTGTACAGTGGGTGCCCAAGGTCTGTGTCCACAGCCACAAACTTCCTCTGCCCTCTGGAGGATGGGCTCCCTGGTAGAAACAACCACCGTTCACTATAGGGTCCGTTCTTCTTGCAGGTGGCCACATGGAACTTGAGGAGGAGGTACCAGTCTGCCGACCCAACCAAGAGACCTATGAGTGGCGTCACCTTGGGTGTGAGCTGAGGGACAAAGGGGGTTACACTTTGGACATCCTGACCTGCTCCCTTTGACTCCCAGGTCCTGGAGTGTGGCCTTCGAGAGCTGCAGGAAGAGTGTGGGCTTCAGCTGCCCCTGGCCCAGGTCTCTTGTGTCCTTCTGGGGTTGTGGGAGGTGAGACAGACTTTCAACGACCCCTAAAGCCCACGGAACAACCCTTATCTGCCTTGGCCACTGGGGAAAAGAAACGTGGATAGTGTGGGTTACCCAAACCACAGCTCTCACCTGCGTCCCTCTTACCTGTTACCTATCACCCACTCCATGGGCGCTGGGCCAGCATTTTGTCTTCCTAAAGCTCTACTTACAAAGTTTCAAAAATAGGAATTCTCTCCACATGCTACATTGGTGTTGCTTTGTTTTGTTTTAGTCTGCCTACCCTCCTAGGCTGAGCTGGGGTTTCCCCAAATACCATCACCTCATTCTCTATGTTCTCGTGATATCCCGGGAGTCACAGCAGCAGCTCCAGGTAGGCCTGAGTAGAGGACAGGATATAGCACCTGGTTCTGACTGGGACTCCAGACAAGGGGAGATAACAAGCTACAGGCTGCCCTTGCCCCTGGTCTGTCTTCTGCCTTCTCCTAAGTGATGGATCAATACGTCTAACCCCAGGCCCGGATCCAAATAAACCCAAATGAGGTGAGTGCCTTCATGTGGCTGGGGCCAGATGTAGCGACAGCTGTGGCTGCCACAGAAGATGGCACTGAGACCCCCAGACTTCTCCAGACCCTACCATCCTCTCTCTGGTAAGAATTTTACTTTAGCTATCGGCATACAACAACATACATGCATATGCATACATGGGGGAGATTGCAGTTTGGAGTTGCATGTAGCATGTGGAAGAGATTTAGGAAGCGAGTTGGTCTACTGAAAATTAAAAGACCACCTGAGATCAAAGACTCCAAATGTTAAGGGCCCACTCTTCAGCTGATTAGCATTGAAACCCTTGATCTGAGCCCCTACTCTCCTATAGGAGAGTCACTTAACTTCTGCCGCGTGAGGCTAACACTCGCTTGCCTTATGTAACAGCTGGGAGGATTAAATGGCCCAACATACTAACGTTCATTGTAAGCTACAACCTAGACAGAAACTGTCATTCTCCAGTGCAACCGAACTGAAGGATGATGGAGGAACCCAGCCTCTGGTCCTGCCCATGTCCACACTCCTGCGGACAACCCCAACCTCAGCAGAGGACAAAGAGCGGGTCAGCGCTGGAACCAAGTTTGCTCTCAGGCTCTGGCTGCAACATCTGGGCAGCTGAAGGTAAGGAATGACTTGAGGGCCCCACAGCACTGGCCTGGGGTGGTCTAGAGCTTACTGACCCCGAGCGCTTGCTGTGAATGCCTCCGCTCCCTGCAGGTAAAAGTGATGTTTACATGGAGCCCGGACCAGCAGAGAAGGATTGGGGTCTGTGAGATGCTGGATCTACACACTTCCGCTGTAAAAACCTGAGACCCGAGTTCAGTGCCTAGAATCTCCTTCTGGTGGCAGGAGGGCTCCTACTCCAAAAAGCTGTCCCCTATTGTCCACATGCCAACCAAAGGCACATATGCCCAAATACGCAGTAATAAAAATTTTTAAACGTCTTCTAAAAGTGAAAAGACGGAGCATGGACCCTCTTCCCCACAAACCAGGGACCTGAAAATTGAGATACGAAATCACAGAACATTCACAACCTTTATTGTAGGCAAGAACCCTGCTACACCTCTGGGAACATAAAGTAAAATCACAACATAGGGCCTTGACCCTACAAGGGCCTGAGTACTGGGAAGGAAAACACAGAGCCCCCACGTCCCACAAAAGGTGCAGAATGATCTAGGCCTGACCACAGGTCACTAGAAGTGTAGGCCCTTGGTTGTTTAGCATAAGAAACACTGTGAACTTAAATATATAAATAGAGAGACCCAGGCAGTAGGCAGGCCCGAGGCCCTGGGCATCGCAACTAAGGCCTTGTTTCCTCCTCAAGTCAGACTGGGAAGTAGAAGGCAGGAGTGTCATCTTTGGATAATTTTGGGTTTTCTTATTTATGTACAAAAAAGAAATCTGCAACTCCAAATAGAGTTCTCTGTCCTTCTCTGAAGCCTCGTGTCTTAGATCGGCCTGCCACCGGTGTGGCCAAAGAGAACGGAACGGACATGAAAAGGACAGACAGGTTTGGGAAGGGAAGGCGTCCTGCGGGCCAGCAAAGTGCCTTTTCCCCAAGAGGCCGTAGACCTGGTAAAGGCTGAGGATCCCCCTCTTCCTTCAGCTCCTCTCTCCATCTGCCTCTCACTGCCTAGGTCACCATACCCAAAGGAATGTGCAACCATCAAAATACTTCCAAAAACAGACCCCAACACCCTTTAAAACAGGTTAAATGTTAACCCTTTGAGTATCGGCCTTATTAAGCAGAGATAAGACCAAAAGTAGGTATCAATGAAGGCCTGGTCTGGCCTCTGGCCAAAGACCCCTGAGGGATCAGGGTAGCCAGGGGTTGGGAACCCACAGCACACCTGCTCAGTGCTGGGGGGCAGAGAAAGTTTTATAATCCAAGTAACTCAATCCAAGGAAATGACATCAGACCGACAGCCAGTCAAAGAGGGACCTGAAGGCAAGGGTCCACCGTGCCCTTCCCTCAAGGAACTCCCGGGAGCCACAATGCTGCTGACACGGCCAGGAGGGGGCGCTGGAGTGGCGCTGCGGTGAGAGCTCCCCAGTGTGGGGGCCAGTGGGCCCAGGAAATGGGAAGGGGTTCCCCGGTACTGGAAGAAGTGGCTGAGGGTGTCCTGTTCATCTAGCGAGGTGATGACGGAAGGGCCGTAGTGCTGGGGATAAAGAGCAAGCTGCCATTTCCCTTGTCTGCCACCTCCCAGCACTCATCCGGGAACTGTTTTGTGGGTACCAATCCTCATGATCTCAAGGCATTCTTGAGAAGAAAAGAGGGGGACCTCGCCAACTCTGCCCTACTTCCCCAGACAGTTCCCCCGTGCCTTGCCTTAGACAGCCCCTCCGGATACCCAGTTCTTGGCCTCGTGGGTGTCGGCAATGTGTGACACCCACTAGGAAAGGCTCTTCGTACATGCAGGGGTAAGTAGGCAGAGAGAGAACTGCATGGCAGGAGCCAGGAAGGCACAGGTGTGAACACGCAGTGCCAGAGGGAATAGGGAGATAAGCTGCTACGCTCTCCTCCCACAGGAAAGCATTTGGAAATCCCTAGGGAAACTGGGCAGGGAAAGACAATGCCATCAGTATCAGGAAAGGAATCTTCTGAGGTCTGACTACTTACCTGACTCTCAGTCTGAAGGAAAGAAAATAAATCTAAACCTGGTGGAAAAGGACAAATCACAATCAACCCCCTTCTAACCCCTTCACCACAAGAAAACATCCCCCTACCCAAGCTCCACAAAGAAACAGGTCTAGAGAGGGTGTAACAGGGCAGGACCCCACCCACCCACTTAGGATGTGTGTTATACCTTGGATGTCAGCCCCCAGTGGGAAGGCAGGTGGGTACTCATGTAGTGGGAGGCTGGACAGGAAATCACTGCCCAGGGTGCCCATCGTAGGGCTCCGCAGCACCGAAGATGGCTGGTGACCAGATGTCAGGACTCTGAGGGAAGGGAAGGAGCTGGAGAAGCTAGCCAAGTACAGATACCCACGGTCCGGTCCCGGTCCACCCTCCCTTCCCTGTCCCGAGGCCTGCCTATGAGCAGATAGCAGTTCTGCCCTCCTGTCCCCTCGCCTTTCCTCATACCCTTTGCCTCCAGGAAGGGCGGGGATGGCGGCCGAGGTGACAGGACAGTGCTTCTTGGTCGGGGGCAGATCTTCCTCATCTGAGGAGCTTTCCATTGTCAGGTCAATAACTTCAACCCTCTTCTTATTCTCTGACGGATTCCCCTCCTGGACTGGGCTATACTGGAGGCCTGGGGTGGTTAAGAAGACTGTGTCTCAGAAAAAGGGCCATCTGTGATCTAGCTCAATTGGGGAGCAGGGGGTCACTCACCATCCAGCCCATACCCTGGCGGGGGGCAAACCTCAGATGCCTCCTTCTTAGGTTTCATTGGACACCAGGATCCATCTTCCATGAACTGGATCTCATCACAATCCGAACAGGAATTAAGAATTTCCATGAATAAACTAGGGGAGGAGGACATGGGAATTCACTGGGACACCAGTCAGTGTTCTGAGACTCACTTCTTGTACCGTAGTGTCCTCATCTGTACTACGCGCCTTACTGGACCTCTCTGAGTCATTGCTGGAACAGCAGTAAAGCACAGGCTGGGGCTGTAGCTTAATAACAGAGACTCGCTTAGCATGCAGGCCCCAAGTTTGATCCCTAGCATTGTGGGGGCCAGTATGCAAAAGACAGGGTTTCTCTGTGTAGCACCGGCTGTCCTGGAACTCACTCTGTAGACCAGGATGGCCTTGAACTCAGAGATCCACCTGTTTCTACTCCCTAAGTGCTGGGATTAAATGCACGTGTCACCAGGTCTGGCAAACTTCCCAAATTTTAGGTGCAGGCTTAACCTTCTCAAAAGACAATGTGAGAGCCCTAATGGAGGCTGTACAAGGAGATTAAGACTACTTAATGAGATCTGAGGCCCTCTTCTGGCCCGCAGGACATGTAGAAAGAACACTGTATACTTAATAAATAAATCTTTAAAAACAAACAAAAAAAAAAAAAAGAAAGTGTCAGGGCATGCACTTAAAAAGAAAAAAAAACCTTATTATGCCAATATAATAAATGCCATTTGTAACAGCAAAAATGAAAAGGCTTGTGACTTGCTAAGCACAGTGGGAAGCTCAGGTAGCTGTTATCGGCAGTACATCGGGACAATTCACCATTGACTCTGCCACTTGCTAATGCGACCTTCCAGGTCTGTCCTCTGGAAGGGCGGCACTCATGCTGTGGGCTGTTATGAGAACTGAGAAAATGCTGAGCATGATGTCTTCCCTAAGCCCTTGATGTCACACACTCATGGATGACTGAAGGAGATGAGGGTGAGAGCTGGGAGTAAGGAAGCCATAAAGACGGGGGCACCTAAGCGACTGTCCTAGGAGAGGGGGAAGCAGCGAAGCCCTACCCGTCGATAATAAGGGATTCATAGGGAGCCTTCTTATCGCACACAGGACATGTCCACGTTGGCTTCTTCTCATTCATCTGTAGATAAAGGGCGGCATCGAAGCTTTGCAGATGGGCACAGGTAAGGGCGCGGCATGGGACAGTCAGGCGCATCTTTCCTAGCTGATGAGAGCAGAGTCAGGCAAGAAAACTCAGCTCTAGCATCCTTAGGAACCCCCTTCAGACTGTAACCCAACCCCCCTCCCACTTCCTTTCGCCCCGTGTACCCACCGGGCACATGAGTGACACCCGGAGACTCGTGGTAGCCACCTCACTGTCAGGGTCAGCGGTCAGTTTCTCCTTGACTGAAACAAGAGTGAGGCCAGAGCCATGGGGTCAGCGAGGCTGGCAGCAGCCTGGAAGCAGAGAGGCCGCTGAACATTGTCTTTGGGGGCCCATGGCACGGGACAGGAGCGGATCTAGATCTAGAAGGTTGGGTATGGAGAAGAGATTTCTCCGTACCTGAAGATCTTTAACCACTGCAAGGGGAAATGTGGGCTATGTTTGGGATGATCTAGACGGAAGGGAAGCATCGCATGAGGATTAGGTCAAATGAACTTTAGGGTTTTTCAGTACAGAAAACTGTATCTTAGTAGGGGTGGACCTGGGGTCTTGGAGATGCAGAAGAGCTGTATGATTGGGAAAGCAAAGCTATTTGCATTGCTTGAGGATCTAATTCCTCACCCGCAGAGACTGAGAGAGAGACAGCCGGAGATCACCTAAGAGAGCTTGTGATAAAGTCTGGAGGGCAGCAGGAACCCCTGACCCCAAAGTGGGCAGAGGAAAAGGCTGGTACTCACTCAGTGCCCGGGAATGGTCTGGATTCCGGATACCCTTCGCTCTGAGTTTCTGTAGAAGGGTCCCTGCGGTCAGCTGCCTCACCAGGTACACAGACAGGGAGTAATTCTACTTGGGGAAGGGGGAGGGGGAGTTAGCTGCTGCTTCCTGCCTCCCCTTCCCGACAGGCTCTGTCTCACACTCATGAGGACCAGAGACGGTGGCCTTAAGCAGAGTGGCCCATGAAGAGCAAGATGGATCCCCAACCCCAAACTAGAAGGCTCCCCTGCAGCCTCTGTAGGCCTTCTGGCTATGCTCACCCGTCCAAACTCAGATGACCAATTAACCACAATGGTGTTGGGAACCGTGGCTGAGAGCCGAGCCAGGGATGTGATGTTGATTGGACGGCTGGGCCTCTTGGGCTCAGCTCCATTCTTGGTTGGGGGGAGGTAACCCTGAAGAAGGGAGGGACTTGTTAGAGACAGAGTGCTGGGAAGGGATTCAACTCTCAGAAACCCTGTCTCAGATTACTTTGGAGGGAGGCCAGCTCGCTCAGGAGCAACAGAGTCCGGATCCACGCTGTGGTGGCAATGCTGAAACATGGGCCCTATACAGGGCGGGGTGAGAGGTTTACTTCCGGGGAGAGGAGCTTATTTGTTAACCAAGGAGCCAGGAACCCCAATCACTGGGCCCCAGGAAACAACAGGGGCAGTCCTCACTTCCACCTTCATCTGCTGTCATAATCTCTTGGAAGTCTTCTCTAAACTTGGGTGTTAAAGCAGTGCCCCTCACCTGGGGCCGACGAGAGTTATTCAGCCCTCTTTTAGTTTACTCATTTTTTACTAATTCTTTTTTTTAATTTATTTATTTATTATGTATACAATATTCTGTCTATATGTATGCCTGAAGAGGCCACCAGATCTCGTTACAGATGGTTGTGAGCCACCATGTGGTTGCTGGGAATTGAATTCAGGACCTTTGGAGGAGCAGGCAATGCTCTTAACCACTGAGCCATCTCTCCAGCCCTTTTTACTAATTCTTTGAGAACTTCACACACATATTCCAATCCTATTCACTCCCATCCTCGATTCTTCCCAGAACCACCCACTCCTGTACTCACCCAACTCTGAGTCCCTCCTTATTGACATATCAGGTAGTTTGTGTTGCCCAAATACTCTTGGATGTGTGGCCTTCCACAGAAGCATGGTCTGCCTACAAGTCAGCCCCATTTTAATACTCTCTAGATTACATTGATTTTTTTTTCCAGTAAACTAAGCAACTACTACATAGCGGGCACTGTGCTCAGCATACCTTTTCACAAAAGGTTTTTACTTAACGTTTGTTGCTAAAAAGGAAGAATCTTAACCTACCGGCAGGGGGCAGAGTTTCCCATTAACCTTGACAAAGAGGTTAGGAGGGAAATAGTCCTCCTGCGGGCAGCTGGTCTCACAGAGACAGAACCTGGTGGGAAAGGACAGGATGAACAGGTAAGTGTCAGTTTTCTGAGGTGAATGAGCACTGAAGCGGGGAACTCTAGAAAAAAAGAAGTCAGAGCCGGGCGATGGTGGCGCACGCCTTTTTTCCCAGCACTCGGGAGGCAGAAGCAGGCGGATCTCTGTGAGTTCAAGGCCAGCCTGGTCTACAGAGCTAGTTCCAGGACAGGAACCAAAAGCTATGGAGAAACCCTGTCTCGAAAAATCCAAAAAAAGGCCGGGCGGTGGTGGCGCACGCCTTTAATCCCAGCACTCGGGAGGCAGAGGCAGGCGGATCTCTGTGAGTTCGAGACCAGCCTGGTCTACAAGAGCTAGTTCCAGGACAGGCTCCAAAACCATAGAGAAACCCTGTCTCGAAAAACCAAAAAAAAAAAAAAAAAAAAAATCCAAAAAAAAAAAAAAGAGAGAGAGAGAGAGAGATAATGTGCAGCCCCCAGCATCCCGAAGAGTCCCAAGGCCAGAGTGGTCTGGGCAGGACCAGGAGAGGAGTATGTCATCCCCCTATTTAGCACCCATCCTTGTTAAGCAGCAGCTCACCTTAGCTGCACCTGTATAGTATAATCGCACTTGGCTCCCGGCAGAACCTCCCTGCAACAAGAAAGAAACGTCAGTTCAGAGGGTGGAGATGGACAGAGAGAAAGATGTCCAGGGCACAGACAGAAGACAGGCAAAAGAATGAAAGACAAAGTAGAACAGAGAAGAAAGGCAGAGGCCAGGGGACAGTCGCCACAGCCGAGGCAGGGACAGGAGAGATGTACCTGGACGTGAGGATCTGCTGCACCTGCTGCGGGGTGAGCGCAAAGGTAAAGTGTGCTTCCTCAAACCTCTGGCTGGAGGTGGACGCTGAGGACACAAAGACACAGTCACTCCCAAGCCCAGGCCTGAGAAGCCACCTGCTCCCATCCCAGGCGGCTGGGCCCACAAGACTAAAACCTCAGTGGGGAGAAACAAGCACAGCCCAAACCAGAGTCCATAGCCAGCCTTACCGAGGGTGGTGGGCCGGATGAGCTCCCCATAGACTTCATAGAAGGGCAGCGGTTTCATGGTGACATCGGGGTGCACAGGCTGGGGCAGAGGAGGGTGCAGGTCCACCTCCCGCTTAGGGCCCAGCAAGGTGCCAGGGGTTAGAAGGGAGGGAGGAATGGGAGGTAGAGAGCCAGGGGAGCCTACAGGAGAGGCGCCAGGGGGCAAGGAGAGCAGCGGGAAATCAGAGGGCCCCAGGCTCTTCCGGGGAAAGCGGCGTCGGTAAAGCTCTTTGATCTTCATCTGGACACTGGGGGCACAGCTGGACTTGAGGAGGTGCAGGGCCTTGGCCAGGAGCTCGTGCTTCCGTCCACTCTTGTTCCGGCCGGCGAAGCCAAGGAGCACCTGGAGCTCAGACACTCGGAAACTCATCACCATGTGCTGGAGAGAAGAGCCCAGAAATGATACCCAGTCACAAAGGCCTATCCTGCTGAAGACAGACGCTGAGCTCCTGGGGGGGCGGGTGGGGGGGGAGGGTAGAGACAGTGGAGGAGCTCACCCGACTAGCTGAATCCACAGGGACTACCTAGCCCCATCCCCACCCCTAATACAGACATTCCCTTAAGCTATCCCCACCCCTAATACAGACATTCCCTTAAGCTGATTATAGTCTCTCCAGGGCTCAGATTCTCAGGGTGTTCCTAGCCTCCTGGAAAAGCATAGGAGAAGGATTCGGCAGAAAGCCAATCACCTCAATCCACCTCTATTCTCCCCATACCTCTGAATTGAAGCTTTTATGGTAAGGGATTTAAATCAGAGTTGAACACTCCATCTTTATCACCACCACCCCACCCCTGTGCAAGCAGGCGCGCATGTGCAAACACACACACACACACACACACCTTTTTTTTTTTTTTTTTGGATTTTTAGAGACAAGGTTTCTCTGTAGTTTTTGGTGCCTGTCCAGGAACCAGCTCTTGTAGACCAGACTGGCCTCGAACTCACAGAGATCCGCCTGCCTCAGACTCCCAAGTGCTGGGATTAAAGCAGGCGTGCGCAACCACCAACCGGCGCACACACAACTTTTTACATTATTTACATACCCACACTCCTCTAGTCCTGTTTTACTAGAAGGAAGCTACCAAAACTTGTGGGGGAGAAAGGGAATCCACAAGTCTAGGTAACTGGCATGACTTACTCCATCTGCTGCTCTCCCTTATACATGGCATATATACCCACAGGGGTGGAAACCAGGGCAAAGTTCTCAACAGAGACCCCAGGAGAATGAGACTAGTGTCCATGGACCTGGACACAGAAGCAAGGTTTATTTATTTATTTATTTATGGTTTTGGTTATTTGAGACAGGATTTCTCTATTTACCTTGCTTGTCTTGGAACTCACTTAGTAGACCAGGCTGGCCTTGAACTCACAGAGCTCTGCCTGCCTCTGCCTCCCTAGTGTGTGTACCATCACTGCCAGGCTTAGAAGTAAGCTCTTAAAGGGTGATGATGACCCAGTGGCTGTCCAGCACAAGAACAGGGCAAAGGCAGAAGATAGGCGATGAAGGTCTAAGTTTTGAGGGGTGGCCTCCCAAGTGGTTCCCTGAAGACTGGAGGGGATGGGGCAAGACCTCTCTCCTTGTAGGGAGGGCTCCCTTCTGTGAATGCCTAGAAGACCTAGTCATGGGGCAGGTCAGAAGCTCTCCAAGTTCTTTTCCTGTCGGGACTCCTTTTCAGGAAGGTAAGGAGAACCTTCTCCATTCTTAGCTCCTCCTACTTGTTTTTATTTCTCCATCGGCTTTATAACTCATTTTTCCATCCTATGGTTTACACTGCTCCAGCTCTCCAACGACAGCGCCTCACCAAGCCGGTTCCTCCCTCTCACCCATTAGGATGCTCCTGCCCCATCCCTTGAAGTACACTCCCATTCGGCCCCGCCCCCTGCGTCTCAGCTGCCAGCTGGTACTTCCCAGGGCTCAGATGCCAACAGCAGCCCCAAAGCCTCCATCCTGAGCTGCAGGTCCCCGGGAGCCCGGCAACCTTCAGCCCTCGCCTCGGAGCCCATCCCTACGTCTCCCGCTTACTGCCTCATCCCTCGGCCTCACGGACTCGCCCCTACGCCTCGGGAGCAGCTCTCGGTCGCCCAACGAGACCCTGCAACCACCTACTCCGCAAAGCAGCCACTGCCCACGTCGCCGCGGTCCCCAGCCGTGACCATCTCCCCCCCCCCCACGCCCCACCCCTGCATCTGCCCCGCGGCCCCGCCCCCGGGGTGCCGCCGCAGCCCCTTCTGCCCTCCCGCCCGCCGCTGCCCGCGCATCCCTGCAGCCGGTCCCTGACACGTCGCCCGCGCCCACCCCGGCCCGCGGCGCCCAGCCCGGTCGCCTCCCCGCCTCGGCGCGCAGCCGAGCAAGTCCTGACGGGGCTGGGGGAGGGGGCAGGTACCTTTAACTCGCCCAGCTCCGCCATCTTGAGACATCGCAGGCGCCCCAGCCCGAGCCGGAGCTCAGGCCCAGGGACCGGCGCAAACTCTCCGCCCCGGCGCCGGCCGCAAAGGCCGCCTGCTCCGCCCCGTCCGGCCCCCTACACCTCCCCTTCCCGGCCCCGCCCGCCGGGCTCCGGACCGCCGCCGGCCTCGCCCCTTCTTCCGCAGCCCCGCCGCCCCGGCGAGTCTCCGGCCGGCCGGCGACGCGGTGACCCCGCGGGCAGTGTGCGGCGCAGGGATCGCGGGCCCTGCGGGTAACGAAGAGGAGGCGGGCCCGGAGGGACGGGCTTTTAGGGAGCCCCGGGTACTTGAAAGATGGAGGGAAAAGTATCCGGAACTGCCGGAGCTCCAAGAAATGGGGGAGGGGCGGCGAAGTTGGAGCCCTTGTCCCCCGGGAGCTGCAAGTTTAGCCAGCGAAAGCCCAGAGTTCTGGCAAGTCCGGGAGTGATGCGCTCCGGCCCGTTTTAGGGAAGTTGGGGACTTGAGAACTGTCAGAGACGGGTGTTGCCGATCCTTCTCCTCCTCCCCCGAACCCACCGCAACTACGAGCGTAGCTGCTGCCGGCGCCACCCGACTCGAGGCTTGACCGCAACAAAGTTGGGTGCGGAAGGGAAAGACTGACCTGCAGAGTGGCGGGGATGTGGGCCCCGGTGCGGAAAGGGCTCGCGCCGCTCCCGCAGGCTGCACAGCCGGGCTTCGGTCCGGCCGCCGGACGCTGCAGCCGCAGCTCCGCCCGGGCCAGAGCTCCGCCCGGCCGAGCGTTGCTGCTGAGGCCGCCCCCTCCAGGAGAAGCCCGCCAGGACCTCGGAGAGGGGAGAGAGGCGGAGCCCAGAGCCGAGCGGGAGCTGTTAACTCCTGGGAGAGCTTAGGAGAGAGGAGACTCGGCGTCCAGACTCTCAGTAACTCTGTGATCCCTTGCCGAGTGTAAGGACGGCAATGGCTGGGGAGGCAAGAGTATGTGCACTGGGAGCCTAATTTTTTTAAAGAGGGTCTAGGATGAGGTCTCCATCTGCCTAAGGGGAAGCCTGGGCTACCAATGGAAAATAAACAATCCAAACCCTACAGATGGCCCTCTCATCCCCCGAACTCCAAGTATGCTTACAGTAACTAGGAGTCCCACCATTTTGGTGTCGTTCATAACTAACACAGGGAAGGTACACATACAATTCTACCCCCCTCTTGAAATGCCCACTCCCTCCTCCAAACTTTGCCCCTCCCTCAGTGGGCCCTATCGCAACCAAGCTGGACACTCACTTGCAGACTTGAGTAATTTTCTTTTTTTGTTTTGTTTTCGTTTTTCCACACAGGGTTTCTCTGTAGTTTGGGGGCTTTTCCTGGAACTAGCTCATGTAGACCAGACTAGCCTCGAACTCACAAAGAACTGCCTGCCTATACCTTCCGAGTGCTGGGATTAAAGGCCTGGGCCGCATGAGTAATTCTTTTTTTTTTTTTTCTTTTTTTGGTTTTTTGAGACAGGGTTTCTCTGTGGCTTTGGAGCCTGTCCTGGAACTAGCCCTGTAGACCAGGCTGGTCTCGAACTCACAGAGATCCTCCGGCCTCTGCCTCCCGAGTGCTGGGATTAAAGGCGTGCACCACCTTCGCCCGGCGTCGCACGAGTAATTCTATTCTATGAATATAACTCCTTTAGGGAAGTGTGCCTTATACTAGCTAGAGTCATTTGGGGCCTACGGGATAATGTCATTGTCCATTAAATATTTGACAAGGGCGCCGGGCGGTGGTGGTGCACGCCTTTAATCCCAGCACTCGGGAGGCAGAGACAGGCAGATCTCTGTGAGTTCGAGACCAGCCTGGTCTACAAGAGCTAGTTCCAGGACAGGCTCCAAAACCACAGAGAAACCCTGTCTCGAAAAACCAAAAAAAAAATAAAATAAAATATTTGACAAGGGGGGAGATGAGTATTAAAGTGCTAATCAGGAATTGTTAGGTGCTGGGGACTTAAAACCTTTCAAAAGCTCAGTCTACAGCAGAGGCAAGTTATACAAACAGTGAGCATGCAAAAAATTAAAAGCTTTAACAAATACTAGGAATAATCCCATTTAGTTTAAGCCTTCAGTGTAATCCTTCCCATGAGCACCAGTCCAAGCTGCAAGTCTTCCAGTGCTAACAGTATCCCTAGGTACCCGATAGACCGCAGTTGACCACTTCTGGATTTTGTTCCTCCCGAAATGAGCACCCTCTCCTAATGCTGGGCCTGGAAGCGCCGTAGTCCTTGCGGCCTGAGATGATGGGCCCCTCAAGCTAAACTGAGACTAAGTATTTGGCCCTAAGTCTCATCTGCTGCCTCCAGCATCTGGGTCTTAATCAGGCCCTGATGCTTCTTGTCTGTTCTGGGGGTGGAACCCCGAACCTTGTACGTGCAAGGCAAAGGCTGTGCCACTGAGCCCCTGGCACAGTCACCTGAGCTCATCGATGATCCCTATTCTTTTGTTTCCCCTTAAACTTGATATCCCTTTTTATCCTAGACCAGGTGAATAGGTATAAAAAGTAAATGTATAAATCAGATATTCACTGACAATAAACTATAAAGAAATTTCCTTCCCCTCTCCCTCCTCCCCAGATAGGGTTTCTCTGAGTTAACAATCCTGGCTGTCCTAGAACTTGCTCAGTAGACCAGGCTGGCCTCAAACTTGCAGAGATCTACCTATCTCTGCCTCCCAAGTGATGCCATTAAAGGCGTGTGCCACCACTGCCCAGCCATAAAGGAATTTCTAATTCTTTGATGTACATATAACTTTACCATTTATTAAAGATGAAAGCAGCCATGTATGGTGGCAAAGACCTTTAATAAAGTGCTTTTTGTTTATTTTAATGAAACTCAAGTTAGAAACTCAAAGAACAAAGTTTTCAAAACCAACCAAACTTTCTAACAATACAATCCAAAGATACACTAATTTGACACATACTAAGGAGTGGTGATAGGAAAATATTTAAAATATTTATTTTCCATAATTAAGCCATTATGTTTCTATAAAAACAGAAAGTATTGTATGGACAGTAAAAAATATTGTCAGTACTTGACATTTATGTATGCCAGTTATACCTCAACAAAGCTATAAAAATATACTACAGAGAATAAGCCTCATCTTAATTGTTGGTAATATGATAAGAGGGTCTCCTTAAAGTGTTAATTTGTAGTTGGACATGTCTCCCATCTGTAATCCCAGCATACCTAAGGCTGGCAAAGCAGCTTGTTTGAGGTCATCCTGGTCTGCATGGTGAATTCCACTCCAGCCAAAAATATATGATAAGACCAGTCTCAAAACAAAATTAAAAATTAGGTGGGAAGGGTACCACATGCCTTTAATCCCAGTACTTGGGAGGCAGAAGGAGGCAGATCATTGTGAGTTCAGGACAGCCAGGGCTATGTAGTGAGACATAAAAAGATTAATCTGAGCATTTGGGAGATGAAGGCATGAAGAACAGGAGTTACAGGTCAAGCAGGATGTGATGGAGGACCACCAATCCCAGTTTTTCAAAGGCAGAAGCGGGCAGATCTCTGTAAGTTTGAGGCCAGCCTGGTCTATAGATCTAGTATAGATCTAGTTACAGAACAACCAGGGCTACACAGAGAAACCCTGTCTCAGGAAGAAAAAAAAAAGTTCAAAACCAATCTGAACTACTTGAAAAAAAGGGAGGGAGGGGGGTGTAGTAAGACGGCTCAGTCAGTAAAGGTGCCTGTTGACCTGAACCCACTCTCTCCATATGGTCAAGAGAGAGGACTAACTTCTAAAAGTCATCATGGAACCTCATACACGCCAGGATAAATATAAATGACAATAATAAAGGATAAAGTAAGACTGGGGTTAGAGGTTTAGCTCAGTGACAGAGCGTGTGCCTGGAACCCTGGGTTCTGTTCCAGTATGAACGTGAAGTTGCCTATCCCAGTGTCATACACGGCTAACAGAAAACTGGGGTACCTCATTTTCACTCTCTTGGCAAGCTCTGTTGATAAGAACCCCAAATGAGATTCTGCTTGGTGGGAGCACACCTGCCTCAGATGCTTAAGGCCCTGGGTGTACTCCCCAGTCCTCGGCTTGTTTTGTTGTTGTTGTTGTTGTGAGTCACAAGCATTACACACACACACAGGCACAGCTGACAGAACTATAGACAGATCTACAAGGCTACGATCCGGTGGAGAACCCACATTGCAGAGCTTTGGGAATACCTGTCTTTCAGATAGTCGCTGTCAGTTTCTGTAGAAACCTTGTGAGATGAAAAACAAAACAAAACAACAAAAGAAAAGAAAAAAATAAATAAAAAGCCGGGTGGTGGTGGCGCACGCCTTTAATCCCAGCACTCGGGAGGCAGAGGCAGGCGGATCTCTGTGAGTTCGAGGCCAGCCTGGTCTACAAGAGCTAGTTCCAGGATAGGCACCAAAGCTACAGAGAAACCCTGTCTTGAAAAACAAAACAAAACAAAAAAAAAGAAACCTTGTGAGGCCATGGATCTTCTCCTGTCCATAATGGGATTCATCCCGGAATACCCCAGCAACGTATAAATCATTCGTTGAGATAACTTCCTTCTGTACAGGCAACTGGATGTCCTTCTCCATTTTTCCACGCTGCGGAGCCCTGGTGTGAAAGCATTCACTCAGCCAAACCTTTGTTCTCATGGTCAAATCTACATAAGCTACTCCCCACAACTATCCTTTTTTTTTTTTTTTTTTTTTCTCTTTTTTTTGGTTTTTCGAGACAGGGTTTCTCTGTGGCTTTGGAGCCTGTCCTGGAACTAGCTCTGTAGACCAGGCTGGTCTCGAACTCACAGAGATCCGCCTGCCTCTGCCTCCCGAGTGCAGGGATTAAAGGCGTGCGCCACCACCGCCCGGCTCACAACTATCCTTATTGACAAGAAGAGCCCTGAGCAGGAGGCACTGAGCAGGGAGACAGTTTGTCTGCTCTTATTGCTAAACAGGTCTGGGTGGCCCTGAATTCTCTAACAGACAACTCTGGAGAGTGTAACCCACTGGCCTTTGCTCTAACAAGCTGTTAATATTCTGTACTTTCCTTCACCTTTCACCTGACACAAAGTCTTAGTCTAGGAAATTGACTGTTTGACCTTTACACCTAAAATATGCAGGAAAAAAAGCTTGGGCTGCTAAATAGCCCCAGAGAAAGAAATTCCTTCTCAACTGAGTACCAGCAGATACAGCACCCTGAGGCTTAGCCTGGAGGGTCAGGCTCTACCCTAATCCTCCCGGTATCTGCCAGAGAGCTTCATAGCCACGCCCCTTCTGAGAGATAAGGCCTTGTCAGTCTTTTATCCATCATATTGGTCCTAAGAAATGCATGCTTGGTACCACTGTTATCACCTATGGAATTGCTAACTATGGCTGTGTGGGTATATAAACTGGAAACCTTGTGGGATGGGTAGAAGAGCGAGGAACATCGAGAGGGCGTTAGAGAGAACGTAGAAAGAGTAAATGGGACATGATAGAAAGACTTCTGTGAGTTCATTTATTTCGCTTACCCCCAGACCTTATTAGTCAGGTTTGAGGTTTGTTGCGTATTAGGGTCTTTCAAAGACCTCGCGTTGGGGGTTCGAAAGCCTCGGTGAATGACAACACTTACTGTTCTTGCCGGGGCCCAGAGTTCAGTTCCCGGCACTCACGATCACCACCTGTAACTTCAGCTCTAGGGGGCCCCACACCCTCTTCTTACCTCCGTGGGCACCTACCTGCACAGGTGTGGACAAACACACGTGCATAAGATTAAAACATGGTATGAACCAGCCGCCGAGCTGGCCCACTCTCTACACGCATCCCTGCAATCTAAGACCTGGAAGGGGGCGGGGAGAGACGAAGCAACAGTTCCCGCCCGCCCCGGGAGGAGAGAGGGGGCGGTAGGATGGGAGAAGTGTGCGGGATGGGGATTAGGAAAGCAAGGCAAAAGTTCACTGTTTGCGTTTGAAGTGACAGTATAAGGGACTGTACACGAGGAGATTTTGTCTGAAGGGCAGGAGCCAGGGAAGGGTCCGCGCCATTATTAGTATCACTGGCCCCTCTCAGCCCCATCCTGCCCTCCCATGAGTCAAAGGCCTGGTTTTCATAACCTGAGCTGTTTCCTGACACACGTGAACACAGCCGAATGAACTCTTCCTTTCTAGACGATCCTCTGCTTAGTTTCCCCACCCAAACCTCCTTCAAATATGAGGAACATAGGAGTCCTTGATAATCTCTAGTAACTAGAACAAGGGGGAAAGAATCTATTCCTCTTAGAAATGACTGAGCCCCTTCAATGCCCCCTTGGCAATTTCCCCTTTCTCTCTGTCTCCTCTCCATTTTCTCACCCTTCAAACAGCCCCCCTTTGTGCTCACACGAATCGCAAAACCGACATCTCTGCTTTCTCTGGAGCCGGACTACTAAGGCGCTGCCATGACCCTGCTGTGTGACCCGGCTTCCCCCAGCAGGGGGCGGGCTGAGGAAGGAACAGGGGGGGATCTGCTTGTAGGCCACTCGGCCTAGGTTCCAGATTTTGGAGGAACTCATTCTCATGTCGTAGCCAGGCTGAGGGACGGTCAGGTGGCTGAGGAATCCAATCTTTCTGTTGCTTCTTTCTTTTTTTTTATTTTTATTTTTTTAATGGATTTTCGAGACAGGGTTTCTCCGTAGCTTTTTAGTTCCTGTCGTGGAACTAGCTCTTGTAGACCAGGCTGGCCTCGAACTCACAGAGATCCGCCTGCCTCTGCCTCCCGAGTGCTGGGATTAAAGGCATGCGCCACCACCGCTCAGCTGTCGCTTCTTTCTTTCAAGAATCAGACTTCTCTCACTGTGGACCCACAGTGTATTGTCTTTTGGAAACGGCTTTAGGAAATATGTGTATCGCTTTTTTAAATTCAGATTTTTTTTTCTTTAGCCCTATATGCACCTGAAACAAAGAATAGTGATCACGAGACCCTGGGTGTCCAATATAGGCAAGACTTTAACAGAATGCTTTATTTATTTTCTCACATTTCTTGTGTGTGTGCACTTGTGTACATGGGGCAAGGGTGTGGAGGTGGGAAGAAGATGTTATCAGTTCTCTCCTTCCACCACAGACCCGGCAGCCGGTGTGCTTACTGCTTGAGATATCTGCAGGCTCAGAGCGGGATTTCTTTTTAATTGTGTGTGAGAGAGAACATGTGAGTGCCCTCAAAGGTTAGAGGTGTTAGACCCATTTGGAGATGGATTTACAGGCCTTTGTGAGCTGCCCACCACAGGTCCTGGAAGTCAGACAAAGCTCTCTGCAAGAACCATACTGCTTCTTCTTTCGTTTTTAGCTTTTGTTTATTTGATTTTTGTTTGTTTTTTTTAAGCCAGGATCTCTCACCATAGACAGGGCTGGCCTCAGACTCACAGAAATCTACCTACCTCTGTCTCTGTGGTGTACCACTACCACAGGCTCAGTATTTACTTTTAACTGTTGAGGCATCTCTTCAGCCTCAGATAAAATATTTTAGAATGACCATCATAAAGAAAAATACCTAGATTGGGAAAGAGGCTCAGCAGTTAAGAGCACCTGTTGCGGCCCAGTGAGATGGCATAGGCCTTGAGTCCCAGCATCTGGAGTCAGAGGTGGGTGGATCTCTGTGAGTTCCATGACAGCCAGAGCCACATTGTGAGATCCTGCTGAGAGAGAGAGAGAGAGAGAGAGAGAGAGAGAGAGAGAGAGAGAGAGAGAGAACTAGTTGCTCTTCCAGAGGATCCTGCAGATCCAATTCCCAGCATCCACATATAACTACAGTTCCAGAGGCTCAGATGCCCTTTTCTGGCCTCCTGAGCACTGCACACTCTGGATTCACAGACACACAAGCAGACACCACACTCAAATACCTAAAATAAAAATAAATCTTGAAAGGAAAATAAAAGAAAAAAGAAAAAGCCATATCTCTCAATCTTCCTGTAGAAGACTATGGAGAGCCTGAAGAGCTAGCTCCACCCCAAAATTGGCTGTCTGGAAAGCACAAGGCCCCACCGACATGTCTGTAACCACAGCAGTGTAGAGGCAGAGACAGGGGGATGCCGAGTGTTAGCTAACCTAGGGAGGAAAGGGTTTATTTGGCAGATACGTCCAAGTCACAGTCCACCACTGGGGGAAGTCGGGGCAGGAACTAATAAACCATTAACCATCCAGGGTTAATGGAGTTGGCTGGCTCCCTTTCTAACTCATGGTCCCCTAGTTTTCTTACACAGCCCGAGCCCACAGTGGGCTGGCCTTTCCATCAATCAGTGATCAAAACAATGCTGACTGACATGCCCAATGACCAATCTGATCTGGGCAGTTTTTCAATGGAGCTCCTGTCATCCTAGGTAACTCATTTGTGTTAAGTTGACACACATGCAAATAATAAAATAATATTCTGTGTCCTATGCAGATCTTAGCTTCTCATTTCTATATGTGTGTATTTGCGCGGGAGTGAAGCAGTGTAAATGCAGGAGACTAGAAAGGGCCCAGTGAGAGGCTGGGGGCTTTAAGGAGACGTGGGGTGGGAAGGTTACCAGAATAGGCATAGACCAGGATGGGAGGCAGGGCTTGAGGGCCGGGAGTTAAAGGCAACCAAATCCAGGTGGTGAGAAAATGCCAGAAGGAGGAGTTAGAGAAATCGCTCAGGGCTGAAGAGTGATTTCTGTCCTTCCAGAGACCTGACTTCAGTTTCCAGAACCCACGTCAGGTAGCTCACAACAGCCAGTAACCCCAGCCCCAGGGCATCGGACACTCTCTTCTGGCCTCTATAGGACCCGGACATCATACACACATAATAAAAATAATATAAATTTTGAAATGTCATTGAGAGAAAGTAAGACAACCTGCTACTTTGCATTTTAATGAAAGTAAACAAAACAAACATCTGGGTGTTGGCTCATAAGAGGCAGAAGCAGGAGGACAGCCTCAGCTACACAGATTTGAAGCTAGCCTGAGATACACGAGACCCTGTCTCAAAAACCAAAACCCCACAGACTTTTCTCTCACCCTTGAGCACTCTGTAGGCCCCTATTTCTATATGGTATGACAGCCAGGCTCTGAAGCCATAGGCCCACCTGAGGCCGTCACTGCCCTAACAAAGGGTCAGGATGTTGTTGCTCCTTTCTTTGTAATTTGGAGAATGCCTGATAGAGATATTAATTCAAGCCTACGTGACAGCTAGCACACACAGCAGACAGGTAGTTGTGGACATGACAAAAACCCATTCACCTAGTTACCTAGGAGACAGAATGCTAATGTATTTCCCCCAAGTTAAGGTTTGGTATAAAGACTGTTTGGACAATAAATGGAGGAAATTCTTCAGGATGTGAACTCAGGATATCATGAGGGATCTCTGAGAATCTCCCTCCCTATGAAACCAAGTGAGTCGTGCCTTTATTCCTGTCTCCTCCACGCCAGTCCAGAGAGACATAGTTTATGTTGGGGTCTGGTAGAGAAATAATTGAGGGTCCGGGCTAGCACCAGACCCCGACAGCTCTCCTTGGATTGTACTCTATTCTTCTTTCATGTTCCTGGATTGGTGAAGATCAATAAGCTCTGTAAATTTCTAGAAGTTTCTCTCTGAAATTCTCTCTTCTCCAGTCACCTGTTCTGAAGACTGGCTTCTCGGAATTCCCAGTTTCATTTCCTCAACTCCAGGAGTCTGCCACATCCCACCTGGTTCTTCTGGAAATTACTAGAGGTGACATAGGACTCAAGCCTTTGTGATGTGGGACTCGCGCCTTTCTCAGGGATCATTGTCTTTATCTTCTGTTTTGAATATCACTGGTCAACATATTCTGTTCAGTTTTTTTTTTTTTTTTTTTGGTTTTTTCAAGACAGGGTTTCTCTGTGGCTTTGGAGCCTGTCCTGGAACTAGCTCTTGTAGACCAGGCTGGTCTCGAACTCACAGAGATCCGCCTGCCTCTGCCTCCTGAGTGCTGGGATTAAAGGCGTGTGCCACCATTGCCCAGCTTGTTTGTTTATTTTTCAAAACAGGGTTTCTCTGTGTTGCTTTGGAGCCTATCCTGGAACTAGCTCTTATAGATCAGGCTGGCCTCAAACTCATAGCTCCGCCTGCCTCTGCCTCCCAAGTACCTGTTCAGTTTTTTATTTATCCCTAACTGAGCTCTATTATGCCATCTTGGCCAAAATAGAAGGCAAATCTAATTTTAAAATATTCATTTATAGAAAGGGGTGAGGCTTCTGGAGTAGTATTGCCATGAGTTCAAGACTAGCTTTAGCTACATCTTCCCAGGAGGGCTTTCCTCCCTCTCCACTTCAGTGAATGCACTCTGGATCAAACCTTGTTCCTTGCAAGGTCACAGAGAAGCAGCTGTCATCAAGGAAGAAAAAAAGGCAGAAAACAATCAAAGAATACAAACTGACTACTACACACACGAGGGCAGGAGCACACCCACGGACACATATAAATACACACATGAAACACTACAGGTAAAGGGTAGATAGATGGGAGGGGAGGTCAGCGTCATGTTGATGAAAGATAGTCTTTTTCCAAAGGAGGAATGTCTTCAAGGTGGGTTATTTTTGAAACTATGGGTCTTGACTCTTTAATGAATGAACTATACCAATCATTTTTCAACGGAATATAGAGACTGGAAGTAGTAAGGGTAAATACTATTTCAGATATGTACATATCAAATGTAAAATATATTTGCTACAGGTCAAAATCAAAGTTTGGAAGTGAGGAAATAGCAGCAGATTGGGCTATCAAAAAATGAAGTGGACGCACAGATTTAATCCAGCACTCAGGAGGCAGAGGCAGGAGGATTTCAGTGAGTTTGAGGCCAGCCTGGTCTACAGAGCAAGTTCTAGGATAGCCAGGGCTACACAAAGAAACCCTGTTTCAAAGAAAAAAAGCATTAGAGGGTAGGGAGGAACCAACAGGCAGAGCGTAAAGAATCCCTGGTGGGCCGGGCGGTGGTGGCGCACGCCTTTAATCCCAGCACTCGGGAGGCAGAGGCAGGAGGATCTCTGTGAGTTCGAGGCCAGCCTGGTCTACAAGAGCTAGTTCCAGGACAGGAACCAAAAAGCTACGGAGAAACCCTGTCTCGAAAATCAAAAAAAAAAAAAAAAAAAAAAAGAATCCCTGGTGGGTAAAGTTACTCTGTGATGTGTGCTGGGAGCACAGCGGTGCATCTGCCTAAGAACCACAGGAGCAGGGGGCCTAGTGAACACTGCACACTCCTGTGACTGCGGTGTATTGACACAGGTCAGCAGCTACAAAATCATCCTAGAGAGGGACTCTGCTAGCTGGAGAAAGGATGTGGTGTTTGTTTGTTTTTAGACAGAGTGGGGACATTAGCCCAGGCTGACCTTGGACTCACTAAGTAGCCAAAGCTGTCTCTGAACTTCTGCTCTCCCCACCCCCACCTCCCAAGTGCTGAGATCAAGGTGTGCACCATCACACCCAGCTTTATTTTTTAATTTTTTTTAGCCAAGATTTGTTTCCCACCCCACCCTTTTTTGACAAAAACCACAATGATACCCAGGACCATCCTGTTTCCGGCTTTATTCTCCATGGAGCTGGTTTACATCCACAATTCTGTTCTGTGCTGATTCCAGGGTCCAGGTTTTCGGGTCTGGGGTCCACATGTCCAGTGAAGCCCTACTCACACCACCCCTAGTGGGCAATCACCCACCCACCCACCTGCCCACCACAGCTGGGTAGAGCCTTTGTGAACCAGGCAGTGCTCTTAATCCCTGGAAGAAATAATTCAAGGAGGAAATGCACACAGTTCTATACCCTCACTCTCCTCCTGCCCACACCAACATGCTAAAGGGGATGCTATCTTCCCAGATGGGAAGAGGCTGCCCACAAAGGAAGGAGACTGGGAGAGAGTTGGCTTTTGAATGAAGGGTATGGAAATGAAAAGGCAAGCCTGGGATCTGTAAAGTCCCACCCTAGGGAATAACTGCGCCACTGTCCACCACCCTTTATCCTTCACTGGCATCTCCTTACCCCAGACATTAGGAAAACGTTCTAGCCATGTGTTCCATCCACAGTCATTCCGTGACCCTCGGGCCACCTGCTCAGAGTCCCGACTCACCCCTAGTGACTCTCACACTTGGTCTTCCTCAATTGACTTTCCTGCAAATGCTCCCCAGTGCAGGCCACTAGAGTGGTCAACGGAACCACCCTAACCCCTTCCATAACATCCTTTCCCTCAAGTTCGTCCTCTCCGGACCCAGCCCTCATTACCTCCACCCACAACTCATAAAAGGGAAATGCCATTATCTATGAGGGTACGCGGTGAGTCTCTCTCACTCCTGCATGCTGAGGATTCGGAGGAGGATATTGTACACATCTTGTTCCATGTAGCCCTGGGGGTGGCAGGAAAGACAAAGAAAGGATAATGAAGAACAGAATGTGGGGAGAGGCAGTTGAGGGATATGGAATACCAGTCGTTACTTTTTAGGATTACATAGCCCTTAACACATTCTGCATGTCTGCTGTGCTATGGCTTGGGGTTGCAGTATTTGGGACTGAGCAGGGTTTCCTGCCTACAAGGCAAGTGCTCTGTCCATGAGCTAGAGACCCAGCCCTCGCTTGTGACTTTAAATATTTAACTTGCCCGTGGCTATTTTCCCTTTGTCACAAGGAAGAGAAAGATGTCTGCTTCTCGGGATTGCTGTACAGACCATGTTATGAACACGAAGCAAGCACCTGGTACATAATAATAATAATTCCACTCCCTGTGGTTATCATCCATAAGGAAAGAGCAAGCCTCGCGAGTCTCCCAGGATTCATGCAGAGCCATCTCAGGGGAAACCGAGAAGGGCATGGGGACAGGGCAAAGCCTCACGGTGGATTAGGGAGCTGAAAGGAGAAGCAAGCATTTCTTCCGCGTTCACACGTAGCCTCTCCTGAGCTACCTAATGCGATCCAGAGACCCGCCACTGAGTCCAGTGGCCAGAAAACATGACAAACATGTGTAGGAACGAGAAGGGACAAAGAAAACAGTCCTTTATCAGCGCTGTACCCCGGCTTCCTCCCAGACTCCACCAAGCTCACCCGAGCTGCGTTCAGCAGATGATTCCTGTAGGTAGAGATGGTCTCTTCATGGTTCTTCTGGGAATCCTGAGGGGGAGCACCCATGGGGAGTCACATGACTACCCTCCTCACACTCACGGCGCGTGAAGAGCTGGTCTAGCCTGGACCACTGCCTAGTTAGCCTTCTGAAAGGCCCCACTTCCACTACCCACCCTCTTCTCTATCACAGTCCACTTCCCTGCAGGACAAAACATACCTGCAGCTGTAGGGCGAGTTGAGTATTCTCCCCCCGGACCTGTAGAACCTCCTCGGAGAGCTTCTCCAGCGTCTTCAGTAATTCTTTGATCTAAGGCCAAAAGGAAAGAAAGAGACCCACGTCATTTTCCCCAGGTGACCCAGGAAAGGACTATTATCTACGGTTTATGGGTAGGAGCTGGAGTTTGAGAAATTTCAAAACCTTGCACTCATCCCAGTGGGGTGGAGCAAACCTTCAATCGCAGCAGCTGGGAGACAGAGGCAGGCAGAGCTCTGTGAGTTTGAGGACACTTGTCTACAAAGTGAGTTCCAGGACAGCCAGGGCTAGGCAGTGAGACTGTCTAAAAACAAAATAAGACCAAAACCATACAGCTAATACATAATTGTTTAAGCCAATATCTCTTTGGTTCTATAGCTCATGATCTTTTTTTTTTTTTTTTTTGGTTTTTCGAGACAGGGTTTCTCTGTGGTTTTGGAGCCTGTCCTGGAACTAGCTCTTGTAGACCAGGCTGGTCTTGAACTCACAGAGATCCGCCTGCCTCGGCCTCCCAAGTGCTGAGATTAAAGGCGTGCGCCACCACCGCCGGCTTTAATTAGTTTTTGTTTGTTTGTTTGGGCTTTTTGTTTTGTTTTGTGTTTTTAGACAGGGTCTCACTGTGAAGGCTTGGATGGCATGGACCTCACTACATAGACCAGGCTGGCATCAAACTCACAAAGCTCCTTCTGCCTCTGCCTCCAGAGTGCTGAGATTAAAGGTGTGTGCCACCACAACCAGCTATAGCAACTTTTCACTGAGTACTTAACACATGCCCAAAATTATCCTGAGCATTTATTTTGTATATGAGGTGGGTTCTTGTTTGTTTATTTGTTTTGTGGAGGTAGGTTCTTTTTTTTTTTTTTTTTTTTTGAGGTAAGATTTGTCTGTGCAGCCCTGGCTGTCCTAGAACTCGCTTTGTAGACCAGGCTGGCCTTGAACTCACAGGCAGATGCCTGCCTCTGCCTCTGTCCGCTGGGATTAAAGGCATGTGTTACCATGCCTGGCTTCCAATCTGCAAACTTCTATCCTGAGTATTTATAATAATAATTTATTTAAACAGGATTCATAAAAAACAAACTGGTCTTAAATACAAGGAATAATCTTGACCACTTGATTCTCCTACATCAACCTCTTTTTAAACTTTGATTTATTTTAATTTTTATGTGTACAGGTGTTTTGTCTGCATGTATGTCTATGTACCATGTGCGTGTCTGGTGCCCTTAAAACCCTGGAATTGAAGTTACAGATGGTTGTGAGCCACCAGGTGGGTGCTGGGAACTGAACTTGGGTCCTCTGAAAGAGCAGCCAGTGCTCTTTACCACTGAGCCATCTCTCCAGCCCTTTAAATTTCAAAAGGATTTTATTTTTTAGTTATTTATGTGTGTGCCTATGTATGGGTGGGTTCAAGTGTGCGGTGAGAAAAGAGTCCAGAAGTCGTCCATGGATCTCCTGAGGCTTCCGTTAGAGGTGATCGTGGACTTCCCAAGGGTGCTGGGAACCCAACTCAGGCCCTCTGAGAGAGCAGTACAAGTTCTTAACTGCTGAGCCATTTTTCCAGCTCTGCGCCTCCACCTCCATATATGGTGCTGGGGATCTAACTCAGAGCCTCACACATGCTAAGCACTCTATCAAGTAAACTATAGTCCCAAGCCCTGAATAAATTTAACATCTACTAAAATCTTTACAACCACAACAGCATTAGTAGTTTAATTTTTATTTTTGTGTATAAGTGTTTTTGCCTACATGTATGTCTGTATACTATGTGTGTGCTTGGTGCCCGAGGAGGCCAGAAAGGGGCACTGAATCCTGGTACTGGAATTACAGGTAGTTATGAACTGCCACGTGGGTACTGGGAACCCAAGTCCCCTGAAAGAGGTGGCATTGTTCTTAGCCATTGGGCCATCTCCTCAGCCCAGTAAATTAATCTTATTGAATATCAGTGTTAAGCTGGGAGCATAGCCCCCAGTTCCTCGTATCCATCCCAGCCTCCCTGGCCTGAGAGTTGTATTGGTCTAGGCTCCAAATGGGGGGGGGGGGCAGACCACTCCCACCGGGTATTTAATGTTCTCCCAGAGGAGAAAGAAACACGTGGTTTTCAGGTCTGCATGGGCTCCCTGCTGTCCTATCTCTCAGCCTTGTGCTTGGCCACCTGAGAGCGTCATTCTTAATAAAACAATGGGCATTTTGATTTGGTTTGATTTGACCTAATTGGATTTCTTGCGCCGGTGGAGCTGCCCCTTTCTTATTATTTTTACTTATCAATCAGCACTCAAGTAGAAGCAGGCTGACGTCTGTGAGTTAAAGGTCAGCCTGGTCTATTTCTTCAAGCCAGCTAACATTACATAGTGAGACCCTTTCTCAAAATAAGACAAAACACAAAGTTGCCCAAGGTCTGTCAGCTATTAAGTTTTATGTGTTGTTTTGTTATCAGTTCTGGGGATGGACCCTAAGGCTGGGCAAGCGTTCTGCCCACTGAGCCATAACACTCAAGCTAAGTTGTCACCCCTCACCCACCACGCGCACCCTTGCTGACTTACATGCATGTGCCGCCACATCTCGACTCCCCAGGGTAAATCTTTTTTAATATTTATTTATTTACTTATTTATTATGTATACAATATTCTGTCTGTGTGTATACCTGCAGGCCAGAAGAGGGCACCAGATCTCATTACAGATGGTTGTGAGCCACCATGTGGTTGCCGGGAATTGAACTCAGGACCTTGGGAAGAGCAGGCAATGCTCTTAACCACTGAGCCATCTCTCCAGCCCCCCAGGGTAAATCTTGAAACTGAAATTCAAATCCGGACAGTCTCGCTCCAGAGACCACAACTACTCAGCCACGATAAGCTCTCAACTACTATGCCAAATTCTATCTTGCCATTTATTGACATTTTGCCGTTTATGGACAAACACCTCCTTTAATTCTTTCCAGGATGCTTGTTTTGGACAGCACTTCTTCTGTCTATGCACTGCACACCAGGCAAACGCCGCTTATACCTCTCCATCGTTCTAAATTGGAACGTACACAAATTTTTACAAGAAACCCGAACTCCTTAGTGGGTAGGTCTACAACTACTAAATACCTTTGTAAACGGAGAGTTTAGAATGTATAAAATAGGTCTCGTTCTTCAATAGCACTAAGAAAATATCGGCTTTCAAACTGCTGTGGCTTGCTTTTGCTTGGTGTCTTGAGACAGGGTCTTTTGGAACCAGCTCTGTAGCTGGAGATGACCTTGAACGGGTCTCCTGAGTGCCTGTCCGCACAGTTCTTCAAACTATTTTATTGTTGTTTGTTTTGCTTCTGTGTTTTTTAGCCAATAGAGACATTTTCGGCCCGTGTTAAAAGGAGCAGGAGGGAAGAGCAGCTATAGTTAACCCATCAGACTCTGAGTCAGCCCAGAACCTCAGCAAAACCACAGAACACATTACACCACTAGGCTGGACTAATACAGGATTAAGATAAAATGGTACTAATTGGCCGTGGTGTTCCCTGCTGTAGCCCTAGGGGCAAACATAACTCCTGAACCTTGAGTACTAAATTTTAGTCGATACGCCCTCTTCTCTCTTGTCCTGTGTTGCTTATTTTTATCTCTTTCCTCTATCTGTAGCTCCAATCTCAACCCCAAACCTCTCCCGCCCTAGGCGAGCACAGAGAGGACCTTGCAAGTGCCAAGCACTCAGTTTAGTTTAGTGCTCCTCGGCTCTGCTACCTCGCAAAGGCAAAGCGCTCCACACCGGCACTCCCCACCGTGCTTTCAAGGCAACCTTGCAGCTCACCTTGGTCTCCTTGTCCCGGCAAGCCCCTATGAGGTGATCTGTCTTCTCTTTGAGCAACTCAACGGTTTTCTCGAACTGCTCTGAGCGCCCGCGCATCTCGCCTGCCTGGCGTTCCTGCTCAGCCGCCCGAGCTGCTAGATCCTCGCTGCGGCGACGTTCCTCCGCTGCCGCGTCCCGCAACCGAGCCATTTCCCGACAGGCTGTATTGTACTTCTCCAGCACAACTTTGAGCTCCTGGCCCCAAGCCTGCGCCTGGGCAACCAGTGAGCCTCGCGTTTTCTCGTGCTGCCGCAGGCTGGCTGCTTCCCGGGCCCTTAGCTCGGCCACTTCTTCCGTGGCTTGATAGAGCAGCTGCTTCAGCTTGCAGATCTCCTGGCTCTTCCCGCTCATCGTGGCTTGCACAGCCCGCAGCTCTTCCTCCAGCATCCCCAGATCTTGCTCCAAGGCGGCCACTTGGGGAGATGCTGTAGCCTTCAGGGAGGCTTCTGGCTTCCCACAGGGGACCAAGGATCCTCTCAGCTGCTGGTTTTCCTCCTCTAAGCCAGCCAGCGCCTTCTGGGCCTCAAGGTGCTTATTCACCAGGGTGCTGATGCAGGTCTGCAGCTCTTCCAGGGGTTCTTCAGTTGTACTCCCTGCACTCCCCTTGCCCATGAGGTCTGGGGGCAGGCAGTTCCACAGTCCTTGGAGGCCACTGCTCTGGGAAGCAAGTCTCCTGCGCAGGTTCTCTGTAGTCTCCTTCTCCATGGCCAATTCCTCCGTCAACAACCCGACGCTCCGCCGCAACTGCTGTAGCTGGACCTGAGCCTCGGGCTTGGGCACAAACTCCCGCTGTAGCCTCTGGGTTAAGGACTGGAGTTCTCCTTGCAAGCGTTGCCTCTCGCGCCCCAGCTCCCCCAATTCCTCCATCAAGTTGCTGTTGCTCAGTCTCAGCGCCGACACCTCTTTCTCCAGGTGTCCCTTTGCCAGGCCCCCTCCTGAGGCCTGCTCTCCTCCAGGGGCCCCTAGGGGTTCTCCTCTGGCTCCAGGAGCCCTCTTTTCTTCTTCGTGCTCTTTGGTGCATCCTGGGGCTGCTTTGGGGGCTCCCTCTCTGGACCCCTGAGCAGGGACCTCGGGTTTCACCTGCAGTCCTGCTTTTGCTCGATCCAACCTCACCAGCACCCTCTCCAGCCTGGCTTCCATTTTCTCCCAGGCAGCTGCTGCAGCCTCGGCCCTAGGAGTCCCCAAGGCTCCCTCCAGAACTGGTCTTGACAAAGCCCCTCTGGCGGCTTCCTTTTCTCGCCACACTGCAGCCAGCTCCTCCCTTAGCTGTAGGAGGAGCTGGTTCATGGCTGCTATGCCCACTGGTTCTCCCACTGCACCTGCTTGTTCAATCCCTGGAGCCGGGGACCTCTCCTTCTGGCCGACACACACCTGGTCAGTGTTATCGAGGCCAACGTTCTGCCCCCCATTGGCGTTCAGTTGCTGTCCTGTGACCTTCCCGATGCTCTCAGACCTTGGGCTCTGGGGCGGCCCCTGCTCTGGTTGGGACTTGCTGTGTACTTCACCCTGGATCTCTGCTACGGCCAACTCTTTGGCTCTCCTGGCGACTACTGTTGGGTTTATAGTGGCTGCTGCTTTCTGCTGCCTCTTAAGCTCCTGGATTCGCTCAGCCAGCAGATTCAGGGGACAACCCTGCTCCATACCATCTCCTCCAGGTCTTCCTGGAGCCCTGGGCTCTTGCACTAGGAGATGCCCCAGTTCCTGCACCTGCTCTCGAACCTGGTTCTCCAGACCTTTGAGGGCCGCAGCTTGGGCCTTACACTCCTCTGTCTTGCGCACCAGCTCCTGCTCCAACTGATTAACTTTCCTCTGCTCCTCTTCATACTTCCACTTCCACTCTTCTGAGCACCGCTCTTCAGCCTCCTCCTCCTGCTGCTGTGCTTCCTCTGGCTCTGCTCTCCGTGAGTTCTGAGGCTCGGGTGGAGAGGTCTGGGTCACAAAAACAAAACAGCAACAAAAACCAGTGATGTGAGGCTGTGCAACTAGTCTAGCCTCGGCAAGGGCCTTGTTCAACTAGTCTAGCCTTGGCAAGGGCCTTGCTCAACTAGTCTAGCCTCGGCAAGGGCCTTGCTCAACTGGTCTAGCCTCGGCAAAGGCCTTGCTTCTGTGAGTGTCCTGTTGCCCACACAGACTGCTGGAATAGCTTGGGAGCAGTTGGGAGTAGGTCAGAAACAAAAAGGTGGAGACACCTAGGGTCATACCTGAGACACATGATCTGGGTGTTGAACCAGTCCATGCCCTGTAAGAGAAGACAAGGAACAAATGAGAATTCAGTTCTCATCCAGTTTTCAGACTTTGTTAGAGCGAAGTGGCCACTCGTTACGATAATTCTCATACATATTTCCCTGGTGACACTCTTGCTCCATGAATCCCTAACTACTCAGCAACTCTGGTTTCCTGTCTCAGGGGTGGAGTGTTCCTTTATTTTGCACACACATTTCTTTTATTGATCATTGTGCTGGCACAATGAAGGCACTGGGACATTAATCAATGGTGGGCAAATATCACATGGATGACAACAATAGCCACAGCCATCTAATCCCAGCACTTGGGAGGCAGAGGCAGGCAAATCTCTGAGTTCGAAGCCAGCCTGGTCTATAGAACGAGTTCCAGGACAGCCAGGGATACACAGAGAAACCCTGTCTCAGAAAAAAGCAAGCAAGCAAGCAAACAAATAAAAAAATAAATAAATCACTACAGCAATAAACAGAGTTGCACTCAGTGAGCGAACTCTACGCTGGGGAACCTTGTGATGGAGCAGTGCTAAATCAGCAAAGCCTGGGCTAAGGTGGCAGGCCATTTTTTTGGAAGGACTTCCATGGGCAGTGGGATACTGAGAAGCTTCTTCAGTTCTTTGGCTATTGAAGAGAATCTTGAAGGCACAAAGGACTTTTACCGCCTCTCCGCCGCCGGTTCAGGGCCTGCCGCAGCAGCCTCCACAGCTCCTTGTCTTGTGTACGCAATGCGTAATGCAGAGCATTGTGCCCCAAGCTGTCCACGGCTCCGGCATCTGCTCCATGGCTCAGGAGCAGCTCTGCCACCTCAGCGCTGCCTTTCTCACAGGCCAGGATCAAGGCTGACCTGTGGGCGGAGACAAATCCGGAACACCAGCTTTCCCTCAGTGGGGTCAGAGCAGCACACCAACTCCAGCCAAGGACAAAGCATTAGACCAGAGCAGGACTTTTCCAGCAGCATCAGAAAGTGGAACCACTGCGGGGGGGGGCTCCATTTTTGTTAGCTTTACAGAATGCAAGTTCTGCACAAAAGTGCAAACACGCACATACACACCAGCAGCAGCATATATGCTCATGACCCTCCTTCCTCAACCTTTCAAGTACTGGACTACGGCATACACCACCACACTCTTCTTCTGCATAAAACTTGAAAGAAAAGGACGCCACTGTTTAGGGAATCGCTTGAAAACTAGCAAATTAAAGCAGTAACCCCCGAGGTAGCCTTTCTACTTCTGGCGTCATCTGTGCTAGCATGGCTAGCTAGTCAGGGCACCAGGCAAAGCTTTTTTGAGCCATTCATGATAGCAGGCCCCCAAGAACAGAGACCAGCCTGTTCTTGCCGGTGCGTGCGCTGTGCCCACATCCTCCTTTCTAGATTGGCGAAGAACTGGAAATTGGGATGGAAGACAGAGATGGCTCACTTGTCATCCTTGTCTGTGACGTTAACTCGGGCACCTCTCTGCAGCAGCTGTGAGCAGATAGCCGCATGACCACCCAGCGACGCAATCATCAGTGGTGTGCGTCCATCCTGCAGAGATTGTGGGGACGTGTGAGGCCATGAGGAGCCAGGGAGAACCCTATACCGACTCCCCCCTCTCCCAACCCCTGCTGAAACAAGTCCAGGAGCTAAATATGGAGCGGAGGAGCTCCCAAATGATCAGGAAAAGAGGAGGAATGGAAGTAGGATCACAGAAGCAGCAGCCCATCTATCGGTGTGAGGCACTGCCTATTGGCCTGTCTGATACTCACATTGTCCAGCACATCCAGGAAGGCTTCGTGGTCACACAACAGGAGGACACTTGAAGCACAGCCAGAAGAGGCTGGATGGATTGAAAGATGGTTAAGAAGAGGCTTGAAGAACATCTCCTTGGGCTGTAACCCAGCACCTCCCATCACGTCAGTGGCTGGCATCCCCACTGCTTCCCAGCCTTCTCCCCACGGTCCCCAGGCACGCACCTGCCCAGTGTAATGGACTGCGGTTTTCTGCATCCACAGCATCTTCATTTGCGCCGTGCTGTAAATAGCCACAAAGAGAAGCAGCAATGGAGCTTGGGTTTAGCATCCTCATCCCATTCCCCATAGCGAGTCACCAGTTTCCATGGTAATAAGTAAGGGAACAAGAGGACCACAGCTCTGAGGGAAGCCAACTACTACACAAGCTCAGTCGACTCCATCAGGGAGCTTTGAAATTCGGTCCTAGTTCCTAACTAAGGCCTAAGAGAAAAGAAGTCATCAGTAAAGAAACACATGAAAGGAGAAGACACCTGAACGGTCGGAGTTTGAGGACCTTGATGTGAGATTTGGAAAAGATGAGGGGTAATAAAAGTACAACAGTCAGTATGTGTTCGTGATCTACTGGAGACTCAAACTGTCCACAGGTCATTGCACGCACATGTTTCTCTTTGTGCTACTTGGCTATATTTATTTATTTATTTGCTTGGGGAAAGGGGTGTGGATATGCTTGTGGAGGTCAGGGGGACAACTTGTGGGAGTCAGTTCTCTCCTTCCACTGTGTGGGTGCTGGGGGGTCAGACTCATGTCCTCAGACATGGCAGCAAGTTCTTTTACCCGCTGAGCCTCCTTACTAGGCCCTCCCACCAGAGACAACTTTTTCATTTGAACATCCCTGCTTTTCTTCTACCCGCCCATATACATAGCAGTTAGTCTCCGCAGCGCAGCGACTCCGCCGTTGCAGAGCTCAATCGTTCTCGAGTTCTCTGATTTCTGACTTGCCCCCAAAGACAGTATGAAGCATAGTATACGTACAGAGTAAGTGTCAAATGGAGGTTTGGGGACATAATGATAAATGACCACCAGCTATGTTACTGGGAATGAGACGGCTGACAGTTGTCAGTGACGACGGACAACGTTGGAGCATGCTGCATCTATTTCTTGCCTGCATAGGAGTATCGGAGAACTGCCTTTACCTGAAGTAAGACCTTCACACACTGTGGCTGGCAGGAGATGGTGGCCAAATGAAGGGCGGTGCTTCCTGGAAAGAGAGAGAGAGGGTGGGTGGGTGGGTGGCCCCATGAATGCGGATGACTCACTGGGAGGGAAGGCGGGAGACGCACAGATAATCAGAGGGAGATTAGAGGGAGAAGCTCTAGGCCACATAGGGCCAGAAATTCCTGTTCCCCAAGCAGCTGGCACCTTCAATGGAGAGTAAGGGGGAGGTGTGTGCCTGCTTACAGGGAGGGGAACCCCAGGAGAGATGCTGGCCGAGTCTTACTGAGCAAAGCAGCAAAGGCCCAGATCTCGAGCCTCTGTGAGAGCCCAGCATTGGCCCTGTCTGCAGCCACACATACAGCCTTGCAGCATAAGGTCAGGCAGAGCCAACTGACTCACCGTCCTCGTTCCTGCTGTTGATGTCAGCCCCGTTTGTAAGCAGGATTGTCAGACACTCTGTCAGGCCTTTGGAGGCTGCCAGGTGAAACCTGCCAGGGTCAAAGCCAAGAGACACAAAAGGATGAAAGACCATGGGATAAAATGGGGGAAGCTCCTATTTTTTTTTTTAAATCATGTTCAATACTCTAACTTTTTTCTGATCAGTTGGTTTTGTCTGTTGTTTGTTTTGAGATAGAGTCTCACTATACAGGCCTGGCTGGCCTTGAACGATTGATCCCCTGATTTGACCTCCCAAACTCTGGCATTATAAGCAGGTACTAGCACAGCTGACCAGGGAGAGCTTTAACAAATCTTGCTTCCTCTGCTCCAGAGCCCAAAGCCAATTCCCAATGCAGAAAGGGAAGGTCTCCCAGTCAGTCTGTCTTGCTAAGAGAAAAGCCTGCCTCCTAGACTTCCAGTCGTGAAGTCAGAGGACACTACTGGAAAAGCAAGAAGAGCTGCACATCTCAGGGGATTCAGATTGCTGCAGGGATGTTCAGGAGACACATGCTGACCAGCCTGTCCTAGCACAGAGCCCTCAGAGAACTAGAAGGGTCCTAGAAAGAGTCAGCCAGGATAGAGCAGAAGGCTGGCTGGCAGGGGGTGCAGCCTTCCTCCTGATCACTCCCTCGAGCCCCATGACACCCGGGACTCACTCCTTCATTCCTAACTTCTCAAGCATACACACCCTCGTACTTTTGCGATGAGGAAACTTTGTTTAGCAATTAGTTCTCTGTTGGTTTAATGAGCTTTACGTCCTTTTCAAGTCATTGTGGCTGGTGGGGTGGCTGGAACTCAGGGACAACGTCCTCCTCCCTCATTTGTTCCCTACATGGCGAAGGATTATCCAAATCAAACAATTAAAGGAAGGGCTCTGAAGCTGTAGGTCTCCCCTGATCATTCTGAAGTTTTCGAGAAGAACCACATACCAGGGTGGGGGTCAAGAAGACTTACTTACGGGGACTGGCCATTTGAGTCTAGTTTGGTGGGTCGGGCAGACTTCCTAGAGGCCAAGGCAGCCACGCGTCCCACATCCCCCCGCTGCACTGCCTCCAGCAGCTTCTGATCACGACGGTTCCATTTCTCCACCTAGCCGGGAGTTACAGATTGGATGAATATTGGCGCTGGCAATAGTATGAGAAAAGGAAAGTGAGATCAAACGCCCGGCAAGAGGAAAAGCATCCTGGAGTGGCTTCCTGCTCTTGATTGCCAGGCCCAGGGCAGCAGATCTTAGTTAAGTGGGCCAACAAAATACTGATCACTCCATATGTCGCCAAGAACTATTGACAGCCACTGTCCACGACAAACCTAAAGGTGCCCAGGGGATCACTGAATTAAAAATTATGAAGCTTGGTGTAGACTTACAATACACTCCAGGAAGTAGAGGAAGGAGGATCAAGAGTTCAAGCTGAGCCTCAACCCCGTGTGTGTGTGTGTGTGTGTGTGTGTGTGTGTGTGTGTGTGAATGTGTGTGTTTGTGTATGCATATATGCATAAGGCATGGTGGCACGTTCCAATAATCTCAACGTTTGGGAGGCTGAGATAACAGAATCTCAAGTTTGAGTGATGTGGGAAGTCCTTCTGTTTATGTGTTGCTTTTATTGGTTGATGAATAAAGCTATTTCAGCCAATGGCTTAGCAGAGTAAAGCCAGGCAGGAAATCCGAAAAGAGATATAGAAAAGAAAGTAGGCAGAGTCGGGAAGACGCCATGTAGCTGCTGAAGGAGACAGACACCCAGAACCTTTACCAGTAAGCCACAGCCTCGTGGCAATACACAGATTGATAGAAATGGGTTAATTTAAGATATAAGAGTTAGTTAGTAATACACTTGAGGTATTGGCCAAACAGTGTTGCAATTCATATGTGTGATTACTCAGGTCTGGGCTGCCAGGAAACCGACAAGCAGTCTCTGCTTACATTTTATGTCAACCAAGATTCTCTCAATAAATAACAAAGAAATATACTTTTATTATAATAATTTTTTCTTTTTTTGCCAGGCAGTGGTGGTGCACATCTTTAATACCAGAGCTCAGAAAGAAGCAAAGGCGGATGGATTTCTGAGTTTGAGGCCAACCTGGTCTACAAAGTGAGTTCTAGAACACCCAGAGAAACCCTGTATGGGGGGGGGGGGGAACAAAACAAAACAACCAAAAGAAAAAAAAAACATGTTTTGTTTTGTTGAAACAGAGTCAAGCTAGCCCAGGCTAACTCAGAGTCTCTATGTAGCCAGACTGGTCTCAAATCAAGCCCCGCTTGCTTCAGCCTCTTGAACGCCATCACATCAGGAGTTCTCCATCACACATAGCTCCAAAGTAATTAATGATGCCAAATGTCTAGCATTTTGATGTTGGGGGGGGCACTTTTTTGTCCCAGCCGCCCAGCAAGCTTACACCCAAAATAACAACACAGAAACTGTATTAATTAAAACACTGCTTGGCCATTAGCTCTAAATTCTTATTGGCTAACTCTTACATATTGGTTTAACCCATCTCCATTAATCTGTGTATCGCTGCGTGGCAGTGGCTTGCCAGAGATTCTAACTGGCATTCATCTCCAGCGGAGGATCCATGTCTTCTCTCACTCTGCCCTTCTTCCTCCCAGCATTCAGTTCTGTTTTCTCCGCCTACCTAAGTTCTGCCCTATCAGCTAGGCCAACACAGTTTCTTTATTCATTACCCAATGAAAGCCACACACAAATAGAAGGACCTCCTACACCCATTTTGAGACTTTTTATTTATTTAGTTAGTTTTGAGACAAAAGTCTATGTAGCCTTGGCTAGCCTGGAACTCATTATGTAGCCCAGGCTGACCTTGAACTCACAGAGATCCACCTGCCTCTGCCTCCTAATGTTAGGATTAAGGGTGTGCACCACCGTACCTGGCAAGACTGTTTGTAATCATCACCACTGTTGTTAGATGCCCAGCCAGAGGGCAATCCTAGCAAGAACCCCTTCCTTGGTGCTCCCTGGGTCTTTCTAGAGTAAATTGAACCAACCTGACTGCTCCTGATTGGTTCACAATACTTCTTTTTTTAAAAAAAAATATTTATTTATTATGTATACAATATTCTGTCTGTGTATATGCCTGAAGGCCAGAAGAGGGCACCAGACCTCATTACAGATGGTTGTGAGCCACCATGTGGTTGCTGGGAATTGAACTCAGGACCTTGGGAAGAGCAGGCAATGCTCTTAACCACTGAGCCATCTCTCCAGCCCCACAATACTTCTTAATGCCCCCACGACTCCAACCCTTCCCCACCCTCCACCCCCACAGCACTGCTTTTTGTCTTTAGCGGTTCGCAAAGTAAATCTAGGTCCCTAGCTTCCATCATAGCCACTAACCATCTCTAGCTATTGACTCTGGGCCCCAAATTAGGGGTTCAGTGGTTTCCTCTATCATAGCTGGCTACATCTCTCTTCCTTTAGTCTCTAAACTTCTTCACTGGAAGCAGTCAGCAAAGGAGACTCAGTGTCGAGCTGTGCTTGGTGAGGCAGCAAGAAGAGGCGGAAAGGGATCTTTCTCTCGCCTCCCTGGCGGGGAGCAGCTGTCCCTGACCCAGCCACACCTGAACATACATTGTTCCCTCCTTCCAGCTTATGTTTTGAGGGTGGAGAAGTAATTAAAATAATTGAAGTATTACAGGGCATAAAAGAGAGAGCTATATAATAACACCCAGGGCTGCAAGCACAGAAAAGCCTGGTTTGGTCCAGAGAGGGGAAACACAGAGAAGAAGGGAGGAATGCAGAGATCGTTGGTATGGAGGAAAAGTCCTCAAGATGGGGACTTTGCCATCAGGACTGAGTCTGGGACCTGGCTCAGCTACATTCTCAGCTATGTGACCTAGAGGAAGCCATTAAACACTCTAACCTGTTTCCTTGCACATAAAATGCAGGCAATAATAACCACCTCACCACAATGCATTAAACAAGTTAATGTAGACAGAACCACATAAAATCGGCATCCTTACAACAAAACAGGAATCAGAGAGAAACCGGGGGTGGCCCATTGCGTTTTATGAGGTGTAATTTCAACAAGAAAGAGGTTATAGGAAAGGGTGAAAAAAAAAAAAGTAGAGTCTGCGGAAGCCCAATAATTCAATTTCAAGTACTGTTTACAGAGCCGGGACAAATTGTTAATCATCAACACAGGTCCAAGCCATAAAATCGCCTAGGAAAGATGGAGTCTGAGGTTACGCTCCTGTAAAATGCTCGGAACCTCTCCTTGTCCTCCAATTAGCCTCAAATAGCCCTGAAAAATAGTTAGGGATGATATCACCGTATACCTTTCACAGAAAAGGAAGCGGAGGCACACATGTTAACATCTGTCCAGGAACACATAAAAGAGGAACAGCACTGGTTTTAGAAGTAGCTCGGACCTCTTGCATCCAGACCTTAGCTCCCACATCAGACCACAGTGTTACAGAGCTATGGGAAAAGGATTACTTATTTCCAGATGAAGTTTGAGAATGCCTCCAGGGCAGAGCTCCTCGCTCTCTCGGAAGTTACTCCCTGCATGGGAGAGTCTCCAAACAGGTTTATTCTCAAATGGCAAAGCAAGAAAAATGACTCCACCATATCCTAGCAGGTCCTGACACGCAAGAACACGCTTTTCAGTGCCCCTTGGGAACCAGGTCATCTGATGGAAAACAGAGCTGGAACAACCCCACCACCTCATACCACTGCCACCAGTTGACCTTGACCTCGAGTTCTCCGGTCAGAAATTCATTTATTTATTTATTGTTTGTTTGTTTGCTTGCTTGCTTGAGACAGAATTTCTCTGTGTAACTTTGAAGCCTGTCCGGAAACTTGCTCCTTAGACCAGGCTGACCTTGAACTCACAGAAACTTGCCTGCCTCTGCCTCCCGAGTGCTGCCATTCAGAAACTTAAACTCTCTCCCTCTTCCTACAGTGTTCTTGTTCTCCATATACATCTTGCCTAGCCTGGCACTCACAAAGCTCTTCGTATCTCCGGCATGCTGGGATCTTAAGTTCGGATCACCATGCCCAGCTCTGAACTCTTCAGACTGGTTCCTGTCTCTGTGTCAGGCATGTACGAGCTTCCTTGAACCTCAGTTTCCTAACGACAGAAGAGCATTCAGTTTTGTGTCTGTCTTGTGGCTGACACACGGTAGATAGAAGTTCCAGCCATCATCCCGCTTGGCTTTGCTGGGAACACTTGGATGTTCCAGAGCTTAGAATTCTCCAGTTGAGTAAGTGGGAGGCTCTTGCTTACACCAGTCAACGAGTTAGGCAAGTTAGGTGGGTGGTAAAGTGTGTTTTAGCAATAGGAATATATTTCTTTCCAGGTAGGTCCTTCTAGGTCCACCAGGTTTATTTCCTATAGTTTCATTACACCAAGACGTGTTTAGAATGGGTAGACATTCTTCATGATGAAAACCCCTGGAAACTAAAGGACAAGATGGGTGCTTCCAGAGTCCCTGACAGCCTGTGGCTTGCTCACCTTTACACCTCTGAAAGGAGGCACTGGATTGGCATCACGGCCTCAGGGGAGCAATCACCAAATTAACCAGCAGACTCCCTGTCAAGGACCGTCTTTGTGATTTCTACAGATGAGATTAGGGAACACGTGCAGAAGTAATTTTACCTTCTCCTATCTCGGACTGTGAACGCTCAGGTTCCCTATCAAGATGGGAAGACACCGACAGGTAGTGCAGGAGCAGTCAGCTTCTGCTGAACAGGAGGATGGAAAAGGACAGGGAGCCTTTAAGGGATGAGGACCGGACACTTAGCATCTCAAATGCAATAGAAATGCTCTCTGCTGATCTGAGGCCAAAGGCTGAAAGCAATTTCCTGGCCCATCTCTTTGCCTGTGTCTTGCCCAGGTGGAGTACTCAGGTTTATTCCACAAATAACCCAAGACTAGGGGAGTTGAATTTTTGTTATCTTCCTAGACAGGTAGGTGATGTACATTAGATTCTGTTGTTTCACTCCTTTTTTTTTAGACAGGTCTCATGTATCTCAGACTGTGCCCAAATTCCATCTATAACAGAGAAGACCTTGAAGTTCTGCTCCGTCTGCCTAGGTGCTGGGATTGCAGGAATGTGTCACTATGCCCAGTTTAGACTGACCCAGGCTCCACACATTCTAGGCAAGCGCTCTCAACCGAGCTACATCCCCAGCCCAATGCAGATCAACTCTTAAAGGAGCACAGATCTCTCAGTCCTTGCCTCCAGTGAAGGTTCTTCCCTCCAGGACTTGAATAGTGATAGAGAGAGATGATCTGCCGGTGTACCCGGGAAGCCAGGCTCCTGGAGTGTCCAGAAAAGCTGTCACGCTCTCTGCAAACAGGTTCAGTGTGGCAGGTGGAGGACATTATCTTGGGGCTTATTATGGGGAAGTTTCTTTTTTTTTTAAAGATTTATTTATTATGTATACAACATTCTGCCTTGATGTATGCCTGCATGCCAGAAGAGGGCACCAGATCTCATTACAGATGGTTGTGAGCCACCATGTGGTTGCTGGGAATTGAACTCAGGACCTTTGGAAGAACAGCCAGCACTCTTAACCACTGAGCCATCTCTCCAGCCCTATGGGGAAGTTTCTTGAGGAAATAACTAATAGCTGAAGCCAACCTATTTTAAAGCCTTCTGAGGGGAAAAACATTTTTATCTGAGTGCTCCCTGCACGTCCCTACACTCTTGATAGACTACGATCTTGTGATACTAAGAGTTTATTTAAATGAGTAGATATTCCTCATGGTCAAACACATGGAGAACTGGGGTCATAATGGAAAGAGGGAGATCCCAATGTAGCTTACTGCTCACTCCAGCATCTAGGAAAGGAGGCGTTATCCAGGGATGAGAGAACGAAAAAGGTTGTATCGCCTTGAACTTGCATGATTTCAGAAGCTAAGCAGGGTTGGGCCTGGGTAGGAGAATCAAAAAAGAATGAAATTGTCCTCTTCCTAAGGAGAGAGCAGGCTCCGTAAATCTGGAAGGGAGGAAGAATTCCAGGGACTTTCCGTATTTAGGGAAAAGCAGACATGGATTAGAAAATCACTGAGAATTAAGGCAGAACCCAGGTAGCCGCGGTTTCTGTTACCTGTAATAGTAAATGCCATTTGACTGGCCAGTCAGCCTGCGGAAACTCCGTGTGGAAACCAATGTAAGTGGGACAGAGACAGGCCTCAACAGTTCCCACTCTTGCTTCACAGCTCTCTGCTAGGTTTCTGTGGCCTGCCCATGCACAGGGAGATAACCCAACACTTCTCACACTTGCCTGTGAGTGACATCAGCTAAGCAATATCAGTCCCAAGGAACCCACACCCCAACCTCCAGAGAAGATGCCATTCCCTGGCAGAGCTCCTTAGGGAAGAAAGGCTGTACCCTCACTGAACCACTGTCTCCTGAAATCTTTGTTTTGCCCTAGACCGGGGAGAATAGAGTAACCTCTGCCAGGAGCTCGCTCCTCGTGAGGCCACTCTGTCTTCTTGCCCCTCACTGTCACACTTCCCTAGCTCAGTCAAAGAAAACGAACGCAAATCCTAAACCAGAAAAAGGAATAGAACCAGGTAGGGAGACTTGATTGGTCCCAAGAACCAGTCTGAGGGCAAGACACTGCAGTGAACTGGCCAGGATGGATTCTGCAGGCAACTCATCCAGGCTCTTGGGGATTAACCAGGGGCTGCACGTCCTCCGACAGTGCCTGTCTGCTTAGTTAGATTGCAAGGTTCAACCACAGTGAGCAGGCAGAAGGTCCAGGCAAAAGGTGACAGGGGTGATACTGAGGAAAAGGTGTCCGGAAATTAAGGAGAAATCAGAGGCTCCATATTGGATGGCCAGTTGTAAAGAGGGTTGAAGTGGTGCTTGAAAGAATGAGAGTGGAGGCCATGGAGCGGAACAGAGGGAAGGGTGGAGGAGGCTGTGAAGAAGGGCTGGAGAAGGCACTGGGTTGAGCATACTTCGGGGGCGGAAAGTAAACAGTAAAAACGGAGCCACATGGGAGAGAAAGTTGTGGGGAGAAGGTAGGATGGAAAATGAAGCTATCAGGCAGGAATTAGGAGTGGAAGTAAGAACGGAGGCAAAGGCTAGGGGTGGGGGTGGGGCAGGTGTCTGAGGTGGGTTGGTACCGGGAGTCAGACCTGAAGTAGAGAGCTGGGTCATGGGAAGAGGACAGACCTTCAGAAAGCATACCAGAAACTGGAAGTCATAAATGTTGGGAGAACAAGGAGCCAAGAGGAAAGACCTTGGGAAGGAAGAGGTTAGGGAGGTTGAGGGACAGGTTTGGGGAGGCACCCATAAGTTCAGTTAGCAGAGCTGGCGGTCGGCCGCATTGCTGGAGCAGCCGCCCAGCAAAAAAAAACCGATGCAGACTTAATGCGATCGTCCAAGGAGATGGGACTCAGGACTTCTGGCAACACAGGACTTGGACCCCAGCCCCAGACCTTCTCTCACACATTTGGCACCTACCGCCACTTGTGAACTGGAGCAGGAGAAGATGCGCTTCATGGCCGGGGCTAGGGCCACGGGGGGACGGGGACGCGCAGAGAGCCGGGCCACAGGTTCTCAAACCCACTCGGCTGAGGCTGTGGGAGAGACAGCTGTCAAAAAGCAGAATGGGTCCCGCCCTAGGCCCCGCCCCAGATCCCACCCCGCTCAATCGAAGACGTGAACCCAAAGGCTGGGCTTGAAACCCCGCCCCAGGCCCTGCCCCACCCCGCCCCTGCAGAGGCAAAAAGCCCGCAGTCTTCCGCGGCGACCAGGGCTGGGCCTCAAGCCCCGCCCTCCAGCCTGAGCCCGCCCCCCGCACCTACCGACTCTGAGAAGGATGCTCTCGGCCTCCGCAGAGGCGCCTCCGAGGCCCCACCTCCTACTCCTTTCCGCGTGGAGCTCCGCCCCAAAGGATCTCGGCAAGCTTCGATGTCACCAACCGTCCCCTTTACCAGTGATGAAGCTTATAGTGGTGACCTGTGCTTCATCCCCTCCTCCCCGACGAAAACCCAAGCCCTGAAGATCTTCAAAAGAGAACAGTTTGGAAACAGTAGGCGCTTGTAACGCGAAACAGTCTTGAGAACCAATGCACCCCTAGGGACAAAAACCGAGAAAGATTAGGCAAATCGCATAACGCAGCTTTTAGAAAGGAGCAAGGGGAAACTTTTTACTGTATGCTTGCCCGTCTCCAAAAACACACACACACACACACACACACACACACACACTACCTTGCGTTTCACGGTCCTTTGGATCAGCTCTTGGTAATTCTTGTTTGACCGGTGTTGCTAAGTCAACAGATCTGGCCATCTTTCCCTTCTCCTCCCTGTAACCCCTACAAGCCCACCCAAATATGCTTGAAACTAAGGAATAAAGCCCAAAGTTCTCTTGAGAAGTGTTTTACTTAATTCATTTATTGGGGGAAGGGGTGTGAGTGTGGAACACTTCTGGAGAGGTCAGAGGGCAACCTGCAAGAATTGGCTCCCCCTGTCCAACATGTGGGTCCAGAAATTGATTCAAGTAGCGGAGCTTGGTAGCAGGCAGTCCCTCTAAAATGCTCCAAGCCCAAAGTCCCTAACATGGTTTACAAGGCTCTTCTGAAACAGAAGCCCGAAGAAGGTAGTGGAAGTGCACGCCTTTAATCGCCTCGCAGATGGTAGTGGAAGTGCACGCCTTTAATCGCCTCGCTCGGGAAGCAGAGGCAGGCGGATCTCTGAGAGTTTGAGGCCAGCCCAGTGCTACCAAGTGAGTTCCAGGACAACCAGCTCTACACAGAGAAACCCTGTCTCGAAAAACAAACAAAATAACTAAATTAACTGTTGTAGAAGACCATACATAATTCCCTTTGCAGCTGGTGTATTCTAGGTGGAGCCTCACGTGAATTGCTGTTTTGTTTTGTTTTGAATTGTTATTGTATATTTCTCCTTAGAACCCTGACAACCTGCCCACCAGAGTGCGCATCTTGGTGTGCAACTTTCTGGCAGTCCTTATGGTCCCCTACACAGCCACCACCTTCCTGTTGTGTGTTTACATATTGGTGTTTCCTATCAGGTTCTCTGATGGCAGCAGCTGTGGTTTTATTAGGCCCCTTGCTTGGCACATATTAGGTCTTTACTGTCCGTTAAGTGAATGAGAGAATGGATGAATGAGTAAAGAAGCAACAGGAAAAACAGTCTAGTGTAGGAGAAGAGACCATTGCTTCTCCACTGGTTTTGCTTCAAAGGACTAAAAGGCTTTTTGAGAAGCAGGCTGCAACTAGAGAAAGCCCTGCTCCAGAACTGAGGATGGAGAGGAGGCAGGTGTGTCCTTGCTAGGAGGACACAAATAACACATTTGATAGTCGCCAAAAGGTTAATAATTTTGACACAAAGGAAAAAGAAAAGTTTTCTTTAAAAAATGATTACATTTCTTTATTTCTGTGTACACGTGTATGTGGGGCTGTTGCCGTGACAGTTGTGGCGATCAGGACAACCTGCAGGGGTTTGTTCCTTCCAGCATGTGTAACCTCATCCTGGGGATCAAACTAGGGGGTCAGGCAGTGTGACAAGCACCTTGACCTACCTACCACCTATCTGCCAGCCCAAGAGGGTTCTTTCAGTCATGTGGACAAAAGAGGGGCTGGGGGAAGGCTCAGCAGTCAAGAGTACTTCCTGCCCTCTGGACAACGATATTAGAGTCACAGAACCTAGGGAATGAATCTCTCTCTCTTCTGGACGATGATATTAGAGTCAGAGAACCCAGGGAATGAGTCTCTCTCTCTCTGAGAGATTCATTCATATATGCATATACACATATGTAGAGTTTGCCTCAAAGGGCGTGAGGCATAGGATAGGACTTAACAGAGGGAGCTAACGTGTAAAGAGGAATGGCGTCAGGCCGGGAACCGCGGACTACTTCAGTATACCTCCTTAGTCGTCTTCACGGCGCGTGGAATGTTGTGTTACCTTACAGGGTTTGTAATTATGGCTGCTGTTTATTAAACATTTACTACATGTTCACTTTTCCTGGACTGTCTCTCTTAGTCCTCAGAACCTCTAGTGAGAAAACTAACACAGAAGTTAAATATGTCCCAGGCCACATGCGTTTGAAAAAGGATGGCCTAGGGGCTGGAGAGATGGCTCAGAGGTTAAGAGCACTGGCTGCTCTTCCAAAGGTCCTGAGTTCAATTCCCAGCAACCACATGGTGGCTCACAACCATCTGTACTGAGATCTGGCGCCCTCCTCTGGCGTGCGGACGTACACTGAGGCAGAATGTTGTATACATAATAAATAAATAAATAAATCTTTAAAAAAAAAAAAGAAAAGAAAAAGGATGGCCTATACACCCACATCTGCCTTTATTCCTAATCCCGGACCACAAAATCTGTTACCTGAACCTCCAAGAAACTCTGACTTGTTCAAGAAGACATGGAACAAATGAAAGACCGAACCTGGCCACGCTGGCCTTTAACTCCAGAACTCAGAAGACAGAGGCAGGAGGGTCTCTGAGTTCAAGGCCAGCCCGGTCCACAGAGCGAGTTCCAGGTCAGCCAGGGCTACATGGAGAAACCCTGTCTCAAAAAAAAAAAAAAAAAAAGAAAAAGAAAAGAAAAGAAAGAAAGAAAGAAAGAAAGAAAGAAAAAGAAAAGAAAAAAGAAAGGAAGGAAGGTAGGAAGGCAGGCAGGCCCCATTCAATCCAGTCTATGCACTTCCTAGAATATCTTAAGGGTCCCCTAAGTAGGCGAGAATTGCACAAAGCAGATCGCCTGCAGAAGAGCCACAGAAAACATTCGCGTGCTTCCGTTTCTGAGCAGTCTATATCCTAGGAAACCCAAACAGAGCCAGAAGTCACTTGATACTGGATTTTATTTGTTCTGACCATCTGATCACCGTGGTAGAAACGACAATACCCACAGAGGGCGGCTCTGCCGAAGCCCAGAGACACCAAAATAAACACTGCAGGCAGGCCTCGAGAACAGCCTGGGAAGACAGGTTCTGTGGCAGGGGCCCAATCAGATCTCCTCTCTTCTCCGACTGAGGGTATCGGTCCATCAGAGCTGAACTCTGGCGACCCGCAACTGACTTTGCTGTTCAAAGTCTTACTTACAATAAAAAACAAGTTTCCCGGTTACTATGAGAATTCCAGTCACCCATGAACCAAAACATCGGACAAGAGGGAGGGAATTCAGAGTTAACTTGAGTTTTCCAGTAAACATCAAATAAGGCTGAAAACTCACTCCAGCAGAGAAACCCACGCACGACACACGACACGAGTCCCAGAAAGATCTTCCAGGGAGACAGTACTGCTATAAAGCCAGCCGATGCTGGACAAGAAAGGGCTTACTCCCCCGAGGTCTCATGCCAGCCACTTAGGTTTCTTGATGCAGATCCTCTTCGTTTGGATCTCGCAGCGGCTGCTATTTCCCAAAACTGGTGTGGCAAAGGGCTTCCCACCATCAAGCCGCTTTCTCTAAGGAAGCCGCAAAGAGGGAAAAGCTGCCAATGAGCTCCCTGCTATTCCAATTTGAGCCACCAGGGGGAACCTGGTTCCAGAAAACTCAGGGCCAGGTCCTGGCTTTGCTCCTAAAGAAAGATGAGGGTTGGGAGGCTGAAGCCCAGAGAGCCCGGGGGCCAGCTGGGTTTCCCCAGCACCTGAGGGCGGGCGTCCCATGAAGTCTCATGTTTCAGGAGAACTGGCGGTTGCCTGTCTGAACGCTTCTCTGTGCCTTGGAATTGTACAGAATGTCTCTTGTGGCTTTTTCTCCTCCCTCTTTTCCTGTTGACTCTCCCCATCCGGCTCTATGAATCACTAGACTCCACAGGAGAGCCGCAGATGTTGACTTTACTTCTTTTAAGTCAACGTCAGCTCTCTCCTGCGGAGCTGGGAGCAGGCAGGAAGGTGAGAGGGTGTGGGGGGTGTGGGGTGTGGAGGAGAACCTTTTCGGAATTGCGAGGGAGGACAAAGGGCATCTGAAGGTGTCAGGAAAAAAATCCTTCGACCCCCTGGTGATGAGAGAACATAGGGTACCAAACGAAGACCTAATGTTGACTGTGGAACCCCGTCAGGGCCAGGAGAAAAGCACAGGGTGGGGACATTATGTGTTTTGGTGCCAGCCCTTCGTGTCTGAGGCAAAGTCTCATCTCTTGCCAGCAACATACCCATGGCTCAAAAGTCAAGTCAGGCTGCAGGTCTGGAGACGTATTCCAGAAGCATCCTTTCTCCTCTGTGCCTCCAAGCCTCGTTTTTTGAAACGAGTCTCTTGAAAAGGCTGCCAAGGAGGACTTTCTGAACCTTCTGCAGTCACTGCTCCAACTTCTCATCAGTCGGTTCTTCCTTGGGGATTTTCTTACGAGCAAAGAAGCCAAGCTACAGAGGGAAACATTCAAGTCATTGCCAGATGCCCTGACTGGGGCCTTGCTAAGAGCCCTGCAGCTTATCTGAGGTCTTCGCGTCTGTTCTGCTCCCAGAAATGAGATTCAAATTTATTTTCTTTGGCTTAGTTTGACTCATGCAACAATTGTGGAATAAAGTGAAGGAGATCCACACTGGACACCCCCCCCCTCGCCCCTACCTCCCCACAGTGTTTAACTGCCTAACATGGAGCCTGCCCTTCTTGGCAGAGTAAGATGCTTCAGATTGTGGGCACGATGCTCCCACCGCCCACAAAAGCTGGGCTCACCTTCCACAGGCAGAAGACAAGGAGAGCAAGCAGGAGCAACCCTCCCAGGACGCTGCCCACGAGGATCCACAGGGAGATGGGGGCGGTGGGGCTCTGAATCACCTCCAAGAGGCTCTGCAGATCAAGGAGAGTTTGTTTTGGTTTGATTTGCCACGCTCTGCCTTTGAGACTGGTTTCTGTGGGTTTGCTTGTTTGTTTGTTTGTTTGTTTTTGAGGCAGAATTTCGTGGTGTCCCAGACTGCCCTTCCAAACTCATGGCAAGCTTCCTCTCTCAGCCTGCTCTCTCAGCGCAAGAGTTACAGGCACGCATCACCATACCTGACTTGTGTTTTCTAAGTGTCCGTTAACTAGGCTAGTGTCGCTCAACATTGTAACAAAGCCAGCCCCAAAGAGAGAGCGAAACAACAGAGACCTCTATACTTAAAAACACCCAAGCAAGAAGCATGCCCGTGGAAGTGCCACTTCTGACTGGTGGGCTGCGGCCTGGTGGCTATGGTCCTGCTCTGGAAAAGTCCACGGTGAGACTGAAGAGATGGCTCTGTAGTTAAAAGCACTTGCTGCCTTTGCAGAGGATCTGGGTTTGGTTCCCAGTATCCACGCTGCGGCTCGGAACCATCTCCTTTTGAGGGAATCCATGCCTTCTTCGGACTCCACTCACATGGTATTCTCACTGATGCACAGTGAATTAAATTAAAATAATAAAAACGCCTGGGGGCGGTCAGTGGTAGGAATGCTCACATCATATTCCAGAGGCCGCAAAACGCTGATACACAGGAGATGTTAAAAACTAAACTGAAGCCGGGCGGTGGTGGTGCATGCCTTTAATCCCAGCACTCAGGAGGCAGAGGCAGGCGGATCTCTGTGAGTTCGAGACCAGCCTGGTCTACAAGAGCTAGTTCCAGGACAGGCTCCAAAAACCACAGAGAAACCCTGTCTTAAAAAACCAAAAAAAAAAAAAAAAAAAAAAAACTAAACTGAGAAAAGAAAGGGCCACCCTTTCACCTTCCCACTGCCTCTGTTTCCAGGGCTCCTACCTCACTCCAGGAGGGAGCTTCCGTCAGCTGTAGGACACTGCCCTTCTCAGTTCCTAACTTGAAGGTGCTGACCACCGTCAGAGACTTGAACTTGGCCTGTGGAACAAGCAGACGGGAAACATTGAAACCGATCCATCACCTGGGCAATGCTGAAGCTCAGTGGCATATTTATCAGGTCCTGAAGAGCAGAAGATGTTAGAAGTTGATGGGGAAAAGAGGAAGGGAAGCAGACAGAAACCCTGCTCTGAAAATACACTGTTTACAAGGGCATCCAACTCCCCTCTCCATGTTTCCTACCAAATCCCACCAATCCTGGCACTAGGATCTAAGCATGGGTTGAGTGTCCTTCAGCCTTCATCTGTCAAATCTTGGTGTCTGCTGCAAGATATTAAGAGGGAGAAACTTTACCCAACTGTTGTGTTTAGTAGTGGGCCTCTGGGAAGTGCTTGGGGTGAAACTGTTTTAGTGGAACCTTGTGACTGAATCCTGATGGCTTTGAAAGAAGAGCAAGCGAGAATGGATACCCACAAGTCCCCACTATAGGACCCAACGGAGACCCTTACAAGGGCAGAGCTGAGAAGAGCATCGGCCCCTGAACCTAGAACACCTGCTGTTGACATTTTGTCCACTGGTCTATGAGATACCTGAGGGTAAGGACCATGTCTGATCAGCCTTTGTGCTCCAGTGTCTATGACAAATGTGTGTGTGTGCGTGTGTGTGGTGTGTGTGTGTGTGTGTGTGCACGTGTGTGAGTATAGGTATGGGGTCAAGACAACACTCCTGGGTGTTATTCTTCAGTACCCTTATACATTTGTCCTTTTATTTGAGACAGGGCCTCTCATTGGCTTGACATTCTTTATTTTATTTTATTTATTTATTTATTTATTTTTAAAGATTTATTTATTATGTATACAACATTCTGCCTTGATGTATGCCCGCATGCCAGAGGAGGGTGCCAGATCTCAGCACAGATGGTTGTGAGCCACCATATGGTTGCTGGGAATTGAACTCAGAACCTCTGGAAGAGCAGCCAGTGCTCTTAATCTCTGAGCCATCTCTCCAGCCCAACATTCTTTTTTTAAAAGACAGGTTCTTACTGTCTACACCTGGCTTGCTGGTCTTGAACTCATTCTGTAGATCAGGCTGGTCCTGAACTCACAGAGATAAACTTACCTCTGCCAACAAGGTCTGCTGGTGTGTGTGTGTGTGTGTGTGTGTGTGTGTGTGTATGTTTGCTTGTTTGTTTGTTTCTTTTTTTTAATTATTATTATTTTTTAATATTTATTTACTTATTATGTATACAATATTCTGTATGTATGCCTGCCTGCCAGAAGAGGGCACCAGACCTCATTACAGATGGTTGTGAGCCACCATGTGGTTGCTGGGAATTGAACTCAGGACCTTTGGAAGAGCAGGCAATGCTCTTAACCGCTGAGCCATCTCTCCAGCCCTGTTTGTTTCTTTTTTTTAACACTGTCAAGTAGGTGAGACTAGGGAGCCAGTGAGCTTCTGGGGTGCACCTGAATCACCCTCCTATGTCCCCATCATTGGGATTACAAGCACATGTCACTGCATCCAGCTTTTTTTTTAAATATTTATTTATTTATTATGTATACAATATTCTGTCTGTGTGTATGTCTGCAGGCCAGAAGAGGGCACCAGACCTCATTACAGATGGTTGTGAGCCACCATGTGGTTGCTGGGAATTGAACTCAGGACCTTTGGAAGAGCAGGCAATGCTCTTAACCACTGAGCCATCTCTCCAGCCCCTGCATCCAGCTTTTTATATGAGTCCTGGGATCTGAACTCAAGTCCCATGCTTTATCTACTGAGTCACCCCACAACCCCCTAGTGACCTCTTAACAAAGGTTTGCTATGGAAGTCATTAAGCTAGCTATGATGGTATATACCTGTAACCCCGGCACTCAGGAGACTGAATCAGGTCAAGACTAACTGCAGAGACTCACTGAAACCCTGGGGGTGGGGGATGGAGAGATGGGTTAGCCAGTAAGAATTTGCTGCTCTTGAAGAGGAACAGAGTTCAGTCCCAGCACCCAGATTACTGTAACCCTGGCTTCAGGGTACCCAATGGCTTCTTCTGTACCCTGTAAGCACTCACAAACAAACACACACACTTACATATAGACACACATATGTGCATATAAAAATAAATCTTGAAAAAAAATTTTTTTAAATATTTATTTATTATGAATACAATATTCTATCTGTGTGTATGCCTGGAGGTCAGAAGAGGGCACCAGACCCCATTAGAGATGGTTGTGAGCCGCCATGTGGTTGCTGGGAATTGAACTCAGGACCTTTGGAAAAGCAGGCAATGCTCTTAATCTCTGAGCCATCTCTCCAGCCCGAAAAAAAATTTTAAATAATAAAAATGTCTGGGGGTGGTCAATGGTAGAATGCTTACACCATATTCCTGAGGCTGCTAATACCATCCTCAGTCTCACACACACACACGAACATACCTGTACACACGTGTGCATACACACATACACACACACACACACAGCTGAATCTGACAAGATGACCAAGAAAGCTAGAGAGAGTACCAGATGTGAAGAGGAATGATTTGTCTTAGCTCACCTAAGGCTTATGCTTATTACCTAGAGCTCTTGCAATATTGAAGGTGGTTGTTACATGTATTATTAAACAATATAAACACCTAGTGCTAAATAGCGATTTACCATTAAGGTGCTAGTTCCCTGCTCCCACTGACTTCTGAGCACCGACCATCATAGTAAATTCAACTTCATTTCTCTAGCTTCAGAGACTTTCATAATCTAAATCCCTCTTGAGTATGCGATTTTACTTTACTGTAAATAATATCAATTATCGTATTCATTTGTTTAACAAAAAAGTATTAAACACTTGCAATGAATTAGACATGATACATGATAGGTCTTAGACTCCCCACTGATGACTTACACAGAATTATTCCTGTAACAGGCACTTGACAGAATGTGAGTAGGTACGTGCACGTGTATGTGCTCGTGTGTGTGTGTGTACGCATGTGTGCGCACATGTGCTCATGAGAGTGGCTGGCTGGTGTGGGGCTTGCTACATAGACCAGGCTAGCCATGAACTTTGAACTTGTAAAGATCCATCTGCCTCTGCCTTTTGAGTGCTGAGATTAAGGATGTACATCACCACACTAGCCTGATGAATTAGTGATTAGATGTGGGAATTTTATTAATTGACTCTTACGATGCAGTTAAGGGCTGCTAAGTAGAGGAAAATACAAGAGCGGTTGCTCTGCTCTATCGAGGGCTTGCCATAGGTCCACCTCATTACCTCCCTATATCAATTCCACAAGCTAGGTACAATCATTCTCATTTTAACCAGGTAAAAGCTGGGCATGTTGGCTCATGCCTTTCATCCCAGAGTTTGGGAGGCAGAGGAAGCTGGATCTCTGTGAGTCTGAGGCCAGCCTGGTCTACAGAGTGAGTTCTAGGACAGCCAGGGCTACACAGAGAAACCCTGTCTCCAACAAACAAACGAACAAAAAACCAAACCACAAACAAACAAAAAAATCAGGAAGAAAGATTATGAAAAGGAAATCACTTGCTTATGGTCAAACAGAGGGAGGTGAACTTAAACAGGAGTCTTGTCACCTCCATGATAATGTTTCTGATAGAAGCAGAATAGATGAAAAGAAAAGATTTACCCTCCGGAAGAATTCGTTGTGAACCAGCCTCAGCAGTCCAACAGAGATCTCAGTCCCCTTTGCCAGCTGTCCAAGGTGGCACCTCACCACCTGACACCGAGTGTTACTCCCATTCTACCCGAAGAGAGACAAATCAGGACCCTGGAGGGAGCGCCCCCCCTCCCGTCTCCACTTCCCACCCACCTTTCACCAGACACCAATCTCTACATGCATTCCTGCCCAGACACCTTCCAGGGACTCCTACCAGTCTGTTTGTGTGCTGAAGCTCCTCTGGGTGCACAGGGGGTCCTGGGGGGTCAGTCAGATTCTGCACTGTGCAGCTTGCCTAAAGGAAGATTCAACTGGAAAGGCTCCCAAACCAGCCCCTCCTAGACCCCTGCTAAGCATAATCTCTTTCCTTCCTCCCAAGCCCGCAGGGAAAAGAAGGGTCCCAGGAAAAGGAGCTCTGAGAGCAGTGGGCCAGCAGAGAGGAGTCTGCTGGTTCAAGATGGCAGGGTTCCATGTGCTCTAGCCCAGACTCACATTGCTGGCGATGACTTGAGACAGTGACAGGAAGTAACTGCCCCCGTGGGCCACAGCTGGAAGGAGGGCTGAGATGAGGAGGCCACTGACCACATGACAGCCAAGGTTCTGAACCTGGGAGAAGAAAGAGAGGCAAGGACAAGGGACCTGCTGCATCTCCTCCCCTCAGCCACTCCAGGACGACTCTTCTCATCCCTTCCCCACAAAGTTATTGCTGTTCCGCACCCGCACCCCTAGCGCGCCAACCCCCACCAGCATGCCAACCTCCCCCCGAGCTGCTCACCCTAAGAGTGGTTTTGAATTCAGGTCCAGGACCCACTGGGAGAGTCCTGTAAGGGTGAACCTCGTATCGATGTAGGGTGGACTCACTGTGTGGACACCAAACCAAGAGGTGTGGCCATGACAATGGCACAGGCCACGTGATCGGCATACAAACATGGATTCAGGGAAGGCAGGGTCAGCACATGGATAATGAGATAGGGATGCATGACCAAGAAGAATGTAACACAAACTTGATTAAAAAAAAATAGTAAAACCATGTGGTCATATCCCCATATCTCTTTATCAGGACCTGGCAAAGCCCAGGAAAGTAAAATGCTTAAGAGCAAAGGTTAACAGTTTGTGCTCCTGGGAAGACTGGAGGACAAGGAAGGATGGGGGGGTGGACACAAAGCCTGTAGGGAGCCCGGCCGTACCTAGAGAAGAGGAGGTGAGGCTCATATCGGATGTAGGCGGAGGTCTGAACTGTATTGTCCTGAAGGGTCTCATTTCTCTCCAGGCTATCACTGTAGGGTCAAAGGGGAGACTTTCACATTCCAGTCTCTCCTCAGGGACCCCCTCTACTTCTAGGGGAATTGGGGGGTTCTTTCCATCAAGACCCATGAGAGGGGTAGGGGGGCTGGAGGGAGCTCCTGTGTTCTCACCTGCTCGCAGTCAGCCTCACCAAGGCCTGGCTCAGGAGGAAGGTGCAGCTAAATTCAAACTCTAACAGAAAGGTCACCTGGGGGTAAGGCACGCGGATGGAATAATGATAAATTCTTCCTTGTGGATAAACCACAGAAGAACAAGCCCCTGCCTATCTCCTCCCCAGAACTTCCACGCCCGTAGACCCCAGACCCCACTTTGTTCTCATTGTGGGTCCACACTCACCTTGGCCCCCGCCTGGAAGACTGGATGGCCCACGATGCACACCCGGGCATGGGGGGAAGGGACAGTACATTCCACCTTCACTGATTTGGCTCTCTGAAGGCAGAGGGATGAGGAGGAAGTTCGAGCCGGGGCCAGGGCTGCTCTTCCACCCACTAAGACGCTAAACACTGAGCCTTTCTTCAAGCACCCCATAGCCAGCGCTCATATTCTCATCTTTCTCCTCCCCTTCACCTCTGCCCCTTCCGTACGGGGTACCTGAGGAGTGAGACTGGTCAGGTGGAGGTTTCTAGAGAACCTGAGACTCAGGCTAGTGTTGTAGGCATTTTCCTTCTTGTTCTCCAGGGTTGCTGACACCAGCAGTTTCTGTCGGTCACCGTGAACCACAAATGGGGATTTCCTAAGAATGGGAGATAAAAGAAAGACTAAGAGGCAAAAGAGAATCAAAGGTCTCACTTCCAACACGGTGGTGCAGGCCTTTAATCCCAGCACTTGGGAGGCAGAAGCAGGTGGATCTCTGTGAGGTCAAGACCAGCCTGGTCCACAGAGCAAGCTCCAGGACAGCCAGGGATACATAGGGAGAACCTGTCTCAAAACAACAACTCTTTAGCTCCCTCGACTCCTTTTTGGTTTCCCTAGCTCATGTCCATCTGACCTGGAGCCCCTGATGTCCATGTCCGCTTGAAGTACCAGGTCTGTGATACATTCATTGTCAGGGCCGCAGTCTTTTGAGAAGGGGACCTAGAAGAGAGTTAGGGGTCTGAGGACGGAGCGGAAGGCAAAGAGAACGGACTGGAATTGGGGGAAAGTAAAGAGAGGCTGGCTATATTTTGATCACCAGAGCCTGGCTAAGATTTCACCATTTGTGTGTGGCCTCGCCTTCTCTTAAGTTCACTGGGAGGGCAGCACTGGGACCCCAGACAGAGCAGGGCATGACACTACCAACCAGCTTTCGGACAGAGGTGGACGATCCCTCATCCAGCACAGGCCCTGGCTTTGTGGTGTTGTCCAAGGTAAAGGTCACAGTCAAGGCGACTGGCCGGAGGTAATCTGATGTATCCTAAGGGAAAGCAGAGTGAAGAGCAGATCATGGGGAACCAGGGTTAGAGTAGAAGCCAGACCTCTGTGGAATATGTATGGTACATGTGACCATCCATGAAGCACTTCCTATGTCCTGGGCACTGTGTCCCAAGGTGGTCACAATATGATGGAATATGACTCAAATACAACTCTGGTGTAGGAGGGCCTTCTGTATTTGTGTTGATTTCACTGGTTGAATAAAGAAGCTGCCTTGGCCTTTTGGTAGGGCAGCCCTTAGGTAGGCGGAGTAGACAGAACTGAATGCTGGGAAAAAGATGGCAGGCAGAGAGAGCCGCCCGCCATGAAGCTGCCAGGTCAGACATGCTGAATCTTTCCCGGTAAGCCACGAGCTCGTGGTAACATACAGATTATTAGAAATGGGTTGAATCAAGATGTGAGAGTTAGCCAATAAGAGGCTAGAGCTAATGGGCCAGGCAGCAATTTAATTAACACAATTTCCGTGTGGTTATTTTGGAAGTTAAGCTAGCCAGGCAGCGGAACGTGGCCTGCTCCTCATTACAACACAACTCATTTGAATATATATATCATCCCTTTCGGTCAAGGACACTGGGGTGTGGAAGATGAGTACCTTGGCAGAGTTCACAGTGACACATTATCACATTATAGAGCTAGGGTTCCAGTCCTATCATCCTGACCCCCCAAATCTGAATTGTCTCAATCTCTCTGCTTTAGTTTGGCTGCTGATCTGTCAGACCCTCCACCGGTACCCAGGCTTCCCCTGACTCTCAGGCCCGATGCCAAGCCATGCCTGCCCCATCCTCACCAGAACGTGAAAGTGCAGCTGCTCACAGGTGACATTCCCTACACTGAGCTGGAGCTGTCGAGGCGACAGCCGCTGGCCAGAGCCATCAAATGCTGCACGCGCCCCAGCTGTCCACTCATCCAGTGATGCCGAGAACTGGATGTCTGGATGGGAGAGGAGAGCGTGAGAATGGAGACAGATGCAGACGCCAGGGTGGGCCAGGACTTGAGGGCTGTCTGGACTGTCTGGGCTCACTCACAGAATCTGCGGTCCCAACGCCCCGCAGTGTGAGACGTCACTCGGAAGCACAGGGCTGCGGTGAGGCAGGCTGCTTCCTGGCCTCTTCGCCTACAGTCCTTTTGAACCACACTGATGTGTGGCGGCTTCACATCCAGGGTTGGCAGCAGGTGTATGATGGGCTGGGAGCTGGGAACGAGGTGGGAGAGAAATTGTAAAGGAGTAGGTAAAGTACAGCCCCGGATGGAGATGATGGAGCTCAGTGGTGGAGCTCTTGAGCATCTGAGCTTGCACTTCAGAACCAGAAGAACAGACAAGGATGAGAATCGCAACCTTAGTACTTGCTTTCCGTGATTAAGAAGAAAAAAAATATTAAGGTCTGAATATGTCACCCTTCCCAGAAGCCTAAGACAGAAGTCACATAACAATACATTCGAGTCACTAAGCACTGACATTAGGCTGGAGAGATGGCTCGGGGTTAAACGCTCTGGCTGTCCTTCCAGAGGATTCCAGCACCCACAGGGCAGTTCAAGAGCAGCTGTAAAACTCCAGGTCCAGGGGATCTGACACCCTCTTCTGGTCTCCACGTGCAGTGCACACATACACAATGCACAGACATACACATAGGCAAAACACCAATACACATAAAATAAAAATAAATAAACTCTGTTAAAAATCTTTATGTGGACTATCTTATTTGATATTTACAATAAACCAGTAAGATGGTGACAATCACTTTCATTCTATGAACTAGGAATTTAGGCACCAGGAATTTAGTTGCCCAGGAACCCCAAATCCAAATCTGTGACCTTTGTTCTAAAGCTGCACCACATGGTGCACTGCTACCCAAGCTGAAGCCCTCACCTGAGCAGGATGGCTGCCCCATGGGCACCCACAGCAACATCCACAAGATCATCTCCGTCCAGGTCTAACCGGCCATCCACGCTTCGGCCAAAGTAGCGCAGGGCCTGTGGCATGGATACAGCAGCAATCCGCTGAAAGCAGGAGAAGAAAGCCTGAGGAAGGACTCACAGCCGCTTCTCTGTCCTCCTTTCTAACATTCCCATCCATCAAGAGAAGAAGAAAAATTTGCCTATCTCTGGAATCCCTCATTCGCCGTCTCCCTTGGCAACCCATGAATGCAGCCACTTGCTTGGTTTGACTCTTAAGCCAAGTGGATGACAAAAAAAGCAAAACACAGGGCTGGAGAGATGGCTCAGTGGTTAAGAGCACTGGCTGCTCTTCCAGAGGTCCTGAGTTCAATTCCCAGCAACCACATGGTGGCTGACAACTATCTCTAAGGAGATCTGGCGCCCTCTTCTGGCATGCAGCCATACATGGAGGCAGAATGTTGTATATATAATAAATAAATAAATAAATAAATAAAATCTTAAAAAAAAAAGCAAAACACACACACACAAGTCCCTTCCCTCTCTACCACTGTGTCCCATTTTCAATTGTTTGTTTTATTTTGTTTTTGAGATAGCATCTCACTGTGTAGTCCTGGCTAGCCTGGAATTCACTATGTGGGCCAGGTTGGCCTTGAACTCACAGAGATCCACCTTTTGGGATGAAAGGCACATGCTACCACACTGTGTTTTACCCCAGCACTGCTAACCTGGGTAGGATGGGGCCTGATTCCATTCTGGGTTCCATGATACAGGTATAGCGCTCCCCGGTGCCCATCCTCCAGGGGAGCCCCCACAGCCACATCAGCAAAACCATCTTGGTTCAGATCGGGAAGAGCAGCCATGGCAAAGCCAAAACGAGAATCCTGGGGACGTTCTGGCTGAAGGGTTCCTTGGAGCATCAGCAAAATTTGCTTGAAGTCGTAAGGAGATAGAAGGAATTGTTTACCTGGTGACCCTCACCCACCAGCAAGCTCTAAGACATCTGTGTCTCTTCCTTTCCTCCCTTCCACCATCCCCCACACATATTCTAGAGGGTCCCACCAATTCTTACCTGGCCCACCACATATACATACACACGTCCAGTCTCTTTGTTCTGGGGACCCAAGAACATGGGGGCCGCCACAAGTAAGATGTCAGTTATCCCATCCTTGTCTGTATCCAATGGGCAGAGCTCACTGCCAAAGTATGAGCCAATCTGGGTGAGGGGGGTGGTGATGAGCCCAGAGAAGAGGGAAGGTAAGGATTGTGACAGCTGGACTCAGCAGGAAGTACTCAGCACCCTGTCGACCTGGGCCTTACAGAACGCAGCCAACCTCAGCACCCTCAGCCTGGCAGTCCCGGGGACCCAAGGGTCTCACCCTCCCTTGATGTCATACCTGATCCCCCTGGAGGCTCTGGGTGACCCTCAGAGACCCATCTTTCTTTAGCTGGAAGGCGATGACTTTTCCTCGATGTCTAAACCTCGGTGCCCCCGAGAGAAAGAGGCGGCGGCCACCGGGCAGAAGCATGGAGGAAACAGAGTAACCTAGAAGTGAGCAGGGATCGGATGCCAGAGGGAAAGAGGGTGAGATGAGAGCAGAGGGTGTGCTAAGGTGAGTTCTCAAGAGAGATCAGCGAAAAACTGCCCGACTTAACAGGGAGTGCCTCATCCGCCCTACTGGGTCTCTCCCACCCTCCCAGCTCCCTGCAACTCTGTTACTCACCCAGGTAGGCTGCATGGTTCTGCAAGGCAGGGGGAAACTCATCTTCTAGGGCCGTTCGTGGGGGGAAAAGGCGGCGACCTTCTTCAAGCCATAGTACCGAGCCCCCCCAGTCATAGGCCCCCACCATCCCAAAGAGAATCCCATCCTGAGGGGCAGAACCGAATGAGGACACTGAGAAGACAGTGGGGAACAGGAGAAAAATGAAGTCTCCAGGAGTAAGATGCTCACAGTAAAGCACAGAAGGGCAGGGACTAGGCGGGTTAAAGGGGGAGTCTGGAGGGGCCTTAAGGTTTAAGTTGAGTCAGAAGCTGGAGAGAATTATGAAGAGATCAAGGGCTCAGGGGTGTTGCAGAGGGTCAGGGTCTGTCCAACCTGTAATCGGTGGGTGGAGAAGCCAATCTCAGACATTTCTAGCCCAAAGGAGCTTTCATTTTCCCCACGGGACCCTTGGGCATAAACAAATCGCAAAGTGCTCAGGGGAGCTCGCTGCACTGGATTCACTCTGGAATGCCTCAATACGGTCCTCCACTTCACCCCGATAATCTTTACCTTCAAGACCAAATATCCGGTCTCCCAATGCATCCACAATGTCCGTCAGCGCAGCCTCGTCTGTGACATTAAAGAAGAACCGCTCATCTGGATCACTAGCGATAGCTCTGATTTCCCGAAGGAAAGAGCTAGGGTCTCTCTGTCGCCGGAGATAGTGACCCAGGACCTGAGTTCAAGATGGGGGCCTATTAGCTGTGTGAAGTAAATTGTTAGAGCTGACACAGGACATAGCCAACTAAAGAAAAGGGGAGGAAACAACGCTGAAGTCCAGGCGGTGGCTAATACTATTCTCTCTGTTACATTCAGAAAATCTCTTTCCATCTCTCTTTTTAGCTCCAGAGTCGATTCTTGGTCTGGGAGATGACTCGGGGAGTAATGTGCTTGCCATGCAAACTGACAACCTGAGTTCAGATCCCCAGACCCACAGAAAATGCTGGACACAGTAGCTCATGCTTATCTGCAATCCCAGCATGCCCCTATCAGGAGACAGGAAGCTGAGTCAGAAGACTTGACCAGGCCTGTGGGCCAGCTAGCCTGGCTTAGAGTATGCAGCTGAACAAGGGACCTAGTCTCAAACAAGGTGGAAGGTGAGGACCGACATCTGATGTGGTTCTCTGACCTCCATATATATACACCATGGTATGTGCACACATGCATGCACACACACGCACGTATACACAGCAAACAAATACACACCATACAAATACACACGCACTACAACACAAAACAAAACCAGAAAGCACCAGAGTCAAGTCTCACCGCGATCCCGTAACGTGTTACTTTTCCAGCCTCACAGGCCTTTAGTGCGGCTGGAAGCTCCTCTCCATCATGAGATTCCCCATCAGTGACAACCACCAGCAGTCTTGCAGCCTCAGGTCTGCCCCCCCGGGACTGACTGAACCCTTCTGTGCTAAGAAAAGAAGAAAAATGAAATACGGTCATGCAGGTACGTGTGCATGTGCGTATACACACGCTCTGCACACACACGTGCACACACACACGTGCACACACACACGTGCACACACACACGTGCACACACACACGTGCACACACACACGTGCACACACACACACACACGTGCACACACACACACGTGCACACACGTGCACACACACACGTGTACACACACACGTGCGCACACACACGTGCACACACACACGTGCACACACACGTGCACACACACACGTGCACACACACACGTGCACACACACACGTGCACACACACACGTGTATTTAACACGGTTATCCATTTGCTGAGGTCAGATGTTGTGTCTTCTAGGCCATTCTCCAACAGTGTTAACATGCAAACTGGCACAAAGTCACGGCTTGAATGTTTGGGTGCCCAGAACATATAGACTATAGAATAACCTATCATCAGTGTAAGTTAGTGCCAGCTTTATTCATTCATAGATTCATTCAGTGAACGTTGTGTTTGGGTTGACAAGATCAAGGAGATGGAGAAGAGACACTAGTCGTGGTGTCAGGCAGTCTCCCCGGAGTTTAGGATCGTGTTTGGAAAGGAGGTTAGGGCTTGAGTGGCTAAAAAGCTAAGGATCAGAATTGACACTTTAATACAGAGAAGAGATGGGGCTCTGGTCACAGAAACAGACAGACCAGGAGAGATACACTCAGAGACACTGTGAGATACAGTAAGAGACACTGTGAGATACAGTAAGAGAGACTGAGATACACTCAGAGACACTGTGAGACACACTCAGAGACACTGTGAGACACACTCAGAGACACTGTGAGATACACTCAGAGACACTGTGAGACACACTCAGAGAGTGCTGGGCCAGCAGCCAACCGAGCCTTCCTCCATCAGTGTCTGGCATGCAGATAAAAATAAGCACACAGACCATCTTGTGACGTACACACCACATCCCAGACCCTCTCACAGCGTGCTGATCCTTCATCCTCCCACATCCCTTCACCATGCCTCACCATGCCAGCATTATCGCTTGGGCAGTTCTTGTTTCTCGCCCCTCCCGCCGGCTGAGGTTCCTTGCTGCTCTCACAACTTCTTCCTTGGTTCGGAAATCTCCCAGGGACCACTCGTGCACAGGGCTCTCCCCATACTGTACCAGTCCTACCTGAAAACAGTAAACCGTGTCCTCCAATGGGATGTTTGTAGAGGATGGAGACAATGGAGAACAAGGGATGGAGGGGAAATGAACACCTCGCAGGCACGTCCAGTCTGCAGCCTGTGGGTCCCAAGCAACTGCATACGGCAAAAGACAGCTATGGATGTGGCCCATACAAAATCCTCAACTTACATCAAACATCATGAGATTTTTTTTTTGACTTTTTGGTAACGTAATTACACAATTCTTGAGCATGAGCTCTGTAGATGACAATGTCCTGGTGTGATGTCAAGAGGTTGGACATGCCTGAATACACTGAACGGACCATGAGGCTCTATCTCTTTCCCTCCAAATCCATCCATGTGTCCCTCACTTACCTGTATCTGCTCCGGATCAATAAAGAGTCTCCCTACCAGCCTCCGAAGGAAAGTCTGAACTTCGGACCAGGGATAGATACTATTGGAGCCATCCAAAACAATGACGACGTCCATGTATGTTGGACAGCCTAGAAGGGGGAGTATAGCGATGGGAAGCAAAGACTGGAGGGATGCTGGGGGGAGCGGGGAGCCAACAAGGGAAAATGTCACAGGAGGACGCGTCAATGTAAGCAACTATTAGGACTTCTTACATGCAAGGAAGGACCGTGCCAGGCTCCTAAGTGTGGGAATGAATGAAAGAAGAGATGGGCAAGTGTGAAGGATGAAATCTACACCAGACAGAAACCTACCACTAATCTACGCCATGGGAGACCAAGAGAGCATCACTTTGGTTCGGTGTGTGTGTGTGTGTGTGTGTGAACTGAACTAAGGGCTATTCATGCTCTATCTATGTGCCACTGAGGGTCAGGTCCAGCCCGGAGGGGCCTTCTGATAGTGGTAAACCAAAGAGGCAGCAGTCAGGCATGACGGTACATGTCTACTATGCCAGTACTTGAGAAGCTGAGGCAGGCAAATCCCAAGTTCAAGGGCATCCTGGGCTATATGATAAAACTATGTCCGAAAAGGCAGCAAATCAGAAGGTCTATGGAAGGACTGGGGGAGAACTCAACAGCTGAGTGCTCACTTGGAATGCATAAGACCCACAAAAATAAGATAGTGAGGATTCTGAGAAAATGTACCGGGGTAGAGAACATTGTACACGAGAAATACCAGTATAAATAAACGGCACCCAGAGGAATAATAATAATGTAAATGTAATGGGTGGGGCACAGGATGTACAGAGGATAACTGCGTTTTTTAAGTTGAAACCCTAAGCCAGATCCTGGTGTCTTGATACTCCAGTCAGGAGTCTGAATTCTAATCTGTTAGCAAGCAGCAGATTCTGCTGCAAGCACAGCTGGGGATGGTGAGGTTAGCCATGCAGACCCTCTGCTAAGTCTGGGGGTGGTGAGGAGAGCCATGCAGACCCTCTGCTAAGTCTGGGGATGGAGAGGTTAGCCATGCAGACCCTCTGCTAAGTCTGGGGATGGTGAGGAGAGCCAGGCAGACCCTCTGCTGAGTCTGGGGATGGAGAGGTTAGCCATGCAGACCCTCTGCTGAGTCTGGGAATGGTAAGGAGAGCCATGCACACCCTCTGCTGAGTCTTTTGTTCTGTTTTCCGCACCCAGCACCCCCATCTGAGAACTGAGTTCCCAGGCCCTTCCACCGGCTCACGTTGGGCAGTGGGTGCCAGGCTTCCCTGGGGCTGGAATGAAGCATCCACACGGGCACACAGTCCAGAACTGAAGACAGAGCTGCCACAAGCACGGGACCAGAGAGGGGCACAGGCCTGGGGCACAGGTGGGCAAGGGAGATAGTTATTCCCAGGTCTAAGAGGGGCTCCTCAGAACATGCATCTAGTTAAAAAAAAAAAAAAGGCACTAAGATCACTCCATGGGTACCCTATCTTGCTCTCTAGGGATTTTAAACTCCTTGGCTCTTCTATATAGACTAACTCTCTTTACCATAATGCTTTTCCCTGCCATGAACCTTCGGAGACCCTTTAGCTCACCATGAATCCCCCATCACCATCTGTCTCTAGTAGCGACATGCCCAGGTGCATATTCATGGCCGGCTGAGATGAATTTCCCAGTTGATAGTCTCCTGGGTGGAGGAGGGGTAGAAGAGAATGAAGTCGGGGTCAAAGGCTGGGTGCTTGAGTTCAGTGCAGTTTGGGAGGAGAATTAAAAGGAATCCGTATCAAGTTGAAGGCAAGGTCCGTATAGGTTATGGAGGCAAAGAAGCTGACACACAAGGACTCAGCTACTGGGTATCAGAATCAGGGATTAGCAAAGAAAGAGTTGGACATCTTCTTACCCAGGTGGCCCTTGGCACATGGGGCATTGTAGGATCCCCCTATAGAGCAGCGATAAACATCCCCACGCCGGTCACCTGAAGGCCCATCCCAAGGGGCGCCCACCAGCATCCTGGGAGGGGAATATGGATATAAGCATCAGGTGAACATGACTCTTTTTTTCTTCTTTCTTTTTGTCAAGATAGGGTTTCTCTGTAGCTTTGGAGCAGGTCCTGGAACTAGCTCTACGTAGACCAGGCTGACCTCAAACTCTCAAGAGATCCACCTGCCTCTGCCTCCCGAGTGTTGGGATTAAAGGCGTATGCCACCACCACCCGGCAAATATGATTCTTAATATAGACGAGAGGGAGTGTGCATGGAGGTGGCCAGTTCAGAGCCCTAGGCACTTTCAAAGACCAGCTTAGAGACTCATCTCTCCTGCCTCCCTTTTTACCAGGGCTTCCACAGTCCCAATCCCGTGGTCCTCCGATTTCCTTCTCACCATCGCTGTCCACCCCCAACGTGCTGCAAGACGCTGTATCCAAATTCGGCCTCTGGTGGCCCTGTGAACAGGCGTGGGTGGCGCTCATCCAGATTAAAGGGGGAGCAGAGACCTGGGAGGCCAGGATCAGAATTAGCATCAACTGGTCTGTTGAAGGACCAGAGTGGCACAGCGATGCCCAAGACAGGAGGGTCCATCTCCAGCTCAGTGTGGCTGCCTGATTGCTTAAAGCTCGCCTGGCCTCTGCCGATGTCATGTACTAAAGCCCCAGGTGGGGTGATGGGGCGACTCTCCCTGCGTGGGGGTTCTGAGGCCCTCGGCCATGCTGAAGCACAGCTGCACTTTCGTTCCCACTCCCGAGATCTCATTCACAGACACGTCTGGAAAGGTCGGGTTACTCTCCACATCACCCCTCCCACACACCCTCCTAGGCCATCAGAGTCCAAAGAGGGAGCGGGCCTTTGCGCAGCCGCATAACCAGCCCTTCCAAGTTCTTCCCGAACCCGGGCCATGGGGAGAAGAGGTGGGTGAGGAGCTCCCCATCTGGGTGTCTCCTCTTTCTGTGCCTTGACATTGTCACACTTGCACTTTCTCCAGGGTCTAGGACGCTGGTGGCTGCCAGCCCTGCAAACCTCAGTGCTAATTAACTGGGTGGAACCACCAGCCTGCCCACACACATAGTTTGCCATCTATCCTTGTTAAGGGTCCTATCCCCCTGCAAAAAAAACTCCCCCATAACCTGTTGCTTATCTCCTCCACCTCCCAACTACCCCTTGCCCACTCCCCCAGTTCCCTCAAACTTTAGCTCACTCTGAAGGTCCCCAATTGTGTCCTTGCCGATCCCTTTCTTCTGACCCCAATTCCCATAAAATCAGAGCGGGTATTTTAGGAAACAAAGATTATAGGGTATTTGCAGAGAAAAATTCCAAGCCTCGTGTCCCTCCTGTGCTTCTCTCTCCCACTGTCTTGCTCCTTACGTTCAAGCAACCCTCTCTCACCCTACACCCACCCTCCAGCATCTCTAATTTTGATTCAAACCGAGCTCACTTTCAGAAGGTATTCTGTATGAGAGCCTCTTTGCATCCGGGAAACAGGGTTGTAAGACCAGGAACTCACTAGATGAACCCGGAGTTCTGACCACATAGTAAGGCAATTATGCCTCGGCACCAGGGAGTACCAGTGGTAGGGAGAGGCCAGGAGGGTGACCGTAGGGATCAGGCTAGCTGCATGGAAGAGGAGAGACGTGGTTCTATTCTGCATCCCCATTTCTATGGAGTTTAGGGCAAAGGTGTTAGATAACTAGGTACAAATCTTACTCAAGCCTTAGGCGGCTTCAACCCCTGCCATTGGGGAGTCTAAAAATATGGTATCAATATTAACCTCTGACCCAAACTCCCAAGTAATATTAACCGTATGGTCCCAGTTCTAAACAATTCAGGTATCTTCCATTCCCACCAGAAACCAGGAAGTTTGCTTTCCTCACCTGTCAGCAACGCCAGGGACAAGAACAGGTGAGGGGAGGAGAGGCGCGCCATGCCTGCTTGTCCTGCCTTGTTCAAGAAGTCCTCTGTGCCTCTCTGTCCCTCTCCTTTGCTGTTTTCTTTACTTTCCCTCCTATCCTGCCCCCTCCCACTGGCAGCTAAAAATAAAGCTGGACGGAATGGGAGGGGTGGTGGTGGGGAACTGTGGGGAGCCCCAGTCCAAGAGGACAGAGGGATCTTAGTCCAGTCTCTGCCTTGGTGCTGCCCCCTGGAGGCCTCAGCTCATATTCAAAGAGAACACAGCTTTGGACCCTTTCTGAGGCCACATTTCCCACTGTTTATATTTTAATAGTGATTTCCTCCCGTTTGGAACGGAAAGTAGGAGTTAGAGACAAATTCTTTTCGCCTTATTAATCTCAACCTGAGATATGCAGAATAAAAGCCGCCAGCAGTGACAGCAGTGTCCTCCTGCCTGTGTGAAGGGCAGTCCCACTGTGTGACCTTGCCAGTCCACTGCGCTCTCTGGTTATGCTTGTGTGTTTAAAGCTTCTGGAGAGTCTTTGACTGTGAACAGGTGTGCTGTAGCACTGATATAATTGCTTTGGTTTAAAATATCCCACCCCCAATTTAAGGAGGCTATAAATGTCTCAGGAATGGTAGAAACATCTTAGTACTTTTGATTGTCCACTACCTACTACTTTCCCCCAAGACTTAAATTTTCAATGAAAACCTGTAAGGATGTTAGTTGCCAATGCCATGGAAACCCATCCATAGTCACAGAAACTGAGAGGCCAGACCAGATGTCAATGCGCAGCTAGACAGAGTGGCACACACCTGCTCTCCTACCTACTCAAAAGCCCGAGGCAAGAGAACTCAGTTTCAGGCCAGCCTGGGTGTAACTGATGAGACCCCATCTTGAAAATGAGTAAGTAAGTCAGTGAGCAAACCGATCTTTAATGTGCCGACCTGGAAGGCTTGCCTGCACTGTGGGCATGGACCACAGCTATTTACAGAGATTCATTGTACAGTATTTACAGTGAGAGGCCAGACACAGCATCAACCTGGACAGTTAAAGAAAGGGCAGAGCCAGGAGAGGAAGGAAACTCTAATATCAAAGTGTTAGCAGACACGGGAAGGTATGGAGGAGAGAAGGGTCAGTGCCAAATCAGGAAGGAGGCTGGTGAGGTAGACACAGGGGAGAAGTGTCAAATGGCCTTCGGTGCAGAGATATGAGGGAAGAGTCTGCTGGGACATGAAATGAAGCCTCGAAAATCATGGAGTGTGAAGGAAAAACACTATGCTCCATGCTGCTTCAGAAAAAGAATGCAATTAGCACTTTACCACTCAAAACGTGTGCTTCTCCTACCAAGAAGGAATTCTGTTTAAGTGTTCAGATAGGGGACTAAGAAAGACAATTCTGCTGCATGGTAACAAATTCTTAACCAGACTCAAGGCAGATAAAAGGGAAGAGAGCAAAGAGATTCGGGCGATGACAGAGAAGCCCAAACGCCTCTCGAGGCATGCTGGAGTCTTTCCACGACATCGCCTTCCTGACCTCGTCTTTGGCAAGGTTCTCCCCTCATTCCTGAGTATCTGGATCTAACTTCAATTAAGGAGTCACGTTAGGATGAGGCTGCCACATGGGGACAATCTAAAACTCCATCTCACCAATTGAGGCTCCCTCCTTATCTTGGATCATAATGTCAGGGCTTGAGTCGTAGCCAGGGGCAGATTAGGGTGAGAATAGACAGAATGGAGGATATGAGGCCACAAAGGCCCACAATCCCAGGGCCACACCGCCAGAGGCCTAGTTTGTCCAGTGGGATAAAGAGGTCACAGGCGTTTCTGAGCACATCCAGCAGAAGAGGGGGGTGACCTCGAAGGACACGTGCCAGGAGCAGGACCCGGAGCCGAAACTTCAGAGCTAGTTGTGGCAGGCACCCCCCTGGAGTTCCTGATCCTCCAGGTCCCCCAGTCTCAACTCCTCCTGGGACTCCAGAAACCTTCATTCGCCGGCCATAAGCTGAGGTCTCTTGCTCCATCAGTAAGCGGATCTCATAAGCATCGCGGCTCAGATTCATGATGAGGGAGAACAGGTAGTACCTGGGATGCACGGGCAGATGCATAGGTTAGGGCAGGCACGCAGTCTTTTCAGCCCACCCTACACAATCTGAAACCCTTTTCTCATGCACTGAGAAGGGATTCCACATCAGAATGTCAGAAGCCAATGCTATAACCCACCACTGGAGATGCCCACTCTGGAAACTGGTGAGACAGCTTAGTGGATAAGAGCATTTGCCAAGCCCCAAGATCTAAGTTCGATCCCCAGAACCCACATGGAAGATAGAACTGATGTCCTCAAGGTGTCCTCTGACTTCCACAGACACCAAGGCACACACATGCACCCACATATACAATATAAACAAATTATTTTTTTAAAGTTAAAAACTATGTCCTGTCTTAGAAGTAGGAATGTAGCTCACTAGTAAGAGTATTTGCCTTGCATGCATGAGTCCCTGAGTTCAATCCCAGCAACACCAAGAAAAGAACTGTCCTTCCTTCTGGACAATATGTTAGGTTCAATAAATCGATACAGAAAAACACATGGTCTCACTTACCTAACTCACCAGAGCACGGAATAAGATGGTGGTTGCTAGGATTGGAGGGTATGAGAAACAGGAAGACATTGGCCGATGGGACAAACATTCAGTTCTACAAAGTACACAAGTTCTGTACATCTGACACACAGCATGGCGACTATGGTTACACACTTGAATCTTGTTAAATGAGATCTCAGCTCAGGTGTTCTAATTAAGAAGATGTCACCATAAGGTTATGATCATTCAAACAATCATTTATTTTATGTATATGAGTGCTTCACCTGCATGTATGTTTGTGCAACATGTGCCTGTATGCCTGGCACCAAGAAGGCCAGAACAGGGTGTCAGATCCCCTGGAACTGGAATTATATGTGGTTGTGAGCTGCCATGTGGGTGCTGGGAGCTCCCTCCTGTCCTGTCCTCTGGAAGAACAGTGTGGTGGTTTGAATAGGAATGGCCCCCATAGACTCATGTGTTTGAATGTTTGGACCATAGGGAGTGGCAATATTAGGAAGTGTGGCCTTGTTGGAGTGGGTGTGACCTCACTGGAGGAAGTGTGTCACTGTGTATGTGGACTCTGAATGTCTCATCTATGCTCAAGCTACACTCAGCATAGACTCCTTCTGTATGTGAATCACGAGGTAGAACTCTCAGCTCCCTCTCCAGCACCATGTCCTGCCATGATGATAATGAACTAAAGCTCTAAAGCTGTAAACCAGCCCCAGTTAAATGCTTTCCTTTATAAGAGTTGCCATGGTCACGGTGTCGCTTCACAGCAATAGAGCCCAACTGAGCCAGTGCTCTGACTGCTGTGCCATCTCTCCAGCTCATCACACGTATGTTAACAATCCTGAGAATGGGATCACATCATAATACACATATTCAAGACACCACACTGTATGCCTAAATACATACAGCTATACTCCAGAAATAATAAAGAAAAAAGAACTCTCCTACTATTCTATAATCAGTATGTGTTTATATGTAACTTAAAATTTGTGTCATGAAATCTGCCAAGATTAATTTCATTTTGAGACAATTCTTAAAAACATAACACACTGAACTGCAGAGACGGCGGTGGTAATAGGCTCACCACGCAAGTGTGAGGACACAAGTTCAAATCCACAGAACCTATGTAAATGCCAGAAGACATGATAATAGGGAATCTCTCAGAATAAGATGGCTAGTCGGACTAGCCTTGTACAGGTGAGCTTGGAGTCAACTGAAAGGCCTGCCACAGTGAATAAGGTGGAGAAAGACAGACTTCTGAAGCCAAGGTTGGGCCTTGTATGCATACATGTGCTCAGGCATTCACATATATTTGTTACTACATATACACACATAAAATACACACATGAAACACATACACACACACACACACTCAGGGGGAGGGGGAGGAAACGCATTTAACTTGACCCTAATAATGCAAACAATTTTTTTTTGTTGTTGGTTTTTTTTTTTTTTTTTTGAGACAGGGTGTCTCTGTAGTTTTAGAGCCTGTCCTGGAACTAGCTCTTGTAGACCAGGCTGGCCTCAAACTCACAGAGATCCGCCTGCCTCTGCCTCCCGAGTGCTGGGATTAAAGGTGTGCACCACCACCACCCGTCATAATGCAAACTATTTTGAAAGAACAACTTTAGTTGTTCAAGAGATACATACAGCCCAAAGTGGTGATGCATGCCTATAATCCCAACACTTAGGATCAGGAGTTCAAGGATAACCTGGGCTACATGAGACCCTGTTTTAAAAAAGGGAGAAGAACCCTGTCTCAAAAAACCAAAAAATAAATAAATAAATAAATAAAAATAAAAAAGGGAGAAGAAAAAAGATTTATACATACTTTAGACGATTTAAATCCAATCTTTAAGAGAAAAAAAAAAGATCGCCCCCCCAAAGGCCCAGAGATTAAGTGACTGCTAGAGATGTTAGATAATAAATTCCTTAAGCACAGGGCTGGAGAGATGGCTCACAGGTTAAGAGCACTGACTGCTCTTCCAGAGGTCCTGAGTTCAATTCCCAGCAACCACATGGTGGCTCCTAGCCATCTGTAATGAGATCTGGTGCCCTCTTCTGGCCTGCAGGCATACATGGAGGCTGAATACTGTGTACATAATAAATAAATAAATCTTAAAAAAAAAAAGAATTAAAATAATTAAAAAACATTCCTTAAGCACAAAAATATACATTATTCACTATGTAAACTAGACATACCTCAAACTTACAGAGACCCCCTGCCTTTGTCTCCAAGTGCTGGAATTAAAGGCACACACCACCATACCCAGCCCAAACCAAAAGTCTTTTTTGTTTGTTTGTTTTTGCTTTTCAAGTCAGGGTCTCACTGTATATCCCTGCCTATCTAGAAACTTACTCTGTAGATCAGGCTGGTCTCAAACTCATAGAAACCCACCTGCTTGTTCCCGAGTGCTGGGATTAAAGGTGTGCGCCACCACACCTGGCACATTTTTGTTGTTTTAAGGCAGGATTTGCTTTACTATGTAGTTCAGGCTGGCTATGAATTCTCCATCCTGCCTAAACCTTCCTAGTATTGGATTACAGGCATACATTAGCTAAGTCTTTTTTTTTTTTTTTTTGGTTTTTCGAGACAGGGTTTCTCTGTGGTTTTGGAGCCTGTCCTGGAACTAGCTCTGTAGACCAGGCTCGTCTCGAACTCACAGAGATCCGCCTGCCTCTGCCTCCCAAATGCTGGGATTAAAGGCGTGCGCCACCACCGCCCGGCATTAGCTAAGTCTTAAATACAAAAGCCACAGGTTTCTTTGTTATGATGGCTGTGTGTGTGTGTGTGTGTTTGGTGTATAACAAGGTATACACATGCAGAGATCAGAGGTAGATCCCGATGTCTTCTACTGCTCTCCACCTTATATCTTGAGACAGGGTCTTTTACTAAACTTGGTGCTCTCCGGTTGGCTAGATTGGCTGGCTAGACGAGACCCTGAGTCCTCCCATCTCCACCTCCCAGCACTGAGGTCACAGGCCTGAGTCACTCCTGCAGGCTTATGTGGGTGCTGGGGACCCACACACTTGACTTAGACATCTCCACAGCCTGTGCTTTGCTTCTGATCTACTCTAGTAACAGTGATCTATACTCAATAAATTGTCCTAGTTTTAACCCTACCCTGAGAGGCTGCAGAGATGGACTGCTTCCAGAGGACTCAAGGTTGGTTTTGAGCACCTGTGTCAGGTGGCTCACGGCCCTGTAACTCCAGCTCCTGCAGGATCCAACATCTCTAGCACCTGTAGGCATCTGTACTCATACACACACATGCCAACACAAATACATACATAACTAAAATGAATATAAATAAATCTTTAAAAAGACTGTGGGATTTTCTGTTATCCCCTTGGGAAAAAAATTAAATGACGATTCTGTGTCCAAGTGTCAGCCGCAATTGCCTCTGGTCTTTTAACTGGTCTCTCTGTGGCCATTCTTGTCCCTACCTCAACCACTGAGCTTGATAAAGTAGCTAGTAGCATGAGTGTAAATCATATCATTACATCTGCTCTTAAAATTATCAACTTCTCTTCTCATCCAATTACAGTGAAACCTAGCGAGACAGCTCTACCCATGAGCTGCATCCCCCATAATCACTGTAACCGTGTGTATGTGTGTGTGTGCATGTGTGTGCGCGTGTGTGCATGTGTGTGTGTGTGCATATGTAGGCACAGGTATGCTATGGTATGGTGTGGAAGATGGAAGGCCCACTTGCAGGACTCAACTCTCTCACCATCAGGCTTACCCAGCACGCACCTTTAACCTATTCAACCGTCTCACAGCATAATTATTTTTGTTGATAACTAACTCCCTACCTACACTGTCATGAGCCTTGGCTTCCTTTCTCTTTTTAAATGCACTTGTTTTATTTATTACCATGATGTGTAGCAGTATGTACGTGAGATGGGGCACAAGTGCAATGCGCACATATGGAAGTCACAGAGCAACTCTGTGGAGTGGGTCTTTTCTGCCACCTTTCCCTGGGCCCCAGGGTCTGCTTGCTTATACTCACTGGTTCATCTCGCCACAGACCTTAAGTTTCAAGGATCAGACGCTACATCTGTTTGGCTTCTGCTTAATCTCCTGGCCCATAGTAAGAAACTAAGAAATATTTTTGGAAAAGCCAAACACAGTGGCGGTGGTGCGTACTCATGGAGCTCCAGCTACTAAGGTGGCTGAGGTAGGAGGATTGTCTGAACCTAGGAATTCTGCACCAGTCTCAGCAATGTACAAGACCCATCTCTTTCATGTGTGCAGAGCAGATGTGAAGTCTTGGGTACTGTCCACCTTGTTTTTTGTGACAGGGTTTCTCACTTGGCCTGAAACTTGCCCAATATTCCAGGCTGGCTGGCCAGAGAGCCTTAGGAATCCTCCTGATTTAACCTCCACATTGCTGGGTTTACAAGAGCGTGTCACCATCCCTGGTCTGTGTGTGGGTGGGTGTGATTCTAGGGATCTAACTCAGGTTTTCTCATGCTTGTAGAGCTGTGTTATCTCAGCCTTTAAGACCCCTATATCATGAAAGAAAAAGGGACTAGACACGGTATCACATGCCTGTAATCCTGTCCTAACTGGGGGTTGGGGGGCTTCAAGCAGGAGAATCCTGAGTTCAAGGCTAAATTAGGGCATATAGTGAGACCTATCTCAAAAACAACAACAAAGTAAAATTATAAAAAAAGAACAAAACAAACAAATAACAACAATGAAGAAAAAAAAAAACCCGAACAGGCAAAATGACTCAGCAGGGTAAGGGCTCTGTCAACAAATGTGATGGCCTGAGTTCAGCCTTGTGGTCCACATGGTGGAAGGAGAGAACCAACCTCTGCAATCCGTCCTCCACACACGGTGTGGCAATGCCACCTGCCCCCGCCCCTCACTAATAATAATAAAATTCTTTAAAGGAAAAATGGAATGAACGAGTAGGAAGGCAATAAGGGCAGACTATCTGTGGTTTAGATATAACTAAAGTAACACAATATTTGTCACCTCCAATCTCAGACACTTAGTACGGCACAGCAAATCTAACTTCCGGACGATATTGTAACTCTTTTATGGCTTAAGATACAAATGAAGATTGGAAACCAAATGGTCGGTTAAGATAGATACTGGCGCACACCTTTAATTCCAGATCTTTGGAAGCAGAGTCAGGCAAACCTCTGTGAATTCAAAGCAGTATAGTCTATACAGTGAGTCAACCAGGACTACGTAGTAAGACCCTGCCTCAAAAACAGACAAAAGAATGACTAATGTATAGTATATATATTATATATAATATATAGTCCTAGCATCCATGGGAGGATTAACTCCAGGATCCTGCACTCCGCCCACCCAAATCCACAGCTGCTCAATCCCTTAGATAAAATGGTATTGCATTTATATATAACCTACCCAATCTTCTGTATCCACCTCCAGATTATTTATAATATCCAATACAATATATATGCAATATAAAGAAATGTTATATCTCTCTATATAACTATACCGTCTAAGGAATAACAACACAGAACACTTTCACATGTTCCATTCTGATGCACCTTTCCCTTCGATGTTTTCTATCTGTAGTTGCTTGAATCAAAAGACGTGGAAACAATGGCTATGAAAAGCCAAGTGTATCCTGACCTACTACTGTCTCATAAGTAGCAAGTTATGGGCCAGGGAGCCGGCTTGGGGGGGGGCATTGCCATGCCGGACCGATGGCCTGAGCTTGGCCCCTGGATCTCATAGTGGGAGGAGAGAGTCTGTTGTCCTCTGACCCACAGATATGTGCCGTGGTGCAGTTCCTCTCCTGCCATAATTCTTTTAAAACATATAGAACGATGACTTAGTAAAAGCACCTCTGCTCTTCCCAGAACCCACACGACAGCTCACAACCATCTGCAATTCCAATGCTGGTGTCCTCATTTGGCTTCTGCCAGCAACAGGCACATAACTGGTGCACAGACATACACGCAGGCAAAACATCCATACACATAAAGTAAAATATTATAAATGTGCGTGTGTGCAAGCCACGTGGAATGGAGGCCACAAACAGTCTTATAGGAAAAAACCAAACCAAACCTGAATGAACGCTGCGCCCACTTTTCCTGGTCCACGCGGGGAGCGAGTCCGGACTTCCCAGCCCACAGAACATTGTCGCAGGCAAAGTATAAGGCTCGGTTGAGATGACTAACAGTGATGCAGAATCTCAGGACAACGTCGGAGAGGTGCACAGCTCTTTTGGCTGACTCGAGCGCGTCTGCCGAGTTACCCAGGCGGAGCACTTGTGGAGAAGAACAGGGGAAAGCGAGGGATTTGAGGCGGAGGAGGAGGTGGGGGGGGGCAGAAGAAAGAAGAAGGGGAACAGTTGAGCAAGCAGTAATAACATATAATTAAAAAGTAAAAATAATTTGCTCTTTTTTAAACTTCAAATCACAGTTAAATCTTGTCCCAGTTTAGTTTTTACTTGCCCCATTGTCTCCAATCCATTATAAATAACTTTCTTACACCTGTTGTCTTATCTCAGTTGGAGGCATGCAGAAGAGGCAATGACGGCAAACTGGCAGAAGGGGAAACACAGGAAGGAGAGGCACTGGGCCGATAGTTGGGAATGATAAAAGAAGGGTTTGGTGCACTTACGCTTTCTTCCAAGACTCAGATGACCTTCCAGCTGTCGAATCTGCTTCTGTAACACGGGACTGGCCCCATGTCTCTGCAAAGCATGGCCGAGAAGGGAACAGGCGTACTGGGCAGCCCTGGAGGGGAGGACAGGAAAATAAGGGACAAACCTCTAATCTCTCTGCTAAAAATGTCCTCCAGCAGGCTGGTGAGGCGGCTAAGAGCACTTGCTCTTGCAGAGGACCGGGTTCCATTCCCAGCACCCACACGGTGGCTCCCAACTGCCTGTAAGTCCAGCTCCAGGACATCCATCGCCCTCTTCTGACCTCTGCAGGCACCAGACACACACGTGTGCACAGACTACTTGTAGACAAAACATTCAGACAAATAATGAATCTGAAAACAAAAACTCTTCCGGGGACATTTCCTCCTCCTTTTCACACGAATATTTTTCCGTTTCTCCTCAAGGCCGGGGAAGGGAACGACGTGAGGGGAAAATACAACCTATGAGAACGGGGGAACACTATTTGGAGCTAAGAGAGTAAGAGTTTCGAAAATGGTGAGGCCTAAAGGGGCCAGTAAGCGGCCGGGATCCATCACAGGCGTCCACACGCGAGTTTATATATGAAACACGACGGAGGGCGATCTAGTTGAAGGGCAGACTAGTCTTCGGGACAGGGGAACTAAGAGACTAAGCTCCTTGAACGGTACGGAACCCGAAGGAGAGCCCAGACAGCGCGGCTGCTAGGTGACAGCAGGGGAGAGGACGCAGAACCGGGAGGATCGCCCCTCATGCCTCCACAGCAGTGAGGAAACTTGCTTTGTGGACACGGTAACCCTGGGCGGCCTCCCCGCTGGCCCACTCATGCCTCAATTTCCCCATCTTTCCCGTGAGCAGGAAAGAATCATGTCACAACCGGCTGCAGAGTGCGCCTCCCGGGCCGCGCGGGCCCCCGTAGCCAGAGCTAACCCTCAGGGACCCCGTAGCGCGCCCGTCGCCTCGCGGGAACCTGCTCTGCCCTCCCGCCCGCGTCCTCCGTCGGCCGCACCTACACAGCCGCTCCCGGGCTTGGCTCTGAGCACTGAAGCGGACCCAGGCGTCCATGACAGCGGCAGCCCGGGCTCACGGCTCCGCGGCCCGCCTGCTTCCAGCCCCTAGTCACGCCTCCCGGGCGGGCAACGGGGCTTCGCGAGGGACAAACGGCTGCAGGAAAGCCAACCAGCCGGAGCCGGCCCCTGGGGCGGAATCTCAGGACGCGCAGCGAAATCGTGGGTGCATTTCCGGCAGAGCTGGTCTCCAGCCTCTAAGCACGCCCCCACGAGCACCCGGCTTTAAAGTCTCCGCAGCAAGAGGCGGGGCCTGCGGGAGTCGGGAGCGCTATAGGATGCCCGCCTGGGCGTGTACCCTCCAGCCCTGTCCAGCTAGGCGCTGAAGAACCCTGGGCAGCAGAAGCCTGTAGTCCAGACTAACTGTCCAAGGGAAAGAGGGTGTGATGAGATCCCGCTTGGCAACCTCCTCCCGATTAGGTGAAGAGTTCAGGGGCAGAACTAAGTGGACGAAATTCACAGGCCACCACATCTGTAGGCCTAGGGACACCTTCAGGGTCAGCAGTGGTGAAGGACCGTCTGGGCGAAATGGGGAGTGGGAATAGGTCAGAGATGCCCACCTTCTTAGGGGTAGCCCGGCCCGAAGGGGAGTGACCATTGTGCTCTGCTTTGCTTTGCTGTAAGACATCTGACCGTGCTGTGGTCAGTGGCACCACAGTAACCCAGCCCAACTGTTGACTCATTTAACCGTTGCCAATTTAACGGCCTCTTCTGTGGTTATGCCCCAGATGCTACCCGAAACATTCTTGTTCAGTATCTAGTTGAAGACGTCGCATGTTAGGCACCCATGCTTCTCAAAACTAATTGCTATGTGGGTAACTTTGCTGCCACAAAGCAGTACTCAGTCGACCGGCTTTAAGCCAGTGCTCAGGTGGAAGGTGTGAACAGGCATAAATGAGATGTACAGGGGAAATCTGGTTTCTTCCTAGCCTTAGGTGAGTTGTCAGGGTTGCAGACTGGGCTGAACAGGAATTTGGTTACAGTAGGTGCCTGGGAAGTTGCGCATTGCATGCTCTGCCGGCCACTAGCCATGGATCCTCAGGGAGGAAGCCTTTGCTATGTCCTGGGAGGATCACTTACAAGCTAGAGAGCTACATTTTGCTGGATGGATGGCAAATCCCTGTAGTCCCGACACTTAGGAGGCAGAGGCAGACCAATGAAAGTTTAAAGCCATCTTAATTTATCTACAGAGCTCCAGTCGGTCCAGCCTGATTTTAAGTGAAGGGGTGCTAGCTTGGTGGTTAAGAGTGCTTACTGCTCTTGCCACGCATCAGGGTTTAATTCTCATCATGCACATGTCTGCTCACAACTGTCTCTTAACTCCAGTTCCAGGAGATCTGATGCTTTCTTCTGGTCTCCATGGCACCAGGAATACACATGGTTCACATTATGTACACTTCAGGCTGATAGTCATACATGCAAAATACATTTAAAAGCAGTACCCCGTTATCCATCTGTCTCTCTTCCCTCAGGCTGGCTTTGTGGGGTTTGATTTCCACCTCTTTGTATCCCTGTCCCACCTCCTTTAGGATACTGGTACAGGAAAACTTCAGGACAGGAAAAAATATTTTACATGTCTATTAAGAATGAAGTCAGCCGGGCGGTGGTGGCGCACGCCTTTAATCCCAGCACTCGGGAGGCAGAGGCAGGCGGATCTCTGTGAGTTCGAGACCAGCCTGGTCTACAGAGCTAGTTCCAGGACAGGCTCCAAAGCCACAGAGAAACCCTGTCTTGAAAAACAAAACAAAACGAATGAAGTCAATGGGCATAGTAGCACACACCGCATGTGGAGTTCAAGGCCAACCTGGTCTACACGGCAGGTTTCAGTACAGACAGGGCTACACAAAGAAACCCTGTCTCCCAAAAATAAATAAATAAATAAATAAATAAACAAACAAATTAAATAAAAGAGAAGAATGTGAAGTCTGGCTAGAGTCGACTCAAAGAGCACTTGTTCTTGAAGATGACCTGGGTTCAATTCCCAACACACACACACAATGGCTCACAACCACCTGGAACTCCAGTTCCAGGGGCTCAATAGCATCCTCTAACCTCAGTAGGTAGCAGGATGCACATGGAACAGACAAACATGTAAAGCACAATACCATACACATACTTTTTTTTTTAAGCCTGGAGTTTTAGGTTAAACTTTGCGGTTTTCATACCATTCAAGAAATAATGTCCATTAGCTCTGATATACTTAGATGCTAAAGGTACTTAACAGCAACTTCCTGTTTGCTATGCCCAGCCACATTGAGTGAAGAGTGAAATGTGTATCTAACCCGCTCTTGAAGTCCAAGAGAACTTCTGAGGTAAAATCTGACCCCTGAAAAACAGAAAGGTGTTAAAACAAGTAAACGTGGGCCTCAGAAGTTACTTCTAAAGCGGAGGACTAGAAAATGGATAATGATCATGTGCAGAGAGGAAAGGTGGGCTAGGTCAAAGTTTGCATCCTAAAGCAAGAGACACACTAGAAGATGGAGAGTGACATTTCCAGTTTGTGATTTTTACTCTAACTTTCTAGCTATTAAAATTAGTTAGGCATTGTTGTAATCCTGTAATCCCAGCACTCTGGAGAGAGCAGCAGGAGGATCACAATTTCATGGCCGGCTTAGTCTGTCATGAGTTTCAGGTTAACCAGGGTGGTATAGCAAGACCATCTTTAAAAAGATTTAATCCTCAAATCATAAAGTATCAGAAATTTAACACAAGCCTGACTAACTGGTCTGCACCTGTTACCTCAACAACCCAGCACTGGAAGGGAATGCACTAACATAGCCGAGGTCCAGGCTAGCCTGATCTAGTTAGTTTTAAGACCTTGCCTAAGCCGGGCGGTGGTGGCGCACGCCTTTAATCCCAGCACTCGGGAGGCAGAGGCAGGCGGATCTCTGTGAGTTCGAGACCAGCCTGGTCTACAAGAGCTAGTTCCAGGACAGGCTCCAAAACCACAGAGAAACCCTGTCTCGAAAAAAAAAAAAAAAAAAAAAAAAAAAAAGACCTTGCCTAAAAAGTAGTAGCAGCCGGGGCTGGAGAGATGGCTCAGTGATTAAGAGCATTGCCTGCCCTTCCAAAGGTCCTGAGTTCAATTCCCAGCAACCACATGGTGGCTCACAACCATCTGTAACGAGGTCTGGTGCCCTCTTCTGGCCTGCAGACATACACACAGACAGAATATTGTATACAAAATAAATAAATAAATATTTTTAAAAAAGTAGTAGCAGCCTCAGCAAAAGCCTGCCTATAGGTCTAAGGCACAAAAATAATTTTTTTACAGAAAAATAATGTTACAAATAGGATCTCCATCACCCATCACTAAAAAGACACCTAGGGCTGGAGTTGGCTTAGTGGTCAAGAGCAGTGGAGTTATAAGAATTCATTCCCCCAGTAGCCCTGTGTGCTACCCGAGGACTGATAAGCTGGAGGGGAAAGCACACAGGTCCGCTTGCTCTGGCTGGTGCTGGGCATGGTCAGAGACCTAAACAGTGGAGAGGCGGCACAGGATCAGTGGCTGCTTCAGCCTTACTCTGTGATTTTGTCCATTTCACTGCACCACTTGGTAAACCAGTTTTTATACCTTTGTGAGTTCAGGCTTCACACTGGCTACTCTTCAGAGGACATAAATTCAATCTGGGTACCCACATGGCAGCTCACAACCATCTCTAACTCCAGTCCCAGAGGAGCTGGGGCCCTGGGCCCTGTTCTGACTTGCTCAGGCAACAGGCACACACATGCTATACAAACATATGGAGACAAAACAAAACGCTCATAACTAAATATTAAATTAAATTAAAAAAATTGTCGGGTGGTGGCGGCACATGCTTTAAACCCTGGCATTCAAGAGGCAGAGGCAGATGGATCTCTGAGTTCAGGGTCAGCCTGGTCTATAGAGCGAGTTCAAGGACAGGCTCCAAAGCTACACAGAGAAACTGTCTTGAAAAACCAAAACCCTATTGGGACACCTGGCATACATCCAGACACACATAAAGAATGGAATTGGGAAGGGTAAGAAATTATTTCTGTATGCTCAAGTTTCAAAGTCATAGTAGCTACAGTACATGGTAAAGTTCTGTAGGAGAAAGGAAAGTTAGAAGGCCACACAATCCCCTTTCCTCCTCCTCCTCCTGAGACAAGACCTCACAGAACCCAGGCTGACCTGCCAACAGGCTATGTAGCTGAGTGAGGATGAACTGAACTTTTGATTATTCAACCTTCACCTCCTAAATTAGTGCTAGGATTATAGGCAGAAGGCACCATGTCATTTTTTTTTTTGATTTTCAAGACAGAATTTCTTTGCAGAGCAGCTCTGGCTATCCAAGTCCTCCTGCCTCTGCCTTCAGAGTGCTGGGATTAAATGCATGTGCCACCACGCCCATCCCATGTCCATTTTGTGGTTTTGGTGAACAAAACCCAGTGTTTATGCATAGTAGACAGGCATTCTACCAACTGAACCACATCCCTACCCCTCTGAGCTACCTTTATATTTCTCAAACAAAACAAAAAGAACATCCAGTTAATAGAAGATTTTCCCAAATAATTCAGAATAGCCAAATCATATCCAAATAGTTCAGCTAATGTCTTTCCGGCAGATACAATTTTCCCAAAGTCCTTCATGCTTGCTCAATTCACCCTCTCAAATACTTCAGAATATCTAGTTTTATTTAACTAATAGTTATTCGATATCTATTACCAGAAAGAGCCAAGGCACCTAACCCTGCAAATCTAAGGTATTTTTTAACCAATCCAAACCCCCAGCAATTTACCAAACAAAGGGAAGGGCATCATCTGAAAAAATGTTGTTTAATATTTGCCATTATGCAATGAGGAGACAGAAACAGGAGTATCTTAAGTCTGAGGCCAACATAGTGACCCACATAGACTTTAAAACAACAAAAATTCCACAAAGGTATTATACACATATCAAAAAATTATTTCAACTAAAAACTATTGTGTAAGGGACAGCTATATTAATTTTTGTTTTGTTTTTCTAGACAGGGTTTCTTTGTGTAGCCCTAGCTGTCCTGGAAGTCACTCTGTAGACCAGGCTGGCCTCGAACTCAGAAATGCCTCTGCCTCCCGAATGCTGGGGTTAAAGGTGTATGCCACCAATGACAGGCTGCAGTGTCCTTTTTAGAAGCACACTGTTACACAGTACTCAAGCGTGGTTTTTTTTTGTGTTGTAGGATCTTCATGTAGGAACTTCATGTTCAGCACCATATAAGGTAGAGCAAACTGAGCACATTCAAAAGCCCCATATGTTTTATAGGGACCACATAAACTGGGTACGGGGCCCAAGCCTGAAATTTTAGCACCTGGGAGACAGAGGCAAAGGAATCAGAAGTTCAAGGTCATCCTCAGCTACACCGTGAGTTCAAGGCCATCCTGGAATACACAAGACTCTGTCTAACAGAGAAGCACTAATATCTGCTCATAAGAGTAAATAAGAATCACTCCTTAATGCCATAAAAAAAAAAAATTAAAAAAATTCTCACTACCCTTGCTCCCTTGTCTTCAAAGAAAAACTGAGCAGTCTGTACCTGAGCCTCTCTAGAAACTCAGCGTTCCCTCCACACAGGAGCATCTTCCCGGTGACCCAGAGGCCTATGGCAAACAGCTCGTCAATCTTCAGAACAGCAAAGTGTGTTTAAATGTAGGAAACAAAATGGAACATTTATTTCTTTAACTCAAAGCAATACTAAGAAGATTAGGTAAGAAATTAAATATTGACAAGTTCTACCCTGGCCCTATTTATGCAAGGCAGTATAACCAAATGGTCTGGTGGAGACCACCTGGGGAACGGAGAATCTATCAACGACGTCTCCGGTCTGGACTCCTGCTTCGTCTTCGGCCACCTCTAAGAAAAATGAAAAAGAAGGGGAAATGAATCAGAGGGACAACACAAAAATCCTTATTTATCTTGCTCACATTCCCTACACCAACACAAATATTTACCCCCCTCCATTTTACCTCCTCTTGCCCTTTGGTGGACCCCGAACAAAACACCAGTCAACACTGATTGGCTGTCCCATCAAATCTTGACCATTGAGTCCCTCCATGGCAGCCTGAGCTTCTTTGTATGTTTCATACTCAACTAGAGTATATCCCTGGGGAAAATATAGAAGTGTCAAAAGTATACTTCACCAACCGTCAAGTACCCTCTTCCTTAAAGCTGATCTGCATACTTAACCGGAAAAATTTACCAGGTCTATACAGCAAAAAGTACATCATTCATCCACATTATACACGTAACCTACCCGTTTTGTTTGTCTCTTTCTTGTGGGTAACAAAGTCAATTTCCAAGTCATTTCATTTAATCCCTGTTCTTGGTCAACCACAGCAAATACAAACTAAACAATGTAGCTAAGAGTTATGAGTGAAGGAAGCAAAAAATCCACCTTCAAGTATCCGGTGCGCCTGTCCAAGTTAAGGTGGATGTTTTTTATCTCCCCATACTCAGCGAATTTGTCATGGATATCTTCCTCGGTGGCTTCTTCGTGGACTCCGGTGACAAAGAGAATCCAACCTTCAACAGCTGTTGGGTAAGGGAAGGTGTTGTATGAGCACATAAGAAAAAACTCAGGAGGCAGAGGCAGGCAGATCTGGGAGTTCTGGGACAGGGCAGTTTCCAGGTCAGCTAGGGCTACCAAGTGAGACTCTGTATCAAAAAAAACCTAAAAAAGTCTGGACATGGTGGCACGGGCCTTTAATCCCAGCACTCCTGGAGGCAGAGGGAGGTGAGCTCTGAGAGTTGGAGGCCAACCTGATCTAAAAAGAGTTGTGGGTCAGCCAGGGCTGTTGACAGAGAAAAAGAGAGAGAAGGGGAGAGAGAGACTGGCTAAACTTTATTCCCATTTAAGTGCCAATACAGACTCCCAGAAGTCCTGTTTACTCACAGCGCTGGGGTCCAGGTTCATCGCCATCCTGCTCCACGCTGTCATAATCCTCTCGCATCCGCGCTCGGGACCCCTCTTCTAAAAGAACACATACCAGATCACCGAAAACTGTCCTTCATATATATGTGTTCCCCCGGACCCGTACTTCTCCCTATTAGACCACTCTACCCTGTTCCCCACACTCACCGGAGCCAAAGCCGCGGCCCTTCCGTTTCTTCGCTTTTTCTTTTAGTTTATGGATGCTCTCTAGAGTTCCAGATTCGAAAATAAGAAGCAACAACAACAACAACCAAAAAAAAAAAAAGTTATTTTTTTTTTCCTTTTTCCCCCCAGATGTTTCTTGTAGACCAGGCTGGTCTCGAACTCACAGAGATCAGCCTGCCTCTGCCTCCCGCCCAGATGTTTCTTTCTAATGAATTGACCATAACATTTAAAATTTTCTAGGCCGGCGGTGGTGGCGCACGCCTTTAATCCCAGCACTTGGGAGGCAGAGGCAGGAGGATCTCTGTGAGTTCGAGACCAGCCTGATCTACAAGAGCTAGTTCCAGGACAAGCTCCAAAACCACAGAGAAACCCTGTCTCAAAACAAAACAAAACAAAACAAAAAAATTTCTGAAATAACCAAAAGACCATAGAAAGACATTTATTTAGGCACCTGCTTGAAACCAACAGCTTCAGCAAACAGATGGCCTTGATTCAGGGCCAATATAAGAGTCATTTTTAAAAACCTGTCTCGTTCCCAAGACTATCTGGCAGCATAAAACAGGGACTCCAGCTTCAGTCCCTTCCCGGTTCCACCCCTAATTCCTTCCCAAGGGGGCGGAGTCTCTCTAGTGGAGACCCAGTTCACCGGCATGCACCCCAGAAGTTTCTCCTATTGCATTCTTCTCTCGCTCCTTCCCCTCTTCCCGCGGCCGCCTCCACTCTCCTCACCGTCCCCATCCTCATCCATGGCGAAATCCTCGCCCCCGGCCTCGTGAAGATCCAGTACGTCCGCCATCTTGCTTCTCTCGGAACTCTCGTCCGTGCCGCTAGGAGCGAGGCACCTCGGGAAACTGTCGCAGAGGGGAAACGTCACCAGTCAGGCTAGCCAATCAGAGATTGGCTCCAAATCCCGCCCTCGGTGTGGTGGCGGAGAACGTCACCAGTCAGGCTAGCCAATCAGAGATTGACCCCAAGCCCCGCCCTCGGCGTGGCGAAAAGTCTCAAATGCAGGCGGACCTAATTTAAAGTGGAGCTGGGTTTGTGGTGGCTGCGCGCTTTTAATCCCAGCACTCCGGAACACGGGTGGATCACTTTGAGTTCAAAGCCATCTCAGTCTACGTGGTGAGTTCCAGGCCAGTCAAGGCCTCATAATTTGGCGTGTTTTGTTTTGTGACAGTCTCTTTGTAGCCCTGGCTGGCCTCGGAGTCCTAGAGATCCACCAGCTCCCGACTAACACGTACTGGGACTAAAGGCGTGCGCCACCACGCCCAGCTCTAAGGCTACAGGATGAGACCCTGTCTCAAAAAATATAATAAAGTCAAATAAAATGGTGCCGGAAATGCTCCTACAGCTATCTTGGGCAGGTTGTGAGCGCTTCCGCTTTGGGACAAATTCAATGGCTTTCTCCTAAAACCTTCAACTAACAAGAAATCCTTATAAAACCGTGTTGATTTCCTTATTAAAGGCTTACTTTCCTTCCTCCCCATTCCATACTAGAAACTGGCAGTTGAATTAAATTTTTGTTTTTAATCTTAAACAGCGAGGCATCTTAAAATCTTAAAATGTCTCAGCAGGAAAAGACTGTTGCTGCCAAGTCTGACATCCTGGGTTCAATCCCTGGCAACCACAAGGTGGAAGGAAAGAAACGACTTTTGCAAGGTGACCTCCACATGCCTGCCTTCATGCAAGATGTAAACACACGCATATATACAAAATGTTGTTAGGACTAAAAAGTAACTTAAAGCATATATATCCTAGTTGAAGAAGCAATCCAATCTTCACAGGAAGCATTAAAAAATAATTAAGTTGGGGGTTGGAGAGTTAGATAGCTCAGAAGTTAAGAGCACTGACTGTCCTTTGAGAGGGCCTGAGTTCAATTCTCAGCAACCACATGTTGGTTCAAAACCTGTAATGAGATCTGGTACCCTCTTCTGGCCTGCAGGGACACATACAGACAGAACACTGTACACATAATAAATAAAGCTTAAAAATAAATAAATAAGTTAAATCAACATTACCTGCTCAAAAACTGCCGCTGGTGCAGAATTTTAGGAAAACTAGTAGACCAGCCATGCCTTTACATGCCTTTAATCCCAGCACTTGGGAGGCTGAGGCAGGTAGCCTGGAATTAAAAAAAAGAGAGAGAGAAAGAAGAGAAGAAAAGAAAAAGAAGAACACTGAGAAAACAGATGAAGACAGTTGGAATTTGATTGGCCAGGCAAATAGCAAATTTTTGTTGTTTTAAGAGTCTCACTGTAGACCAAGGCTGACCTCAAATACACAGAGATCTGTCTGCTTTAGCCTCTGAGGTGGTGGGACCCAGCTTTGGTTTTTTTTTTTTTTTAAGTTAAGTCTTGTAGAGCTAAGAATGTTGCTTAATTGATAAATATATTACAGTAGTATTTATGAAACCCTCGGCTTCATCACCAGCATGGCACAAGCCAAAGATAGACAAGAAGGGAAGGAGGTATCAGAGCCCTCAAAACAGCAGCTTTACCATCCTTGAAGGTAGTATGCTGAATTAGTCAGGGCTAGTCAGGGTTCTCTAGAGTCACAGAACTTACAGAATGACTCTCTCTCTCTCTCTCTCTCTCTCTCTCACACACACACACACACACACACAAGATTTATCGGAATGACTTACATGCTGCAGTCTAGCTAATCCAACAATGAGTTGCTGAGAATGGAAAGTCCACAAATCTAGTGGCTGCTCAGTCCCCCAAAGCCGGGACTTCTGTATATGCTGGAATCTGGAAGAAGTAGGCTCAATGCCAGCGAAGAAATGGATGTGCAAGCAGACAATAAGCAAGAGCTTCCTTTTCCTATGTCCTTATGTAGACTTCCAGCAGACAAACCAGATTAAAGATCTGTCTTCCCCCCTCACAATCGGGATCAAAGATGTACATCCTCCCTCAAGGGTCTGGACTAAAACTGGATTCACCCACTTCGAGCAGAAGACCTCTTACAAGTGTGTCTTTTTTTTTTTTTTTTTTTTTTGGTTTTTCGAGACAGGATTTCTCTGTGGTTTTGGAGCCTGTCCTGGAACTAGCTCTTTTTTTTTTTTTAAATATTTATTTATTATGTATACAACGTTCTGTCTGTGTGTATGCTTGCAGGCCAGAAGAGGGCACCAGACCTCATTACAGATGGTTGTGAGCCACCATGTGGTTGCTGGGAATTGAACTCAGGACCTTTGGAAGAACAGGCAATGCTCTTAACCTCTGAGCCATCTCTCCAGCCTTGGAACTAGCTCTTGTAGACCAGGCTGGCCTCGAACTCACAGAGATCGCCTGCCTCTGCCTCCCAGGTGCTGGGATTAAAGGCATGTGCCACCATCGCCCGGCACAAGTGCGTCTTTCATTTCTGAATTGTGTTAGGGTTCTCTAGAGTCACAGAACTTATGGAATGAATCTTTCTCTGAGAGCGAGAATATGTGTATATATATAAAGATATTTACACACACACACACACATATTGGAATGACTTATAAGCTGCAGTTCAACAATGGCCAGTTAGGAAAGTCCAAGAATCTAGGAGCTGCTCAGTCCCATGAGGCTGGCGGTCTCAGCTGGTCTGCTGGGATCTTGAGAAGGAATGGATGGGCGACAGGTGAGGGCAAGCAGATGAAGAACAGCCTTCCTTCCCCCACTGTCCTCATACAGGCTTTCAGCAGACGGCGTGGCCCAGATTAAAGGTGCGCCTTCCTGCCTCGAGATCCAGATCAAAGTCACGTTGTCTTCCTGCCTCAAGATCCAGATCACAAGTGTGCCCTCCATTTCTGGACTGTAGTTCATTCCAGAGACAGTCAAGCCAACAACCAGGAGTAGCCATCACATATGGGTATTTTCGCTTTTGTTTAGTTTGAGGCAGGGTCTCCCTGTGTAGACCAGGCTATCTTATTGATCCTTCCCTACACTTGCTCTTACCTATGGTGTACTCTTTCTCAGGATTTTGCAGCTTTGGTCCCCAGGGCAGGGATGTAGCTAGGTGGTAGAGCACTTGGCCTGCTTTCATGCTGATGCTGTTCCTCCAGGTTTTTGGCGTGGATGGCCCAGCCTCATCCTTTAGGGGTCAATACTCTCACTGAAGGCATTTTTATTACCCTCCTTTCCAGTTTCTTTCCTTCTTAGAATTGATTAAAGGATGTTCAGTTGCCTTGTCTTGTTTTTAACTTGTTTATCAACTGCCCCCCTCCCATTATGGTGTAATTTATGAAGTAAAGATGCTTCTTTCTAATTATCTCTAAAACTGGTGCCTGCTGCCCTGTCCCATGGTAAAGAAGAAAAGTGAATTTTAAATTGAAGAGGAATTCTGTATGCTTAAAGCTGTGAGACTGGGAAATAAATCTATAAATGGCAGCTTAGGATCGTATTGCCGTGCTAAAGATTTGTGTAGTTTAATCCTAAATAAAAAATTCCTCTTCAGATATCTTGAGTGTTTGTGATTTTTTTTTAAAAAGATTTATTTATTTAAAAAAAAATAAAAAAAAAGATTTATTTATTTAAGACAAGTCTCACAAGTCCTAACTGGCCTTGAACTCAAGATGATCTAGGCTGGCCTTGAAACCAAAAAGATCTGTGTGCCTCCGCACAAGCCACCTCAGCCTGCCTTGTTTGTGTCTGGTGGTGGTGGAACCTGGGTACAGTGGCCTGAAGAGGCCAAAAGAGGGTATCAGAGCTGGCGTTTCAGGCTGCTGTGAACTTCCCAATGCGAGTGCAAGGAACCCAACTCAGGTCCTCTACAAGAGCAGCAAGGGTTCGTAACCTCTGAGCAATCTTTCCTCTAGCCCTCTATTTATGACTTTTAACATGTGGAAACCCCCCACCATAGCTTCTAAATTATTTTTTGCTTGGCATTTTTTTCTTAAACAGAATTTTAAAACATAAATTTACTCTAAAGGGACATTTAATCACAGTACTGTAAAGAGAAAAGCAAGATTTTCTACAGTAAATTTGCACAAAAATATAATGTAAAAAGTGTTTTGCAGGGCTGGAGAGATGGCTCAGAGGTTAAGAGCATTGCCTGCTCTTCCAACGGTCCTGAGTTCAATTCCCAGAAACCACAAGGTGGCTCACAACCATCTGTAATGGGGTCTGGTGCCCTCTTCTGGCCTGCAGACATACACACAGGCAGAATATTGTATACATAATAAATAAATAAAATATTTTTAAAAAAATGTTTTGCAAGCTGCGTGGTGGCGGCGCATGCCTTTAATCCCAGTACTCGGGAGGCAGAAGCAGGTGGATCTCTGAAACCCTGTCTCTAAAAAAGAAAAAAAGAAAAGTGTTTACCCTATCTCACACAATGCCTGTACCCCCAGCTCTCAGAGGCAGGAGGCTCAGAAGTTCAAGGTCAACCTCCAGTATACCAAGAGCTCAAGACCAGTTTGGAATCCCTGAGAATGTGGGGTTTTGTTGTTATTATTGTTTTTAATGTGTTGGTCAATCTACCACTAAAGTCATCTCAGCTGACGCCAAGGGCTTGTTGAAGAATACAATGCTGAATCTTTATGGAATAAGCATTTCAACCCCAATGAGTGGGAGAGAGGAGATGTCCGCATAGCTACGCTGGCTTCATCCAGCTGGAAGGCTTCCATCCAGGGCCAGTTTGTACTCTCATTTTATACTCTAAAACCACAAATGGGGCAGGCAAGCAAGCGAGGCTTCACAGAAGTGCACAGGCAGTCAGTAGGTTGTTATGGGCAACGACCCACTGTTTGGGCGGTTTATCCAGGTCATTCTGTTTAGGTAGCAAGTGAGTCATGATTGGCAAATAGGTAGTACAAGCAGTACTGTAATCAAGTCACTAATAAGTCAGTGTCTAATAGTTGGCTTTTTCCTACCTCAGTCCACCTCAGGCTCACGTATAAAGCTCTGGGCAGTGCTGTTACAGGCAAAGGCAGCTGAGACAGTTTGGAGAAGAGCAGAGCCGCCATGCTGGGAGAAGAGCAGGAGTGCAAAGGTCAGTTAGGGAGCCGTGGCAGTGGTCCAGCACAGATGTGAGGAAGGACGGAATAAAGCAGGAAACATAAACAAACCAGATTGGAATTCATATAGAATGCAAACTTTGTATGCAGTGACTAACGGGATGGTGATGGGGAAGAGCTGAGGAGAGACCTTAAATAACGAGGTGAATGGCGATTCTGTAATTGATGTAGGACATCAAGGAGGAGCAAGTGGAGAAGCAGGTTTCATCATGGATATCTGAGTTCACAATGTTTCTGTCATGTCTGGATGGTGATGGCCAGTATGTAGAAAAACAGACATAAAAGCTCCAAACAAGTTGAGATGGAAGAAATGTATTTGAGAATCATACATATAGCGTTTAATAGCCATAGTGAGAATGAGCTTGAGAAAGGGCCATGGACAAAATCCGGGCTCCTTTACTATTTGGAGGAGAGCAACTGCCTTCTCTCAGCAGTATGTCAGCCTCAAAGCCTTTGCCAGTTTATGTGTGGGTACAAGAGGCCATGTTGGAGCTCCTCTGATAACTGCCTGTCATTCTGGCAGGAGGTGACACATGCTTGTAATTCCAGATTCTGACTGCAGAGGCAGAAGGGTTGTTGCAAAGTTTGAAGCTATCCTGATCTACATAGCAAGTTCCAGGCCATCTATGGCTCTACAGTAAGACCCTGTCTCAAAAAAACAAACAGAAAAAAACAGTAATCAGGCTGAGTGGCACATGGCCCTGATCTCATTGCTTGGTAAGTGGAGGTAGGAGGATGAAGTATTCAAGGTCAGCTTTAGATACACAGCAAGTTGGAAGCCACACGAGATCCTATCACAGGAGAAAAAAAAAGTCATTCTGGCTTACTAGACAAAAACCCATTTTTAATTGTGTAAATTTTACATATAAAATACATAGAAAGTACCAAAAAGATAACTAAAATCTTCAACATCAAAAGTGGACAGAACAAATTTTCTCATATTCTTTGGAGTTTTGGGTTTTTGAGAAAAATAAATCCAGGAGGTGCAAGGACAATTCTTTCCCAAGTGCATACCCCTTAACACATTTACACAAAGAACGGCGCACAGGAGAAGTGGGAGGGTTCGTGACTTCTGGGTTATAGATACCAATTTAAGACAGGTGCATCGACCATGTAATATGGGAGCCTCTGTTCCGACCCAGTCTGCTTTGTGAAATAAAGAGGCAGGGCTAGAGGAATGGAGGAACCCTTTTCTAAGCACGGATACTGTTGTCCCTGGGCTCACGACCTGATCCCATGTGTCCTTGTCACAAAGATGATTTCAAAAGCAAGAAAGCTGCTTTTCACCTTTCTCCTGCCAAGTGAGCTGTGATCTAATCTACTCCCTCCCCTCCTCCCCCCACCACCCTTTCAGCAGTAGAAATTAAACTCAGGCTCCACAAGCCCATCCAACCCTGCTGCTAAGCTATATCCCCAGCCCTGTTTTTACTTCATATTTTTGAGACAGTCTTGCTAAGCCACCCAGGTTGCCTCTGAACTCATTCTAGCTGGGATGTACCTTGAATTTCTGATCTTCCTGCCTTATCCTCCAGAGTAACCGGGACTACAGACCTGCATCACCAGACCCAAAGCTAAAAACAAATTGCAACTGTTAAATGGGAAGTCAGATTATAGTAGCATTAAAATGATAGAAAGTGAACAATAATACAGTGTAGCGGAGATCACGGAAACAAGGGAAACAGCTTACTCCGTGAAAGTCTCCGAAAGCACCGAGCTCTGCCTTCAGGACATCTCTCTCTGCACACACAAGTACCTCGTTCTCTTTCCTCTCCTGCAGGCGCTCAAGGTTCCACTTAGGAAGAACCACGTTCTCACAGGCAATGTGGAGGGAAAGGAGGAAGACACAGGAAATGGGAATCTAAGAGTAAACAGCACAACTCAGTGGGCCTGAGAGGAACATGGTTCTCACGACACAGACCAGAGACAGTTTCTAAAGAGCAGAACACTTCTTCCAACTATTGAAGGAAAGGTTAAGGCAGGTGAGGTGGTACTCCATTGTAATCTCAGCACAGGGGAGGTGGGTGCAGGAGGCTCAGGAGTTCAAGATCATTCTCAGCTGCAAGGAGAGTTTGAGGCTAGCCTGGGCTACATAAACAAAATGAAATGGGAAGAGGAAGCGTGTGCGTGTGCGTGCGTGTGTGTGTGTGTGTAGCCTTACCACATATGATGGCAGAGAGAAGAGGCACAGAATGGTAAAGGTAAGCAGCCGAAACCCTAGGCTCCTCTTAGAGCAGAAAGCGCTTGGCTGGAAGGTAGCGATAAGGCCAGAAGAGTTTAGGGACTGGTGTCTGTGTCGTGTGTGTGTGTGTGTGTGTGTGTGTGTGTGTGTGTGTCCCCTCCCACTCCATAGGAACTGGGTTTAGAATTCTCTTCTTCTTGAGCATTTTTCTCAGGAGTGACTTCAAAATAAAAGCCAAGCCAGGCATGGTGACACACGTCCAGGACCTCGATAGGAATACTGCCACACGTATGAAGCTCTCCTAGTCTACAGAAGGAGTTCCAGGCCAGCCAGGGCTACTTACTTAGTGAGATGTCTCACAAAACAAAAAGAAGCCAGATCACCTGTTCCTTCTGGATAAGGTAGGGAAGCCCCCAAACGAAGGAGCATTTGGAGGCAAGGAAGGAGGAAAGAGAGCAGGAGGGGATCGTCAGAATTCCACCTTGAGCCAGAGCTCGACACTCACCTCGTTTCAGTGTGGAGGAACTAAACATGGGTGAGGGTGGAGCACATACTCCTGTCCGACCGTTGTCTCATATGTACAAAAGGGGTTTGAGACAGGGTCTTACACCCTGGAGCCCACGCTGACCTGGAACTCTCTGTGTAGTCCAGGCTGGCCTCCTTCACAGACTGCTGAGTGCAGAGGTGATGGCTACAGTCATCACATTCACGTCTGATTGCTTTGTTTTTGTTTTTGGCTTTTTTTTTTTTAAAGATTTATTTATTTATTATGTATACAACTTTCTGCCTCCATGTATGCCCACACGCCAGAGGAGGGCGCCAGATCTCATTACAGATGGTTTGGAGCCACCATGTGGTTGCTGGGAATTGAACTCGGGACCTCTGGAAGAGCAGACAATGCTCTTAACCACTGAGCCATCTCTCCAGCCCTGTTTTTGGCTTTTTGAGACAGGGTTTCTCTGTGTAGCCTTGGCTGTTCTGGAACTTGTTCTGTAGACCAGGCTGGCCTCAGACTCACAGAGATCCACCTGTCTCTGCCTCCCAAGTGCTGCCATTAAAAGTGTGAGCCACCACCTGGCAGGCTGGCTGCTTTTTTAAGAAAAAGAGACATGGACACTTAATCAAGTGTACCGTGCTACAGGAATGACTCTTCTACTTCATCTGAAGGTGCAGGAGCCAACAAAGCTCTCAACTGGAACAGTGATACTCCAAAGGTAGCTACATCCCCAAACAGGGAGTTAGAAAAGGGATCTCAGCAAACAGGAATCCAGGTGTAGAGTTTATACATATATATCTATATTTAAAAGTATAAAATTGAGAAAGTATATACAGAAATCATCCTATGTCTTAGAAAGGAGACATACAAAAAAGGGCCTGAGGAGCGTGGCCGTGAGGGCAAGTGCTTAGCAGCTGGAGGAATGCATATTGCCCAGCTGCCCAGCCGCCAGCATGAGGATGTCCTTCTTCTCCTTGTGGAAGCGCAGCTCCTTGCCCGCCAGCCGGGCTTCATCCAGCTCCCGCTCAGTGGAGGCCAGCTCTCTAGACAGTGCCCCCGGCACACTCTGCTCCCTGTTCACCCAGTCCAGAGCCATCTGGTGGCGGATATCATCATCCAGGGCCCGGTGCGAATAATGAGCCAACACCTCCTGGTCAGGGAGAGGAATGCAGAGGTCACGGAGAAGGTAAGAATCATATAGCACAGGACCCCTAGACAGACACATGTCCTACACATTATAGCACAGGGACCCCAATAGACACATGTCCTACACATTATAGCACAGGACCCCTAGACAGACACATGTCCTACACATTATAGCACAGGGACCCCAATAGACACATGTCCTACACATTATAGCACAGGACCCCAATAGACAGACACATGTCCTCCACATCATTGCACAGGGACCCCAATAGACAGACACATGTCCTACACATTATAGCACAGGACCCCAATAGACACATGTCCTACACATTATAGCACAGGACCCCAATAGACAGACACATGTCCTACACATTATAGCACAGGGACCCCAATAGACACATGTCCTACACATTATAGCACAGGACCCCAATAGACAGACACATGTCCTACACATCATTGCACAGGGACCCCAATAGACAGACACATGTCCTACACATTATAGCACAGGGACCCCAATAGACACATGTCCTACACATTATAGCACAGGATCCCAATAGACACATGTTCTACATATTATAGCACAGGACCCCAATAGACAGACACATGTCCTACACATCATTGCACAGGACCTCTAGACAGACACATGTCCTACACATAGCACAGGACCCCTAGACAGACACATGTCCTACACATTATAGCACAGGACCCCAATAGACAGACAAATGTCCTACACATTATAGCACAGGACCCCAATAGACAGACACATGTTCTCCACATTATAGCACAGGACCCCAATAGACAGACACATGTCCTACACATAGCACAGGACCCCTAGACAGACACATGTCCTACACATTATAGCACAGGACCCCTAGACAGACACATGTCCTACACATTATAGCACAGGACCCCTAGACAGACACATGTCCTACACATCATTGCACAGGGACCCCAACAGACAGGCACATATCTACACAGTATAGCATAGTCTGAACTGAAGTTAGCACATGACCTACGAAGATTTGTTTTCCCTTATAAGAGTTTGAGTAAAACAGAAGTGGGGGGGGGCTTGGATGTATGCACAGATGAGGGAGGAGCAGGGGCTCTGCCATGGGGAGCACAGTGAAAGCTCTGAGCTTGGGGACCACACCTTCAGTGCCCCAGCAGCACACAGAAGGTATCTGATTTAGGTGGGAAATGTGGTCATCTTTTAAAAACAACAAAATCTCCTAAATGTGTGAATACCTCAGCACACTGTCTCAGGTCACCATGAACACTTGCTCAAGGGAATGTAGGAATGCCCATAACTTGCCAAAACTATTTTACAAGTGCAATGCTTATTTCATTTTTTCTGCTCCAGCCAGCTCCTTGTCACAGAAGGAACTGAAAGCTCCATGGGACACTGGAGGCTGATCTGTGATTTAGTGTGATAGACTTGGTCCTCTGGTTCTTAGTGAGGACACCAGAATGGGGCGGTTTCAGAGCTGTCGGCCCATCTTGGAGGGGAACCATGGTGGGGCAGACTAGTTCATGTTATGGCAGCTTGGAGACAGAGGCCAAGGAGGCTGTTTTGTTTTGAGACAGGGTCTCACAATGTAGCAGGAGCTACCATGGAACTTGCTAGAATTCAGAGATCCACCTGCCTCTGCCTCCTAAGTGCTGGGATTAAAGGTGTGAGCTACCAAACCCAGTTCAGTCAAAGAGTTTCCTAAGGGAAACTTCATAGTGGGGAAGCAAGGTAAGAGGGCCACAATGACATTCAGACAGCAAAGAATACCAGGACAGACTGGGTGCCTTTAGGAGGCAGAGGCAGGCGAATCTCTGAGTTTGAGGCCAGCCTGGTCTACAGAGCGAGTTCCAGGACAGCCAGGGCTGCACAGAGAAGCCCCGTCTCGACAAACTAAAATGATGAAAGAATGTGAGAGCAAAGAGGACGCTGAAATAGGGCCTAAAGCAGTGACGGCCTGGCAGCCATTTGAAGCCCAAAGCAGCTCTTCACCCTTTTCCCTCAGCTGACTCCTACCTGTCGAGAGCACTGTCTTTCCCTCATGGCCTTGAGGCTGCCATTCCAGTGCAGCAGCTGAAAAACTGTCATGAGCTCCTGAGGAAAGAAGATGGGAAATACTAGCGTGATGGCTAATTCTGGTTGTTGACTTGCTACCTGGAATGAACTAAGCCCCAAGCTGCTGGTGCACTGTGAGGGACTTTTCTTGATGGGATCATTTGTAGTGGGAACAAACACACAAACACCTCCCTTAAATCTGGGCCACACTGTGGCAGCCTATATAAGGACATGGAGGAAGGAAGCTTGCTTTCACCAGTGCGTCCATTCCTTCACTGGTATTAGAGCCTGCTGTGAGATTCTGGTATGCACTGAAGACCAGCTAAGACATCCAATCTCTACTGGACAACTCCTGGATTACTGAAGACAGACTTTGTTGGAAAACTCAGACCACAGCCTATAAATTACTCTAATAAATTGTGTGTGTGTGTGTGTGTGTGTGTGTGTGTGTGTGTGTGTGTGAGAGAGAGAGAGAGAGAGAGAGAGAGAGAGAGAGAGAGAGAACATTCTCTCTGTTCTGGTTCTCCAGATAATCCTGGCTGATACAGGCAGGATAGTGATTTTAAATTATACCACATCAGAATCAAATGGGACAAAATGTATTTTTGGAAGCATCTCTAATATCTAATCACCTACTCTGGTGTGCCCTTGGGAGAAGAAAGGTAATTGTACTTTGAAAATCTAACCACCTTCTCTCCATCTGTCCCCCTCCCCCTGCCCCAGAACAATAAGGTAGAGATGAGTAGGTGACATTGAACTTGCTGTGTCAGGCTGACCTCTGTGATTAGAGTCAGGAAAGAAGGTGGGGCAGTACCTGGAACTCCAGCATTGACTTGCCCTTATTAGATTCCAGCATGAATCGAAAAGCACCAATCCCTGTATTTGGGTTGTCAGCTTCTTCTCTGTTACCCTGGTAACAGGAATGAAAAAGACAAGTAGGGTTTCAATCAGAATTACCACTTTGACCAGCATTACCCAATAGAACTTAGTAACATTTTTATGCACATCTGTATGTGCTCGCGTGTGCACATGTGCGTGCATGTGCACGTGTGTATGTGTACTCATCTGGAGTTACTCCTGAGGAGCACCGACCCCCCTCCTCTGAGACAGACTGCTGGCCTCAGGCTTACCTGTTATGCTAGGCTGACTAGCCAAGAGCCCTAGGGATACCCCGCTCGGGCTGCACATGTGACCAGACCCCTAGGGATACCCAGCTCTGGGGTTGCACATGTGACCAGAGCCCTAGGGATATCCCGCTCGGGCTACACATGTGACCAGAGCCCTAGGGATACCCAGCTCTGGGGCTACACATGTGGGACGCCACACTAGCCTAGCATTTTAAGTGGGCTTTTGGGATCAAACTAAGGACCTCCTGCCTACAAGGCAAATGCCTTTATCTGCTGACCCACTCCCCAACCCTTCATGAGCCACATACTTAATTTTTTTAAAAAGAATTTTTAAAAGATGGCGTGTGTGTCTGTGGTGTGTACAATGCCAACAGAGGCCAGAAGGAGGTGGCAGCAGATCCCCTTGGAAGTGGAGTTACCTGCAGCCTGCCTGACACGGGGAACTGAACTTGGGTCCTCCGAGAAAGCAAGTGCTTTTTGAGCCATTTTTTAAGCCTCCCTGTTTGATTTTAAATTTTCCAGTTGCTACATTGAAATAAAAATAAATAGCTTAAGAGACTATTCTGTGTGCGTACCAGTGTGGAGGCCGGGGATTGACTGGGTCTCTTCCCCTCTCTGTCCCTCCGTCTGATTTACAGTAAACTCTGAGCTCTATGATTGGGTTCAGTGAATGGCCAGAGTTCTAGGGATCTGCCTGTCTCCACTCACAGAGGTACCTTTTTTTAAAAAAAAAAATTCATTCTTTGTGACTTTCACATCATGCCTCCCAATCATGCCTATTTCCTTCCCCACCCCAAAATAAAACAAAATAAAATTTTAGAGGGGGGGGGGAAGAAAGGAAGAAGAGGGAATTTTTGTTATCGAAGGAAGCTGCAATGTGAAACGGTGAGTCACACAGTAAACCCCGTTATCCCTACAGTTTTAGGTGTGGGCGATCAAGGCCCCTGATTCCTGCTGCACCACTGATTCTGGACTCTACCTGGACATCCTGTTGCTGCCCTGTGTCCTGGAGATCCTGCAACTCTGGGTCCATAGGGCTGGCACACCCCTCACCCCGACCATATCCAGCACAGATGAGGTGGATGTTGGGGTGCGCCAACACATAACCCTGGTTCTGGGCCGGGGTAGTTGCAGGGTTGGTCTGCCCGCCAGCTTTCCCGTCTTTGCCACCAGGGTGGGCTCTCCAGCATCGCCTCGGCTAGTTCATCCCTTGTAGGGAGGAGCAAGGGGCGGGGCCGGCTCTCCCTAACCGGCGTCTTCAGGGCCCGGTGTACTGCGTTGCCCAGGAGGCAGGGACCACTCTCTGAGTGTTGCAGCTGATAAGGAGCAGGGACAGCGCTCCCAATCTTTAATTTTTGGTTTTTCAAGACAGGGTTTCTCAGTGTAGCCCTGGCTGTCCCGGAACTCCCTCTGTAGACCAGGCTGACCTCAAACTCACAAAGATCTGCTGTCACTGCCTCCCACGTGCTAGTATTAAAGGTGTGCGCCACCACTGCCTGGCCTTCAACACCTGCTGATAGAAGGGGAGGGCATCTCTCCCCAGCCGGTGTTGCAGAGCTACCTGTCTTAAAGGAACAGGAACTGGATTTTTTTTTTTTTTTTTTTTTTTTTTTTTTTGGTTTTTCGAGACAGGGTATCTCTGTGGCTTTGGAGCCTGTCCTGGAACTAGCTCTGTAGACTCACAGAGGTCCGCCTGCCTCTGCCTCCCGAAAGGCGTGCACCACATCGCCCGGCAGGAACTGGAATTTTTAAACCAAACTTAGAAGTAAAATTCAAGCATGAAGCTATTTCATTATTTTTAATAGCTCTAAAATTCCATAAATTGGGACCAGTGAAATCAGTAAGAGGGCTCAGCACTTAAAGATACTTCCCTCCACACCTGGAAACCGGAGTTTGATACCAGACTCCTCACGGCTGAAGGAGAAAACCACAATGGCCTCCCAGAAGTTGTCCTCTGGCCTCTACAGATGTGCCATGGCATGTATGTAAACATGCTAAAGATTTCGTTATTATTTTTGTTTGTTTGAGATGGGTTCTCTCTATGGCCCCGGCTATTCTGGAACTCACATTTGCCTATTTGCCTCCGGAGTGTTAGGACTAGAGGTATGTATCACCATGGCTATCATTATAATTTAAAAAATTTTAATATAATTTTAATCCCACAAATCTTGAATTAAAAGTATCTAGATACTGTCTGGAAGAATGGCTCAGAGGTTAAAAGCACTGGCTGCTCTTCCAGAGGTCCTGAGTTCAGTTTCCACACTGTGGCTCACAACCATCTGTAACGAGATCTGGTGCCCTCTTCTGGCCTGCAGACATACATGCAGGCTGAATACTGTGTACGTAATAAGTAAGTCTTTTTAAAAAGTATCTTAGATACCAAAGGAACACAAAGACAAATCATTAAACATAAAAACAGAGACCTAGAATTAAAGGCAGACATGGAGCACACAACACACACAAAATCGATAGAATAAACAGAATAGAAAAGCAGACAGAGGGAAGAACAAAAGCGCATGGGTTCCCCAGCTCTGCCACCCCTGCTTCCCTCCTCCCATAACCAAGTTATTTACATTGAAAGACGCCAGGGCCTCTGAGACACTCTTCTCAATAAACTCATCGGTGATTCTTCGGGATGGATGCTCGTTAAACACGGAGTTCATTAGCGCAATCTTCGCAGCACTTCGCCGGGCCTCAGCTTTGGTGGGGCAAAACTGGGTTGGGGGAGAAAGAATGAGAGCTCTAAGAGAGAGGAAGAGCAGCAGGAAGGATGCCACTGAGGAGGAGACATTTGGACCATGGATGAATCAGTAGTGTTCATCACACTTTCCGGAGCGTTGCTGTGAAATGGCTGGGGTGTTTGAAAACATAACTTTGACTCAACATCCTGAAGTCATTAAAGCATTGGAGATGACTGGCTCATAGCAAATTGAATGCAGGGCGAGGAAGCCTGCTGAAGTCAGCATATAATCATAAGACATGGAAAATGCTTCTATTTAAACTGTCAACAGAACTAACTACTCAAAAGCCAGCTCCTGGCCCGCTTTTTTTGGGTGATGGTGTCTGAATTCTAGATAACCCAAGATTAAGTCAGGCCATGACCCATTAGAAGCACCCCTCTGGGATTCTTACTCTTCACTCTTAGCTGTAAGCAGGCAGGTCACAGGTGCTACCTCAGTAGGGTCTAAGTCTGAAGATGTCTTTCCCCACAGTGGGTGCAGGGACAGGCAGCTAAGGGAAGGCAGGCTGGCTGAGGAAAGCAAGGGAAGCAGCAGAAACTTGTTTTAAACTGCAACCAACACGGTATCAGGGCAAATACAATTTTCAGAAGTCTTCCCAATGTCAGATCTCCACCACCACACTGCTCTGGGATACCCGCCCACCCCCCCCCATCACACTGCTGCTCTGGGATAATCCCCTTCCCCATCACACTGCTCTGGGATAATCCCCCCTCCATCACACTGCTCTGTGACAATCCTCCCCCCCCCCCCCCCCCCCCCCCTCGCATGCCATCACACTGCTCTGGGATAATCCCCCCTCCATCACACTGTTCTGGGATAAATCCCCCCCTCCCCGCCATCACGCTGCTCTGAGATAACTAGTCTTTTCATCGGGTGCTGCAGAAGCCTCTGGACCCTTTGCCATTCATGATTAACAGGGGCAGTGTGGCTTTTTGCTTTCTGGAACTCACTGTGTAGACGAGGTTAGCCCTGAACACACAGAGATCCCTCTGCCTCCCAAGTGCTAGGGTTAAGACATGTGCCACCACATGGGCTTGACGTTTCATCTTTCTAAAGGACAGTGGGAGATGTTAGTCACTTAGCTACCGCTATTGGTCACTCCTAATTCCCTCTGAGACAGCATACGGGGCTTGATATGTTCACACTAAGGCTTTTTGTTTTAGTTTCCCTATTTCTACTTTACTACCAGCCTCTTAAGCACTTTATTCCATAATACTACTTCTGTAAAAGTCAGCTGTGAAGAGACCCAGCAGGGAGACTTTCACCAGCCAAAGCAGATTTAAATAACAAGCTAAAAGGGTCCGGGGACAGATAATTGCTCCCAGAAAATAACAAATCAAAATATAAGAATGGTTCCTTTATGAGCATCATAAAATTCAAACTGCCCTTCAAACTATGAGGAGGTGAGAAGAAGGAACCATATTTTTCTTTAGCAAAAGTCTGAGGCTCCAGCTTGGAACACCAGAGATGGATTCCTAGAGCAAGCTGGCTACAGAGGCTAGCCACGCTGGCAAACTCTGGGTTTGAGAGACTGGAGATTGAGGATGTCTCCCCACATCGCCCTAGGATTCCACATGTACACATAAACGTGTACGGGCGCCCACACTGTGCACACCACGCACATGAAAATGAAAAACTAAATGTAAACATTAGTCATCTTGGGTTTTTATTTATCTGAAATGGCTCAAGTGTTGAGTCAGAAAGCTTCCAAACCAGGCGTACTAATGCATGCCAGGACTACAGAGACCCTGTCTCAGAAAAACAAACTAAATAAATAATAAAACAGGGTTTCCTTTGGACCTTCTGTATGAGCCAAGAACTGAGAGCTTATCTATGCTAAGGTCAGAGTGGGTGGCAGGGTTTTAATACTGAACAAGAAAGAAGACATTTTGCAAGGCTCTGGATCCAATCTTATGTGTACGCACACAGATATACATATTTACAGAGCCAGAAAAAGAAAACCAACCCAGACCAAGCCCGCAACCCTTGAAGAGACAATCAGTATTGATGCATTATAAGTCATATGATGGGGAAGCCTGAGGGCTGTTGTGATCTGGCTGCACCCAGATGGCTTGGCCGCCCTCATTCCCCCTGACCGACAGCTGAACTTCCTTGTACCCAGTATTTGACAAGGATGTTTGTGTTCCTTCTGGTGTGTGGTGTTTTGCAGAAGTGTTCTTCCATACATGATGCCCTGACCTTGACCTCAGGTTCTGGCTGCCCAGCGTGGCTAGGGCCAGCTTCCTAAAGATATAAAAGGCTCTAGCTTGGGACAAAATAAAGATTGTTCTTCCTCCAGCATTGAAGCCTCTGCATCTGAATCCCAGTACACACACCCCTGCCAGTCTTGGCATTCAAGCTGTACTGGCTACAGGAAACAGCAAGGGTTCCAACCTTATCTAAAGGTGATATAATCACGTGAAAACTAATCAAAAGTGTCTATTGTCCTCTTTAAATTCCTATTCAGAGCCGGGCAGTGGTGGCACATGCCTTTAATCCCAGCACTCGGGAGGCAGAGGCAGGCAGATCTTTGTGAGTTCGAGACCAGCCTGGTCTACAAGAGGACAGGCTCCAAAGCCACAGAGAAATCCTGTCTCGAAAAACAAAACAAAAAACAACAACAATTCCTATCCAAACTCTTAAGTTGACATTTTGAAAGCTGCCTTCCTGTCTGAATTGTTTTTGTTTTTGGAGACAGGGTTTCTCTGTGTAACAGTCCTGGCTGTCTGGAACTCACTTTGTAGACCAGGCTGGCCTACTCACAGAGATCCACCTGCCTCTGTCTCCTGAGTGCTGGGATTAAAGGTATGAGCCACCACTGCCCAGCTGAAAAATCAATTCTTGATAATTATATTCATATCAATCTACGTTTCTTTTTTTAAATATTTATTTATTTATTGTGTATCCAATATTCTGTCTGTGTGTATATCTGCAGGCCAGAAGAGAACACCAGACCTCATTACAGATGGTTGTGAGCCACCATGTGGTTGCGGGAATTGAACTCAGGACCTTTGGAAGAGCAGGCAGTGCTCTTAACCTCTGAGCCATCTCTCCAGCCCTCTACATTTCTTTTTAGAGGTTTTATAATTTGTTTTGTTATTTTTATTGTGTGTGTGTATGTGTGTGTGTATGTGAGAGAGAAAGAGAGAGAGAGAGACAAAGGTGTGTTGTGGGAACTCCTTCAGCCAACAGCCTTTAAGATACCACTCTGGGTGTGGCCAAATGGTATGTGTATATATATATATATATATCATACATACAGATATAAAAACACCTTGGCTGCTGGATTCGGTTCCTATTCCCCGCTTATGTACAGGACTGCTGATCTGTGAGTCTATCCCTAAATAATACTCCACTCTGAGCTAGTGTAGGACTTTACTACACTCGACAACAAGAGTGAGTGCCTGTAGAGGCAGTCCAGAGTATCAGGTCTCTGGAGCGGTCTGATGCGAGTGCTGGGATCTGAACGTGGTCCTCTGAAAGAGCAGCAGGTGCTCACGGTGGCTAAACCATCTCTTCCGCCTCCCACTTCTTACTGGCCTGTAAAGAAGCTATTCTCTCACCACTGTCGGTCTTCCGTGTCTGTGCAGTGGTGGGAAAACTTTTAGGACAATGCAACTCGGGGAGTAATGGGCCAGGCAGTGTTTAAATGAATACAGTTTGTGTGTTGTTATTGCGGGTATTAAGCTAGCCATGTGGGCGGCCGGGTGCCGGGGACGCAGCCCTGCTGCTCCATATTACTACAGGTGGCGCCCAACGTGGGGCTAAATCCACTTAAAAAGCTGAGAGAGCTTAATTTTAAACAGAGAAAAAACAGCCGGGCGGTGGTGGCGCACACCTTTAATCCCAGCACTCAGGAGGCAGAGGCAGGCGGATCTCTGTGAGTTCGAGACCAGCCTGGTCTACAAGAGCTAGTTCCAGGACAGGCTCCAAAACCACAGAGAAACCCTGTCTTGGAAAACCAAAAAAAAAAAAAAAAAAAAAAAAAAACAGAGAAAAAACAGAGTTTAACACAGATTCACGGATTTTTGCTGTTTGTTGGTGGCATGCTGTAGAGAGATTTCCTGATTCGGCAACAGCAGCAGAAAAAAAGCTGCGTCATTTTAAAGTGCAGCTTCCTGGGACTGTGCCACCAGTGCAAACTCTGGCTTTAAAGCATTTTCAAAGGCTTTTATGGGACTGGATTTTGTGTTCCCGCTTGGGATCGGAAGGAGAATGTTCTGAGACCAAGCCGATGGCTCAGTGCTCCCCGCCTGCACCTGGGCAGAAGGCAGAATCAGGCTTAGGCAGGCGAAAGAGTATGGCGGATTCCTGCCGCCATACAGAGACTGCGCAGTGCTCTGTATGTCAGATTTGGTTGTAACTTGGATGAAAAGAGTTTCTGTGCTGCACGCTCAGTCTCAAAATTAAACTGCTGAGTGCGGCTCCAATGTGGACTTGCTGTGTGCCTGGAACTGCGCGCAGCTCAGGGGCACCAAATAGATCTGAGGAAGGAGCGGCTGCTCCATGCTGAACTGTGCTGACCTCAGGCAGGAACTGCCATAATTACCATAATAATAGCACAGTTAAGGTTTAGACTTGGCAGGACACAGGCAGTACTGTATTACTTCTATCTGGTGCAACTTAAGTTTTTAAGAAATGCTTAACATTTTAAAAAGTGCTCCTGGACAGTAAAGAATTACAGATTCACAATGAAACAGATTCAGACATAAAAGACCACTAAATGAGTCACACTGTTGGATAAATGTATGTAGGCTTGAGAGAGAGAAAAAAAATATAAAAAATAAAGTTAATGGGGCTGAAGAGATGGCTCAGAGGTTAAGAGCATTGCCTGCTCTTCCAAAGGTCCTGAGTTCAATTCCCAGCAACCACATGGTGGCTCACAACCATCTGTAATGGGGTCTGGTGCCCTCTTCTGGCCTGCAAGCATATGCACAGATGGAATATTGTATACATAATGAATAAATAAATATTAAAAAAAATAAAGTTAATGGTTAAAAAAAAAAGGTAAAGTCTTTAAAGAGACAGAGTACAGATAGTTAAGAGATTAAAAGAAATAAAGAGCCGGGCGGTGGTGGTGCACGCCTTTAATCCCAGCACTTGGGAGGTAGAGGCAGGCGGATCTTTGTGAGTTCGAGACCAGCCTGGTCTACAGAGCTAGTTCCAGGACAGGCTCCAAAACCACAGAGAAACCTTGTCTCGAAAAACCAAAAAAAAAAAGCCACGTAAAAATGGAAAAGTCACAGAGAGTCTGGATTATGTACATTATGTTTTCTTTAAAATTTTTGACTGTAAAGGAGCTAACTACAGAGAGTCATTTCATTACATGGGCTGCCAAGCTAAACCAGAATGGATATAAGGGTATTACGATTTCAAAATTTGGGTCTAAGGATATGATGCTTTGGAGAGAGTCTTCTTTTGTTTTCACAAAGGACCAAACCCTGTGGATTTCATCTATCCTGATATGGTATAATAGACCACGCCCTCCTGAAAGGTTGCTGTGAACACCCTCAAAAAATTACTTCACTCAACTGCCAACTGAAATGGCCCTGGCACACAGGTTATACCATGAAAGACATAATTAATGACACCCCCATTCAGCAGGAAGCAGTTTGGAGAGAAAAAACTGTGCCCATGTTCCCAAATATTGTTTATAAATGTTCTTTTACATTTAAAGGGGGATATGATATAGATATGAATAATTTGCATTGGTGTAGATTTTAAGGTCAATTTTGTTATATGTATATGTATTTCTGATATTGATTAACGTATTGTGATTGTGTAGTTCATTTAAAATGTAATGTATAGCCGGGCGGTGGTGGCGCACGCCTTTAATCCCAGCACTCGGGAGGCAGAGGCAGGCGGATCTCTGTGAGTTCGAGACCAGCCTGGTCTACAGAGCTAGTTCCAGGACAGGCTCCAAAGCCACAGAGAAACCCTGTCTCGAAAAACCAAAAAAAAAAAAAATGTAATGTATAATAGGAAATATAGGTTGTTGATGAATAATCATGAATAATAGTCAAGCTTGTAGTCATGTTAATTAGATTTTCTAGATATATAGATATATTTCATTAGATAGGCATTCTTCATATCTTTCAAAGACTGCAGAATATGGCATTTTAAATGTTTTTAATAACTTAGGGTTTTTCATGACAATGAGACACGTCTGCTCCTGGCAGCACCAATCTACTTCGAGAGGAAGATGGGCATCGAAGAGGATCCTAATGGAGTTGGATAGCCATTTGGGCAAGAGACTGTTCTTGCCTGGACTGTTGCATAAACTGGACGTGAAGAACCTGCAGAGAGAGGACTGCTGAACTTGCCTAAAGGTGAGATGGTCTTTCGGGGTTCCTGATTTATGAAAGAGTCTACGAGACATTCTGCAGGACACAGCAGAAAGTGACTAAACTGTCTTTGAAATTTTCTGCTTCATGGAAATGTCTCTGGATACAATGGGCCTGAAGGCCGAAGATGGATGCCCCAACAGTACAGAGGAACTTTGGGTGACTGTCCAGGCAGCGAGATGTCTCTGTCATTTCTAGAGTTTTGGACTTCCTGTTTACTTAGGTATTATTATATCCTTCTGGAGTCCTTGATGGAGTTGAAGAATGAATAGTTATAGTTTTCCTTAGTTATGATAAAAGATAAAATAGATATAAATATTGTAACTGTAATTCTTGCTTGATAACTGTTTTGCTATATGTAATTTTACTATGTTAAAATGAAAGCCTTTCTTTTTTGTTTAAACAGAAAAAGGGGAAATGATGTGGGAGTGATTTCTTAACAATAAAGAAACTGCCTAGGCCCATTGATAGGCCAACCCTTAGGAAAGCGGAGTAAACAGAATAGGATGCTGGGAGAAAGAAGCTGAGTCAGGAGTTGCCATGATTCTCCCACTCCAGGCAGACGCAGGTTAAGATCATTCCCGGTAAGCCAGCTTGTGGGCTACACAGAATATTAGAAATGGGTTAGGTCAATATGTAAGAGCTAGCCAATAATGGGCCAGGCAGTGTTTAAATGAATACAGTTTGTGTGTTGTTATTTCGGGTATTAAGCTAGCCATGTGGGCAGCCGGGTGCCGGGGATGCAGCCCCGCTGTTCCATATTACTACAGGGGAGAAGGCTGTAGTTCATGGGAAGAGGTTTTGCCTAGTATGCAGGAGGCCCTGGGATCAGTCCCCAAGAACTGCACAAACGGGGCGTGATAGTGCAATGCCAATAATCCCTGCACTTCCGAGATGGAGGCAGAAGGATCAGCAGTTCAACATGATTGTCCCTAACTCCATAGTCTGAGAACAGGCTGGGATACATGAAATAGTTTCTTTAAAAAAAAAAAAAAAGGTGTGGGGGTGGGGTGGGGAGACCTCTTCCAGAGGTCCTGAGTTCAATTCCCAGCAACCACATGATGGCTCGCAACTGTCTATAATGAGATCTGGTGCCCTCTTCTGGATGCAGGCAAACATGCAGACAGAACACTGTACATAATAAATGAATAAATCTTAAAAAGAATAAAAGGAAGGAAGAGGAACTAGACAAAAATGACTGGGTAGTTAAGAGCACTTCTTGCTCTTCCAGAGGACCTGAGTTCAGGTTTACAGCCACCTGTAACAGCGGGGATCTGCCATCATCTTCAGGCTTCGGTGGTTCCTGCAGCCACGCATTCCCCCAACACCGACACATACATACACATGTAATTAAAAATAAAATCAGAGCAGTGGTTGGGAGCGCTGGCTGCTCTTCCAGCGGACTCGGGTTTGTTTCCCAGCACCCACATGGTAGCTCACAACCATCTATCTGGGCACTCCTCATATGTGCTGCACAGACATACAAGTTAACAAAACACCCATACACAGTTTAAAATGAAGGAATGGCCGGAAGTTGGAGTGCAGTCGTCGAAGTCAGATTAACGCAAAGGTTAGGCGCTGGGAGTCCGACACAGTAAAACGGGCACAATCATAACGGCTCAAGTTTGAGATGGGTTTAAGATTTTACAGGCTGAAAGAAAGTGCTGAAGAGGATCTTCTGTGGTCTCAGGAGCCTCTGGTGCTTGTCGGGAGGATTTGCCCAGAGTTGGCGGATCAACCACGTGACTTTGGTCAGCGACAATAAAATCCTTATTAGCCGTACACACTTGGCCTTGCCGCTCTTACCTGGAAACTCCCAAAACAGCTTCCCCCAGGCAGAGTGACGTAGCAGACGTAGGGAGGGCTGTTGGAGGGGACCATCTCATACACCACCAGAGCCCCGTTCTTCAAGTCGGCGCCCCGGGATTGCTTCATCTGCCAGAATTCCTGAAGAGCTTCCACCACATTCACTGCAAGAGAAGAAGCACCGGGGCTGGAGAGATGGCTCAGAGGTTAAGACATTGCCTGCTCTTCCAAAGGTCCTGAGTTCAATTCCCAGCAACCACATGGTGGCTCACAACCATCTGTAGAGGGGCCTGGTGCCCTCTTCTGGCCTGCAGGCATACACACAGACAGAATATTGTATACATAATAAATATTTAAAGAGAAGAAGCACCTATGGCGCCAAGTGCGGCTGGACTTGGGGGGGTGGGGGGGGCTGCACCAAGTCTCTTGCTCTTGCAGAGTTCGAAGCCAATGTGGTCTACAAGAACTAGTTTCAGGACAGAAACCCTGTCTCGAAAAAACCAAAACAACAACAACAACAACAACAAAAAAAAACCCCACTTAAATTAGTAAACACAGACTAATAAATCAGCATACCAAAGTTGGGCCTCCCTCCTCCCCAGTTCTCCAGCTCCTAGCTTCTTAAACCTTCTCAAAAGGTTGTGACTTTATATGGGGTCAGGTAAATAAGTAGAAGAGTAAAAAGCTTCCGAATGTGCTGTCACCAAAAATTAATTCAAAATCAAATGTGACATGAAGCCAAGGTGTCTCTGACTGAAGCTTAGGTTAGAGACTCGTGCATGTCATGAACTACAGTGTCTCTAACACAAAGTTTTCAGATCTTATGGGAACATAATAGTTTAACTAGGGAAAACAAAGACTTAAGATTTTTCCCACCATTCCCCAGCATGGAATTATAAAATTTTGGATCGTACTGAGTTACAATGTTTAATTTATAGCACTAAGATTTTAGATTTATTTATTTTCTTTTATGTGGGTGTTTTTGCCTGAATGTACGCCTGAGCACATGTTCGAGGTACCCATGGTGGTCAGAAGCGTACATCAGGTCCCCTGGAGTTGGAACTTTGGATGGTTGAAAGCTACCATGTGTGCTGAGACCCAAGTCCAGAGCTGCGCCATTTCTTCAGCCTCTTAGTTTTTTTTTTTTTTTTTTTTTTTGTTTTGTTTTGTTTTTGGTTTTTCGAGACAGGGCTTCTCTGTAGCTTTGATGCCTGTCCTGGAACTAGCTCTTGTAGACCAGGCTGGCCTCGAACTCCCAGAGATCCGCCTGCCTCTGCCTCCCGAGTGCTGGGATTAAAGGCGTGCGCCACCACCGCCCGGCTCAGCCTCTTAGTTTTTGAGATAGAGTCTTGCTTTGTAATCCAAGCTGGCCCAGAGTTTGAGAGATTTCAGTTTTGGACTCCTAAATTCCGGAATTACAGGCATTGCAAACCTAGCCCACGGTGTTCTTAAAGCTTTAGGCCTTCAAGGAAATAAGACACTAAACTTATGCTTCAAGTGAACAAACCCATGATCAGTTTCTTTTTATCCTAGAACATGCAAGAGATTCACTGGAGAAGTAGGCAAAGGAAGGGACAGCCTCCAGAGCACAGGGAGGTCTGACGTGTGGAAGAAAGAGGCTTAGTCAGGTCTGAGAGGCTCAGGCTGCAATGTAGTTCCAAAAACGGTTTGGCCAAGTCAAGAATTCTTTATGTCAAAGAAATTCCATATCTCACCCCATGTGCCTACATGAACATCCCTGCTGTGTTCTGTCATCGACTGGGACAGCCACAGGAGTCTTGGCCTCTGTGCAATCGTGGTGATGGACCGAAGCTGTGAGCCAGTTCTGCTTCTGAAGAGGGATCTGACCCAGCCATTTTCATTAAACAAAGCTTAGTCTTTGAGGGGGGGAAGAATAGCGCACAACCTTGGCCAGCAAGATTGACCAAAACCAAGTGGCCAATAAGTCAGCTCTTACCTGCTTTGCAAACTAAAACAGAGAGCCCAGGGGCAGCCAGCTTGGAGCGTAGCATAAGGCCTTTTGTCATATCCTATCTGTCACTGACTTGAGAGAATGTTCATTCCATCAAAAGACTACATGAAAAGAAAAGGTTCTCTCTCCCTCTGGTCCTGGAGCTTGGCGAGGCTCTGCAAGTTGCTCCTGCCCAGAGAGCTCCCTCCAGTAGCTTTGTTCTTTCCACTGCAATCCTTTCAGTCCGACACAAGTGACAGCTCCCCTACCGTGCAAACAGCAGGGAAAATAGTGGACTGAGAGAAGGGGGAGGCCACCATGGGGAAGCGCCTCTTCAGAAGCTGATGTCTGCCCCATGTCTAGTTAAACTAACCACTGTCCTACGGTACAGGGTTAGTTTTTTAATGATTATTCAAGCAAATGGGGAGCTAATTCCATAATACTGAGTGGGAAATGAGACACAGTTTTTTGTTTGTTTGTTTTAGTTGTGTTCTACATTTAAAGATGCTCATAGGGTGATGGTGTGAGTGGGGGAAGCTGGAGCCAGAGTAGCTCAGCTAGGCTTCAGGAAGTGCGAACAGCTTACCCCAGGGCTCAAAGCCTGTTAGAACCCAGCATGAAGCCTGAGGCCAAAGTTCCTTCCAGCTTGGGAAACCTAAATCAAGATCCAACCACGTTTGAGCTTCACAGGGGCTCTAGTTCCCTGAAACTCACATGAGATTCTAGGTGTGTACGCTTTGTGTATGTTTGGACCTGTGTGAGCGAGGAACCCATAGGTTTGGTTTTTGTTTTGCTGTTGTTATTGTAGTTGGTTGGTTGGTTGTTTTGTTTTTTTCCAGACGTTTCTCTGTGTGTAGTAGCCCTGGCTGGTCTCAAACTCAAGAGATCCACCTGCCTCTGTCTCCTGAGCGCTGGGACTAAAGACGTGTGCTACTATTGCACAGCAAGTTTGTTCTTGTTTTTTTTTTTTTTTAATCAGCTTTTCAATGAGGAATCATAGACTAATGGCTTCTATAAGATATCTGAAGATGTGCTCAACAGGATATATATTTGACGGATGCAATGCTTTGTGGAAGTTAGTGACAGATGCTGGGTTGAGCTAAAGACCAAAGTGGTGAAGATGTTTAAGTCCTTATACTGTGGTGGGCAGACACAAAGGGGATGTTTAAGGTTTTACCTGTAGGAAATAAAACAATAGATGACTGTCTAAATGAAATGTTAGTAGCTGGGCGGTGGTGGCACGCCTTTAATCCCAGCACTCAGGAGGCAGAAGCAGATAGATCTCTGGGAGTTCGAGGCCAGCCTGGTCTACAGTATGAGTTTGAGGACAGTCTCCAAAGCTACAGAGAAACCCTGTCTCAAAAAAACAAAAATAAATAAATAAATAAATAAATAAATGGAAGGAAGGAAGAAGGAAGGAAGGAAGGAAGGAAGGAAGGAAGGAAGGAAGGAAGGAAGGAAGGAAGGCAGGCTAGTGACAAATCCTATCCACAGGGATAAAGACACTAAAATAACACATGGGGTAGACTTGTACCTCAGTTGTTAGGAATATATGCTTAGCACCCTTGAAGCCTTCGTTCACGTTCCAGCTCCAATCTCTCCTTCCCTTAGCTCCCCAAGGACACCATGAAACTACAGAATATTTGAAATCATAAGAATAAAAAGAGGGGCCGGGCGATGGTGGCGCACGCCTTTAATCCCAGCACTCGGGAGGCAGAGGCAGGTGGATCTCTTTGAGTTCGAGAGGCCTGTAGCCTGGTCTACAGAGCTAGTTCCAGGAGCTCCAAAGCTGCAGAGAAACCCTGTCTCGAAAAACCAAAAAGAAAAAAAGAATAAAAAGAGGGGCTGGAAAGATAGCTCAGGAGTTATGGGCACTTGTTGAGCAATCAAGAGAACTGAAATCAGATCCCAGAACCCACAGAACAAGCCAGGTGTCTCCCAAATACCTGTAGCCTCAGCTCTGATGGATCCAATGCCACCTGTGGCCTCCTCGTGAGTTGAGGTATGCATACACCTGCACATAGACCAGACAGACAGACAGACAGACAGACAGACACACACACACCCCTCATAAACTAGATCTAAAACAGGGAGTAAACCCAGGGACCGAGGATGTGGTGCAGAAGTAGAGTGCTGGCCCACCGTGCACAGAGCTCCAGCTCTGAGTTTAATTCCCAAGCGCTGTGGAGGATGAGGGCAGTAACACAGGAACAACAGTAATACAAGAATAATTAAGGGCCAGGGGAGACCGCACACATCTCTATTCCCAGCTCTGAGAAGGCTGAGCCCAAAGGATTCCAAGTTTGAGGTCAGCCAGGATTACTTGAGAGCCTTCCTCACAAAACAAAACAAACAAGCAAAACTCCTAATAAACACAGAGGTTTAAAAAAAAAAAAAAAAGATTAGCTTTTTTTTGGGGGGAGGGGCATCATGGCTACCCTCCGGCCTCTGGTGAAGCCCAAGATTGTCAAAAAGAGGACCAAGAAGTCCACCCAGCACCAGTCAGACCGATTTGTTAAGATTAAGTGAAACTGGCGGAAGCCCAGAGGTACTGATTGACAACAGGGTGCGGAGAAGGGTCAAGGGCCAGATCCTAATGCCCAACATTGGTATGGGAGCAACAAGAAATTCAAGCATATGCTGCCTAGCGGCTTCCAGAAGTTTCTGGTCCACAGCATCAAGGAGCAGGAGGTGCTGCTGATTTGCACAAGCCTTACTGTGCTGAGATTGCTCACAGTGTTTCCTCCTAGAACCGAAAACCATCGTGGAAAGAACAGCGCAGCCGGCCATCAGAGTCACCAGCCCCAACGCCAGGCTGCGCAGCGAAGAGAATGAGTAGATGGCTTGTGTGCATGTTTTATCTGTGTTTAAATAAAACCACAAAAACTGCAAAAAAAAAAAAAAAAAAAAGAATAAAGACAATATTGTGGTAAGGATGAAGGAGTTAAAAGATAATGAATAGGGGCTGGAGAGATGGCTCAGTGGTTAAGAGCACTGACTGCTCTTCCAGAGGTCCTGAGTTCAATTCCCAGCAACCACATGGTGGCTCACAGCCATCTATAATGAGACCTGGCGCCCCCTTCTGGTTTGTGGGCACACACTGAAGGGATGCTGTACACATAATAAATAAATAAATAAATAAATAAAAAGATAATGAATAGGGAATGGCATTGCACGGTCAGAAGTTTTCCCTGTTCATACAGGTTTGTAAGAATAAGCTGCAGAGCCGGGCGGTGGTGGCGCACGCCTTTAATCCCAGCACTCGGGAGGCAGAGGCAGGCGGATCTCTGTGAGTTTGAGACCAGCCTGGTCTACAGAGCTAGTTCCAGGACAGGCTCCAAAGCCACAGAGAAACCCTGTCTCAAAAAATCAAAAAAAAAAAAAAAAAAGAATAAGCTGCAGAGGTTCATTGAAAATATTATGGAAAGTAGGAAAGCTGTTTAACAATATTTTATCTATGATTCCCTTTTCTTTTTAGAAGACCATACCTAACCTATAGTGCACAGAAGTTCTGTAAAGACAGCATTGTGAGGTAGCAGTGACTTTAGTAAGGACATAGTATGACAGAGACATAGTAAAGCCAAATAGTTTAATCCCTGGAACCTGTGGATATCACCTCACATGAAAAAGGTTTTGCTGGAGTGTTTAAGGAATCTGACTCATGGAAATCATCCTAGATTATACAGGCGGACGCGGGAGGCAGAGGCAAGTGGATCACTATGAGTTCAAGGCTAGCCTGATCTGCATTCTGACTTCCTGGCTGGCTAGAGCTACACAGGTAAGATCCAGTCTCAAAAAACAAAAAGAAACAGCAACAAAACTGTTAGGGGTGCTCAGGATTGACAAAGCACAGAAGAGGAGAAAGCACAGAGGTATGCAAAGCCATGTGGTCATGATCAGGGCTCAGGAATGTCACTGCCACCAGCTTCTGACTTTCTGCCACACTAGACTTTCTGGCAGCATCTTGCTAACATCCATTTGACCCAGTGATACTGATGCTGACATCTGGCCTGCAGAAGAACACACTCTTTTGTTTTAGTTTTTTGAAACAAGGGCTCACATAGCTCAGGTTGGCCTCCAACTCCCCATATAGCCAGGATGGCCATTAATTTCCATTTTTCTTTCTGCCTCCATCTCCCAAGTAAGATTATAGACGTGCACCACCACAGACACTTCATTTCTGTTGTTTATTTCATCACTGCTGTTTTAAGCAGCAGAATTTGTGTTGCTTTATTATAGCCAGAAGAAATTAACAGGGGTGCTGATTCAATATTTCCAAAAATTGTAAATGCGCATACCAGTTTAGCTCCAGTGACATTTTTAGAAAAAGAATCTGTCTGTGATTCTGATGACAAAGGGTAGCTAAGGAGAAAATATCACACAAAATGTATTTATTATTGAGCTGGAGAGATGGCTCACTGGTTTAAAAGCACTACTCTGTCAGAGGACCCGGGTTCAGTTCCCAGCATCCACAATGTGGCTCAAAACCATCTGAAGTCCAGTCCCTGGGGACTCAACACGCCCTTCCGGTCTCTGTGCGCACCAGGCATGAACATGAAACACAGACATGCATGCAGGTAAAACACCTACATACATTAAAAAAAAAACCTTTAAATCAAGACAAGTACTGTAATATCCAGTTTTTTTTTTAAATATACAACTTAAGGAACAGATTGGAAGTTACAGAAGCAGGATTAAGAAATAATAATTCATTTGGCTCCCAGACAAGCCCTCTTTCTATTGTACTATCTGCTTTATTGCGGCATTAATCCTCCCATTCTCAAAAGCGGACTGAGCTCTATCAAGATAGACTGAATATGTGCCGTGCTCACCACTGCATCTGGCAAGCAGTCATTGTTTGTTAGATGAATAAATGGAACAGATAAGGCATACAAAGAGTAAGCAATATTGCCAAGATCACGCAGCCACTGTATGACAGGGTCATGTCCCCAATTCAAATTCTATACACTGTGAGATCCAACAGCAAGCCAGGCATGATGGCACATGCTTGTAGTCTCAGGGAAGGGAAGCTGAGGCAGGGGACTCACCATGATCTCGAAAGCCTGAACTACACAGTGAGTTCCATGACAACCTGGGCTATATACCAAGACCTTGTCTCGAAAACCAAATCAAACCAAAACAAAGTAGCCAGCACATTAGTGTGTGTGATTTTTGAGCAGGTACGGGTAGGGTTATGGGGAGTGGGAAAGATGGTGGAAATAACAGAAGAGGGAAGTGTTTGTGTGTTTATGTGTGTGTGCGCATGCATGCACACATGTGTGTGCCTAGACGCTGAGATCCAACACTGGGGGAGGAAAATCTAAGAAGACAGCAGTGGAGATGGTGAGGAGCCTGGAGCCGTCGGGAAGAAGATGAAGGACGTGAAGCGAAGATGACATGGGAGGTTTTGCCAGATGAAAGAGCGATCTGGACAGCGACCAAAGTAAATCATATTCAGGGCAACAGAACCATCCCCTGACTATCATGCCATTAGTCACAAGGGTATATGGGTCCATGCCAATGGAAGCTTTGCCTATTAATTGAAGCAGAATAAGTGGTTCCATGTGGTGAAGGACTTGGAGCCAAATCAGCAGAGAGCCAAATTATCCTACAGCACTAGCCGGACACCCAGACTGGAAAGGAGAAACTCAATAAGAAGAAGACCGTGGTGGGAGGTGGGGAGACTGAAAGAGAGGCTCACCGCAGAATCTGAATCTGACTGGCTTCTCTTTGTCAGTGCAAGCCCTTTGTTCCCTCATCCTTTCTAAGGAAACTAAAATGATTTTCCAGGCACCCAGTTTAGACGCCAAACCGGAGACTCTTCAGGGCAGAGAAGCACAGGCGAGAAAAGAGGGGACATTTCTCTATAATGTTCACCAAATGCCTTCTCATTTCCAAGAGGAGCTCTTCAGAATTAGGGTAACGACTGGCTACAACTACACCCCGAGGCAGGATGTTTCCTTCGGAACTGAACTGACGTAAAAGACCAGAAGCAGCAGGATATGGCTGAAGGCATTCTATCCGTATCCTCGTTAAACCCAGGAAGCTGTCTGGGAAGTAACTATGGTGGCTCACGAGTTTCAGAAATATGTCCTCTTGTATCTCCAGCGCCTTACAGAGTCCTGGCCACGGCTGAAGTTCAAAGTGGCTCAAGAGTGCAGGGAAATGAATAGTAAGGGAACCATCAGACATGCAGCTAAGTCGAGCTGAACATCTGTTTCCATTGAAATCTTTGCTTTTTATAAAGATACAAATATTTAAGAGTAGGAGAAAATGACACGTGTTCTTAAGGAAGAGCTAAGTAGAAAATCTGAGCCAACAATCATTTTAAGTGCCCATTGTGTTGTCAGGTGCAGAATCGTAATTAATCCATAGCATAACCCTTGAAGAAACTGTTGGTCCGTGAGGTTATGAGTCCCTTCCCCCAAAGACAGCGCTGCAAGTGACAGGTCTCCAAAGCCTGTTCGTGCTGTTTCCACTACAGCTTCCTCAAGAAGGAAGGGGAGAGGGAGGGAAGGAGGGAAGGAAGGAGGGAGGGAGGGAGGGAAGGAGGGAGGGAGGGAGGGACAGCAGCCAGAGCTAGAGGAGGAGGAGGAAAAGAAGAAGGCCGTGCAACTTTTCTCCTATTAAAATAGAAAAGGATCCCGTTGCTTTCAGTCCAAGGAGGTCCCGATCAAGCAAACAGAAGTAATGTGTTTGAAATTCCAGACTTAAAGTCTGAGTCACACACCCTTCGCTGGGTGTTCCTTGTCCCTTCAACTCTGAATTTGGGACCAGAATTCTGACAGGAAATTGGTTAACAGTGCTTAAACAAAAACAACAAAGAAAATCCTCACATCCCTCTTCCCAGAAATTAGGCATCTTTAAGCTGGAGGTTTCTTAGCAAAACAGGGTTGCTGCCTGGCTCGCTTCCACAGAATTTAGCACTGAGAGAGCCAAGGCCTGAGATTTATCCTCAATTCCTGGGCAGGGGCCAGGAACACAGAGCCAGACAGACAGAGGCCCGAGTTGTGAGGCTCTAAACTGAAAGACACTAAAGAGAGGCACAGGAAGCTGGCACGGCCTCAATGGTGTGGGTCCAGATTCAAAGAAGAGATTCATGTGAGTGACTTTTGAAAGCACTACCCCATTCTCCAGCAGATCTGAAGTCGCGATGGAAATCTCCTGGGTGGGGTGGGGAGGATATGTACGTGAAGAATTACAAAGTCAGGGTTAAGGAGCCGGAGTACGGGAATTGCCGAAATCGGAGAGGAATGAAGGACTGGGTAGGATGAGAAGTGCCCGGGGTCTGAGATAAAGGACGGGATTCCACACAATAGGGGCCGGTTCTCAACGGGAGAAGGCCGTTAAAACCTTAACCCTTCAGGAGTTCTGCGGCTGACAGAAAAAGTTGAAAAGAAAAGAGGGTAATGTCTGAAAAAAGAAAGGAGTCCTATTCTCTCTCTCTCTCTCTCTCTCTCTCTCTCTCTCTCTCTCTCTCTCTCTCTCTCTCTCTCTCTCTCTCTCTGTGTGTGTGTGTGTGTGTGTGTCTCGTCTGTGTGTCTGTGTCCAGAAGGAAACTCCCCAAAAGGAAATGCATGCATGCGAGGGCTGGACGCCAAGCGGAGCCACCGTGAGGACAGTGGAGCCAGCCTCCTGCCTAGAGCGTGTCCCGCAGGAGGCCATCCCCCCATACTCACCTCGGCCATAGCCCTGCGTGTGCTTGGCGAAGCTCCTCACCACCGCCTCCACGGCCTCGCGCAGCACGGCAGGGCTCCCCGAAGCGCCGGGGGGCAGGGGCAGCCCGGGGGCCCCAGCCAGGAGCAACGGCGGCGGGGGCGGGGCGGGGGGCGGCGGGGCGGGCGGCGGGCCCGCGGGGGGTGTGGCGGCGCCAGTCGGTGCCCCGGTCACCCCCGGCCGCAGCGCTCGCAGAGTGCCTCTCCCGCCGACACCTACGCCGGGCTGCAGCCGCTGTGCTCGCATCGTCTCCATCCCGGCCGACCGCAGAGCTGGACCCAGCAGCTTGCCAGCCTGGCGAGCTAACGGTCCCAGCTACCCCAGTGAGCAAGAGCCGAGGGACTGAGGGCGGTGCCGGGGTCCAGCTGTCAGTCAAGAGCAGGCGGGGACGAGCCAGATGCTATGCCAATCACTGGTGGAGAGGGAGGGAAGGGGAGGGCCCCTGCGCCACCTTAGGCAAATGATTGAGGAAGGCGGAGGCTGCGGGAGCCAATTGCAAAGAGAAAAGGCGTTACAGTGTAAGAGGGAGCGCTTCGGAGCATCTTTGGGAATCCTGTGGTAAACGCTAGAAATCCGGCCAGACCCCTGGGGCGGGGCTAGAAGGAAAAATAGGCCTGGATGCAAGGCTGAGTAGACTTATAACTGGAAAGGGTTCTTAGAGCTCATTTGTCAGGTCACACCACTTTCTAGATGAAGATGAGTTTCAAAGAAGGGATACGACTCTAAGGTCATATACTATTGGTGGTGAAGCTAAAATGGAGTATGCCGCTGACTTTTAGGAGAGCATGCTATGTGGTATACTTCAGTGCACTGTCTGAACTGCAAGCATAAACCAGGCTTTAATATTTTATGAACAAGGAAAGTGATGCTCAGGAAGGCTAGATATTCTGCCCCAAATCAAATAGCTAGACGGTTAGGGTGGTTCGGACCTAAGTGTACTGACCCAAGTGTTTTCATCTTTTCACTGTGCAACATTTAGGGATGGTTTTCTGACTTCAGCTACTCACTAAGGGAGTGAGAGAAAGTAGAGTCTGTTCATCACTGTACCGAAAGAGAGCTAGAATACATGCAGAAACCTATCAAACTGAGAAAGTCAGGACATAGATCAGAGGGGGGAACTTTGTTCATAGAACTCCTCAGGCTGAGTTCCAACTTTTGTCCCCACAGACGCTCATGTGCTCACACTATAACACGCTTTTGCTGATTGACTATCATTCCTTTTTTTCCCCTTGGGTGAAGTTACTAGCCCTACCCTCTCTCCTAGGGTGGCTCAGAGATTAAACATGGAGGTGAAAACGGACGAGGCACACTGGGTGAAATGAAATCAACCCCTGTGTTTATAAAAAAAAAAAAGCAAAATAAAAAAGTCAATAAGTAAGAAGTCATATCTGCTTACGTGGGGGGGGGAATCTCTGTATGAATAAATCATTAAAAGTCAGGTATGGGGAAGCTAGAGGGAAGGCCTGTCACATGCCTTAAAACCTTTACTTGCTGGGCTGGAGGAGAGATGGCTCAGTGGTTAAGAGCATTGCCTGCTCTTCCAAAGGTCCTGAGTTCAATTCCCAGCAACCACATGGTGGCTCATAACCATCTGTAATGAGGTCTGGTGCCTTCTTCTGGCCTGCAGACATACACACAGATAGAATATTGTATACATAACAAATAAATAAATATTAAAAAAAAACCCTTTACTTGCCTTTTCTTCTACAATCACAATTGGTCGTTGGGCTCCTGGAAAGCAGATAGCTGTAACATCCAGATACCATCCCGGGTAGTTGTGGCTGTTGGTTAGCATCTCCCCCATCCCTCTCCTCTTCCCCCTACCCCATCCCTTCAGGCGGTAGTGACAGAACAGAGACTTCGGAACACATTTATTTGACATGTCAAGTGGCAAGGGGGGCTGGCTTAGGCTTACTCCCCACTTCTAGCTGTAGGGGTGTTCATAAGCTCAGACACACAGAAGATCAGCTTCGAGCCCATGACCCACCCCCTGGAGTAAACAAGACAATCTGTAGTGGTGTGTGTTTTGGGGGGTGGGGTGCAGGGTGGGAATAAAAAGCAAGTTGAGAGCATGGAAGGCAGCAACAGAACCGAGACTGGGCGCTGTTGCGGGAACCCTAAGAAAAGTGAAGACATCCTGAAAAGCGGATGGAAGCCGGGTGTGAGCAAGGAGCCAGGCATGGAGAAGCAAGACCTGCAGAATGGGGAGAGAGATTCATGAAGAGAAAGCAGAGTATGCGAAAGTATGATAGGCCACGTTTCAGGGCATACATAGAAAGCAAGGGATCGCTTTTCCAGGAGAGCAAAGATACAGGAGACCATCCTTAAGTGGGGGCTCCCTGCTGCTTCTGAACAAATGCCAGTGAGTCTGGGACCCTAGCACATGTGGTCCTCTGTTGGTGTGCTGTGCCTCTGGGCACCCAAGTAATCCCGTGTGCGTGTGAAAAGACCAGGACACGAATGCGTGGTTCTATACGCCCAGTAAACACAGTATTTATCCTTCCTCGCTAGTGAGTGTACTGTGCTTGTGGACACATGCTTACCCATGTGTGCGTGCACAGTGCCGTGAGCACATGCAAGAGATCCCGTGTCTGAGGTATCAGCTGGTTCTCCCGCCATGGGGCCTGACCCTCCCCCTCCTTGGTGGCTCTCACTTCTCTCAGCGCCCCGGTTCCCCTGGCCCGCCTAGACTCTGGAAACCCCCTAGCAGGCGAATCTGCTCAGTCTGCATGGAGTGGCGTCTCACCAACTTGCGCTTGGTCCTGGGAGACCCTGGTGCCCCAGAATGAGGAGGGGCAGGCAGTGAGGGTGCCCGACCTCCGGGTTGGGGACGAATGTCGGGGATGGGAGGGTGGGGGCTGACGTTTAGGGGAGGCAAGAAACCAGGTCGCGTTTGCGAGATGTGGTCCAGGAGCAGGGTCCCGGAACCCCTGCGTTCCAGCAGCCCGGGACTCCGCCTCCGTCCGCTCAGCGGGGATACAGCCCCGGGCAGACTCTCTTGGGACTGGCGCGGAGAAGAAACTGAGCCCGCTGGAGGGAGGGTCAGCGGAGAGGCGCTGTACCGCCGGCGCTCCAGGGATAAGCGGCTGCACTCGGGTGAGTCAGGGCAAAAATGTCCAGGGGTATCGAGCTCCACGGACTCCATGCGGCTCAGTTTTTGCCTTAGCCCTGCAGGAAGACCAGACTCCTGAGCCTCGGGCGCTGTGTTTCGGCGCGAGAGAGGACCCCCGCCTGTCACTTTCTCCGCCCATGGGGGCGGGTCCTCCGGGCCTTCGGTGCTGTGACGCCGGGAAAGACGCGGTCTACCGGTTAGGGTCAGGCCATTAAATTCAGCGGCCAGGCGCTCCATCCCCGGCCTCCCTTCGGCAGGAGGGACCGGTTGAGGAGGAGCCACAAGGCCCCAGGGCTCAGAGTTGAGCCTTTTGAGTGGTTTTGGAGGATGTCGAGGCGGCTTGGGGAGAGGCTCGGAAGGGGAAGGGTCGTCAGGGGGCTTAGGAACAGGAAATTCAAATATGTCTCTTTTCTCCTCTTCTTCCTGGGCGCGAGGGGATAACAAGCTCCGTCCTCCTCCTGCAGTTTGCAGCTGGACTTCAGAAGGCGACGTGCAGACCCCTGGACTAGGAGGAGCGGGTGCAGGATCCTCTACCCCCGGGGACGGTGGGGAATTGAGATACTGCCTGGTCTTCTTGGTGCCCGAGGGCGAGGTATCCGTGGTTATGATGATGACCTCCGTGCCCTTGGCCTTGCAGGCGTCCAGCAGCGTGGCAAGGGTCTCACGGTCCCCGCGGTCCAGGGCGTGGACAAGCGCCGAAGCGCCAGCGTGATCTCGGACTGAGGGGTCTGCGCCGTGGGCAAGAAGCAGAGAGGCCACTGCGGCTCCCCCACCCCCGGCGCAAGCGTGCATGAGCGCGGTGCGTCCTAAACGGTCTGCGATGTTGGGGTCCGCGCCTTGCTCCAGGAGGTAGCGTACCATGCGTGCCTTGTTCTGAGGGTCATCGTAGCGGGCCCTGCAGGCCGCCATTAGCGCAGTTTCCCCCTGGGCATCACCCTCATTCACGTAGGCTCCTCCCTCCAGAAGCAAACGGGCCAAGCGAAGCTTACCCTGACCCACCGCCCGAAGAAGAGCGTGGCCCTCGGTGTGTAGCATAGCTGCGGCTCGGGCGAAAGCACCGATGGAGCCGGGAATGGGACCTGCCGAAGATGGCTAGGAATGTGGGGGTGGTGGTTGGGAGAGGCCTGAGGTCTTGGTGGTAAAGCCTAGCCCTGTAAAAAAGAGGATAGAGAGAGCTTATTGATAGGTTCGGCAGGGAAACTGAGGCACTGATGAAGATGCCTGGTGTATGACATGAGTGATTAATATGATCTCCAATGCAGTCCTTACTCTTGACTCCTGCCTTTGAGCCCCTCCCCCCCAGCGCATGCCAGAAGAGGTGGGAAGGGTGCATCCGCACTGAAGGATGAGGGCTCGTGCAAATACGTACATGCACGCGCAGAGATATTCGCACCCCCCCATTCGCACCCCACGGCTTATCAGACCTTTCCAACATCCCCCTTTTCTTATCCACACTTGGAATCCCCCTCTCTAGGATACTGAACGCCACCCACCCACACACATGCACCCGTACAGTCATACCCATATTTCTATTCCTAACCTCTTTTAGATTGCCACATCCCCAAAAATTGAGTGGGGGGAAGGAAGCAGCTTGCAATTGGGACCTAAAGGGGTGGAGGAAGAATTAGGGATTCTTTTGCCCCTGTTATGTTCCTCATCGCTCCTTGTTCTTCCCCCTCCCAGGCTGTACCCCCAAATAGATACCTGAATGTCCGCATAATCTTTGCCTGGCCAGGATTGAGGCCCGGGCCATGGGGACCTCCGGGGTGGAGGAGCCGGGTACCTGGGGGCCCACATGGTGTGGGGGGGCACCCGGATTCCCTTGGTGTCAGTATCTGCGCCCCAGCGCTGGATCCTGGTCCCTCCTCCCGGTGCGCCCCGGGCACAGCGCCGGCTCCGGAGGAGAGAAGAGGGGGGGGTGGGGGGCGGAGCTCTGCTGTGCTATTTATAGCCCAGTCTCTGCGGGTGGGGGCGTCCGGCACCAAGCGGCTCCCCACCCCCATGCGCACACACATAAGCCAAAAAAGAAAAAAAGAAAGAAAAAAAAAAACAGTGCCTCCAATCTTGACTTCCCTTTCTTAACCCACCTCCCCCAACCCCAACAAACCTAAGCGCTCCTTAGGGGACTCTCCTGCGACCCATTCAGGAAGCATTCCGATTCTGATTCTTCGTTGAGCTTCAGCAGATCTCCATGAGCTCCTGTATGCCAGACCTGACTGCCACACACGGCATATGGCACTGTGCAGAGGACTGGAGGGAGGCGGATGAGATCTGCAGCGGCGTCCACACAGATCAGAAAGAGGCAGGAGATGTGGCTCCCTTCCCGCAGTTTAAATATCAGGGAGAGTATAGCCTCTGGAATCAGACAGCAATATATCCCCGCTGCACCTCTCTCAAACATCACCACAGAGACACTTAGATCTCAGTTCCCGTGGGCCCCTTAGGGATGTGAGGAAGGTAGCTAGCTAGCTCTCTCAGGGCATGTTTTAGGGCAAGGGGGCACTCTCAGATTCCTTTCCCCCTGTATTTTAAGGGGTGTCCACAGGAGAGAGGAAAAGGGCAGAGCAATGGCTGAACCCTGTTACACGGGCGCCCTCATTATAGCTCTACTCCACTAGACTCATTTTTCCATCTCGCTTGAAGGTCCCTGCCTGAATCACTCCTTGTCTCTTCCTATCTGTTGCTCTCACTGCCTCTGCCTCTCCGTGCCACCTGCCCTGTCTCCATGGTTACCAAGGTTTCCATCTGCATATTTTAGGAATGAGTTTGTGTCCAGTTGGAAGGTACCAAGGGAAGTGGGGGCACTGGATAGGTTCTAAGGCTTTGGAAAGCTTTCCAAGGATCCTAGAGAATTAAAATGGCGGAGGCCACCATATACATATACAAAAAACGTTACTGGGTGAGGAGGAGAAATACTTGTAGGGAAAACAGCCGCTTATACAAGCTATTGATGTGTGCCGGGCATTCTGTAGTGCATACATCTCCAGCCCCACAACTCTATAAGGTGGGAACAATCGTCTTCTTGCAGCATATGTAATGAGGTTAAGCAAGTTTCCCCCAAAATTTCACAACTATTTTTGTACTAGTCCCAAAACTGGGCACTTGACACTACACTCACATACAGTTTCCCAGTCTAGAGGCCATTTTCTCTGACATCTGGCATATTCTTGTTGACTACTAACTTTCTCTTCCATCCTGAAGCATGACTTCCCCCTCACCTTACCAAGGGGCTTTAAAGGCCCTTGGGAAATACAGAAAGAAAACCCCACTGGGTTCCTGCCTTCTCTCCCCAGCGACTTCTCTGATCCCCAAGCCCCCTCCCACTTCTCAGACACAGTTCCAATCCACGGTGGGTGAATGAAGGGGGCATTCTTGGGCTGAGTTTGGTAGCACACCGTAATAACAGAGGCAAGAGTAGACTTGAGTTCAAGTCTCATGAGTTCAAGGCCAGCCTAGGCTGGGTAACCAGACCGTCTTTTTAAAAAAAAATTTTTTTAAAAGTATTTATTGGTTGGTGCTGGAGACTGCGCAGGATTAAAGAGTGGGTCGGAAAGTGGGGGAGTGGGGTGGCGCGCAGGGCCAGGAGCGGGCGCCAGAGGCGCTAGAGCTGGAGTCTTGGCGGTTGGGCGCCTCCAGGCGGGTGCTGGGAACAAGCTGGGGAGCATAGAGAGCAGTGTGGTCTCTCCAACCAGGAGGCCATTTCCCAGCAGCGGCTCTCCTCATCTGCCTGGATGAGCTCTGAGCACCAGGTCGTCTTGGCCGACTCCTGCCGTCCAGGCGGTTCCGTCCTGGCTGAGGTGGAGACTGCAGCCCCAGATCTCAGCGCGCCCCACTTCCCAAGCCTCAGTTCCGGTTAGGCTCGCTCCGCACCCCGCCTCCTCGCCTCCCCCTCCTCCGCTGGCCAAGATTGGCCGGGGAACCCACCAATGGAGAGCTCGGGGAGGCGGGCCTAGGACGCGGGCTGGAGGAAGAAAAGCGAATTTCAAGTTGGCCGCTGCGTGGGCCCCGAGTGGGGGTGGGACGGCAGGTAAGGCTTTGACTTGGTGACTCTGACCCGGTTTGGTCCGCTGCTTCCCGAATGGTCCTCCGTGGCCGACAGCAAGACAGACAACGCTCTCTGTCAGCCTGTCGGGCCAGCCCCCTTCTGGATCCCTGCCCTTTCTCCCGGGCTCCCATTGCTGTGTTGACTGTACATCGGGGAGAGGCAGGGCTTGCTGTCGTGTCTGGGACAGATATTAAAGCAGAAGGCGAGGAAGGCTCATTCTTGTAGCTCAGACTCTGTTATGGTACCAGCCTCTCCCGCATCTGTTACCATTAGCCCCCTGTCAAGAGCCTGACAGACTCCTGTTAGCTACCAAGTCAGGCGAAAACGCTACCCCCTACCCACCGCCTTCCTGGACTGCCTTTCTTAAGAATTAATTGATCCCCAGCCTGACACTGCCTGATTAGCACTATTGGAATCTCTTTGATTTTAAAAACAATATTATTTGTGTGTAGGGGTGCGCGCCACTGCTTGCGCACGGAGGTCAGAGGACAATGTGAGCGAGTCAGTTTTCCTAGCCACTTGGCAGCTCTTGCATTTAACCATTTCGATGCGGCTCACGCTCCCCCTCCATCCCTCCCATCCTTTTTATTGGCAGACTCCCGTGTGTTGGGATTACAGGTTCTCTTTTTAAGTTTCTATTCTTTTGAACGGAAGGTTTAGTGGGACAGATTGAGGTACTTAATACGTTGTGCTCAATAAGCGTTAATTGAATGGAATTGATTTGTGGGAACCAGTGCTCTTGTCAAGGAGGACGAATTTAAACTCCTAATATAATTAGGGAACAATAGAAGACAACGTAGTATATAATTAAGGGCCTTTAAATTGGTGGTTTCTCGCATTAATGTTTTATAATTACTCTCAGACCAGAGAAGGCAAACAGCAAAAGGAGCGAGAAGGCTTTCTGACTCACAAGGTCTCAAGTGTGGAAGGTCTGTAGTCATTTGTTGAAACAACAGCTACTTACGGAGCACCTACAGCATGCCAGACATAATGCTAGACAATGAAGACCATGGTGACCCTCGGCTAAAATCTGTTCAATAAATGGTTATTTAGTGACTGAGAAAAAAATTTCTTTGAGACAGGTTCTTGCTATGCAGCGCAAGAAGCTTGGTTTCCAACTTATGATTCTCCTGCCTCAGCTTTTTTGGAAGGCTGCGATAATAGACTTGCACCACTACACCACAAATTTGAAAAAAAAAAAGTTAACTCTGAAGAGTAAGTTTAGCCTTACAGATGCTAAGCATCGACTCTCCCCCTGAGCTAAACCCCACCCCGTGCCAGCATCTTAAAAGAATTCATGAGTTCTTTTCAGGTTATTCCACTATTTAATTTATTCTTTAGAATTGTTCGACTTAGATTTATCATTAGTGGGGGCAGGTGGAGTGTGTGCTGCGGCACATCTGTGGAGGTCTGAGGAATGAAGTGTGTTCTCCACTTTCATTATAACACAGGAAGCACCAACGTCATACTTTTTTTGTTTGTTTGTTTGTTTGTTTGTTTGTTTTTCTCTGTGGTTTTGGAGCCTGTCCTGGAACTAGCTCTTGTAGACCAGACTGGTCTCGAACTCACAGAGATCCGCCTGCCTCTGCTTCCCGAGTGCTGGGATTAAAGGCATGCGCCACCACTGCCCGGCCCGTCATACTTTTTTTTTTTTAAATGTGTGTGGGTGTTTTGTCTGCATGTCTGTCTGTGTAGTGTGTGTATGCAGTGCCTGCAGAATCCAAAAGAAAGCATCAGATCCCCTGGAGCTGGAGTTACAGACAGTTGTGAGCCTCCATGTGGGTGCTGGAAATGGGACCAGGGTCCTAGAGAAGACTAACCATGCTCTTAACCACTGAGCCATCACTCCAGCCCTCCCGCTTAGTCTGGCCCCAAACTCACTGTAAAAAGATGAACTCAAACATCTGAATGACAGGCTTGGCCCATGGCTTTGCGCTAAGCAAGTTTTTATTTATTTATTTTTACTAAGGATTGAATTGACGACCTCATAAATTGCTAGGTAAGGGTATAGCACCCTCCTCTGCATTCTTCTTGTTCGTGTCTGCATAGATGTTTTTGCACCACTTGTGTGCCTGACTTTCAGAGGGCAGGAAAGGCTATTGAATTCCCTGGGACTGGAGTTACAGGACTGTTGTGAGTCACTGTTTAGGTTCTGGGAATCTAATCCCAGGTCCTCTGAAAGAGCAGCCAGTGCTGTTATCTACTGAGCCATCTCTCCAGCCCTCCCCTGCATTAAAAACAAAACATCCTTTTTTACTTGTTAATTGTAGGACATACATTTATTCCATACAACTCGCAAACACACGGTAAAATAAGGAAAGTGTGCATTATTTACTGATTAGTATTTTACAATCTCAAATTTTATTATCATTGTATCTATACACACGGGCCACAACATGCATGTTGAGATCAGAACACAGCTTTGTGAGGTTGTTACTGTTTCACTTTTATGTGGTTCCAGGGATTGAACTCAGGTCCTTAGACTTGCATTATCATGCAGCAAGTGCCTTTCCCTGACGAGGCAGCTTTCCTGCCCCTGTTACTAGTATCTTGATATATAGCCTCAGTTTATTCTGTATGTATGCATATATTTCTATGTTTTATAAGTAAATAGGGCCACAAAATAAATTCAATGTTATACCAAGAATGGAAATACAAAAAGAAAATAACAGGTAAACATGGTTTTATATCATACTCCCCTCGCCCTTCACACTACATATTAGCAACCTCTTTCCTGTATATAACTTGAAGTTATGACATTTATGATAAATGATAATACTCTAAAATGTTTTTTATAATTATTTTATTTTGTTCTTAGATTTATGTTATGTATACAGTGTTTTGCCCATATCCCTGCAGGCCAGAAGAGGGCACCAGATCTCATTAAGGATGGTTGTAAGCCACCATGTGCTTGCTGGGAATTGAACTCAGGACCACTAGAAGAGCAGTCAGTGCTCTTAACTGCTGAGCCATCTCTCCAGCCCCTCTAAAATGTTTTTTTTTTTAATAATCTATTATTAGACCAGTTACGTCATTTCAAACTTTGTTGTTTGAAACAAGGTCTTACTGTCTAGCCCAGGCTGGCTTGGAACTCCCTATATACCTTAGGCTGACCACTTCCTGCCTTAGCCTCTTGTGTGTAGGACTGTAGGTATGTGTCACCATGCCCAGTTTATGTCAGAACTGTTGCTGCCGTAAGTGGTTCTTTAACAAGCATTCTGTTACTTTTGTTGCAGACTATGTGATTATTAGGGCAGATTTTATATAGACTTTTCTGTCCCTCCAGCCAGTTCCCAAATAACCACACAGAGCTTTATTATTATAAATGTTTGGCTAATAGCTCAGGCTTGTTACTAGCTAACTATTACATTTTAAATTGACCCATATTTTTTTATCTATGCTCTTCCACGTGGCTCAGTACTTTTTCTCAGTACAACAAGTTCATCTCCTCTCCACATCTCCTTGAGATTCTGAGACCCTCCCCTGTTCTTCGTGCTCTCTGTTTGTCTGCACATCCCTGCCTAACTTCAACCTGTCCAGCTACTGGCCAGTCAGCTTCTTTATAACCTGCCAACAGTGGCAGAGATTCACACAGTGTAAAGGAATATTCCACTATTTTAACAGTAGGGTTTCTAGATTGAGAATAAAGACATTCAGAACCTTGAGAGGTTGTTTAATTTTTCCATGGAGGTTGCTTTTTACTGCTGTGCTACTTAGGGAGGAAAGGGTTTATTTGGTTTACATTTCCCAGTCACAGTCTATCATGAAGGAAGCAAAGGCAGGAACGTGGAGGCAGGAACTGAAGCAGAGGCCATGGAGGGGCGCGGCTGCCTGACTTGCTCTCCATGGCTTGCTCAGCTTCTTTTCTGTACAACCCAAGGCCACCCGCCCAGTGGTGACAATGCCCTGGGCCCTCCCACAAGAGTTAAGAAAATGTCCTCACAAACCTGTCCACAGGCCCATCTGATGGAATCATTTTCTCAATTAAGATTCCTTCTTCCCAGATGGTCCTAGCTTGTGTCAATTTGACAAAAAAACTAACCAGCATAGCCAAAGTCTGTCTGAGGGGAATCTCACCACAGCCTGACTATTATCATTTAAGCTTTTGTTAGTCCCTTTGTTAGGTAGGCAGTGGTTTTATTGGGCCGAGGAGATGGCTCAATCCATAAGAACTACTTTCATCTCAAGCTGGAAGCCTAGGTTTATGTCCCTGAACCCATGTAAAAGCAGGACTGCTGTGGTGGCCTGCAGTGCAATACCAGCTCTCCTGTGCTGAGATGGGAGGTAAAGATCAGAAAGTCCTACAGGAGCTCGCCGGCCAGCTATGCCAACAAGAAAGATCTTGCCTCTAAAGCAAAGCAGAGGGTGAAGACCACACTCAAAGCTGACCTCTGACCTCCACACACATCACAGCCCACAGGCACCTTCACACACAGACACATGCACATGCATACATTATACACACACACACAAATATATTTCTTTTAAATCGGGCTAGACAAACAGCTAGTGGTTAAGCAGGTATACTGCTCTCACAGAGGACCTGAGTTTATTTCCCAGCACCCATCTGTAACTCCCGGGGAATCTGACCCCTTTGGCCTCCGTGGGCACAGCACTCACGTGCACATAATTTAAACTAAATATAAATCTTGAAAGAAGGAGACCAGGCATGGTTTTAATTCCAGAACTTGGGAGGCAGAGGCAGGCAGATCTCTGTGGGTGTGGGGCCAGCCTGGCCTACATAGTTCAGGAACAATCATAGAGAGAGCCTGTGTGTAGAGTGAACCTGTCTCAGATTATATCTAGATCTAGATAGATAGATAGATAGATGATAGATAGATAGATGATAGATAGATAGATAGATAGATAGATAGATGCATTCTTTTGTCAATTTTCTGTTCATATTCTTTGCCCATTTTTTTTGTTGTTGTTTATTTGTTTTGAGGCAGGGTCTCATTATATAGGCCTGGCTGTCCTGGAACTCTGGCCTTGAACTCACAGAGATCTACCTGCCTCTGCCTCAAGTGCTAGAATTAAAGGTACTTGACACCTTGTCCAACCCTTCTCTGTTTTTTTTTTAAAATTTGTTTTGTTTGTTGTTTTTTGAGACGATATCTTATTGTGTAGCCTAGGCTTGCATAGTGTTTGCAATCCCGCTGTCTCAGCTTCTCTTGTGTTGGGATTACAGATATATATATAACATGCCCATCTTACTTGCGATTTTTTCTCTCTCATACCAGGGGCTTGATCCTGGGCCTTCTGAGTGAGGGCTGTGTCACGGAGGGGCATCCCAAGCTATCATTTCTTTTGGGGAGAATGATTTTTTCCACGTAGATCTCCAAGAGTTCTAACATAGTATTACTTCTTACCGTGTCTACTACAAATACACAATTAGAGTGCCCCGGGACTGGTCTCTATGTCATCTGCCTTTGGGACCTTGCCTACTCTTGTGGCTTAAACTGTTATCTGTAAGCTGGTGACTCCGCCAGAATATGAACTCCATGTAGGAAGCCCCGGGTGCCAGGAGTTTTGTTATTGTTTAGTTTGTTAGTTTGCCCATCTTACTCACTGCCTTATCAGCAGTATCCAGCAACTCAGTGGCACATAGTAGGTGCTGTGGTTTGAGGGTTTGAGTGAGCATGGCCCCAGAGGCTCATAAGTTTGGACGCTGGGTCCCCAGTTGATAGATCTATCTGGGAAGGATTGGGAGGTATGTCACTGGGGATGGGCTTTGAGGTTTCAAAAGGCCCCATTGTTCCTAGTTAGCTTTCTCTGTCTCTGCCTCATGTTTAAGGATGTAATGTAAACTCTCAGCTACTGCTCCTGTGCCATGCCTGCCTGCTGCTGCCATGCCTGCATCCCTGCCACCATCCCTGTCATGATGGTCACGGGTCACCCTCTGAAAGGGTAAGCTCCCAATAAAGCCTCTTCTATAAGATGCTTGGTCATGGTGTCTCTTCATAGCAACTTAACAGTAATTAAGACAGTAGTTTATTTTATTATTATTCTCATTTTGCAAAGAAAAAACAAAGTTTCTTAGTTAGGAAATGAGAGAACTGGGACTTTTATTTTTTTGGCTTGTTTGGTTGGTTTTGGTATTTTGAGACAGGAACTCATGTTGCCCAAGATGGCCTGGCACTAACTATGTAGCCTAGGATGGCCTTGAACTCCAGGCATCCTGGTTTTACATCTCAGGTGCTGGATCCCAGGCATGTGCTCCCACACCCAGCTCTGCCTTCCTTAGACTCCGTGTCTTTGTTGGTGGTTTGTCGTGTGATGTTCTACTCTTTGGCTTTTTGAGGGGCCCACCACCCAGCTCTGAAATAAATCACACACGGAGGCTTAGTCTTAGTTAGGAATGCTCAGCCTTAGCTTGGCTTGCTTCCGGCCAGCTTTTCTTAACTTATCACCCTGTCTACCTTTGCCTCTGGGCTTTTACCTTTCTCTTACTTCTGTGTGTCTTACTTTCACTCTTACTCTGCTCTGCCTGACTGGGTGGCTGGGTGGGTGGCCCCTGAAGTCCTCCTCTCGTTGTTGTCTTGCTCCTTTGTCCTCAGTTCTTCTATTTACCCTCTCTGCCCGCCAGCCCTGTCTCACTATTGGCTTTTTGGCTCTTTGTTAGGACCATCAGGTGTTTTAGACAGGCAAAGAATCACAGCTTCACAGAGTTAAACAAATACAGCATTAAAAAAAAAGCAACAGCCGGGCGGTGGTGGCACACGCCTTTAATCCCAGCACTCGGGAGGCAGAGGCAGGCGGATCTCTGTGAGTTCGAGACCAGCCTGGTCTGCAAGAGCTAGTTCCAGGACAGGCTCCAAAACCACAGAGAAACCCTGTCTCGAAAAAACAAACAAACAAACAAACAAACAAACAAAAAAGCAACATACCTTAAAATAATATTCTCCACCAGTGTTTTTTTTTTTTGTATGTTGAACTTTTACCACAGTCCAGAGGCGTGTGTAACCTGGCCTGAGTGTGTGGTGTGAAAGCTGGCGCGCAGGAAAGCACAGTGCCCTAATAAACACTGGGGAGGGGGGATGTTAATAGGAGCAGATCTGAGCCACGTTATAGGAGGCTTTAGATGTCCCCAAGAATCCCTTCTTAATGTTTTTTTAGTGCATGTTAATTACATAACAATGGGTCCCATTATGACATTTTCATAGATGTAATTCATCTATGTAGAGTGTCGTTCCTGCTAACCCCCTTCTTCACAATTAGGGCCCCTCGTGCTTTTGTGTCTTTTCGGTGTGCTGTAGTCAGTTTCATTAGTGTTGTTTATGAAGCATAGTAAATTATTTCCTTTCTTTCTTCTTTATTTCTTTTTTTTTCTGAGACAGATCTCACTATGTAGCCTTGGCTGGTTTGAAGATCCCTGCATAGACCAGGTTGGCCTAAGATCACAGAGATCCGCCTGCCTTTCCCTCCCAAGTGTCAGAATTAAAGGCGTATGCCACCAGGCCTGGCTCAGGAAGGGTTTCTTTATAGGAGCTTGAGAACCTTACCAGTGGCTGGACCACCGAAGAAAATGCCTCTCCCTCTCACATCAGTTACTAAGGTCTTGCAAATTCTCAGGGAGGAGTAGAACCCCACAATCCCTTCCTTAAGTGACAGGATGTGAGCAGACCCAGTTTCATGCCAATCTTGTGTAGCGGTGGCTGCTCTGAGTGCAAGGGTTCAACAGCCATGCCCAGAATTCCATGTTCCACACACTCCAGCCTTCCCTCCCTTCCGTGAGCTTCTTAAGCCTTAGAATGGCTGATACTGATGTCTTATGTCTTGACCACAGACAGTCCTGTATTCTCTGTTCTGTGACCAGTCTGTAGTGTCACCGCTGACCGTAGCAAAAGGAAACTCCTCTGACCAAAGCCAACCCCAGCACTAATCCCTAAGTGGAAAACATAGTAAATTAGGTGTTTAGCAGAGCAGCAGCATAGCGTCCCCACTGGGACCCTGGATCTCCATAGCTGGAAGCTCCTGAGTGGGCGGGTGGGTATATAGCCCCATTTGCTACATACATGGATTCATTAGACTCCCAATGTGAGGGGGAGTCCTGCTGTCTGCAGTCTGACCACCAGCTTGATACCTGCATTAAACAGCATTTTCAGTTTTTCCTCTGCATCTTTGGTGATCACTTAATGTATGAAGATGTGGAAGTGGGGTTAGAGTGGTCTAGCCTCCATGTTCATGGCCTTTTCTTAGCTTCCCCTGCCTTGCCGTCAGAACCACTCTCTTCTCCACGGCTGGAGCTGGAGCTGTCAAAGGGAAAGAGACCTCAACCAGCTGCTCTGTCCTCTTCCTTGAGAGGAGCTAAAGACAGGATGGCTCTCCTGAGTCGGTGGGAAACAGCAATCTTTCCCTTCTATGTTTTCATAGTGGTTAGACGCTCCTAACTTCTCAGATAGCCATCTTCTTTCTGCTATAGATTAGTCTTATATATGGTTCTCTATATAAGATATATAGTTACATTAATTCAATTTTTAAACTTTACTTCAGTGTGTGTTTGTTTGTGTGCATGTGTGTCTGTGAGAGACAGAGAGAGAATCCCCAAAGTTCTCTGACCTCATCTGTGCTCCCCCCACCTTGTTGAAGCAAGGGTCTCTAACCACTGAGCAGTGTAGTTCAGGCTAACCAGCCTATAAATGTTCACCAATTCTCCTGTCTCTGTTTCTGATCGGTTCTGTGGATCAAACTCAGGGTGTCAGCTTGCATGCCAAGGGCCTTTTCCCACTGAGACTCTCCTTGGACCTGTGGTTACAATTTTAAATCGATAATTTTATTTATTGGCTGGTCATGTTGGCACATACCTGTAATCTCAGAACTTGGGAGGGAAAGGCAAGAAGCATCAAGAGTTTAGAAATATCTGTATAGCCCAAGATAGCCTCAGACTATTCAACTGCCCTCTCTCCTCAGCCCCCCAAATGCTGGGATTACAGGCTCAAGCCACAGAGCCTACCTAATAATTTTATCTTATTATTAAAGAAGTATTCATACATGATAGGAAAAAGAATACACAAACAGAAAAGAAAAGGAGGAGCAATCATGGAAGCCATCACCTGAACAAAAACAATATTTACAGAGCTAGGGATGGAGTTTAGTGACTAAGTGCTTCCTTGGAATGTGGAGAACCATGCATTCAGCTTCCAGAACTTCAACAAAATAAGACAAGACAAAAAAACAGATTCACAGAGAAAATGGGCAGATGACCCCCAGAGTTCCCATATATCCCTGGCACACAGTTTTCATATTATTAATGTTGTATGTTACTATACTGCATTTGTTACAATTAATGAACTACTATTGGTACATTTCCCTCCCTCTTTCTTTCTTTCTTTCTTTCTTTCTTTCTTTCTTTCTTTCTTTCTTTCTTTCTTTCTTTCTTTCTTTCTCTCTGAGACAGACAGGGTTTCTCTGTGTAGCCCCGACTGTCCTGGAACTTTATATGGGGATCAGGCTGGCCTCAAACTCATAGAGATCTACCTGCTTCTGCCTCTCAAGTTCTGGGATTAAAGATATGAGCCCCACCTTCCTAGACCTGGATCGAGGCGGGAGGACCTTGGACTTCCCAAAGGGCAGGGATTCCTGACTGCTCTTAGGACTGGAGAGGGAGATGGGAGGGGGGAGGAGGGGAGGAGGTGGAAATTTTTAATAAGAAAAAAAAAAAGATATGAGCCCCACCACTGTTGAAGGAGAGAGGGCCTGCTTTTGGTTCCAGCCGCCCAGCTAATTTACACCCAAAATAACCACACAGAAATTGTATTAATTAAAATCACTGCCTGGCCTATTAGCTCTAGCCTCTTACTGGCTAAGTCTCACATCTTGATTTAACCCATTTCTAATAATCTGTATATCACCATGATGTTGTGGCTTACTGGGAAAAATTCAGCATGTCTGACCTGGCATCTCCATGGTGGCTCTCTGACTCTGTTTTCTTCCTCCCAGAATTCAGTTCTGTCTTCTCTGCCTACCTAAGTTCTGCTCTATCAGGCCAAGCAGTTTCTTTATTAATTAACTAGTGAAAGCAACTCACAAACAGAAGGACCTCCTACACCATACCACCTGGCATATTATTATTTTTCAAGGTCCATTTAGATTTCTTCAGATTTTATATAATGGTCTGTTCATGTGTCATGATCCTATCCAGAATACCCTGATACATTTTATCTCATCCCCTTGGGCTCCTCTGAGCTACAGCAGTTTCTCAGTTGTTGTTTTTTTTTTTTATGATCTTTACAGTTTTGAAGAGAACTTGTTGACGTGCTGTAGGCTAGCCCTCTGTTGGAAGCTGTTGTTTTTCAATGACTAAAATGAACTTAGGAGCTTTGGGAATGAGGACAAGGAAGTAAAAGTAACATTTCAAATCTGGCACATGCACGGAGGCCTAGCACTTGGGAAGCTGAGACAGAGTGCTCAAGGATAGCCTGGGCTACACAATGACACCTTGTCAAGGAAGGAAAAGGCCGGAGAGAAAGGGAAGGAGACTCATGGCTTGCAGTCCCTGCACTCCAGAGTGGAGGCAGGCAGATCACAGGTCACAGGTCACTACCATCATCTGCTACATAGTGAGTTTCAGGCCAACTTGGGCTACCAGAGATCAACAAAGCAAGAAAAGAAACAAACGTCCTTAAGTCATGTTAAGAATACCCATGTGAGTTACTGCGATTGATGTTGGTCTTGGTCACCTGCTGGCATAATGCCCACTGGAAAGTTACTCCAGGGCTGGAGATGGCTCAGTGGTTAAGAGCACTGGCTGCTCTTCCAGAGGTCCTGTGTTCAATTCCCAGCTACCACATGGGAACTCACAACCACCTATGATGAGAACTGGTGCCCTCTTCTGGCCTACAGGCAGGATACTGTATAAATAAATAAATCTTAAAAAAAAAAAAGTTACGGGGCTGGAGAGATGGTTCAGAGGTTAAGAGCATTGCCTGCTCTTCCAAAGGTCCTGAGTTCAATTCCCAGCAACCACATGATTGCTCACAACTATCTGTAATGAGGTCTGGTGCCCTCTTCTGGCCTGCAGGCATACACACAGACAGAATATTGTATACATAATAAATAAATATTTAAAAGAAAAAAAGTTACTCCATACCCTCCAGTTTGCCACAAGCATATGAAACAAAATTTCCCATACTACTCACGCTTATGAATCAGGAATTATGCTCCTGCCCTGTGGCCTGGGATAGCCGCATGCTTTAGTTATGTTTTAGCTTGAACTATCTACATATTTTGTTTAGAATTCTGCATGGGACATTTGTCTTTTCCCAGTCATTTATACCACTATGTACTCATGGACATTTACTTTGTACTTTAGGGTTATAATCTGATATTGATTTATCTGATTGGGGGGCTGAAGAGATGACTCTGTGATTAAGAGCTCTGTCCAAGTCCCAGCACCTCTTCAGGCACCAACAACCATCTGTAATTCCAGTCTCGGGAGAAACAGTGCTCTCTTCTGGCCTTTGTGGGCACTGCACACACACGGCACACATGCATGCTTGTAAAACACTCATACGCATAAAATAAAAAATAAAAAAGGTATATTTTATTATTTTATTATTGTGGGTCTGTGTGTGCACATGACTTCAGGTACCCATGAAGGCCAAAGGCATTGGATCCCCTGGAGCTGAAGTTGTAGGTTTTTCTGCTGCTGGGAATTAAACTCAAGTTATCTGGGAGAGCAGTATCCACTCTTAGTGCTGAGACAACTCCGTAGCCAAAAGTTATTAATTTTTTGTGCTTCAAAATCTTTTAACATGTTTCTTTTTACGTATGTATATGTGCCTACTTGACTGTAAGAGCACCACGTATGTGAGATGACTATGGGGGCTGGAAAAGGGCATTGGTCTCCTGGAACTTGGGAACTGCCTAGGTTAGGTGGGACCCAAACCCAGGTCCTCTGCAAGAGCAGCATATACTTTTAGCCATCAAACCAGCTCTCCAATTCCCCTTTAAAAAAATTTTTTTTAAAAGATTTTATTTATTATGTATACAACATTCTGCCTCCATGTATGCCTGCAGGCCAGAAGAGGGCACCAGACCTCATTATAGATGGTTGTGAGCCACCCTGTAGTTGCTGGGAATTGAACTCAGGACCTCTGGAAGAGCAGGCAATGCTCTTAACCTCTGAGCCATCTCTCCAGCCCTTAAAAATATTTTTTAAAAATGTTTTAAAGGGGGCTGGAAAGATGACTCAGCAGTTAAAAGCACCGACTGCTCTTCCAGAGGACCCTGGTTCAATTCCCACCACCCACATGGCAGCTCAGAATTAACTGTAAACTGTTCCAGGGTACCCAACACCATCATACAGATATACAGGCAGGCAAAACACCAATGCACATAAATAAAAACAATTCAGTGTTTTAAAATTGTGTGCGTGAGTGTGTGTGTGTGTATGAGAGTGCAGGCCCTAATGGAGACCCAGCAAGGGTGTTAGAGTCCCTGGAGCTGAGTTTACAAATGGTTGTGAGCTATTAGACACAAGTACTGGGAACTAAACTCCTTCCTCTGCAAAAAGCAATGCATACTCTCAACCACTGAGCAATCTCTCCAGATCCCGATTTGTTTAGTTTTGAGACATGATCTTGCTATTCAGTCCCAAGTAGCCTGGAACTCTAGACCAGGCTGGTCTCAAGCTTGCAATCCTCCTGCCTTAGCCTTCCAAGTATGGGGTTAGGATTACAGGTTTGTGGCATCACTCTTAACTTCATGTTTTATTTATTTTTAATTAATTAAATCTTTTAAAAATTTATTTATTCTGCTTTTTTTTTTTTAAGACAGGGTTTGTTTGCATAGTCCTGGCTGTCCTAAAACTTGGTCTATAGATCAGGCTGGCCTCAAACTCAGAGATCTGCCTCCCAAGTGCTGGGATTAAAGGCATGCACTACCACTGTCCAGCTACCATTGATTTTTTTTTTTAAGTGTCACAGAGAAAGGGTTTGGAATTTAGCTCAGAAGTAGAGTACCTAGCATGAGAGAGGCTCTGGGTTTGAACCTCAGCACTGAGAAAAAAATCACCTGCCAGAGGCCATCAGATGTCATGTAGCTCCTTATACTTCTTTATCTTTTTGTTTTTGTCTTTATTAGGTTTTTCTCACTGGATCTCGGAGTATCCAGGCCCCCTACACCATGGCCACCCGGGGTGGGGGCCGGGGTCGTGGCCGAGGCCAGTTGACCTTCAACATGGAGGCTGTGGGCATTGGGAAGGGCGATGCTTTGCCCCCACCCACTCTGCAGCCTTCTCCACTCTTCCCTGTGAGTGTCTCCCTCCCTCCCCGAGACTCCCGTGTGCCCCTCACCGACTACCTGTGACCACGGAATCCTCCTGGCCCATCATAAGCTGCCCTCATTTTGACCCTGTGTCTCCAGAGTCCCAACCCACAGAAGCCGGTTCCAGGCAAATACGTGTTTGTTTTTTTCTCTTCACATTCCCCAGTCCCCAGCTTTCAAAAGATGCTGCATTGGCCTCCCATTCCTCTGGCCCTCTGTTTACTGGGCACAATGGATTCAGCTTAGGGGAAAGGCCCTCTACTGCAGCCTTCCTGTCCTAGGCTAACCATTGTGTCTCCTCAGCCCCTGGAGTTCCACCCCGTACCTCTGCCTGCAGGAGAGGAAGGGGAGTACGTTCTGGCACTGAAGCAAGAGCTGCGTGGGGCCATGAGGCAGCTCCCATACTTCATCCGGCCAGCTGTCCCCAAAAGAGGTCAGTGGGAAGGCTCGCATCGTGTTTGGAGACTTCCATAGGCAGGGCCCATGCTCAGCACCCTTGGGGACCAGCGAGAATCAGGAAGCTTACTATTTAATGGAGAGAGCATTAAAATTCCCCTCTGTGTCTGAAACGTACAACCTTACTCAGATTTGAGTTGAGCCCTCAATCTTGGGGTCGGTGGGACATTGAAGTTTTAGCATCTTACTTCATATGTATAGGTGGGTGGCGGTGGGGGTACAAACTTTATAACCCAACTCAACAGACTCTTAACTAACTGGAAGGACTCTGAGGCTAGATCTCTGAACACCCTTCCTATGCCAAGCGTTTCCCCTTCCTTAGAAGAGTAGGAGACTGGAGAAGGCAGTGCTACCGCTAGGCTTGGCATAGCAGATATTTACCGTGGTGAGGAAGGACAGTATTTTTATATGGACAATTAATGTTTTTATACTGAGGCCTTGAGGGTTGTAGGCTCACAGAGATGCGAGACTTAACCAAACTAACCCCAGTAGTAAGAAGAAGAGAGAAGACTGAACCCTGGATTTTATCCTGGTGTATACTGCCCAATGAAGACAGAAGAGTCTTTGGACTAAGGGCAAAAAAGAGTAACAAAGAAAAGGCAGGTTGGAAGAGGGACAAGGTCTTCACTGAAGCTGGCACCAATGGGCTCTGGGCTTGGAGTGAGGTGATCAATAATTCCCTAGAACTAAGAGGGGCTGACCCTTAGGAAAAAAACTATTCTGTGGATAAAACTCTGACTCATGACCTCTGACCCCTCAGATGTCGAACGTTACTCAGACAAGTATCAGATGTCTGGGCCAATTGACAATGCCATCGATTGGAACCCTGGTAGGTGACTGGCCCTCACTGGATGTCCTCCTTCAGAGGTGCCTCGAACCACCACCTCCCTTTCCTGTGCAGCGTCTAGAAACTAGAATCTTAGATGTGCTCTCAACACTCTTTGGTTCTACTTGGAAAACCACTTCACATTGCCACCTCTCCCGAAAAACTTCAAACCAGCCCCTTCTTCCTGTCCTTTAGAACCCCGCCCTTTAGTACCAATCACCATTCATGGACCCACGCAGGGTCCTGCTGACCTTCACACTCTCACTGTTCCCAGACTGGCGGCGGCTGCCCCGAGAGCTCAAGATTCGAGTCAGGAAACTCCAGAAGGAACGTAAGTGAGCCTGGAGAGGATGAGGGTTCATCAGCGGATGCCACAGTAGCCACGCGGGGGCAGCAGAGCTGCATGTTTGCTGCCGGAGGGCGCCCTGGAAAGACGGGTGGAGGAGAGAGGGCTCCGCTGATAATGCCACCTGCCACCAGTGGCTAGAAACCACATGGTGGGAAGAAGAGCCTACTCTAACTTCCACACCTAACGTGCACACACAAATAATATAATAAAACATTTTGTAAAAAATAAAAAGCAAAAGCACCAGAGAAATGACTCAGTCCTTAAGAGCATGTACTGCTTGCACTCACACCAGGGGCTCACAGTTGCCTCTAACTCCAGCTGTGGAGGTCCAGTGCCCTCCCCAGGGCTCCACGGACACACATGTCATACACACTACATACACACACACACACAAATGTAAAAACTGGAAAGAAAGCTAGTTAGGAGATGCGCTTCCTAAGGATTCACTTCTTGCTCCTCCAACAGGGACCACCATTGTCCTCCCCAAGAGGCCCCCCAAGAGCGCAGAGGAGAAGGAGGAGACAATACAGAAACTAGAGGTGAGAGGGAAGTGTGCTAGGCAGCTGGACTCCAGGTCCCTCAGTGTCCCAGGTCTCCCTGGGTGAGCTGACTGTGAGCTTCTCTTCCTGTTCATCCTCACATGAGACTCTGGAGAAGAAGGAGGAAGAAGTGACTTCAGAGGAAGACGAAGAGAAAGAAGAAGAAGAAGAGAAGGAAGAGGGGGAGGAGGAGGAGTATGACGAGGAAGAGCATGAAGAGGTGAGGGACTTCTGCTCCTCCCTCTCCCCTCACACCCCCTCCTCTCCCCTCCCAAACTCTGGGCTCTCAACTCTCTCTCTCTCTCTTTTAAAAGATTTATTTTGTTGTTTGTTTGTTTGTTTTTTTATGGTCAAGAAAACTAGGGAACACTATATGAATTTGCATGTCGTTCTTGAGCAGGCCATGCTCATCTTCCCTGTGTCACCCTAATTTTAGTGCATCTGCTGCCAAAACAAGCACATTTGTTGGGGTTTTGTTTGTGAGACAGGGTCTCACTGTGTAAACTAGGCTGGCCTGGAACTCCCCAGAAACCCTCCTGCTTCTGCTTCCCAGTGTTGGGAGCACAGGAGTACACCACCAGGCTTATCACGCAAGAGAGTTTTTGATTATTATTTATGTGTGTTGTCAAATGTGTGGAGGTCAGAAGACAACTTGTGGGAGCTGGTTCCCTCTTTCTACCGTGTGGGTTCTGGTTATTGAACTGAGGTCCTCCAGCTTGGCAGAAAAGTTCCTTTCCTACGGAGGCATCCCACTGACCCTGGACTCTCACTCTTACACAGGAGATGTTCTCAGGGAGTTGCAGAGCCTATAGTGACAATGCCACCAATGGTTCCATTTCATCTGCCTCTGGCCTGTTCTCAAAGCACATAACATGGTGGGTGAGAGGGCTCAGAGGGCAAAGGTGCTTGCTGCCAAGCCTGATGACCTGAGTTCAATCCCCGGAACCCACTATGTGAAGGACAGATCTGATTCCTACAAGAGTCCTCTGACCTCCACACATGTACTAGGGCATACACACACACACACACACACACACACACACACACAACACACACACCCCCCCATATACACATAGTCATGAACACAAATAAATAAATATAATGTAAAAATGTGTGGCATGGGGTTGAAGTGATGGCTCAGTGGTTAAGAGCATTTGCTTCCTTTCCAGAAGACTCAAGCTCCATTCCCGGTGCCCACATGGTAGTTCACATCCACCTGTAACTCAAATTCCAGAGCATTTTATGCCATGTTCTGGCATATGAGGGCTCCAGGCATGCAAACAGCATACAGACATAGTTGCCAACAAATACCTATACACTTAAAAAGTAAAATAAACTTTAAACAGCTGGCAGGGGTGTCCCAGACCTGGAAAGTGTGTCTGGGAGGGAAAGAACCCAGAAAAAGAAGGGGCAGAAAAACTTGGGGGTCACTGCTGATCTTTGCTTCTCTTACCTTTCAGGAGACTGATTACATCATGTCCTATTTTGACAATGGAGAAGACTTTGGAGGTGACAGTGATGACAATATGGATGAGGCTATCTATTGAAAACCTGGGCCCATATATCTTGGTTTGAGAGAGAGGGTCTAAAATTATTTAGGGTTTTCCCTGTTTTTGCTATTATTGTTTTTGAGACAGGATCTCACGTAGCTCAGGCTGATCTGGAACTCAGTATGTAGCTGAGGTTGGCCTTGAACTCTTGATCCTTCTACCTCTACCTCCCAAGTCTTGAGAGTACCGGGGTACACCACCACAGCAGACTTCCTATTATTTACTTTTGCGGGGGGAGTCACTGAGTCAGAATCCGGGTGACCTGTGTGCTCCCTGGGGGTTGTGTGAGCAGCAGTGACAAGGAGCTGGCTTCCTTCCTCCTCACGTCGCTGTGTGGCCCTCACACCTGTGGAAAGGATTGCTATCTGAGTATGAAAGAAGGGTTGAAGTGTAACTGGGTTGTTAGAGGGACAGCTGTGTACACATCGCTACTCCATCTTTATAAGCCTTCTGGACAAACTTGGGGTGGAAACAGTCAAGAGGAGTAAGGCCTGTTTTGTATTTTTAAATAAAATGTTTGCATCTGTCTCTTTACCCAGAGTGATGTCTGCCGGGAAAGGGCGGGAGGGAATGCTGAGGGGGGTGTCCAGTCAAGCCACCCTCACACACCCCCACTTTCCACCCCACCCCAACTACTGAGGATTGAGTTTACAGCCTTACAAATGTTAAGCAAGTGTTCTAGTTACTAAGCCGTATCCTCAACTCTTTTTATATATTTTTTCTTAAATTTTGAGAGTGTTTTGATAAGTTGCCTAAGTTGGCCTTGAACTAACTCTGTAGCCCAAACAGCCTCCCAAGCTGCTGGGATCCCAGACTTGTGCCGCTGGGTTCTCTGTGTCCAGTGTGACACTAGGACCTTGTCCTATGTCCTTTACCTCTTACCCCTACAGTAGGGCACAATCAGGAATTCATCCGCGATGCCGCCCGAAAGCGTTGTTGGGGGAAGGCACAGGGTCTCCCACAGACCAGCTGCCTACCCCAGCCTTTGGCCTCCCCACAGGGACGTGGTATAATTTCAGGCTTGATCGCAAGGCCACAGCCCTCTCTTTCTCACACCTGACCTTGATCGTGTCCTTATTTACAAATGATTACAGCTATTTTTGTGCTCAGTCAAGAAAGGCCAGAGAGGAGTGACGCTGTTTTCAGCTACGAAGTTCTCTTCCAGGACCTGGAGAGCCCACTTTGAAAGGCATATTTAGGGAACCCTAAAATCCTGTTTTCACTCCCAGAGGCAGTGTGTGGCTTGCAATTTCTCTTTTGGTTCTCGCCTTTGTGGAATTTAGTTAGCCTTTCTCACTCTTCTTTGGGGAGGGGTAGGCGGTGTCATCCTCCAGGAAGTAAGGAGGGTGGGGAGGAAGGGATTTAGGCATACTCCGCTCTAAGAGACGTTTCCTCGCCCACACTGCGCTCCCTTGGGTGAGGTCACTTCCCTAGGCTCTGATTGGCTTCCGAGGAAACCTTCCTCGAGCTGATTGGTTGCATGCACTTGCCATGCTGTGGCCACGAGTAAGTTGCGTGTCCAGTGTAGAAACTGAGCAGGACCTGCATAGATATCTGGGGTGCTACCACTGAGCATTTAAAAGTCATAAGATGGAATGGGAGAGAAGTGTCAATGATGTCTCAATTGCTCTTAGGCAGGCCGACTGAACTTCCTACAGCAGCGTGAGCTACAGACCCGAAACCCAAAATCAAGCATTTCTGACCCCGTTGTACATGGAGAAGGGGTCGGGGGAGGGTGCTTAGACTCCGTGGCGGGAAAGCACCTTTAAAAGTCTCGTTTAAATGTGGTAGTAAGTGTTAAGATAGAAGCCCGGCCAAGAAAACGGAGAAGGGAACAGGAATAGAAACGAACATTCCAGAGTTATTGAGCAATTTGTGATGATTGATGTTTCCTTTTCTAGCTCTCCGCGTGAAGGGTGGAGCCAGGGGACTAGTCGCTGGGGTTTCCCACAGTTACCCAGCCTGCGACTGTAGCTAGGGAGGGAACAGCCGAAAACAAGAGAAAGATCCTGGCAGGTTTTCTTCTGTCTTTCCTCAGTACGTCCCTTCCTCCCCCAGTGCCCCACACACGCAGGAGGGGGGACACTATCCTGACCTGTCACTTAAACTCAGAGCTATGTTGGGAGGCAATGCCACCTGCTAGCCCGCCGGATGCTCCTTTGGAAACTCCCTTTTTATTATATTTCACTTATTTGAGGGCGCCGGGGGCGGGGGTGGGACAGAGGACAGAGGACAATGTGCGGGAATCAGTTACTCTCCTTTTGCCTTATGGGTCTGGGGCTCAAATTCAAGTTGCCAAGCTTGGAGGCAGACACCCCTGAGCCATCTCACGGTCCCTGGAAACTTCTTAAAGCAATGGGAGCAAAGATCCCGAAGGAGAGGTGGGAGAGACGGGCAGGAAATGCGTCCCCTCCTAGCTCTCCCCACGTCCCTTTTCCCAGGATACAGGAGAAAGGAGGACAAAGGTTGGAATGACCACTTGGGATCCGTTGTACTGCCTCAAAGACAAAGTGTCATAAAGATCAGGCCATTCTTGGACTCTGCCCTGCCTGGGCGCCTGCCTTTCCTGGCAGGTGACCTTTTTGGACAAAGCCGATGACACGAGACCCAGCACCTTCCCCAGATTCCGTAGTGGTTCCAGGAGTGAGTTAAACTATTTCCACTGACCTTTCCCCAACTTCCCATAGTACTACCTACCAAAGAGGCAGTGGAGTCTAGGTCCAGGAGCCGGGGTCAAAGCTGGTCTCCCGGAGAGGACCTTAACAGTTGAGGCTCTGCTCACAAACATTTACATTAGGCCCAGACAGTGCTTGCCACCTGTGTACATCATAAATAATAAGACAGATTTTATTGTCTAAACGGTTCCGTGCCCACTGCCTGGGCTACAGGGTAGCTTCTACGACAGGAAACCTGCTCTCCCTGACCCTCCCAGGCCTCTCCTACTCGGGCAGGTGTGAAATGCGAGTCTGCGAACAGGTGTAGGGACTCCAGTATTTGAGCAAAGCCCAAACGGAGATCTGAATGGAACATGCAGTTTAGATTGATCGTGGAGACTCAAGAAAACTGGAAAATCGGAAGGTAGATCGGTAGAGGGATGAGGCACCTACATTGGTAAGGGAAAGATAGCTGGTTTCTGCAACTCATTTTTATGGTTGTTTGAACTTTGAAAGTAAAAGAAGGGTGTAGGCTGGTCAAGAATGAAGCAGGGTGTGGGGAGCTGGGGATATAGCTCCGTAGGTAGAGCGCTTGCCGAGCGTGCGCCAAGTCCTCGTCTCTGTCCCCAACACCATAGAAACCGAGCAGAGTGACATATGCCTACAGCCCTTGACTACATGGAAAATTTGAAGCCAAGCTGGGGTATAGGAGACACTGTCTCAAAAGACTTAAAAGAAAAAAACAAGGCCGGGTGGTGGTGGCACACACCTTTAATCCCAGCACTTGGGAGGCAGAGGCAGGTGGATCTCTGTGAGTTTGAGGCCAGCCTGGTCTACAGAAAGAGTTGTAGGACAGGGTCCAAAGCTGCACAGAGAGCTCCTGTCTGGAAAACAAAAAACAAAACAAAACCAAAAACAAACAAGCAAAAAAGCTAAGTCAGGGGCAATGGTTGTCCTCTCAGACAGGCGATACGTCATCATCGTCTCAGACAGGAGAAGCATCATCTCTTTGCTTTAGTCTCCTTACTGCATAGCCTGGTGCCCTTCACAAAGTCAAGACGCGGCTCAGTTTCTTTTTGTCTGACACATGAATTTGGACTAGATGTCTCCAGAGAAGCCTCCTACTCAGTAGAGTAGCTGTGGGTCCTCACGCAAGGCTACATATGGAGCCGAGTCTCATGCCATTGGTTCTGTCCCACAAGGTCACCTGCCAAGAGAAGCAAGACTCCAGGTAGGGCGAAGTTCAAATATGACCTGGTTTTTAAGGCATTTTGTCTTTGAGGCAGTAGCAGTACAACCAATCCCAAATGGTCACTCCAACCTTTGTCCTCCAAATGCCAGGGCGCGTGCCTATTTTGCCAAGCTCATTCAATCCCCTTGATCTCCCCGCCTTATTTTCGGCCAGGCAGACTAAAGATACACCAGGCACTTCGCCAGTTGTCTCCAAGAACCTTTCTAGCCAGAATAGCTGGGCATCAGCAATTCCAAGAAATCGGAAGACCCTGCAGAGAGGTCAAGGCCACAACCTGCAAGTCAGGACGCAGAGCAAGGACAACACAGAGATTTCAGACCAAAGAAGGGGCCGCTGCTATCGGCCCTTCCTATCTGTCCTCAAATACGCCTGGCCAGAAGGCCGAGGAGATAAATGAGCGTGACAGGAATAGTTCAGTTAGGTAATCTGGCCAGGCTAGCGGTGACCTTTTCTCCACTGACTCTTCCCCTACAGAGACCCACGTTTCCCCCAAGGAAATCACAACTGTGGGAATTTGAAATCCCCATGCGGAATTCTAGTTTCTAGTATTATTCCTGAGAACGCGTTGCCTAATTCAACAGGATTTAATGTGTCTCTTTTGCCAGCCAGCTCACCCAGAGGGAGTTAGTAGGCACACACTGATCTAACCCTACGTACAAGACCAGCAAGGTTAAGGCTTCCATGATTACAGGGTCTATGACTACTTTCTGTCCTCAAACCTCCTTTAATCCCAGGATCATCCGCTACTGGCTGTGTCCCCTACAGCTCAGACTCCTTCCCTTCCCTGAGTAGCCACAGCCCTATGTGTCTGCTTCTCTGTTTATAGTAAAGAAGTGAAAAAAAAAAAAACAATAGCCAACTGCTGCCTGACCCAGTACCCTGTTGCTCGCCCAGTGCTTGGACCCCAGCCCTCTGCCTCCATCTTTCTCATGCTGAGATCACAGGCTCACACCACTATGTCTGGCTTGTTTTTGTTTTATTTTCTTTGAGACACAGAGGCCTGGGGCTCCTCATGTAGAACAAGCTCATCTCAGACATGGATACGGAATAGTTCTTCTGCCCCAGCTTTCAATGTGCTGGGATTGCCAGGTGTAGCGATTCACACCTTTAATCCCAGCACTTGGAAGGCAGAGGCAGGCGGATCTCTGTGAGTTCGAGGCCAGCCTGATCTACAGAGTGAATTCCAGGAGAGCCAGAGCTACATAGTGAGATCCTGTGTTGGAAAACAAAAAACAAAAACAAAAAATCAGACAAAACAGGCATGGTAGCTCATGCCCTTAATCCCAGCACTTGGGAGGCAAATGTAGGCAGATCTGTGAGTTCAAGTCCAGCCTGGTCGATGGTCTACAAAGTGAGTTCCAGGACAGCCTGGGTGGCTACACTGAGAAACCCTGTCTTGGAAAAAAAAAAGGAAGGAAGGAAGGAAGGAAGGAAGGAAGGAAGGAAGGAAGGAAAGAAAGAAAGACAGCCCAAACAACAGCAGAAGTGTTGGGCTTATAGGTTTAAGTTTGTCCCACCACACTTGGTGTGTTCCTATCTTGGTGTGGTGAGGGGTGAGGTTTTGTTTGCGTGCATGTTCATATATGTGCAGATGCATGTGCTCATGCGTGTCTATATATGAAGGGTAGCAGTCAGCCTAACATGCTGTGACTTCTCACACATGACCTACCTTGTGTTTTCGGACATGGTCTCTCTCTGGCTTTGAGTTTCTGAAGTAGGGCTAAGAGGGCTGGACACTGACCTCAGCCACTCACCTGTGTCCATGTGCCCAGCCCTGGGATTGCAGGAACTGGATACCACACTCAACTCCTCAGACCTGCATGTCAAGCACTTTCCTGACTAAGCCACCTCCTCAGCCTTCTTGGTAATTTTTTTTTTTTTTTTGAGACAGGATCTCCAGTTGGTCTCAAATTTGATAGCCTGGCTCCTGGGTGCTGGGGTTAGGGTTACAAGCAAGTGGCACCACAGCCAGCAAGTGAAACCTCTCTAACAAAGACCAAGGGGTTGCGGGGTAAAGGCAGGGCAAAGGACAACCAGGAGTTCAGGATCAACTTTGGCTTTATAGTGAGTCTGAGGTCAGCTTGGGTTATAAGAGACCCTGACTATAAACAAAACAAAACAAAACAACAAAAACAGAAAAGAAAAGAAGGTAGAAAGAAAGATACCCTGCCTAAATTGGAGGTCTTTCTTTCTTCTCATGGTGATGACTCCTGCGGTCCCCTTTGGATGGGGGGCGGGGGGGAGAGCCTTGATGTTTGTTTTCCTTTTGCTTTGCTGTGGCCAGGGAAGCAACCAGTTTGAGAGGAAGCTTCTTCCCTGAGTGAATGCTTTAGCCAGGCGCGGTGGTAAAAGGAAGTAAGCAAAGATGGGCCCTGTGTGGGAGAGAGCGCCAGTCCCTCTCCAAGGAGACAAGCAATGCTTCACAAAGCCTATTTTCTTCCCCAGGCCTCTCTCCTGGCACCCAGATGCCTCTTCCTGTCTGACCATACTTGGATCTGGTGGCTGTCAGCCCCTCACCTCTCCCTTACTTGGCTTGGATCCTGTTTGAGTCTTGTTTTCCAGTCCAAACCCCCACCCTCACACCTGTCGAGGGGTGTCAGCAATGTCTACAGAGCTCTCGGGAGATGGATGGGGAGGGAGGGTCTGGCCCAGAGAGGTGGCTGTGAACAAGATCTTTTTTACTTAGATTTATCCTTGTAGTCCTTGGGGTACTTCAAATAATTTTCCTCTTGTTTTATCTGTGTATTTATTTTTGTGGCAGATAATGTCTTATGCAACCCAAGTTGACCTGAAATTTGCTATGCAGCTGAGAATAGCCTTGATCTCCCAACCCTCCTGTCTCAGCCTCCCTAGTACTGAGATTTCCCCTTCTAGGATTTTGGGGTGTGTGTGCATGTGTGTGCGTGCGTGTGTGTATGTGTGTGTTGCATGGAAGTGCATGTGCACTTTTGCGACAGTGCACATGGAGCTCAGGGCACAACTTTGGGGACTCAGCCCTCTCCTTCCATCTTTACATGGGTTCGGGAACTGAACTCAGTAGCAGGTGCCATTACTTCTGAGCCATTTTTCTCTCTCTCTCTCTCCAGCGTCTGAGAGCAGCTTGTTGTGTAGCCAGTTGTGGCCTGTAACTATTAATCTTCCTGTCTCATGCTTCCAAATACTGGGACTCCAGGAATGCAATACCACACCAGGCCCCTAAAATGTGGAAATATGGTTTCCCAATGTTTTCAACCAATTCAAACCTTTAGGAAGGAACTTTATAGGCTTCTAAACATCAGCAAGCTGTTTTGGCTAGTCTTCTGGCTAGTGTTCTGCCTCTGGCTTAGCGTTTCCTCTGTTTGTGCTCCATTTAGTCAACTTCAGCTAAAATCAAGATACAGGAAGAGGAACACAAATCACAGTGTGTTTATGCTGGGATTCTATCACAAGCAGAAATTCCATCTCCCTGCAGACTTCCCAGAAACCTTGGAGCATCTGTGTCAAGGATTCCTTCCTTTACCACAAAACAGGGTAGAGCGGATGGGAAGAGAAGCTGAGGCACAGGAAGGACCAAAAGGAGAAGTCGATACTCATGTACGGTTTAAAAAAGAAGGCCAGGAGAAGATGAAGACCACATCGAGAAGTTCCATAATCTTTCTCTTCCCACTCATCTCCATGCCCAGTTTCCAGGACCCCCACCCATAGTCAACAGGATCTCTTAGGCTTGCCCTTGGCTCACTGCCCCAGCCCTTCCAACTCCATGGGAGCCGGTTTTCTGGCTGACAGTATCAACACGTCATCATTTTCAATCTCTCTGACCTCCACAGGCGTCTTTTCTACTTTCTCAAGGCACGTGAAACCCAAACCTGGGTTTTCAATCTTGAATTTTGTTCCTAAGAATAGGGACAGTAGGGTCCCTGAGGTTTCAGGAGAGATTGGAGCCCTCCTGCAGGCCTGGCAGGAAGGTAGAATTTGGATGCCACCCAGCTGGGCGACTTCTTCCTCCATGGAGAGAAAAGGAGTCATGGCTTCCTGCCCAACCCCGCTTTCACTGATTAACGGAGTCTTGGAGGGGAAAAGAATCTGAGTGTGGGACAGGAAGCAAAGTTTCTGCAGCTGGAAGATGAGGCGAGGATGAAAGACAATGGAGAGAAAGGAACAGGGCACGACACAAAGATCATGAATTCGGGTGGGGGGATGCTAGGTGGAGGAGTCTTCATCCGTAGAGGCCCTCAATTTACCTCCTCTCCGAGCAACTGAAACCCTTCCCTTCTCCATCTGCCCAGGAGGTTAAAAATAGCCTCTGAGCACCTAGCCAGACATTTCCAACCTGTTTGCTGACACTTAGTTGACTTGAAGATGTCTGTCTAGTCAGCAGTCCCATCACCCAAAAAAAAAAAAAAAAAAAAAGAGAATGGACCTCACTTGACATCCCAAGACTCGGGTCATGTGGAATTCACAATCCGGTCCCCATGTTCTGTCTTTCTCGCTCCATCGCTCTGTTGCCTGGAGATGAGCAAGCAAGCGGTACACAGAAAAATCCCAGTACGGAGTTTGTTCATTCTTTTCTCTCTACATAACGGGCTAAAGAAAAAATAGAAAGGGCCAAACCCAGTGAAAGGTCAGGACGGGACAAGAACAATCTGGATCAACTAAACTGAGCCTCATGGATAATCTCAATACCTCTGACCCTTGTACTACCCAGCTAGTCTATCTCTGGGAAAAGATCAAAGGCCTTAGAAAATGGAATTCTAAGGCTGGAGAGAGGGCCCTGAGATTAAGAGCACCTATGATTCTTGCAGAGGACCAGGTTCCATTCTCACACACCTATAGCCATCTGTAACTCCAGTTCTAGGCCCTGTTTGACCTCTGCAGGCACCAGGCATACATGCACATACATACATGCAAATAAAAACTCATACAGCTAAAAAATTAAAAAAAGCTAGGTGGTGGTGACACATGCCTTTAATCCCAGCCCTCAGGAGGCAGAGGCAGGTGAGTTTGAGCCCAGCCTGGTCTACAGAGTGAATCTAGCATAACCAGGGTTACACAGAAAAATCATGTCTCAAAAACAAAATTGTTTTTATTTCTATAAATAAAGATTAAAATAATAATAATAATAAAGAGAAATGTAAAAAACAAAGAAAAAGAAAGAAATTCAAGACTCGCTAGTCTTACATTGTCTGTCTACATTCTCTGTTCCTCAGTTTACCACACTATTTGATACATTTTCCCTAAATGTATAGACTGGAGCGGTTAGAAGATTCAGTTACAGTGTACTAGTGGAGGTCAGAGAACAGTTTGCGGGAGTAGGCTCTCTTCTGGGATTATAGGGATACACCACTATGCCCAGGCTACTCTTATTTTGAGTAACAAACACTGTTTTTGTTCTAACAGTACCCAGATATATTCTCCACTTACTACTCTTAATGTGTTTTTTTTTAATTTGTTCTTTTTTTTAAATGTTTTTGTGTCTGTGTGAGTGAATACCACATGTCTATGGTGTTCAAGGAGGCCAGAAGAGGGCTTCAGATCCCTTGGAGCTGGAGTGTGTGAGCCATCTGATGTGGGAACTAAATCAGATTATCTGAAGGGCAGTAAGTATTCTTAACCACTGAGCCATTTCTCTAGCCCCTGCATCAGGGCATACGTGTGTGTGTGTGGGGGGTATATGTGTGAGTATGTGTGTATGTGTATGTATAAGTGTGTGTGTGTATATATGTGTATGTATAAGTATGTGTGAATGTGTGTATGTATAAGTATGTGTGTATATGTGTGTATGTATATGTATGTGTGTATGTATAAGTATGTGTGTATGTGTATGTATGTGTGTATGTGTGTGTATGTATGTGAGTATGTGTGTGCACGTGCATGCACACACATGCACATCTGCAGGCACTGTGGCACACCTGTGCAAGTCAGAAGACAATTTTTGAGGAGCTGGTTCTTTCCTTCCGTGTGAGTAGTGGGGATGTCTCCAGTCATCAGGCCTGGCAGCAGATGCCTTCATCCAGTTATCTCAGTGCATTATCTCATTAGCCCCACTCCCGTGTTAGTAATCTTCACGACCCCTTTGAGAGCAGCTGCACTTCTGGCTTTCATTTTACAGATGAACAGTCTGAGCTAGGGGTGGTAACATATGTCTACAATTCCAGCATCTGCGAGGCAAGAGGATTATGAGATTGAGGTGAGTGTGGACTATCTAGCAAGACTCTCCAAAATAACACAGGCACATGCACACATATACACAGACACGCACACACGATGGAAAATGTGGGTCACATCTGTAACCCCAGTAATCAGGAACATGAGACAGGAGGATTGAGGCAAGTATGGGGCTAGCCTGGTTTACATAGTGGCATTCTGTCTTAAAAATATAAAAACAAGTCAGGCAGTGATGGCGCACATCTTTAATCCCAGCACTTGGGAGGCAGAGGCAGGCAGATCTCTGTGAGTTCAAGGCCAACCTGATCTACAAGAGCTAGTTTCAGTTTTAGGATAGGCTCCAAAGCTAAAGAGAAACCCTGGTTCAAAAAAAACAAAAACAAAACAAACAAACAAAAAGAATGAGCCGGGCAGTGGTGGTGCATACCTTTAATCTCAGCACTCGGGAGGCAGAAACAGGTGGCTCTCCATGAATTCGAGGCCAATCTGATCTACAGAGTGAGTTCCAGGATCCAGAAAACTACAGATAAACCCTGTCTCAAAAAATGAAGCAGAACAAACTAAATATATATAATATTATATATAATAAATATTATATACTATATACATATATATTATATAACTATATATCATATACTATGTATACATATATATCATATAACTATATATATATATTCCATAAAGTAAATGACAATAAGTAAATTAGGGGTGGGGAAAATACTTGCTGTACAAGCTCAGGGGCCTGAGTTCGAATCCCTAGCACCATATAAAAGTCAGGTGTGCTGGTACCTCACTATAGTTCCAGTGTTGGGGGGCTGATAAGAGGGTCCATCCCCAAGGCTGGCTGACCAGCCAGTCTAGCCAATCTGTGAGCTGTTGTGTGAGAGGGCCTGCTTTTGTTCCCGGCCGCCTAGCTAGCTTACACCCCAAATAACCACACAGAAACTGTATTCATTTAAACACTGCCTAGACCATTATCTCTAGCCTCTTATTGGCTAACTCTCACATACTAGTTTAACCCATCTCCATTAATGTGTATCGCCATTTGACTGTGGCTTACCAGCATGAGTCTCAGGCAGGAGAACCATGGCATCTGCCACACTGCCCTTCTTCCCAGCATTCAGTTCTACCTATCTAAGTTCTGCCCTATCAAAAGGCCAAGGCAGTTTCTTTATTAAACCAATGAAAGCAACACATAGACAGAAGGACCTCCTACACCAGTGAGCTCCAGATTCAGTGGAAGACTTTGCCCCCTAAAATAAGATGGAGATTGTAGAAGGAAGACGCCTGACCTTGTCCCCTGGCCACCACAGGTGTACACACATTCCTGCTGAATTTTTTGTGTTTGTGTGTTTGAGTGCATGTGTGGTATATTCGCATGTGTGTGTATGCATGGTATATTCATACATTATCATAAGCACGATGTGTGTATGCATGGTATATATATATATATATACCTTATCATGAGCACATACATGTGCATGTGTGTGTGTGCATGCATGGAGAGGTCGAAGGTCAATATTGGGGATCTTTCTTAATTGATCTCCACCTTACTAAAAAGAAAAAAGAAAAAGACAAATGTTGGGGCAACAGTTATGAGCACTAACCTGGCCTGGATTCTCAGCACCCAGTGGCAACTCTCAAGCATGTACAACCCCTGTTCCTGGAGATCTGAGGTTCCCTTCTAGTTTCCAAGGGCACCGGGAAGACACATAGAACATAGACATACAGGCAGACACAGCCACACACAAGGAATAAAAGAAATAAAACTTTAAGCAAAGCAATAGCAAATGTACTGCCTATGGCATGGAGTTTAAACAAGCTGCCCCAAGTCCCATGGCTGCAGGAGACACAGGAGGTGTAGAATTCAGTTTGGCTCCAGGCTCTGCATTCTCAATAACCATTTCTTCTCAATACTTGTGCTGGGTAGGTTTTTTTTTTTTTTTTTTTTTTGTCACCTTGACCCTAACTAAGGTCGTCTGGGAGAAGGGAACCTGAATTAAGGAGCTGCCTCCATTAGGTTGGCCTGTAGGCAGGTCTGTGGGGGCATTTTGATTAATGATTGATGTGGGAGGACCCAGCCCAGTGTGGGTGGTGCCATCTCTGGGTGTGTGGTAATGAGATATTATAAGAAAGCGAGCAGAATAAGCTGCAGGGTTCCTCCTCGGCTTCTGCTTCTGCCTCCAGGTGCCTGCCCTGACCTCCCTCAAAGAGGGCTGTGCTCTGGACACTTAAGCCAAATAAAACCTTTTTCTCCCCCAGTTGCTTGTGGTCATGGTGTTTATCGCAGCAACAGAGGATAAACTAAGACAGGACTGTATCAGAAGGCTCACCACTGAACTTGTTCCAGGTCTTAGACTCATCACTTCCTGGGCCAAGGCCTGCAACCCTAGATCTGTAGCCATCTCTGGAAGGAGGTTCCAACCCCAGAAATGCTGTGTTCAGAAGGTCAACATGGAGGAGGGTAAGATTTTCTTCCTGTCAGGCGGTTAGAATAGAAGGGCCAGCTAAATGTCTTCTTTATTTCCCTTCTGTATTCTGTCATCTAGAGGTGATTCAAGAAAAAACCTCTAGCAGGACTCTGTGGATTGCTCAAAGATGGGCTGGAGAGGCAGCTCGGTCAGGAACGTGCTGAGTGAATTCCTACTGCGATGCTAGCCACATGAGTATGAGGATCTGCATTAGGTCCCCCAAAATCCACTTAAAACGCAGGACGAGGCTAATGTTTATAATCCAGGGGTGGGGAAGTGGAGACAAGGGGACCCCTGGGGATCCCTAGCCAGCTAGAGTAGCCTACTTAGTGAATGTCATACTGTGATCTGAGACATCCTAGCTTTAAAAATAAAATGTGGACAAAGCAACAACACCCAAGTTGTGCTCATCAGGGGCACACCACACACACACACACACACACACACACACACACACACGAGTTAGTCAGCGTCACTAGCTGTGTGTGTGTGTGATTTTTTTGTTGACCGTATTGCTTATTTACATCCTTTTTCCACAACTTCCTCTCTCAACGCCCCGACTCTAGTTGGATCCTTGCATTTTCCTTATGTCAAAGAAGGCCCTTGGTTTTTTTTTGAAGTAACTACTTGTAGCTGTTGTTCTGTAGCCCAGGCTGGCCTCAACTCACCACGATATAGCTGAGGATGGCCTGGATATACTGGTTCTTCTGTCTCCCTTTTTAAGAGAGGATCTCATGTATCCCAGGCTGGCCTCAAAGTCACGACAGAGCTGAGCATGACTTGAACATCTAGGATCTTCCTGCCTCTGCCTGTTAACTTCTGGGATGACTGGTGTGAGCCACCAGGCCTTTTGTATACTGTACTGAGGATCCAACTGAAGGTTTTTACTTTGTTCATTGTAGGCTGAGAATTTACCAACTGAGCTTCATCTCTAGTCAAAAAAAAAAAAAAAAAAAAAAAAAAGGCCTTGCTGTGTAGCCCAAGGTATCTTGAACTTTTAGTCCGTTTTCCTCAGTCTACCAAGGGGTAGGACTACAGGCCTGAGCCACCAGGCCCTGCTACTGGTTTTATTTTCCTTGGGGGTATTTTTTTCCCCATCTCTCTTTAGTTTTCTTTTTGGCTTTTCTCAGATCTTCCAGTACTAGATTGGGCCTAACGGAGGAATACACTCAGAACTCTGCCCCTGACTGTAGAGGTTGGTTGTAGCTCTTTAAAGATCGGAAGGCAGATGCGTGGGAAACGAAGCCCCAGCGTTAAGCGGGGAAACAGCTGCACTGGTCCTGGGGAAGTGGCGCTGAGTGTGCCTGCAGACAGAAAATGGCCCAGGCGGAGGCAGAAATTGTGTAGAGACAGCAAAAGGAAGTGGAGGGAGTGGAGCCTGCTGTGCTCTCAGGAGGGATGGGTTTCCTCTTGGGGAGTAGTTCTGGCAACTTCCTTCCTCAGCGTTAGCTGTGCTACGCGATATGGCGGTGGCCAGTGACACCATGATATTTAAGCCTAAATTAATTACACAGAATTAAAAATTCCATTTTCCAGTCACAGTCTGACAGCTCCACACGGCTCGTGGCTGCTGTACTCGACACAGCAACCCCATCACCAGAGAGCACTCCTTTAGCCAGGTGTGGGGACTCACACCTAGAAGCCCAGTGCTCGGAGGTTGAGGCAATAGCATCACCAGGCCGTGCAATAATGAGTCCCAGGCTCGTTTGGGTGACAGCGTGAGACCAACCTCAGAAAGAAAAAGGAAATCCTGTAGACAGTGGCAGATGGGGTGAGAATGGGGGTTAGGGTATCAGGAGAGGGTGCATCTGTTCTGCCTCTTGCAAGCTCGAATCTCTTAAGTGGCCTGGGGTGTAGTTATCCTCTCCTGGCCACTGATATCAAATCTGACTAATTAGACTGTGTACACAAATACCCAGGTGCAGGCCTCCCCGGCTCTCCAGCCCCTAGTCTGGCCCTCTCTCTCTTGCACTTGTATCTACTCCACCCCTCAAGTCCCTGGAAACCACTCTGCAGGAAAAAAAAAAAAAAACTTTTCCGTCAACTTTGACCTAGTTTCCTGATCATAAATTTAAAGGGGAGGAGCGACTGAATGTTTGAACAGGTGAGAAAATAGGGGAGGACTTCAGGTGAGAGTATTGACAGCAATAGAAAGAGCTAGATACCAATGCATTGTAAATAGACAGAAATAAGCCAGAACAGGCTAGCAGGGGACCAGCTGGTGTTTGCCTAACAAGGATGAAGCCCTGTGTTCAGTCCCCAGCGGTATGTAAGTTGGGCACGGTAACACAGGCAATACCAGCAATCCCAGTACTAGGAAGGTGGAGGCAAGACAATCAGAAAGTCAAGGTCACCCTCCTGACACAGCCTAGGCTAAATAAAACCCTATATCAAAAGACAAGGAAAACGTCAACAGCCTTGGGGGAAAAGGCCCTAGCTGTGTGAGCTTGGTGGTCTGTTTGATGGATCGAAGGACATCCCATCATCCCTGGCATCATATGAAGGTGGGAGGAGGGAACCAACTCCAGTCAACTCCTGACCTTCATATGCACTGTGGCATGCATGTGCCCATATCTGCACACAAACAGTAACTTGTTCATATGCACCGTGGCATGCATGTGCTCATATCTGCACACAAACAGTAACTTGTTCATATGCACCGTGGCATGCACGTGCCCATATCTGCACACAAACAATAACTTTTTTTAAGTGGAGCAGGGAAGTAAGGAAACGTGTTACAGAGAATGGATGATAAAGATCGATTCCTAGAGTAGAAAAGAATTCCTGTTTTCAATGTCACTTTCTGTTCCATTCAGGCTTCTTGCGGTTTTGGTTTGTTTGGGGGAACACAAATACTTCTTGTGTAGCTGAGCAGACCCGGTGGTACTTGTGGCCAAGGCCCTTGAGTTCTTGGCAGTCAGTCTCTGCCTCTCCGATGCTGCGTTTTGGGTGTGCAGCACCGCAGGAAGCTTTGCCTCGGTGTCTGATACAGCGCTTCAAGGACTGTACTGGTCTACACGGAGCTAAGGGAAAACCCATTTTGAAAAGCAAGCAGATGAGTCAAAAACTGGGAAGAACTGTGTGGTATCCTCTGCCATTCTCAGCCTCTCAGTGTGTGGCTTCTTCTGGAACAAGATAATTTCAGCTCGCAGTGAAATGGTCTATCAGTCATCAGTTCTCTGTGAGAAATAGAAATGCCAAAACAAAACAGGCACCAAGGAATAAGGGTGGGGCTGGATAGGCAACCACTGAGTTCTAACTAAACGTTAAGAACAATAAAATTAGAAAACTAGCTGCCTCTAAAACATCCAATACCTGCAACTAAAACTCTACGTCCTAAATAATTATTCTTTTTCAGCATATAAACCAGATTGATATGGGGGGAAATCTCTACAGTAAAAACCAAATTATGAAAGTGAACGTCAGTCAGGCATGATGGTAAACAATTCTAACCCCAGTGTCTGGGAGGCCGAGGTTAGCCTGAGCTACAGAGAACTTGTCTCAACAAAATAAACCAAAACATCTATCCCCATCAGCCATCCTTGGAGCTGCTGGACTGAGGCTTCTGCTTGTCACTCTTGAATTTGCAGAGTCTGCTGAACATTAGGGACCACCAGGGACCACAGGGTTCCAGTATTGATTCCCTGCTCACAGGGAAAATGAGTAACATTTCCCTCCCGCCTTAGTCTCCCAGTCCTTTCTCCCCAGGACCTCCCCGTTTGTTTTAATAAAAGCTGCTCATATGGATTAAGAAACAAATATAAAAAGGAAACTCACTCGCTCCCTTTCAATCCCCCCACAAAAAACTGAGCGTGGCTCAGCAGGTAAAGACACTTTCTTCAAAGCCTAAGGACCGGGTCTGGGTCCCGTTTTGAGAGCTAAAGTTCAAGGTCAGCCTTAGCTACACAGGAGCAAGTCTGAAGGAATTTGGTGATAGCTGTAGACGAGGCTAACTAGCTCCCATCACCAGATCCCACCAACTTAGTCTGAATGGAGCCCAAATCAGCCGATGGATCACTGTCTTCAACTCTGATGTCACTCGGGGTCTACAGGGACCGCTCTCTCGACAGGGTTTCCAGCACTGTGAAGCAGGGGAAGGCCATTGTGCACACCTACTTTCTAGTAATTTCTCCAATGTCGTTTCACAGACAAGAAAAAAAGAACTTTTTTTTTGCTATTAAAAAACTTTATTTTTTTTTTACAAACGATATTCCCCATCTTGAGGTGAAAATATATTTGGATAAGTACAAAATATAGTTTTTGTCATACAAAAAAGATACACAAAATACAAAAACATAAATGAAACCACTGTCAGCTCACATGTTCTCTGGCCGCGCAGTTCAGAAAAGGGTGGAGCTCAGTGCTGACACAGACATTGAACAAAGTGCTATGGCTGAGAGAGACTGGTCAGGCACTAGTGGCCACAGTGAGAGCAGTTAAGAGTCCCTTCTCCTAACACGGGGCAGGACATGGGTCTGGGGGCTTTTGTGAACTTCTCATCGCAATGCCTGGAGTCCCTGATCAGTGCGAGGCATCTCGATGCAGAGGCTCACATGGCATGCCCTTCGTAGTCAAATCAGAATCACACAATTCTGCATACTGGGACAAAGTCTCCAAAGTAATAACCAAACTGGGCATTTAATCTCAGCACTCAGGAGGCAGAGGCAGGGGGATCTCTGAGGCTAGCCTGGTCTAAGTGTAGAGTTCCAGGCTAGCAAAGGATAGACAAGACCCTGTCTCAAAAAACAAACAAAAAAGAACAACATCAAAACCCCAGACAAATCCCTTTGCCCTGTCATTGGGCTTAACCCTTAAGACACAGACAGTGGAGTTTACATCTGCAGTCGAGACTGGAGCTAAAGTGCCAAGAGTCACACAGAGATAACAGATCCTCCGTCTGGTTAGTTTATAAGAGAACGCAGTGCAACTGGCTGTGAAATGGCTTTTATGGCCATGGGTGGAAGCAGTCAGAACTGTTCCGAGCCCAGGATCAAGTCCCCTGGAGCAGCTGCCCTGTGATACAAAGGGTGCACTCCATCTCCCAGGCCCAAACCGCATCAGCCTTGCAAGATTTTCTTTCTTTGTAAGGATATAAAAAGGGAACACTGATTAAAAAAACAAGAACAAAACCACCTCTTCCAAAATTTTGGCCATGATTTTCCTTTTTTTTTTTCTAGTATGTCAAATTGATTCTGTCTTCCATGGCACAGAGAAGTTCACGGTTTGCTGTTAATCTAGAACTCCCTTCAAAAAAAAAAAAACACCTTGGAAAGACCATGCCAGAAGGTCATTTATACACTGACTCAAAAACTACAGACAACCTCTTCGTTTCCAAGGCCTGAGAGAAAGTGGACCGGGTCTGAACCACCCAGCAAACACTCCTAATACCACACACAGTGCGGGCGCTGGCTGGGTCCGCACCACTTGAAGCCGGAGAACCCGCCTGCTGATCACCACCCCTGTAGTGCAGTCAGAGGCTGGGGTGGAGCCGTTCTCCACTCTGAGACTGGGTCTCTAAAACACTGGAGTCCAAGCAGAGAGGCAGAAAGAAGAGAGTGAGTACAGACGCATCTTGTCTCCCACACGCTCACTGCACGTTGTTGTTGTTGTTGTTAAGGGTGCAGGGATCCACCTGGGGAGGAAGCGTGAAGAGACTATTTTAGTATTCTTAGGTAGAAAAACCATGTGCTTAATAATCCTTCCTTCCTTCAGAAGGCCTGGGATAAAACGTCAACAATAAAAAATAGCAATTCTCACCTCAGTGTAAGTGGGTGGGGGCATGAACTGGAACTCAGGGGCATACATGAAGATAGGGCTGTCTTGAGCACCGTCCACATCATCGAGCAGGGGCGTGGTGGGGCTCTCTAAGCGGTGGTCTTCAGGAATGATGTCCATGTAGCACGGAGGGGCTACAAAGGGAAAACAGGAATGAAAAATCCAGCTAAGAACTGCCAGACTACCAATTGCACAAGCCCTATCAGGCCAAAGAAAGCTATTAGCCATTTGTAGCTTACCTTCTGGGGTATCTGGGATGTTTAGATCTATCCAACTCATTTCAGAGCTTGTCCGGCTGGCCATGCTGGAGGTCCGGCTGCTCAGACCTGACCTGCTGCCAATCACCAGGGGTAGGTCAAGGATGACTTTCTTGGAGCCGGGGACACTCACATAGATCTAGAAAGGAAGGTGGCAGTGTGTTAGATGGTTGGGTAGGGAAGGCACTGAATGTGTACCTGAAGAATTGTTTCCCCTCTAGAACCAAGCCCCTGCTTCACTCACCAGCAAGGAATACTCCACGCGCAGGATGTTGCAGCCCAGGATGGACGGTCTGATCTTCTGCACGCGGAGGCTCTTGCCACGCCAGGACGCACAGGTCCCCGAGATGATGTGATTGCCTCTGACTGAGGACAGCTTCTGAGTCAACACCTTGGTCTGGCCATTGGCAAGGTAAGTGTGTCGGGCCACAATAGCTGCTTTGGGGACCACGATGCGGGAGCATGTGTTCTCGAAGTCGGCGTGGATGGAAATGTCATCACCTGGGATAAGAGAAGAAAAGACAGGTTAACGGCGTTTCCTCTCCTCGACTCCATGCCCCCCTCCCCCTCCAAGCCCACGGTTCTGACTACGCCCTCTGTGTTTTAAGCAAGAGGTTTTTTTTACCTTCACAGAACCCTTTTCTCTCGATTCGAGCAGAGACGGACACGCGCCCATCAGGAATGAACATGCAGGAAACTTTCTTCTCCTTTTTAGCTGATACCGGTGCCTGTGTAGAAGGACACAATGTTTTGAGATATTTCAATGCTCCAAGCATCTAGTTTATTATCCCCGACCAAGGAGACTAGAACCTTAAAGTAACCCTCACCATTAAATCAGGGGTATTGACATCCACTAAGTCCATCACTTCGAAGTTTTTCTTCGCCTCCTGGGTCGGCTGGCTGGGACGATCAAGAAAAGCCTTCACCCAGTAGTCGACACAACCATATTTGCCTTTGAAGGATGTTCCCAGGGGCCTGTGTCAAAACGATGGGGGAAAAAAATTAATGCTCTCTAAGAACAGTAAGAGATCAGAGGGGGGAAGGGAAGGGGAGGGTTATAGAAATAGAGTCCAAGGTGCATTCAGCCAATGCCTACCCTTGAGGAAGTTCGAAGCCAAACTTGTACTCGTATTTGTTTCCTGGTCTCATGATCACCATCTCGTTCTCACCTGCAGGGAAACAAAGGCAAGGGCCCATTAGGTTTCTCGATACATTTCAAAAGCCATACATTTCAAAAGCCTCTGTGTAGACGGTTTGGGCAGCAGACAAGATTATTTTACTACCATTATCATCTCTTACAGTGGAATAAAAGATTCCGGTGCACTTTCTTGGACAGAAAGCTGCAAAGCCCACAATTACTAAGAGCTTCATCCAGCACAGTTGCCCCAGGAATCGGGAACAGATTGTGAATACATTAGTCTTTAAGTAGCTAAGGCAACACCTTCTGGAAACAGCACCTCAGAAACTGTATAAAATCACCCTCGGGGGAAGGGCGTGTAGCAAAATGCTTGCAAATTAAAACTTAAAAATATCGGGACCAACATAATTCAAACCCTTCGAGCGAACAACTCCAAACACTTGGTGGAGGCGCCAGTGCCTCCTTTTAAAGTCCTCCCCCGCCCCAGCCACCATCCGCCCAGCACAGAACAGCTGGCTCCGTACCTGTCGGCTGGTCTTCTAGGAGCAGCGTGTCTTCGTAGCGCAGGTAGTCCAAGGTCTGTTTGCACTGCTGAGACCCCTGCATCCACAGGACCTTGGCCACTCCGCAAGCCAGGATCCTGACGGCTTTGATGCGAGTAACTTCACAGACTTCCACTATCACCCGGCCGGCCACCTTCTCCCCACTACCGTACACCTTCTCCGGGTCGTTGAAGACCACCTCAAAAGACTTGATCTTCTTGAACATCACCATGGCTGGGCTCAGTGGGTTCAAGATGAACGGAAGCCAAAAAGGAAAAACTCCAGGAGCCCTTCACAGCGAATTAAAGCGCTCACTCTCCGGACCGCAGACCGGGGCTTGAAAAAAAACAAAAATTTCAAGAAGCTCTCCAGCAAACCCCAACAACTTTTCCAACCGGTGCCTGAAAGTTGCAAGCCGCGGGCTGTGCCAAAGGCTTTCAAGAGGCAGCAACAACAGCTGTCTTTGCTCCAGCAGCTGGATGAACTCCGGGTAGGCAGGAGACCAGAGGAGGAGAGTGTCTATCGGGAGCCGGAAACGCCTTTATATAGCTGCCTGGCTAGCAGCACCACGCGAGCGCTGGCTCTGAGGCTCGTGCAGCCCTCGTGCACAGTTCTCCCATTGGCTGCTTGGCTCTTGTTTACCAGGCCTCCGACCAATCAGCGAGGCCGCAGGGGCGCGTGGACACAGTGTGCTCTAGCGGGGAAAATGGTTGTTGTGCGGGTGCGCTGCCAGCAGGAGGGGCGAGGCTGGGGCCGCGGACCGCTCACCCCCCGTCCCCCGGGAGTTAGGAGGCCCTGGCCCCGCGACCCTGAACCCCATCCAGGCACTCGGCCTGGGGTCACGGTTGTTTGGGTGGCTTGGGTTTTGTTTTGTTTTTTTCTTTTTTTAGGTGAAAGAAAAATGTGCTTAGGAGACGATTTCATGCCTTGTCTTAGCCAGCGCAATTCATTTCGAGGCGACTGTTTATTCCTGGCTCACAAGTTCGCAAGTCTGTGAAAAATAATCCCACTGCCCCAAGGATACTTCAGACTGGGCGGAGGGCGAGGGTGCGATTGTGTTAGTGAGAAAGAGCCCGCCCGGCGTCCTCCTATTGCACGTCTGCTGAGGAACAAAGCACATATGTCAGATATTTTAAGCCCCCTTTCTGTCCCCATTGGAAAGCGGGAACATTTGTCTGGTGTGTCCCCTTCCTTCCATGTCCCTGTGGGCTGCTACTGTTCCCACACATGTACATTCTATTCTGTTCTCTGTCCTCTGGAACGGAAGCAGTAAGGGAGTGTCCACATCCTGTTGCTTATCCCCTCATCTCTTCAGACTACCTGTGAAGTTGGGGAACACTTTGTATATGTTCCCTCATTCACCTCATTCAACTTTAATGAGGTGTGTACTTTACACTGATCTCTCCCTCCGTCCCTGTTTCTCCAGGAAAAAAAGGAGTGGGTACAGAAAAGAAAAAAAAAGGAAGAAAAAGATTCATCACTTCTGACTCTGTTCCCCTGTTCCTGTCACTCTACTGTCTTCCTCCTCTCTCTTAAGCTCGCTAAATTAAATGCATATCCGTAAGCCTGTTCCACACTCACCAGGGCTCAGATTCTGTTGGCATTACTTGCCTGGCTGTTGACTAAGCTGACAGAGATGGCTCCAGGAGCTGACTCAAGAAATAAGTCTTAAGTGTGCTAAGAAAACCGCCTGTGCAGAAGGATTCCGCCCCCTCCCCTTGTCACTGAGTCCTAGGCTCCTTCCATATTTGGGCAGAATTATCAGGAGATTGTCGCCCTGTTCCTTGTGCTGGGACATGAAGACAATGGTCCTGGGGTTAAGATGGAGAAGTAAAAAGCTTTCGTGTGTCTAAAATCCTGCCTTCTGCACAGTTAGGAACCTGTTCGCTGCTGTCCATCAAAGCGCCTCACCATGCTCACACGCCTTAACTGGGTTGACACCCTAAGGCTAACAAGTTACAACTCAACCTCAATATTAAGCAAGCTCAGCGTTGGATGTCACACTGTTGAAAACCATAAACACAACACCAGAGTTTAGGAACATGTTGATCCTTAGGGTGGGTGGGTGTGTTTGTTCCAGAAAGGTAACTAGGCTTGAGGTGTTTTCTGATGATAAACAGAACTGATTAAGAACAAAGGAGGTAGGACTCTCATTTCAGTTCCAAACTCTGCAGGCATCTGGGGGAAAAAAATTAGCTTGATATCATAAAACATCAAAATGCTTACCAAAAGCATACATATCATATATTGTTAAATAGTGTGATATGTACCAACATAAGACTTAAGAATTTTTGTGTGCATGCATGGGTGCTTTGGCACATGCATGCTTGCTGCAGGCAGAGTCCGGAAGACGATGCTAGATGCCCTGGAAACTGCAGTTACAGAGTTGGAACTGCCATTCTGGTGCTGGGAATTGAATCTGGGTCCTCTGGTATTATTAGCCACCAAGCCACTTCTTCAGCCCCAGCTACATAAGATTTGAGGAGAACCAGGGAGATGGCGCGAGGCCCGACAACTGGAGTTCAGTCCCCAGAACCCCTACAGTAGGAGAGACCCAACCCTGGCCTTTCCTGCCCTACTACTCACACCCACAGACACAGAAAATAAATTATGTAAACAATTACTATTTTTGTTTTTTAAGATTTGAGGAGGTCAGAAGGAAGGAGTAGAGGTGGCTGCAAATGGGTCCCAGAGTGTTGACTTGGGACATCTTAGAGAAGAGGCAATGCTGGTATTTAGTTGAGGTTGTCTATGGAGTACTGTTTTTTTTTGTTGTTGTTTTTTTTTAATTTGACAGTTCGGTGTCTTGTTCCCTGCACGACTGTCATTTCTTCTGTTTACAGCACTCCCTGCAGACCACTTGTTTGTTCTATGTTAGGCCAAAACTCTGTTTAACTTTGGCAGTGGCAGCTTGCTTCCCGGGCCTGTGGCCAAGGCTTGTTCTGAATTGGCTGCCTCCTAGATAGGCTGTAATGACCTTTCACCTGGTATTCTGATAACAATCTGCCCCTCTTCTCTCTCTCTCTCTCTCTCTCTCTCTCTCTCTCTCTCTCTCTCTCTCTCTCTCACACACACACACACACACACACACACACACACCCCTTCTCAGTTCTTAGGTGGAAGAAAGTGAAAAGTCTTCCAAACTCTTGCCCTACACACAGTACAAACACTCGTGGGTACAAAGACAGGGACAGATGTTCCCAGAGGAGCAAGGCAGGGCTTGGCTCGGGAGTTTTGCGAGTGAGGTCATCGCTTACCTGCCCCTTTCCCACCCTCTTCTTCCCGGTGCCAGTAGGAAACCCGTGGTGTTTGTCCTTTGTTTTTACTCTCGATGACCAGATAGCCAACGCTGGCAGCCTGCAAGCCCAGTGGACAGGAGGAGGCAAGGCTGTGGCTCAATCTCTCTTTTCTTTCACCTCTGGCTTTGCAGACATTTAGGGCTGGAAAGGCTCAGCTGGGAAGGCGAACAGCATGTTTTCCTAAGCTCTGGCCAGGGCCTCCACTTTGTAAACTTGTCTTGTCCTTCATCCACTGCCCTTTTTCGTTGTTTTTCCCTAAGGAATGTTAGTTTAGAGCTGGAAAAGATGTTAAATAAAACTGTGGATTTGAGATGGCCCAGTTGTTTACATGACTCCAAGTCACAGATAAATAAGATTACCTAAATAATTATATGATAGCCTAAGAATTCAAAGAAACTACCTTTTTTTTTTTTTTTAGACAATTAGACAGGATTTCACTATGAATCTTGGGCTAGCCTCCATCTCACAGAGACCCGCCTGCTTCTGCCTTCCTAACACTGGAACCAAACTTTGAGATTGACCCAACCCAAGGACCAGTTCTCAACATACTTAAGTCAAGACTTCTTTATTTGTGAAGCCATCTATCATCTTAGTTTAAACAGAATTGAAAATTGGGTTGTTTCATTTACTTCTCCTGATAACCCTGTAACGGGGAGTTAATTAAACCAGGCCCAGAGAGGTGTAGGGATTTGCCCGAGGGCACAGGTTTTGTAAGTACATCCAGAGCTTAAACCTAGGTCTATTTGTTCCGTGCCAAGCAGGTGACTCACTCTTACAACCCCGGCACTGGGGGTGTAAGGCAGGAGGATTACTGACACTTCATGACTAGTCTGGGCTGTATAGTGACTTGATTTCAATTGCTGTGAGACTTGATTTCCCGGTGCTTTGACATGTATCCTTTTTTGACCTTTGTAAAGCCATTGTGAAGGATACGGAGCAAGACTCTAGGAGCACTAAAGAGGACTCTAAATATTGCCCTTATTTTGCCGTGTGGCATCCTCTCCGACAATCAGCTAATGTCTGGTTGGAGCTGTTCCTGGCCCGGAAGTTTTGACGCTTTTATCATGGACACCTGAACTAAAGACTGGCGTGGAAGGGCTCCCGCACAGAATACCTCATGAAGGCCCACACTTCGGCTGTTGAAGTACTGAGGTCCTTTTCTTTTTAGACACCTAAGACAAGGTCTTGCCTTACTGCCCAGGTTGTTTGGAAGTCCCTGAGCTCAGCTGATCTTCCTGCCTCCGCCTCCTGAGTGCCAGGTCTGCAAGCGACACCACAGCTGGCTTAAGACTTGAAAGAGAATCTCTTGAGTCAGCTTTGTCTGTTTAACTAAACTCCTCCCTTTGTAGTTTGGCTTCTTCTCCTCCCTCTAGAACAGTGTTTCTCAACCTAGGAGTCAGACAACCCCTTCACAGGGGCCACCTAAGACCATTGGAAAACAGGGATATTTATATTACAATTCATAACTAAAAATTACAGTTATGAAGTAGCAATGAAATAATTTCATGGTTGGGGTCACCGCAACATGAGGAACTGTAATAAAGACTCCAGCATTAGGAAGGTTGAGAACCACTGCTCCAGGTTTTCTTTAAGGTTTCTGGAAGACGCCAAAGTGGGTTTTGTTTTTCTGTCGGTTTAGTTTTGTTTTTTGATTGACAACTATACAGTTTAAAAACCACCATTTAAAGAATTAGACATTCACCTTGGCTTTGGGACTTTATTCTGTTATCTTTTGCTAGCAATTCTATTTTGTTTTCTGCCCACTCCTTTAGAGCTTTTCCTAAGGATTTTGCTTGGCTTTCTCTTTTTAATTTTTAGATTTATTTTTATTATTTTATGTGCATGTGTGCTTTGACTCCATGTACAGTCATGGCTGGTGCATGAGGAGGTGGTCAGCCTCCGTGTGGGTGCTGGGAACCCAACCCGGGTTTTTTCATCAACAAACTCTCAGAACCACCAAGCCAGCTTCCAGCCCAGTGGGCCTCTTCTTTCTTTGCTTTTTATTTTATCCATCTGTACATCATTCTTTTGTAAATATTAAAACTCTGGGTGGCGGAGAGCCTGGAGAGATGGCTCAGTGGTTAAGAGCACGTGTTGTTTTTCTAGAGGACCTGGGTTCCATTCTCAGTACCCACAACCCCTGTAACTCCAGCTCCAGAGGGTCTGACCCCTGTTCAGGCTTCCATCGGCACCTGCATACACACAATACATAGACCTACATGCAGGCAAAACACCCATACACTTGAAATAAGAGTAATAAATCTAAAAAACAAACCCCCAAAACCCCAGAATTAGGCCGGGGGGTGTAATTCCAGCCCAGCATGCATGAAGTGTTAGATTTGATCAGCAGTCAAGAGGTAAGGGAAGAAGGACCCCTCCAGGCGGTGGTGGTGCAGGCCTTTAACCCCAGCACTCTGGAGGCAGAGGCAGGTGGATTTCTGAGTACTGGGACAGACTGGTCTACAGACCGAGTTCCAGGACAGCTAGGGCTACACACAGAGAAATCCTGTCTTGAAAAACCAGGGAAAAAAAAAATATCAGAAGCTCAAGGTGAGACCATCATGGACGACTTAAGAGCTTAGTCTAAAACCAAACAGAAAATTGCTGTACTGTGTACTAACCTGTCTCCAGCATTCTAGTTCGTAATTCAGTTCAACTTATTCAGTAATGAATAAACATCTGTCTTCCCCGATACTCCAGCACATTTTCTTTCTTAAAAAAATGGGGGAGAGGGAGGGACACGGGGTGGATGGGTAGTGGGTAGAGTTCTCGGTACCCCAGACTGGCCTCTGTCTTCTGATCCTCTGACCTTTATCTTCTACCTCGTCACCCTAGATTTCTTAATAATCTTTGCCTAATCTCCCCACTATAGCCTATGGAGTATAACTCAATTAACCCAACGGAATTTCTTTCGTGCCAGCTCTCGTGATTCTCCAAAACCCTGTGCTTGCTGGGGCTCATTCAAATGCTCTATCCTGGCATCTGAAACCTTCACGTAACGGTTGGCCAAACCAGCCGTCCCCTTGTCCACCCCTTCCTGATCTGTACACCCTCCACCTCAGCAAACCTGGGCACTCAGTGTTCGCCTTACATTCTTCCCTTCCTGTGTGAAGTACTTGCTCACACTTTCTCTCTACTGGAACACCTGCCTTCCCTCCCCAGCCCTGGGGTTTCAGTCCTCTCAAGTCTTGAAGCCAAGTCTTCTCATTTTCTTTTGCCTTACCACTAAATATTATTTTACTATTTAAAAATACTCCTTAGCGTGTTCTTTATTTAGCGGGTACATTCACAGGTAGGTTGCCCTTTTCCCTTGGTGATGAGTTTCTAGAGAGCAGGGCTAGGTCCTTTCTGTAGTTTTCCATTCTTCCTAGCACCTGCCAGAGTACAGATCACACGGTAAGGAGCAATTGAGCTGATGGTTGGAGCACCCCTCTAGAGGAAGATATGAGGTTGAACTGATGGGTTGGGGCACCCCTCTAGATGAGGATCTGGGATTGAATTGATGGGTTGGAGCACCCCTCTAGAGGAAGATATGAGATTGAACTGATGGTTGGGGTGCCCCTCCAGAGGAGGATATGAGATTGAACAGATGGGTTGGGGCACCCCTCTAGAGGAGAATGTTTGACAGCTTGGAACCCGGTGCTCTTTCATGCCAGTGTTGGCTTTAAGTTTCTTTTTCTTTCCTTTTCGGTTGTTGTCATTTAAGGTTTTAAACCTCAATTTCACTTTTCCCTGATTTAAAATCTTTGGATAGATGAATTACGCGTCAGGGCAAGGGGTGAAGGCAGCGAGGGAGGACGGTGTGTTTCTCAACTGCATTGTGTTGATGTAAACAGTCCAAGGAGATGGGACACCGTGTCCCTAGCCTTTCCTGAAAACTTGCCCTTTTCTGAGAAATTCTTTCTTCACGAGTTCAGGAATTCAGTTGGCTCAGCCCTGCCACCCAGTGGGCAGTTAGATGCATTAGCAAGATCTTTACTCTAACAATTGTCACACACACAGGAGCTGTTGTGGTGACCCGACCCTTGATCTAGTACATTGCGCTGAATGGCAGAGATGGTTCTTGATCGTGAGAAAAAGGACTAGACGAGGAAAACAGTGTTCATGACTGAGGAAGAAACTACGTATTAAAGCAGTTTTCCATCTTTTTTTATCCGGGTGACATTTAGCAGCATTTTTTTTTTCTTAGCTTGTGTTAAAAATTTAGTTGCAGGGCTGAAGAGAGGGTTCAGTGGCTAAGGCTGCTCTTCCAGAGGTCCTGAGTTCGAATCCCAGCACCCACATGGCAACTCACAACTGTCTATGGGATCTGATGTGGCAGATGTACTTCAGACAACTATTAATATACACAAAATAAATAAATCTTTAGAAAAAAAAACATAGTTGCAGACTGGGAGCAGGGGCACAGGCCTTTCATTACAACACTCAGGAGGCAGAGGCAGGTGGATGTCTGTAAAATATAGGCCAGCCTGGTCTATATAATGAGACCCTGTCTTAAAACAAAAATGGCAAGACAGCTTACTCGTATTCAGAGGTGGGTAGATGATACCTCTGAGAAAAGGATATTGTGATTGACAGTACATATTCGTCCATGGTGACTCATAGCTCACTCCCATATCATCTGATGGGTCAAAAAACTCCACTAGTGCTGCTCTGATCCTTCAAACAATAAAACATCACCTCCTTTGTTGTTTCCTGCCATTTCTCCAAACAGACAAAATCCTAACCTTCTTGGTACCCAGCAGCAGGCTAAGCACCTTCCATGGATATATTGATTAGCAGCTTTGTGGGCATTTGTCTGTCTCTTCTCACTAAATGGTGCTCTCAAAGATATAAACCATGTTCTTTGATCTTTGTTTTTTTTTTTTTTTTAATTGGTTTGAGTTTAGGTTCTTGGGACAGGGGTACTCTGTCTTAGCATTGGAGTCTTTTCTGGCATTAGCTATTTGTAGACTGGCCTCGAACTCACAGAGATCCGCCTGCCTCTGCCTCCCGAGTGCTGGGATTAAAGGCGTGCGCCACCACCGGCCGGCTACAAACCATGTTCTTAAAGTGTAATCCCTGTACTTCGAGCCTGAGGCAGGAGAATAGGTATGAGTTCGAGGTCATCTTGGGACAGAGTGGAACCCTGTCTTAGCACAGAAGTTCTAAAGAAGGGTCACAGACTGGGGTGGTTCAGTTGGTAGAGCATTGCCTGCCACGCATGAAGTCCTGGTTTGGTCTCCAACGCCAAAGTAGGCCTGTTGGCACGTGCCTGTAATCCCAGCATCCGGGGAGATGGAAGGCAATGGAACAGAAGTTCAAGGTCATCCTGAGTTCTAGGACAGCCTGGACTTAACCCCAGTTTTCAAGGTCAGTAAGGTCTACAGAGTGAATTCCAGGACAGCCAGAGCTATATAGAGAAACCTTTCTTGCAAACAAACAAACAAACACAAATAAATAAATAAAACAAAAAAAAATCCATGAAATATTTTAGCTTCTAGATTCTAGCCTGATCAGCTAATGCAGGTTGGCTTCAAACAAGAGATGATCCCCCTGCCTCCACCTTCTAACTACTACAATTACAGGTATATGTCACTTTGTTTGTTGCTTCTTGCTTGCTTGTTTTTATTTATTTATTTATTTTCTATTTTAGCCCAATCTGGACCCTTCTTATTGCCTGTAGACTTGGCTGTGACAGAAGCAGGACAATGGATCTCCTCACAAAAGGAAAATAAAACTATGCCGTGGACTGCTTTCAGTTTCAGATGATTTAATTTTAGCAAAAGCCTTTCAGATCTTGCCTGCAGTGGGGGAGAAGTGGAAGGGGGATGGGGAGACTGTTTAAACCTAATTTTTTAAAATGTAAAGATTTGTTTTTATTTTGTGTGTATGAGAGTTTTGACTGAGTGTATATTTATGTGTATCGTGCACATGGCTGGTGCCTAAAGAAGCCTATTGCTTGTATGCTACTAAAAATAATAAACAAATTTAAAAAATTAATTGGCTGGGTATGTGGGAATTGGCTCCTCCTGGAATTAGAATTAAAAACAGTCGTGAACTTCCATGTGTGGGTACTGGAAGCTGGAAGGTAAATGCAGGTTCTGTGAAAGAGTAGCAAGTACTCTTAACTGCTGAACCATCTCTCCAGCACTCAACCTAATTTAAAAAAATAAATATTTAAGTCAGGCGGTGGTGGTGCAGGCCTTTGATCTGAGCACTCAGGAGACAGAGACAGGTGGATGGATCTCTGTGAGCTTGAGGCCAGCCTGGTCTACAGAACGAGTTCCAGGACAGTCGGAGTTTTTACACAGAAAAACCTTGTCACAAAAAAAATGTGTGTGTGTGTGTGTATTTGATAAGACACTTGAAGGCTTATAGATGTAATCACAGTAGTCAGGAGGCAGAGGCAGGGGGATCACCTCTTGTTCACAGCCAACCTAAACTAAGCCACAGAGTGAGTTCCAGGCTAGTCTGGGCTACAGTGTAACACCTTGTTTCAAAAACAAACAGACAAAAACAAAACAAAAGAAATCAAATACATACATATGACTTAAGTAGTTGGTTGAAGATAGACGATATCCTATAGTAAAGATAGGTACATGAAACCCTTGGTATTAAAGCACTGGTTCTATGAACTAAGAGGAGAGAATGTTTTGAAGACAGCCTTGTGCCGGGCGGTGGTGGTGCACACCTTTAATCCCAGCACTCGGGAGGCAGAGGCAGAGGCAGGCGGATCTCTGTGAGTTCGAGGCCAGCCTGGTCTACAAGAGCTAGTTCCAGGACAAGCTCCAAAGCCACACACCCTGTCTTGAAAAAAGACAGCCTTGTATATGTGTGAGCGACAGAGCTACAATGAGACCAGTTGTATTAACATCACAATGAAGCTGGCTTCAATTATCCTTCCTTAGCTCTCTTTTGTTTTCCCAATGCTTACCATCCATTTACACAAGTGTGTTTGTGACTTGTTTGTTTTTGCTTCTTTGTTAAAAAAAAAAAGTCTCTTGCTACAGAGGCTCACCTTAGCTGGCCACATTGTAGAGTCTGGTCTGAAAGTCCTGAGCCTTCTGTCTCCCAAGTATCGGGAGCATAAGTGTTCTCCACTACACCCAGCAAGTTATTCATCCCTTTGGTTTTTTGTTATTTTCAGTGGCATACAAAAAATAGATTTCACGATGATCATGATGATACGTGCGCGCACACACACACACAGACTGTACATATGGGAGGGTATACACGAGCTTTATGTCAGGAAACATGTAATTTCACTATTTTAGTGATGACGGTGGACACTGTGTCCTGAAAAGGGGCGGGAACTGAGCAAAGTCTTGGTTTTGAACATTCTCCCTTCTCTCCCTTCCCTGTTGCTGCTCCAGCTTCCTGGCTCTGATTTTGAGAACTGTAACTACCTGGCCTCAGATATTATCTTTTCCACTTGAGGGGGGGAGGGGAAGACACTTGACGTGATGTATGTTGACAGAGGTTTCTGTCTCGCTTGGTCCTGCAGTCCCAAAGAAACACACAGAGGCCTACATTAATCATAAAGTGATTGGCCTAATAGCTCAGGCTTTTATTAATTCTTATAACTTATATTAGCCCATAATTCTTGTCTGTTAGCCATGTGGCTTGGTACCTTTGATCAGCGAGACAGTCTCATCTTGCCTCCTCTGCATCTGGATGATGCCTGCAGACTCTGCCTTTCCTCTTCCCAGAATTCCCCTGTTATGGTCACCCTGCCTAGACTTCCTGCCTGACTACTGGCCAAGCAACATTTTATTAAACCAGTACAACTGGCAAATCTTTACAGGGTTCAAGACCATTGTCCCACAGCAGATGTGTGTATAGTGGGGAGGGGGGGAGATGTTGCAGGTTGGTTTGTAAAGTGATTGAAGTCACAAGTTTAAAAAGTAAGGGTTGGGTGTGGTGGCACACACGTTTAACCCTGGCACTCAGGGGACAGAGGCAGGTGAATCTGAGCTCTAGACCAGCCTGTTCCAAGACAGTCAGGGCTACACAGAGTCCCTGTGTCAAAACAAAAACACACCAAACAAACAGAAAAGAAAGGGGAGTCAGGAGTAGAAGCAGAATAATTTAAGGCTAGCCTAGTCTATGTCATGAGTTCCAGGCCAGCCTTGGCGACACTGGGGAGTGGGGGTAAGGTGTCTGGGGAAGCCTGGGAAAGTAGTTCTGCTGTGGGGCAGGGTTTACCCAGGCGGATCTGAAGCTACAGCCCTGGTTCATCCCAGCACTACCAGGGACGGGAATCATGTGGGAACGTTCAAGCCAAGGTAGAAATGTTTCACTCTCAAATGAAAGGTAATGTAGTTACGAAGTAACGCATAATTATACGTGCAGTTGGAGGGAGGACTCAGAGGAATTCAGAGCTCAGGCTGCTTCTCAGGGGGACTATCAGAGCTGAGTTCCCAGACTGCTGACAAATGTTATCCCAGTATCCGACCCGTGCCCTCTGCTGGCCTCCATCGGCATTGCATCCATATTCACACTGGTAAGCCCCCACTCAAGACACGCGTAATTTAAAGAAAATACTTTTAAATTCTTTCAAAAAATCAAGATAAATATAAAAATGTTAAAAATAAAAATATTTTTTAAAAATCTCTCTATAGGGGGCTGGAGAGATGGCTCAGGGGTTAAGAACACTGGCTGCTCTTCCATCCTGAGTTCAATTCCCAGCAACCACATGGTGGCTCACAACCATCTGTACTGAGATCTGGCGCCCTCCTCTGGCGTGCGGGCATACATGGAGGCAGAATGTTGTATACATAATAAATAAATAAATAAATAAATAAATAAATAAATAAATAAATCTTAAAAAAAAAAAGCTCTCTATATTAAATTTGTTCAGGAAGCAGCTGGCAGCCAGGCAGTGGTGGTGCACTGGGGAGGCAGAGAGAATCTGAATTCGAGGCCAACTTGGTCTACAGAGTGAGTTTCAGGACAGCTAGAGCTACACGGAGAAACCCTGCCTCAAAAACAGAAAGGAAGGAAGGGAGGGAGGGAGGGAGGGAAGAAGGAAGGAAGGAAGGCAGGAAAAAAGAAAGAAAAGGAAGAAAAAAGAGAATGCAGCTGTCCCTAAACTCCTCTCTGGGGTAGTTCTCAGTCCTCTGAGCCTTCATCTTGCGTCCTAGTGTGCTTCCGATAGCTGTGAGAAACACCTTGTGCAAAAACAACGTGAGAAGAAAGTGTGTAATTCAGCTTACACTTATAGTGCATCACTGATGGAGGTCGGGGCAGGAACCTGGAGGGAGAAATCCAAGCAGACGCCGTGGAGGAACATTGCTGACTGGCTTGCTTGCATGGCTTGCTGAGCCTGCTTCTTTATACCACCGCACCTGCCCAGGAGCGGCACCGCCCACAGTGGGCTGAGTCCTTCTGCATAAAGTGTCAACCAAGAACATTCCCTGATGACTGGCTTACAGGCCCATCTGAAGAAGGCAGGTTCTCATCTGAGAATCTTCCCTCGGGTTTGACAATGGCTTGTGTCAAGTTGACACAACCTAACACCACTATATCTGTTTTGTTTGTTTGCTTTTTGTTTTTCTTCTTTGTGATACTGGGGATAGGGCCTAAATCAAGGTAGGAACGTACTGAAAGGTATCTCTCTTTCTTTCTTTCTTTCTTTCTTTCTTTCTTTCTTTCTTTCTTTCTTTCTTTCAAGATTTATTTATTTATTATGTATACCTGTATGCCTGCAGGCCAGAAGAGGGCACCAGATCTCAATACAGATGGCTGTGAGCCACCATGTGGTGCGGTGGGAATTGAACTCAGGACCTCTGGAAGAGCAGTCAGTTCAGTGCTCTTAACCTCTAAGCCATCTCTGCAGCCCTGTATCTCTGTTTCTTAACATATCTAATATGTCTTGTTTGTTTTAGACAGGGTTTCACTATGTAGCCCTGGCTAGCCTGGAAGTCACAGAGAGCCTTCTGCCTTCTTCATCCTGGGATTAAAGGCATGTGCCAACACACCTGGCTTTATAAAATAAAACAATAGCATGTTTTATTATATATATCCATGTTCTTTTCTTCAAAAGACAGAATTTGGCAATAAATCAGATGATCCTTTTCTGTTTTGCATTTATTTTGTGCTGAATTATTCCCAGGCTGTAAGTTTTTGTTGCTTCAGTTTCTGCTAGGACTGTGGTTCTCAACCTGTGGGTCACGACTCTTTTGGGGGTTCCAATATCAGATACTTTTTTTTTTTAAATATGTATTTATTTATTATGTACACAGTGTTCAGTCTCTGTGTGCTTTGGAGCCAGTCCGGGCACTAGATCTCATTACAGGCTGGTTGTGAGCCACCATGTGGTGCTGACTCAGCCTCGGAAGAGCGTCGGTGCTCTTAACCTCTGAGCCATCTCTCCAGCCCTATCAGATACTTTTATCACGACTCATAACAGTAGCAAAATTACAGTTATGAAGTAACAGCAAAATAATTTTATGGTTGCGGTCACCACAATATGGGAAACTGTATTAAAGGGCCTCAGCATTAGGAAGGCCGAGAAGCACTGTGTCAAAGATGTCTTTTTCTTTGTGCAGTTAAATTAATATATTATTATAAAAGGGAAGGCACAGACGGCCAGTTAGCAATGCTCTTAACACTGAGCCATCTCTCCAGCCCCTGTGCAGCCTCTTTTTCAGGGTTAGGAACAATTTGTTTCTTTTTCAATGAGGGTCACCTCATGTGTCAGGGGAGATCACGTATGGGTTAATATGATCATGAGTTCTAATAGTGGGTTCTCTGTTCATCCGGATACATTTAAAGACCGGATAATGCACAGCCAAGCCCTTAGCTTGAGCCTTACCCTCTGCACTGATAAAGCAGGTGCAGCAAAAACTCAGCTGTGCGCCCGCCCGCTGACCCCGTGTGCAGCCCTGTGCAGCGCCACTGTTTGCCTGAGCACGTCTGTCGACTCCACCCTTACACTGCCTGAAGGCACACATTGCTGCCTTAAAGACATCTTTCAGACACTTGCTGGCTTTTGGATATGCACACCTTTGAGGGCCTGGGAGTTTTATAGGTGTCCTTAAAGAGAGGATTTGAATCTCTTGATTTACATAGTTTTGTAGCGTTTGTTTTGGTTAAAGAAAGTAGTGAACCGGGCTGGAGAGATGGCTCAGTGGTTAAGAGCATTGCCTGCTCTTCCAAAGGTCCTGAGTTCAATTCCCAGCAACCACATGGTGGCTCACAACCATCTGTAAAGAGGTCTGGCGGCGCCCTCTTCTGGCCTTCAGGCATACACACAGACAGAATATTGTATACATAATAAATAAATAAATAAATATTTAAAAAAAAAAAAGAAAGTAGTGAACCATTTTCACAGGTCAGTTCAGACCACTTGTAAGGAGAGCCAGAGCTACATAATCTCCCCGCCACACACACACACACACACACACACACACACACACACACACACAAGTTTTCTCTGTGTAACAGCTCTGACTGTCCTGGAACTTACTCTGTAGACCAGGCTGCCCTCAAACTCACAGAGATCCAGCGCCTCTGTCTCCTGAGTGCTGGGGTTAAAGGTGTGCACCACCACCACCTGGCCAGATAATCTCTTTTAAAACTTCATTCTTTGAGAATATCATGCGTATTCAATGTATTTAGAGCACATCCATGCCTACACTTTTCCCTCCAACTCCCAACCCTCCTCAACACCTCCCCACCTTTATCCCATTGAGTCAGTTTGTGCTGTCTGTACCCACACGGGCCCGTGGCCATCCACTGAAACATGGCAGTCTGGGAGTGGATATGAGCATGGCTATTCAGAAGCAGTTTGTCAACATGAGCAGTTGACAGTCCCAGGGTCCCTCTAGGGCTCCTGCCCTCCCAGCCACGGGCCACCAGGTTTACAGCTGGGCTACACAGAGACATCTTGTCTCAGAAAAAAAGAGAGAAACAGGATGAAGGAAAATACTTTTGTTTTTTATAAAACCAAAAGATTCAAACTGGTCTATAGTTTGAGGCAGGAAATCAATGGAAGCTTGAAAGGGATAAGAAGAAATTTTTTTTATTAGATCACTTTTAAAAACGTACAGTTTATTTCAGAGCACTGGATGTACAACGAATAGCACATATTTACAGAATATAACTTCATGAGAAAAAAATGTATCTCCATGAAATGACTGCCACTTCTGGCTTGAGTTCCTCTTGAGGAGCAGCCTCAGGTCCAAGCAGAAAGCAGTTGGTTACCCCCAAACAGCCATGCCACTATTGGACCAGTGTTGTGGGCGCAGGGTCCAGCACGGACTTCTCTTTTCGTCCATGGTGGCCTGCCTAGCACCTTCCTGCATCATCAACGCTAGAAGTTTCCTTCCTGGTCAGTTCCAGATTGTGGCGCGGGCCATAGCACACGGGACAGCTTGGGTCCTGAGGCGGAGGAGGACAAAGTTCCAGTGAAACTGGCGTGCTGGCCTTTGCTAACACTTTTAGGAGCAGTTGTTGGCATAAGGGGAGTTTCCTGCTTATGCAGTCCCCAGGGAGATATATTCATGTTCTCGAGGGAAACTTTGAAGATGGGAGCACAACCTGAAAGGACAGCCACAGAAGAAAGAGTCCTCCTTGGGTACCAAGGGTTATGGCACCAATAGGTAGATTCTGAGAAATTTCTCAATAATCTCTGGATACAAGATGTCCATTGCCCTCTACTGGCGCCTGTAATAAAGGAAATAGGAATAGTGCGGGATGATGGGGAAAGAATCTTCCTTTCTGGGTGCGCATGCAAACAAGCCTCTACTATAAAACGGGGGGGGGGGTGGAAAATGTGATAAGCAGGGAGTGAAACGCTTATTGTGAGTTCTTTTGTAAAGCTTGCATTCTAGAAAAACATCGAATGATTCCACACTTCACTTGGTTAAGGTAAAAATAATTTCGGACTGTCTAATATATTGTAATCCACGAGCAGCCAGCCAAGACACAGGCTGTAAAAGCAGAAGATGACCCTGGAAGTTTTGTTTTTTCCTTTCTTTTTAATTTTTATTTATATGCACTGGTGTTTTGCCTCCGTGTATAACTATCTGTATGAGGGTGTCAGGTATTCTGGGACTGTAATTACAGACCATTGTAAACCGTCATGTGGATAGTGGGAGTTGAACCTGGGTCCTCTGGAAGAACAGTCAGTGCTCTTAACTGCTGAGCCATCCCTCCAGCCCCGACCCTGGAAAATTTGTAACGTCCCGATTTGACAGACATGTTGGAAAATGTCATTTCAGGTAAGACCGTCTGTTTTATTAAATGCCCTGGGCATTTAATGGGGAAGTGAAAAAGAGATGGGGTGTGTGTGTGTGTGTGTGGCTCTAATGCTTGCCAAAAGACTTACATAGTCAGTATTCTATATATAAAAAAGAGTCTTCCTGGTTGCGAGCGAGCTGCTAAAACCCTCAGATGTGTATCCATCCCTTTCTTCCACGCCTTCTCATCGGGTCCCAAACTCTGTTAAAAGCTGCACTTGGCAAGACTGTTTTCTCCACGCTCTGCAACCGAAATGTGTGATGGCTTTGGTAGTAGGGTCTCGACACCGAGTTATGTTGGCACCAAGAGCAATGACAGTAGCCTGTATTGCTAGAGTGGGGTGAAGGTTCAGACGCTCCTTAGAAATTGATTTTCCTCATTGGAAGGTGGTGGCGTGCGCCCTTAATCCCAGCACTCAGAAGGCAGAGGTGGGTGGATCTCTGTGGGTTCGAAGCCAGCCAGGTCTACAGGACAACCAGGGCTACCCAGAGAAACCCTGTCTCGAAAAACAAAAAAGAAAGAAATTGATTTTCCTATCTCTGGAGAATTGCTGGCGTCTTTGAGTAACTTTTTAGCCATTAGCGCCACCTGCTGACAATTTGTGAAGTGGATCGCAGGAACTACTCACAGGGTTAAATATATGTAAGTCTCTCATCTCATTCACCAGAGCAAAAAGAAAATGCGGACCACCTTTTTTTTTTTTTTTTTTTTTTTGGGTTTTTCGAGCGGACCACCTTTTTGTTTATTTGGCTTTGGTTTGTTTTTAGAAACTTAGTTTCTCTGTGTAGCGATGGACGTCCTGAAATTCCTTAGAATTTCACCTGCCTCTGCCTCCTGAGTACTGGGGTTAAAGGCGTGTGCCACCATGCTGGGCTCCCCCCACCTTTTTTTTTTTTTTTTGTTTTTTTTTGTTTTTTTGAGACAGGGTTTCTCTGTGGCTTTGGAGCCTGTCCTGGAACTAGTTCTTGTAGACCAGGCTGGCCTCAAACTCACAAAGATCCGCCTGCCTCTGCCTCCCGAGTGCTGGGATTAAATGCGTGCGCCACCACCGCCTGGCCTTCCCCCACCTTTTAAATTGCAACTTTACTTAGATGTGCTTGATTTATGATATGATATAATATGCTCACACTGGCAAGATATAACTTTATGGGTTTTAATATATATGCTCATCAACCAGGCATGATGTCCTAGTTCACAGTCAGCCTGGTTTACAGAATGAGTTCCAGAACTACCAGAGCAGTTGTTAATCGAGACTATGTCTTGAAAAACAAAAGCAGATATGTGCACATATATATGCCCGTGAAATGACGCCACAGCAAGGTTTTCTCGCCTCTTTTCCTCTCTTTGGCCATCTCCAAGCATTCACTGATATCTCTAAATATATGTCAGTTTGCATCCTTTTGTTTTTATATAAATGGAAGAAAATTTAGTGTCCGCCCACCCTGATGCCTCTGGGTAGCTCAGCTGTCAGTACACACGTGATCTTCCCAAGTGCTGCGAGCATTGACTCGTGCCAACCGGCCAGGTCCCATTTAATTAATTTATATACTGAGTCCAAGTTGCCCGGGTTGACTTTGGACTTGAGATCCTCCTGCTTCAGCCTGCAGAACAGCTGGCCCAGGTTTTGATGAGTTTGTTCCTTGAGTGTTCTTTTTAATCAGTTCCTAGAAGTAGACTGTCTAGATTAATAGTAAATACACACTGTTATTGTCCTTCCATTTCGAAAATGTTTAATTTCATGTGTAAAAGTGTTTTATCTGCGTGTACATGTGTACTGCATGTATGCAAGGTGCCCACAGAGGCCAGAAGAAGGTGCTGGATCTCATGAAACTGGCATTACCAACAGCTGTATATTGTCATGTGGGTGCTGGGAACCAAACCAGGTCCTCTGGGAAAGCAACCAGTTCTTAGGAAGCCATTTCTCCAGCTCTTTCTTTCCTTTTGTAGCAAGGCTGACTTCGTCACTGTGTATGTAGCTGAGGATGACCTTGAACTTCTGATCCCTCTGCCTCTAGATCTTTTCTTTCTTTCTTTTTTTGGGGGTGGGGTGGGGTGGGGTTCAAGCTGGGTTTCAAGACAAGGGTTTTCTATGTAGCCCCGGCTGTCCTGGAACTCACTCTGTAGACCAGGATGACCTCGAACTCACAGAGATCTTCTTGCCTCTGCCTCCTGAATGCTGGAATTAGAGGATTGCATCACCAAGTCATTTTAAGCAGTGCTAGGGATGAATCTCAGGATTTCATGCTCACTGATAGGCATTCCAACAACTGAACTACATCCCCAAATCATCTCTTCCTCCTCCTCCTCCTCCTCCTCCTCCTCCTCCTCCTCCTCCTCCTCCTCCTCCTCCTCCTCTTCCTCTTCTTCTTCTTCTTCTTCTTCTTCTTCTTCTTCTTCTTCTTCTTCTTCTTCTTCTTCTTTTCTTCTTCCTCTACCTCTTCCTCCTTCTTCTCTCCCTTTCCCTTTCCCCCTTTCCTCCTTCTCCCTTATCCTCTTCCTTACTCCCCCTCCCCCACCCCATCATACTGTATAGTCTCAGCTGATCTAGAGTCCCTGTTTACCTATGTGCATAGACTAACTAGTCTATTCTGGAGCTTGTAGTGAGCCTCTTGCCTCTGCTGCCTGCATGCTAGGATTGTAGTCAGATTCCATGATGCCAAGAGAGTACACTCACCTTTAAAAATACCCACCAAGAGCTGGAGAGAGCACAGTTGATAAAGTGGTTGTTTGTTATGCAAGCATGAGCTCCTGAATTTTAATTCTCGGAAATCCTCATTTAAAAGGCTGGGCATGGAGTTGGAGAGATGGATCAGCAGTTAAGAGCACTTGCCGTTCTTTCTGTTCTTACCGAGGAGCCGGGTTTGATTTCTGGCACACACGAGGCACCACACAAACATTTGTAACTTCAGCTCCAGGGGATCCGATGTCCTCTTCTGACCTATGAGGGGACCAGGCATGCACACAGTGCACAGACATACATACATAAAGTAAAAATAAATAAATAAATCTAAAAACCAAAAGGCTGGGTAGGGAGCACATTCAGACCTCCCCGAGGACAGTGCCATCCCTAACGTCCACGTCAGGAGACTCATCGTTGCCTGTAACTCCGGTCCAGGGAGAGCCACCCCTGCCCTCACATGCACAGAGACACTCATGCGCAGAGTTAGAAGTGATGGAAATGAATCTTTCAAAGGCTGACGAGGCTCAGCGAGGTTTCTGCTGCTGATACACACTGTGACCGAAAACAACTGGTTTTTGTTTTCAAAAAACTGTTTCAGTTTACAACCCCAGGTCCCACTCTGCCATGGAAGGAAGTCAGAGCAGAAACTCAGGGAGGAGGCTGGAAGCTGGAGCTGATGCCATGAGTAGTTTGTTCAGGAGCACAGCCCAGGGGTGGCACCTCCACATTAATCATTAATCAAGACAACGTCCTACAGGCTTGGGTACAGGCTATCTGATGGAGGCATTTTCTCAACTGAAGAGCCTTATCCCAGATAACTCTAGCTTGTGCTAAGTTGACAAAACAAACAAACAAACAACAAAAATAAAACAGGACACTAGGCAGTCACTGGGCATGTACCGGTTGAATCCCAGCACTCAGACAGCAGAGATAGAAGGATCTCTTGTGAGTTTAAGGCCAGCCTGGTCTACAGAGCAAGACCCTGTCTCAAGACAACACAAAACAAAAAAGCTGGATATGGAAAATAAAAGAGTAGGCGGGGGACTTCGAGATGGCTCAGTAAAGGCACTTGACACCAAGCGTGATAGCCTCAGTTTGGCCCCACATCATGGAAGGACAGAATGGACTCCAAAGTGTTCTCTGACCTCCACATGTGGGCTATGACATATGCTCGACACACGTGGCCTTCCCATTAAATAGATAAAAATTTATTCTAAAAGCTGAATTTGGTGCAGTTTGTAACCATGCCCTGGGGAGACAGAGACAGGAGGATCCCCCTGGGGCTTGCTGGCCAGCCAGCCTAGCACTCGGTGAGCTTTAGGCCCGTGGGAGATCCTCTCCTGTCTCAAAATTAAAGCAAAGACAAAACAAAACAGGAGGGACAGCTCCTGGGAAAAGACCAGAGTCAACCTCCAGCCTACGAATACATCCTTTCCCACTGCCAAAATTGATTTTTATTTATTTATTTATTTATTTTTTACAAAGTTGATGTACCATTTTATATTCCTACCACATCTGGAGCATTCCTTATCTTGACAATATTTAGAGTGGTCAGACTTTTATTAAATTTTTAGTTTGTGATGATTTTTGTCATGATACAGTCCTGGCTGACCTGGAACTCCCAATGTAGACCAGACTGGCTTCAAAGCCCAAGAGCTCTGCCTGTCTCTTCTTCCTGTTTGCTGGGGTTGAGGGTGGCCCCCAAACTTCCTTTTCACTGTCCTCGCGGGTGGAGGCAGAAGGCTGTTGTAGGCATCTTTCCCACCGGGTTCTCACCTTGTTTTATTTTTAACTTTAATATTTAAAGATTTTTTTAAGCTTTATATTATATTATGGGTATTTTGCCCGCATACACGACTGTGCACCACTTGCGTGCAGCGCCCCCAGAGGCCAGAGGAAGCAAGGCTCCTTTGGAACTGAAGTTACAGTTGTTAGCATCCATGTGGGCGCTGGAGACGGAGCTAAGTGCCCTGCAAGAACAGCAAGTGCTCTTAACTGCTAAGCTGTCTCTCTAGCTCGACCCTCCACCTTCTTAGTCATCGCGAGTATGGAGTTATGCACACTAGTGCACACATCTGGTAGGTTCCAGATGTGGACGTGAAGAGGACGGTTTTGTGGAGTTGGTCTTCTCCTTCCACCTTTGCATAATTCAGGAGCAATCGTCAGTCTGTTCTTTTTTTTTTTGGTTTTTCGAGACAGGGTTTCTCTGTGGTTTTGGAGCCTGTCCTGGAACTAGCTCTTGTAGACCAGGCTGGTCTCGAACTCACAGAGATCAGCCTGTTCTTATAGGCAATCAGCGGTCATCTTGGGGAGTTCAGCTGCTCCCCTTTGCAAAAGGTCATCCCACTTGGGTTTTCGATGGTTTACACCACCTCCTGTCATGATCCCCTTCGTAGGGGAGCTGAGTAAGACAGGAGAGAATCTCTTGTCAGAATATCCAGATGCCACCTGACAACTGTACACTTGGACGGGAGAGGGGCTTAGAGCAGGGCTTCTCAACCTATGGGTCACGACCCCCTTTGGGGTCTCATATCAGATATTTACATTATGATTCATAACAGTAGCAAAATCACAGTTATGGAGCAGCAACAAAAATAATTTAATGGCTGGGGGTCACTACAACATGAGGAACTGTATTAAAGGGTCCCGGCGTTAGGAAGGCTGAGAATCAGTGGGTTAGAGTGGTGTATAGAGGCCAGGTGAGACTAGCAGAGGGGAGGCTCCATTCTTCTATGTGGCTCTGGGAAAGCCTTCACCTCTGCTGGGTAAGGCTTTCCAGGTAGAGCAGGTAGGGGAGGAGCGTCTGAACCCCTGTATGCTAATCATCCTAGTTATCTATGTTCTATAAGGACATCCAATAGATTCACTGGTTCCCCAGAGTGAACTCTGGCAGAGTCATGCCTTGGTTTGTTTGTCATTGGGACCTTAGGTGAAAGGGATAGCTTGTGCTTTGTGTCCCCTGGGAAGGAATTTTAGTGGTATAGCCTTTCTCAGCATGTTCACACATGGGCCTAGTGAACACCTCACTGCCCCCCTCCCAACCTTAGTTCTTAAGACTGGGTGCCTCGCGGAACCTGAAAGGCACTCTTTCTGCTAGCTGGTTGACCAGTAAGCCCCAGGGATCTGCCTGTCTCAGTCCCCTAGGTTGGAGTTACAGACATGTATCACTGTGCCCAACTTTTAGGCGGGTACTGAGGACCCGAGTTCAGTTCCTCGAGCTTATGCAACAAGCACTTTGCCCACCGAGTCATCGTCCCAGCCTTTGCTCTGAGCTGGGCGTGGTGATGCGTGTCTGTCTGTGTGTGGAGTGATAGGCATAGATAGAAGAATACTGTCTTTCTTAGAGAGTCATGCAAACAAACACCTTGACTTAGTTTAGTTTTGAGAAGCAGAGTGGAGATAGGATTCTGCTCCTTTCTCAGGCTGGCCTTGAACTTCATATCTAACTAAGGATGACCTTGAACTCCTGATCCTTTTGCTTCTACTTTCTGAGTGCTGGGATTACTGGAGTGTGCTACTACGGCGAGCTGAAAGAATTGTTGTTGTAGTTGTTGTTGTTATTATTATTATTTTGCAGTACTAGTGATCAAGTCCAGGGCTCCTGTACATGCTGCTTCAATGCTCTAGCACTGAGTTACATGCCTAGTCCTTGGTGCATAAATATGTATTTTTAAGGACTTAAAACTGTATATATATGTGTGTGTGTCTGGATGAATTTATGTGCACTATTGCATTCAGGTGCCGGAGGAGGCCTGACGGTATGTCACATCCCCTGGAACTGGAGTTGTGGACCACTGGTTAGCATTGTGGGTGCTGGGAACAGAACCTGAGTTCTCTGCAAGAAAGTGCTCTTAACCGTCGAGCCATCTCTCCAGCTTCACGCATTTTAATGTGTTTATACCTTTATTATACAGATGTTTAAGTGTTGATAACATTGCCTGGCAAATTTTAAGTTCTAAATAAATGTTCGTGACCAGTTTGAACTCCTCAGCCCCACTCCCACGGTGTTTTGTAATTCCTCTCGCCTACCTGAACCTTCTATCTCATGACTCCATGCTTGGCATCTGAGTTCCACTAGTTTCTCACTAGCCATGACTCCGGGGATAATCCTAGAAGATGCTACACACCTCACAGCGCCATCTCCGCGTCGTTCCTCACTTCTCACTACTCTGCTCCTCAACCACCTTCTCCCCACGTGAACCCAAAGGCCATAGAATTTGGTGAAGAACTACGTACACACTCCAAGACATAGGTGAACTCTAACTCCAGCACTTGAGGAGTAGAGACGTTTGGACCAGCAGTTCAAGGCCAGCCTGGGCTACGTGAGGCTCCATCGAAAATAAAAACAACGATAATAATAAATAATAGCAATACTCATGATTCCTTCCTGTGAACCAGTTTTGTCTACTAGCCTGTGGATTCCAAAAGGGCAGATACATGGCTGAAAACTCCGGGACCTCTTTCAGTGGAGTGAACACATTGTTTCAACTCCATGTCACACATCTGGAAAAGGGTTCAACACAGGTGACAGAGCACAGTGTGGAGAATTCATAGCTTTAATAACAGACTAGCGAAGCTGGGGATGCCAGTTTCTGTATTGGTACTAGTCTCCAAAAGCTGACTTCCTTTGTCTGAGAGCTAGACAATGCCCGCTTCATTTCTGAACCCAAAAGTTTTCCCTCGTTATTTTCTCCTCTTTCGATTTTCTTATAGATAATCGCGACTTCCTTTTTTTAGTTCTTGCCCTTAAGACATCTCAACGCTTTAATGTTTTGCTGGTCATTAGCACTCTCACAACCCCTAGGCGTGTAGGAGTGATGTCAGGTGTGTGTGGAGTGGAGTAGTCGGCCTACTACAAACGGGACTAGGGAAATTAATTCACAGCGAAGAACCCCTACCAACGACCGCAATGCAAAGCTCTGGTCCAGAATCCTTACTCTGGGATCATTTGAGTCCTGGACCACAGCCTCATCTGATTCTGGGTGAATGTCATTGTCTCCTGTAGCTCCCTGTCCTCACTGTTTTCTTTGGCGCATCTTTGTGTTTTGTCACACCAACCTCTACCCTCAAATCGTTTCCAAACTAGTCACGGGGTTGCTGGCCTACTTACGGAATGCAAAGCCACAGAACAAAGAGGCCTGAAAGAAGCGGCACAAGGACGGTTGCTGGGAGAGGAGGCCCCGCATCTGAGGGGAAAAGGTGCAATTTCTCTAAATCCGCCAAGAAGACTCGGGCATCGTCCAGAGCTGTCTGGGCTGCCACAGTAAAGTTGGGGTCACCAGAGACTGAAACATCAAAGACACAGGATTGGAAGTAGGCATCTTCAACGGGAAGCCCTTCCTTACACAGCCTTCTAGCAGTATCTACGGCTATAGCCCCGCGGCGATTGCGCTCTGAGCGAGAGAGTCGCTGACTCGGAGGGCACCCGCCAACACACAACTGAAGGTCCTGCTCAGCCGAGAAGGCCCGTGCCACGTCCTCGGCTACCCTGATGGAGAAGGAGAGCTGGCCAGCTGTCTGTCGAATGATTATAGTTGTCCCGATGTAGGCGGCTCGGATCTCCACATGGCTCCCAGGGTTAGCAGTTTGAACCGACAAGCTCGAACCCCCAGGTCGGTCGCCGCCATTGACAGAACCATCTTCAAAAGCAGCAGGAAGATTATCCACCTCGGCCTGGTAGACTTTCTGGTCAATGCATTCCTGCATGTTCTTAAATATGATGGTGATCTGTTCAGGCAAAGAGGAAAATAGTTTATTAGGGCTCAGCGCATCCGCCCCATCGTCAAGCAGCAGGGATCTGACTCAAGCAGACGCAAGTTGTCTTCACCGTCCTCAGTTCTTGATTTCCATCCCCCACTGCCTTCCAACAGTATCCAATCCCTATTTAACCTCCCCCCCCCCCCCATTTTTTTGTCTCAGTCTCGGCAACTTCCCCCAAAATAAAGTGTCCCTTCTGACTCCTCAGCTCTGCTAGCCCTGGCTGCCACCCCAGCTTCTTCTTCACTGTTACCTGCTTCTGAATAAAATTCCTATCCAGAGGAACTGATTTAGAAGAGCAAATGTTTGGATAGGAGGAAACCATCAGGATGTGTGTGTGTGTGGGTGTGGGGGGGGGGGGGGGGGGGTTGGGGAAGATGAGGAACCAGGAGCTGGGTGGCTGAGGAAGAGTGAGAACGAGGAGTGGAATAACGGGTGGACCCGCGAGAGGACTGCATTGGGAGGAAAACCGAATCCCTGACCTTCCGGGTGGTGGTAGCGTTGGCTCCTGATGCCACAGGGGAACTGGTGGCCTGGACAAAAAGGAAGTCGTTATCCAGCAGGGGCCAAGCTCCTTGGACACGGCACGTGTGAAAGTGGTGGTGGAAGCTGCGCACATGGGGATCCCCGAAGGAGGCGCAATGCAAGAAGCCCGGGGCCCGACCGTGCAGCCGGAAAAACCGGGCCTCGTAGTCACAGGGGTCCGGGGCCGGCGGAACAGGGCCGGCTCCGGGAAGGGCGGGGCCCCGGGCCGGGGGCGGGGCCGTGGGGCCCTGGCGGGAACAGTTGTGCTGGATCATCAGGTCCTCGATGCCGTGCACAGCAGAGTGGAAGGCAAGGTCCCCGCGGCAGGTGCGGGCCGTGCGCCGAGTGCAGAGTGCATAGGAGCGCAGGGCACGACACAAGCCACCTGACACCCCACCACGGCCGCCTCCGCGCGGCGTGCCCGGTGAGCCCCCTTCCCGAAGGTTCAGAGTGGACGAGACGTATTCGGCATTGCAGCGGAGGATCTTGCACTGGGAGTGAGCTGAGGACAGAAGGAAAAGACAGTGAGACGGTGCCCAGACGCAGGTCTTAGCCAAGTCCAGTACACGCCTGTCAAAGGGCATCCTCCATCGCAGCCATTCCTACCACTCAGCGGGGCTCTTTCCCAGCCCCAACCTTCAGCCTCCTACTCCTCGCCTCCTTCTCACTTTTTCTCTACTAAAAATCGTGTAAGCCAGTCAGACTTCTTTTCCCTAGAGTCTAGGGATCTGTGTCCTTCCTCCAGTTAAACGGGAAACAAGACAGGCCTCTTTCAGAGCTGGCGAGGGTCTGGGACTCAGCACCCACTCCTCCTCCCTCATATGTGCTCACAAGCGCACCCCCACCCGGCACAGTCTAACCCCTAGATGTGCCCAGCCTTTCCCCGGCCCTTCCTTACCCTGTCCACAGAGGAGCAGCAGTAGAGTGAGGGTGCTTAGAGTTGGGGGACCGCCGTGGGGGAACCAGGGACTAGGGGCCTGGCCGCGATCCCCCATACCTATCCAGCCAGATTCCCCCAGGCGCCGGTTCTTCCCAGCTGATGAACCTCCTACCTAGTGAATGTCGACAGGCAGTTCTGTGACTGGAAAAAGAAACGTGACTGGGTGTGGGGACAGACAAGGGCCTGAAGACGGGTCAAGATGATGAGGAGAGAATTTGGGGAGATCAAGGCAAGAATTATACAGACTGGAGCTTGGAAAGTGGGAGGCTTCCAGATGGTGAGTGTGGCTGGCGAGCCCCTGTGCTGTTCCTGTGGCCACCTTCAGGTCCCTTGTGCAATACCCCTAGGCAGGGGGTGGGGGGAGTGGAGGGAAGGTTGAATGACCTCAGTGGGCAGAGTCCACCGTATTGCCCCATCCTGACTACCAAATAGTAGATGTGTCAAAAATGGGGGGATTCTTGGGGGAAAGTGAGGCCCTGATGGTCTCAGTGGGTTCCCCAGAAGTCCTGGGGTCTGGCAATGCTCTAAAAACATATCTCTTGCTTGTCACTCCCAACCACCCGCCACCAACCACCACCCATTTCTTTTTCTTCCTTGTGTTAGAAGGGCACAAAGGGTAAACATCGGAGACGAGTGCCTTTTAGAACGTCACTTTACAGTGAAAGAGGAGCCAATCTCTTAGCTACTCAAGAGGGCTGACATTATGATCCCCCTCTCTCGGGATAGGATACAAACCAAGCATTCAAATTAATACTTGTTTTTGCCTGGCCGACAGTTTGTGCGTTTTTCCAGACCTGAAGAGTAACTCTTTCTATTATCCCCACCCCCATTTACAAATCCAGAAGTTCCTAGTCTTTGAGGGAACAGATATAGAGGAGGGTCTGTCTCCCTTTCTCCTGCTGAAACCCCCTCTTTGGAGTAAGTTTTTGAATTGGGACAGAGTCCTGTGGGAGGTCTGAGAGGTTGAGGTAGGGGCTGGGAGTGTAACTCAGTGGTAGGCGAGTGTCTACCATGCTCAAGGCCCTGGTTTCAGTCTTCAGCATTATCCCCACACCCCACACACCAAAGTCTTAGTGTACTAAAGTGCAGAGGAAAGTTAAGCGGGCCGGAAAGAGGCACCATGAAACTTCACGTAGACATGACTTGGAAACCAAAACAATGAGGCCGGAGGAGTGGAGACGGGGGGACTTGGTAAGGAGAAATCTTAGTTTTCAGAACAGGTGTCTGTAATTTTATGAAATTCTAGCCTCAGCCCAAACGCTTATCAAAGCAATTGCAATATCATCTGAACTTACTGTTTCCCGAGGTCAAACATTATTCTGATACCCGGTTCGGCAGCCATAGTTGCCTATTCTGTTGGTCTGCTCCAGCCAGGGGTCCCCAGTCTCTTTCTCCATGTCTCTCCCAGTTCCCCAGACTAGCTGCAATCTCACCGAGGTCAGAGAGCCAGAGAAGGTTTGGTGTGGGGGAGGGGGAAGGGAGAGTATATGGCTGGCCCTAGGACTCAACAGCTGAGAGGAGGAGGGAGGTGGCTACTGAGTTGACAGTTTTAAAAATAGCTAAGTCCAAAATTCCAGGAGCATTGGTGGCAGCAGGGTGTGGGAGTGAAGGCAGTGAGAAGGACGAGCAGGATGGACGGAATATGGATTGTTGGGTACCAAGTGAGAGAGAGAGTAAAGAAACATGACAGCCAAGTCACATACAACTCCAGCTTGTATGCTCTACCTTCCCTGCCAATCTGTTCCTCCAGCATTCTCAGTACTGAGCTCCCGGCCTTTAAGAATGGCAGTGGGTTGTTAAATGCCTCTTATTTATTGCCCTTACCCTTACTGTGCTGAGTATCCCATTGAATTTCCATGTATGGGATGTGGAGGTGTCTGGCTTTGAAGGTGGACAGCAAACATAATTCCGAGACCTTCCCCCATCTCTTCCAAGTATTTCAGGCCCAGCTGTTCAGAGAAGAAATCCGAGAGCACAATTGTTTGGGAGGAGGGTTTATTCAGTCAGTCCGGCTCGGATCTCTGCAGCTGTCTATCCCATCTCCATGTCTCCATGATGCTAGTCTGTGCAACAACTCCTCCTCCCTCCCCTCATCAATACACACAAAATCCTAAGTGTCTAGATTGTGTGTGTGTGTGGGGGGGTGTAGGAAGACAATAACAGAGGCAAGGAGAGCAGATGTTTTTGAAGACTATCTATCCATGGGGAAGAGGCGTTGGGATTGGGAGAGAAGAGAGTCAAGAATATACTTCTGTAGAAAGAGTCTGACTTTCGGGAGATGTTATTAGAACCACGGGATTTATCTGTGTCCTGTTTTTGCACCTGTAGGCATTTCTGGGGTCACCCCCCTCAGTATTTGCCAAGGGAAAGGGCACAGCACTGCTTACTGTGTCACCAAAGCCTCTGGCCCTGTCAGCTCTACACCCAGTTCAGTCTCCAGGCCCAGATACACATCCATATGGCACACAGACATATATGCAGACAAAATGCCCATAAACATAAAAAAATTTAAGTTTAAAAAATTAAATTGCGGTCCTGAGTTCCTTGCTCGTGCTCTCTCTCCTTCTGCTCCTGGTTTGAACCTACTGAGACAATGGGGATGTTCTATCGGGAACTCACCAAGGCCAGCTGGCCTGGGTCTGAAAAAAGCCCGGGATAGAACTGGTCTCGCTGAACATAGGGACAATGAGGACTACTGAGACCTCAAGAACAATGGCAATGGGTTTTTGATCCTACTGCACCTATTGGCTTTGTGGGAGCCTAGGCAGTTTGGATGCTCACCTCACTAGACCTGGATGGAGGTGGGTGGTCCTTGGACTTCCCACAGGGCAGGGAACCCTGATTGCTCTTTGGGCTGACGAGGGAGGGGGACTTAACTGGGGGAGGGGGAGGGAAAGGGGAGGCGGCGGTGGGGAAGAGACAGAAATCTTTAATAAATAAAAAAAATTAAAAAAAGAAAATATCAAAAAAAAAGTTGCAAAGGTAACTGTGTTCATGGCATTTTGTCTTTAAAAATCCCTAATTTATAATGAAAAAAAAAAACCTAGAAGCAGTGACTATGTAGTAATGAACACTTCTAGTGTCTAAGTTGTGATACACAAGTATGATTTTCCACTATTAGAAATCAGGATTCAGTTGGGTAGTGGTGGCGCACGCCTTTAGTCCCAGCACACAGGAGGCAGAGGCAGGCAGATCTCTGAGTTCGAGGCCAGCCTGTTCTACAGAACAAGTTCTAGGGTAGCCAAGGATACACAAAGAAGCCCTATCTCAAAACACCCTCCCCTAAAAAAAAAAAAAAAAACAGGAAGGAAGAAACAAACAAAAACAGATCCGAGGAGGGCATGGCACAGGTTACCCAGACTCAGGAAGAGAGGAAAGGAGTCTATGGGTTATGTAGACTTTCTAAAAGTTAGGCTAGCTAAGGCTGCATAATAATATCCTGTTTCAGACCAATCAAGCAAACAAAGAATGTATCAAAGGGAATAGAAGGAAGCTAGAATATGGTTGTTGCCATTTGCAAAAGATGGAACAAATTAATTATCAGAATGGATACTGTATGTTGTTGTGGAATATTACTTTAACTATGTAAAGGTATGTCGCATTTGTTTATGTTGTATTTGTATACTTATGCAAAAAATATGTTGCTGTTTTACCTTGCTTGCCTAAGGCACCTGATTGATCTAATAAAAACTGAACAGCCAATAACTAGGAAGGAGAGGGATAGGTGGGGTTGGTGAGCAGAAAGAGTAAGTAGGAGGAGGAATTTAGGATTGAGAGAAGAAGAGAGAAGACAATAAGGAAGAAAGAAGGAGGGCTAGGACAGGCATTTGCAAGCCAGTCAGATCAGAGAAGGACAGCATGAAAGAAAGGTAAAAATCCCCAAGGCAAAATGTAGATGAAGAGAAACAGGTTAATTGAAGTTAGAAGAACTAGGGGGACTAGCATAAGACTGATAATTTGCCAGGCAGTGATGGTGCTCATCTTTAATCCCAGCACTCAGGAGGCAGAGGCAGTCAGATCTCTGCGAGTTCGAGACCAATCTGGTCTACAGAACGAATTCCAGGACAGCCAGGGCTGTTATACAGAAAAACCCTGTTTTGAAACAACAAAGAAACAAAAATAATAAAAAAATAAGGCTGAGAATGCATAACTAATAATAAGTTTTCATATCATGTTTTGGGAGCTAGTTGGTGGCTCAAGAGAAAGTCTATTAACGGTATATTGAATTGAAACACACAAAATATTTTAAACCTAAATTCACAATTGTACTTAAAAGTGAAAACTGGTTGGCCATTATCGGAGAAAGCTGTTGTATCACTCCATCTTGAAAACTGTTGGTGAAAGGAAAGCATCACATAGTTACACTGTTTTTGTTTTAACTTTTTGTGGGGGGGTTGTTTCAAGATATGGGGTGGTTTCAAGATACGGTTTCTCTGTAGCTTTGAAGTCTGTCCCGGAACTAGCTCTTGTAGACCAGGCTGGCCTCGAACTCACAGAGATCCGCCTGCCTCTGCCTCCCGAGAGCTGGGATTAAAGGCGTGCGCCACCACTGCCCTGCTTGTTTAAAAATTTTTGTTACAGGGCTGGAGAGATGGCTCAGAGGTTAAGAGCATTGCCTGCTCTTCTAAAGGTCCTGAGTTCAATTCCCAGCAACCACATGGTGGCTCACAACCATCTGTAATGGTGCCCTCTTCTGGCCATACACACAGACAGAATATTGTATACATAATAAATAAATAAATAAAGAAAAAATTTTTTTACATTTATTTATATTTATATACTTGTGGGTAAATGGGCATAGTTGTGTGTGCCTCAGCACAGGAGTGGAAATCACAGGGCTACTGCAGGACCTGGCTCTCTGTCCACTTTGTGGGTCCAGGGGTACTACTGAAACACCAGCCCTGTTCCTTTAATTTTTTTTTGTTTTTTGTATTTTTAAAGACAAAGTTTCAAAAGTTAGCTTTCAACTCAACCTAGGATGATCTGCCTGCCATGTGCTTGGGGCCCCGGTGTGGGCCACCATTCCTACTTTTATCTTGTTTTTCTTATGGAAACCATATCTTAAAATAATGGGAATTTCTACAAATATTCAATAAGTTAACAAAAGTGATACACAGCCTGGAGGCATTCACCTTTAATCCCAATACATGGAAACTGAAGCATTCCAGGCAGGCCTAGGCTACCAGGCTACTAAAGACAGAAATAGACTTCTGCCAAATTTAAGTATTTACTATGTGTTAAAAATAACTATTTTTTGAGATCCTATCTCAAAATTGAGTAAATAAAAGATAGATACTATAACACAACTGTAATTCCTGCACTTTATGACCTCTAGTAAGTTAATGTATCTAGGCAACAAGCAACCAAAACTCATCACTAAAGAGAGAAAAATATGTCCTTCTGATTGTAGTGAGGTATACAACTCCACTTTGATTTTCAAAAAAAAAAAAAAGCAAAAGCTGTGTGTGATGGTATGATGTTCTTCTATATGTGTTGCTTTTATTGATTGATGAATAAAGAAGCTGCTTGGGCCTATGGCAGGGCAGAAGAGAGCAAGGCAGGAATTCCAAGAAGATATAGAGGAGAAAAGAAAGTAGAGTCAGGGAGATGCCATGTAGCTGCCGAAGGAGACAGACCCCAGAACCTTACCAGTAAACCACGAGCCTCGTGTTAAAATACAAAATAATAGAAATGGGTTAATTTAAGATATAAGAGTTAGCCAGAATACGCCTAAGCTATTGGCCAAGCAGTGTTATAATTAATATAGTTTTGTGTAATTATCTCAGGTCTGGGTGGTGGGAAATGAATGAGCAGTCCCTACCTACAATGGTGTGATGATCAGCAGGAGGCAAGAGGATCAGAAGTTCAAGGCCAGCCTGGGCTACAGGAGAACCTGTTAGAAACAAACAGCAAATGCTGTGGTCCCAATGCAGCCTGGGTTCAAGTCCTGAGACAGGGAAAGGGCATTACTATGAAGAAATGAATTGTTCAGCCACAAGATGAGTTTCACACAAGTGCCCACCTCCTGAATAGCTCCAGCCATATTTACTTACACATCAAAGCAAACATGTTTTTCCATATTAACAAACAAGTTTTTCCCATCCTCCAACATTAACCTTTGGCGAAGGCAAGTAGGTCAAATATGTCTTCTCCCAACTTTTACATTAAAACATCTTTAAACCAAAAACACTTTATCATTTTGCTAGCTTGGCCAAATATCGAGCCAGGTACATTTTGTCTTTACAAAATTGAAAGTTGGTAAACATAGGCACACATTTTCAAGACCAACAACCGCGATCAAAACACATTTACAGAAATAGGGGTGCTCTGCCTCCCCTCCTGTCAGCCCTAAATTAGACCAGATCCTGAGGTCTGGAGTGACAGCTGACATCTCCAGACAATAAACCTAGGAAGCATCAGCTCCAGAGGAATTTTAGGGGAAAATAGTCAAGAAAAAAAATGGGATTTTCAGGAGTCTGGAGAGATGGCTAAGTAGTTAAGAGGACTGGCTGCTTGCCCTGAGTTCAGTTCCCAACAGCCCCGTACATGGTGGCTCATAACCATCTGTAAGGAGATCTGGTGCCCTCTTCTGGCCTGCAGGCATTCATGCAGGCAGGACATTGTATACATAATAAATAAAAAAATAAATCTTTAAAAAACGATTACATCTGTCCCGTGTGTGACTGACAAATCGACACTAAAAACTGCCAAGAGAATCATGATGGAGAAGAGAACGAGCAGGCTGAGCAGTCCCAGGAGTCTTCTGCGCTGTCCCCACGTCCGCTGGTCCTTGTTGAGCGAGACTGTCCCTGTGGGCTTTGCCTCATCTGGAGACCCGTTGGACGATCACGTATCCTGGTCCAAAGCTAAGTCCCACAGTTCCCAACAAGCAAACAAAGACATTTCAATCTGATTTTGATTAATCCCTGGTCTAGAACCATTTACTAATTTACAGTAATCTTGGGAAACATCATATGGACCTCTGAGGTGCAAATTCAGACTGCAAAGGTACCCTACGGGACAAACGACCTGGTTCAACAGTAGATTGAAACAAAATTGGAGAAGGAAGCATGAGACTGGAGGGGACATCAAAGGACTGGGGATGGCACTGGCCTAGCATGCCTGGGGCCTGATGTTTGAGCCACTGGGAAAAAAAAAACCAACCCAAAACAAAAACAAAACACATGCGCATGCGCACGTACACACACACACACACACACACACACACACACACACAGCAGTTGAACAGGTGAAGGTGTTCAAAGAAACTGAAACTTAAATTTGACCTCAACAAATCTCTGTGAAAACAACAGCCAAAGGATTTGCTGAAAAAGAATGTTTAGAGCACAGAAAGATGGATTCAGAAGAAAGATGGAGCAGTAAACACACAAAGAGATTTCTGGCAAACCCACATCTTTACTATATTGTTAAAAATAGCTACTTTGGGGCTGGAGAGATGGCTCAGTGGTTAAGAGTATTGGCTGCTCTTCCAGAGATCCAAGATCTGATTTCCAGAACTCACGTAGTAATTCACAACTGTCTGTAACCCTGGTCCTAGGAGACCCTACATCCTCCTCTGATCTGAAGCCACTGCATGTAGATGGTACATAGATGCATACATGCAGGCAGAACACTCATACACATGAAAAGAAAAAAAAAACTTACTTGGATAAGGCATGGTGTTTCAGGCTGAAGTCCCCACCCCTAGAAATTCCATAGAAATATTCTAGAGGCTGAGGAGGGAATAGTGAGAGTTTGAGGCTAGCCTGGGTTACATAGACCCTGTCTTAACCTTCCTCTCCCCAACCCAATTCTAGTTAAGGAAATAAAATGAAGAACAACAGAGGACAGAGTAAGAATTGTCATTAGAACTCTCTGAGATTCTCCAATTGCTTGTGGTGGAATAATAACCCCCATAGGCTCGTCTATTTGAATGCTTAATCATCAGCTGGTATACTGTTTGGGAAGGGCTAGGAGGTGTGGCACAGTTGTGGCTTCGTTGGAGGAAGTGTGATTCTGGGAAAGCCCAAGCCAGGCCCCGAGTCTGTCTCCTGCCTGTGGGTCAGGATCTTCGCAGCGTCTTCTCGTGCGCATGTCTGCCTGCCGCCTCACTCCCCACCCTGAAGATGACGGAGGACTCCGAGATGGTAAGCAAGCCCTCAGTTAAATGCTTTCTTCGATGAGTTGCCTTGGTCACGGAGTCATACAGTGATAGGACAGTAAGTCATTGCTTAAGAAGAGTAAGTCCATCACAGCAGAAGTGGCGTGGGCCTTCAATCCCAGCACTTGGGCAGCAGAAGCAGGCTGATCTCTGAGGTTGAGGCCAGCCTGCTCTACAGAATGAGTTCCAGGACAGCCAAGGCTACACATGAAAACCCTGTCTTGAAAAAAAAAAAAGTCCAGTAGCTGGTAGTTCACGGTTTTAACCCCAGCACTCAGAAGGCAGAGGCAGATGGCTCTCTGAGTTCAAGGCCAGCCTGGTCTGCAAACTTAGTTCCAGGATCAGCTGGGACTACAGAGAAACCTTATCTTAAAAAACCAAAGAAGTAGTCCAAATTACTTAATTTTATGTTTTGTTTTTTGTTTGATTTTGAGACAAGGTCTCTGTGTTGCCCTGGCAAACCTCAAACTTAAAGGCTGGAATTAAAGGTGCACGCCACCGTGCCTAGCTTATTTATATGCCTTAATGATTATCAAAATAATTAATAGGAAAATAATAATTAATAGGAAAATGTAGTTTTTTGATTAAAAGAGAGAAGAAAATGAAACAAAAAGTTTTAAATTAATACAAAATTGGGGAGGTAGTGAAAATGATCGAAATGCAATGTATTAACTTCACAAAGAATTAAATTAAAAAATTAACATATCAGAAAGAAGGACAAGATAGAAAAGTAAAAACTAAAATTCAAAATATTATCATGGTCTAAAAACAAGGCTTTGGAGGGGAGAAGGAAGTGGAGTCCACTGACTGTGTCCTGGAAATGGTTGTCATGAGATACAGTTTACAGGAAAATGCCACAGAACTTACTATGTGTAGACATTGTAAGAATAGTTTTTTTTTTTTTTTACCACTTTTTTTTTTTTTTTTTTTTACTTTTTCCTCACTTTTATTTATGACAGATTTCCCCCGATCTCTTCTGGTCAAAAATTCTTGGAGACAATTCCATCAGCTTTAGCCAATCGGAGAATAGAATCATCTGACTCGCCCATCCTGCGAATGGCGCCGCAGATAGCGTAGGTTTTAAACTGGCCATTAAACCGACCTGTGACCCTGTCAACCTCGGCCACGTTCATCTGGATGGACGCGTGGTCCTTGGCACCAATGATGCGGTTGCTCGCGGAGCATTTCCGCGGCACGTACAGGTCGACGAACTCGCCGGCGTCGTTCTGCATGTCGATGTCCTGCCTGCTCGCTAGGCCGCGGGAGCGCAGAAAGACTTTTTTTACCACTTTTAACACTGGCTGATGTCTGTTTTTTAATCAGTAAAGCGCTTCAGCGAGGAAAGATTGTGAAATAAACTGAATGCCGACAAACCTGACCACAGTCTTTTTGTTTGTTTTTGTTTTTTTTTCGAGACATGGTTTCTCTGTGTAACAGCCTGTCCTGGAACTAGCTCTTGTAGACCAGGCTGGCCTCGAACTCACAGAGATCCGCTTGCCTCTCCCTCCCAAGTGCTGGGATTAAAGGTGTGTGCCACCACCGCCCTGCTCTGACCACGATTTTTAAGTGGGGTAAAATACTGCTTGGGTGTTCAGGGTGGAGCCACCTTTGATGGCCTGGAATAGAATGTCTCAGTACAAGGTTCACCGGACATTTGAGAAACTTGGCAAGAAGATGTTCTGGGGATATTTGGTTAGTACGAGAGAAGTCCTGAGGGCCTAGGGGCAGCCGTCATGAGACATCTTGAAGGTGACTCACCACATACACAGGAGTAACCAGACAACCGAAGTGTTTGCCACACTGCTTGGTGTCAGCGCCATGCCCAGTGATCAGAATGTCTTCAAACCTTATACCTGTAAGGCAGATCTTTGGTCTTTGCTTAGATACCCAAGGCTTTGTAACTTTGTTATAGATGTGAGAAGTGGAACACCCTGTTCAAACCAGGTTTAGTTGGCCTAGAAGTCAGTACTTTGTATCACGGTGGCTGGTAGGTTCACTAGGGGCTGTGCTTAGGTGACACAGGAAGGGGACAGACTCAGACCCTGAGGTGGAGAGGAAAGAGAAGGCACTCTCTAAGACAGCAGTGCTTCCCTTCCCTAATGCTGTGACCCTTTAATACAGCTTCTCACGCTGTGGTGACCCCAACCGTGGATCATTTTGTTGCTTTTCATAACTGTAATTTTGCTACTGTTACAAATTGTAAATATCTGTATTTTCAGATGGTTTTAGGTAACCTCTGTCACAACCCCCAGGTTGAGAACCACTGCTCAAGGGGGTTGGATTAGAACCTCTGATTAAGAGAAAACCAATCATTAAGCAGCGGAAAGAGAGACTGGGTAGCTAACCTTGAAAGGCCAGAAAAGATTACATTTCTGCGCTGGGCCCTTTTGGGCCCTTGAACTACACCCCAGTCCGCCCCCCCCCCCCTCTCCCTGCCCCCAGCATCCAGGATAAGCTGAAGGCAGCAGGATCCCTATTTAGGGGAAGTATTAGCTAATGGAGAAACATAAGTTACACAAAGTTGCTGAGCTGACTACAGCCCATTCCCCCACCCGTAGTCATACAGAGAATGTTGACCATTCAACTTCCCCTATCAGCTGGGGAATATTTCAAACAGCCCCTGCAGATGTCTGGAAGGCGTAACCAGGGTGTCTGTTGCTATTCCTCTTAGATACTAGTAGCCTATCAGGAACTAACAGCTGAGCTTTACCTAATCTTTAGCCAATTGTGATATAGGATAAGTAATTTTTTATTTTGAGACTGTAACCTTGTGGCTGTTTTGTGGTTTTTGTCTTTATAAACCCCTTACAATAGTAGACGGGGTCCTTCTCCCTCCATCTGCCGCGTCAGACCAGACCCATGCTAGCTGGTATGTAAACGAAACCTTGCTTTTGCACTCGGAAGTGGAAGTGTGGCTCCACGGGGATCCCCTTCTTGGGGATCTAGGACTCAGGCACAACAACCTTCAGCACTGCGTAGTCAGAGAGCGAAACAGAGTCCTGAGGGGCCCATGGTTTATTTTCCTGAGCCTCTCACTTCTTGCGTAAACAGGAAAATCCACCCGAGGCTTCATTTACTTTGTGTCAAATGATAGAAACAAATCCAAGCGTTCAGGAGGCTGAGGTGGGGGATCACTATGGATTGGGAACCAGTCTGAGCTACAAGTGACACCCTGTCTCAAAATAAGTAAAAAATTAAAAAAAAATTAAATGAAACACATTTAAAATTTAGTAAAATTTTAAAGAAAAGAGGCTGACATGGAAAAAACTAGACTTTTTAAAGCTCATTTGGGACGAACCTAGCATTGGGCCTCATTGTTATAAGGACCTACTTGACAAATTCTCCATATAATAACCTTGCCTTTTGATAGCTTGATACTTATATATAAAAAAGCAAATATACATTTATATATTTGGAGAGAACCGGCAATTCGATTCCTAGTACCCACATGGTGACTCAGCACAATTCCAAACTCCTGTTTCAGGGGATCTGACGGTCTCTTCTGACCTCCACGGGCCTCAGGCATGCGTGCACACAAAGCATTTACATACATAAAATAAATACATCTAGTTTTAAAAATGAGAACTCCCAAGTGTGGTGGCATACATCTTTAACCCATACTGTGAGTTCCCTGCCTGTCTGGTCTAGGCTCTAAGATCTTGTCTCAAAACAAACAAGAAGAGCTAGTTCCAGGACAGGCTCCAAAACCACAGAGAAACCCTGTCTGGGGGGGGGGGGGGGGCACCAAGAAAAGAAACATAGACCTTCCCTTCTTCCCCCTTCTGTTGAAACTATTTAGATACTCAGTTACACTTTTTTTTTTCTAAAGCAATCTCCTGGGGTTCAGGTTGACCTCAAATTTCCTGGCAAGGCAAGGATCACCTTTTGGCCCATATACACCCAGCCTTAAGCTGTTTTTATTAGCTTAGATTTTTTTTTTTGAGTTTTATTATATACTTGATGTCTTCTAGAGGTTAAAAAACAAAACAACAACAAACAGACTTGCCTCAAGTTTATTTGAAAAACAGCGCAGACGCTGTTATCTACAAATAACGTGCGTGGTGTGGGGGGGTCCCACCAGTCCATCTGTCTTTCCACTGCCAGAGGCCTTTGCAAGGGCCCTGACACCTCTGGGAGCCTGAGAAAGGGTACGAGATAAATAAAACATAACTTTTGGGAGATATGGGAGGAGCCTGGCTCATCAGACCACGAAGGATCACCAGGTTCGAAAACTACATCCATTCCCAGCATCCCAGGAGGAAGACAGGTTGAGCCTCCCCTTCCTCTGAAGGATTCCTTCAAGTCTGACACTCCTGGCTTCTTCATTGCTTGTCTGTGGGCACAAGAACTTTTGCCCTCTACAGTTAGGGATCAAATAAGACCTCACATACGCTAGGCAAGCACTCCACCACTGAACTATATCCCCAGACTACGCTGAAGGGCTCTTGATATATATTTTTAAAGTATTTTCTATTAAAAACAGGGTCTCACTACGTAGTCTTGATTGGCCTGAATCTCTCTCTCCTTTCAATTTTTCGTGACAGTCCTCGAACTCAGAGATCTGCCCACCTCTGCCTTCTGAGTGCTGGGATTAAAGGTGTGTCACACCCAATTTAAATAGTTTTAATTAATTGATTATTTTGTGTGTGTGTGTGTGTGTGTGTGTGTGTGAGTGAGAGAGCGAGAGAGAGAGAGAGAGAGAGAGAGAGAGAGAGAGAGAGAGAGAGAACAAATGTTAGAAGTTGGTTCTCTCTTGTACTACGTGGATCCAGAGGAACAAACACAGGCTGTAAGGCTTGGCCTGACTTGAAAGTACCTTCACCCAACCGAGTCATCCCACCGGCCCTTGACATATATTTCTATAATGCTGTAGACAAATTAACCAAGTCAGACTGGCCCCAGGGTTGATAACTAAAGTCTTGGGCTTTTGCTGTTTCCTGTCCCCAAGCACTTACTGCTATCAGGTAATAATGTCACTAGGCCTGGGCTTTAGCCACTACTGTTATTTAGTGTCTTCTCTTCTCATTAAATGTTAGATTTTATTTCCTTCCTGGTCCACCTTAGATCTGGCTTGCATTAATTATCCTAAATGAAACTTGAAATCTTGGCACAACACAGGAAGTTTCTCAGCTAATCGGCCTAGATGGAGTCGTCAATTTTTGGCTAAGCACATAAAAGTAGCGAGAAATATGTAACCGTTAAGGCTAGTGCAATCTTTCCATGGAGACAAAATCTGCTCAAATTAAGAGTAACAGCTGAATGTAAGAGAAAAGTAATCCAGTGTCCCTGGGATACATGCCCTGCTGGCCTGAAATAGTCTCGGCACAGCAGGAAACCAGGAAGCTTTGTAGGTGTTGACACTCAGACACACCCCACACCAGTTACACCAGAGTCTCCGGGGAGGAGACTCAAATTCAAAGACTAAACATCATCTCTGTGGTTGGACCGCTGGCCCAAGAGGATTGTGCACACGGGAATAGGTAGGCAGGAAGTACTATGGGTGATTAGGAAAAGGCAAGATTAACGTCCCTGTGCAGGACTATATGATAGCGCAAATGGGGATGGCAAGCAGATGTTGGATGCTTCTATTTATTGTTATTCTTTAAACATCTATTTTTAGTGGGGCATGGTGGTGCCTTTGCCTCCAAGACTAGGGAGGCAAAGGCAGGTGGATTTCTGTGAATTTGGGTACAGCCTGGTCTACATAGTGAGTTCCAAGTCAGCCAGGGCTACACGGTGAGAATCCATCAGAAAAAAAAAAAGTTTGTAATTTTATGTGTATGCGTGTGCAGAAGAGTAGAAGCCAGAAAATGATAGCAGATCCTCCTGGGATGGGCATTAAAGGTGGCTGTGAGGGCCGGTGGTGAGTGCTGCAGGCTGGACTCAGCTTCTCTCAAAGAACCACTCGTGTGTTAGCCGTGTTAGCCGCTGAGCTGTTTCTGCAGCATATTTTAAAACTTTTTTTTTTTTAACATTTTGATCCCAGGTCTCTCTGTGTAGTCCAGGCTTTCCTTAAACACAAGATCTTGACTTGCCAAATATACGAAGTTATCTGATATGTGACCCTCTTGACTAACTTCTTGATGGCTTTTTTGGGGGGAATTTGTTTTGTTTTGTTTGTGGTGTAGATAGGGCCTCGCTCTATAGCCCAGGCTGGCCTTGAACTCCTGATTCTCCTGCCTCTACTTCCCAAGTGCTGGGATTTCAGGCAGGAGTCACCAAGTCCAGCTCTCGGATGAAGCTTTTGAGCTCTGACCTTTTTATAGGCGAGTAATGTGTTCGTATATCACTAGAGGCTGAGGGATAGCTTCCTGAAGTCTAGAATAATACAGCTCTCTTTCCCTTGGAGAGAGTTTTCTTTTCAAATTCATGACTTCCATCTGCTGAGCAAGCACTCGACCACCGAGTCCCATCAGCAGATCCCCCAGATGCCATTTGGACTGTGTCTACATTTCCAGAGACCCAGAGGTATCTCTATTTAACAGTGCTCCAGAGAGCACCATATACAAATATTTATTTACTTGCTTCTATTTTGTTGGGGTTTATTCCTAGGAGTGGAATTACTGAGTCATGTTCTATATTTGCCTCATGGAGGAGCTGCCAAACTCTCCCACAGCGGCTGCAGCATTTAATACTTTTATCAGTAGGCCCCAAGGGGCCAATTGCTTCCCCTCATCAACACTTACTCTTTTCTACTTTTAAAATAATTTATAAATTATTAATAATTTATAGCCATATACACCTGGTTGGTGTTGCAGTGAACTGAATGAAAATGATCCTCTTGTGTTCATAGGGAGTGGCATTGTTTTAAAGGATTAGGACATGTGACCTTGTTAGAGTAGGTGTGGCCTTGTCAGAAGAATTGTGTCACTGGGAGTGGGCTTTGAAGTTTCAGAAGCTCAAGCCAGGCCCAGTGGCTCACTCTCCCTTCCTACTGGCTGCCAATCCAGATGTAGAACTCTTGGCTCCTTCTCCAGCACCATATCTGTCTGCACGCCACCATGCTTCTCACCATGACAATAATGAACTAAACCTCTGAGCTTGTAAGCCAGCCCCAGTTCAATGTTTTTCTTTATAAAAGTTGCCATGGTCATGGTGTCTCTTCACAGCAACAGAATACCAACTAAGACAGGTGTAAATGCTATCCTAAATGTGGTTTTGTTTTTATTTCCCTATGGCTAATGTTCTCATGTTCTTGTTGGCCATCTGAATAAGGATTTATTTCCATAATTATTTATGTGTGTGTGCATATCTGTGTATGAGTCTGTGCACGAGTTGTAGCTACCCTCTGAGGCCAGAAGAGGGCAGAACTCACTGGAGTTAGAGTTACAGTTGCTTGGGAGCTGGCAGATGTGGGTCCTGGGAATGGAACTCAGGTCCTATAGAAGAGCAGAAAGCATTTTACCACGGAACCATCTCTCCAGCACCTCTCCCCATTCCTTCATTCCTAAGAATATTTTGATTGGATACAGAAATCTGGGTTGAGAGTCCTACAGAGCTTTGAAAAGATGTGTGCCTTCTAATGAGAAATCCGCTGTCATTCAGATCATTTTCCTGTTCTTAATTTCAGTATACTTTGCTTTCTTTCTTTCCTTCTTATTTTATCTTCCAGCAGTTTCTATGAGGCGCTTTGGCATTCGTATGCTGTGGCGGTTTTATATCTGTAGGTTTGGTGCTCCATTAGATTTGGAGGATTAATTTTTCAAATCCCTTCCTCCACCTCAGACTTTTATTTTTTATTCTTTTGAGATTTTATTTTTTATTTTATATGTATCTGTGTTTTGCCTGCAGGTACATCTGCGCACTAAATGTGCCTGTGGAGGTCAAAGAGGGTGTTAGATTGAGAGACCAGAAGTTAGGCAGACAGGGAAAGGGGCCATGGATAAGTAATAAGTAGCAAAGTAATAAGCAATATTATTTATTTATAATTATATATGTATATAAATATAAGTAATATGTAATAGACATGGCAAATTAGCAAGTAATAAGTAACAAAGATGATGAATTTTCTTCCTCAACCTCCTGACTTGAGGCAAAAACTGACTGAGACAATTTTGTCATCCATCATGTGGTCCCCTGCTGATGGACAGGCTCAACAAGTTGGAGGCTGGATCCAAACAAGTCACTCACACAACAGTTCTGGGCCACCCAACCATCCTATCTGTCTTCAAAGTGACCGGCCCTAAAGTAGGGGAGGAAGACTTCTTCCAGGCTTCCAGGCCTGGAGAAGAAACTGACTCAAGAAACTGGATTTTTTTTTTTTTTTTTTGGCTTTACAAGTATCCTCTCTGCTTCACATATGGTCTTTTCTCTGTGTGCTTTTCCTCAGTTTACTCTTTTCTCTCCTCCCCACCCTGCCTTGGTTTTCCCCCCCCTTTTTTTTGAGACAGGGTTTTTCTGTGTGACCCTGTCCAGGCTGGCCTCATACTCACCTGCCTCTGCCTCCGGAGTGCTGGGACTAAAAGCGTGTGACACCACCCGCCCACTGAAATGGTTTTGTTATCACTGAATTTTGATGAAATCCAAACTCCGATGCTTTAAGTTTTCTCTGTTATCATCTCAACAGGAGACCTGCTGAGGTCAGAACTGTGGGCGCCCATTTCAGTCTCAGGAGGCATAGTTTATTTCTGTGGTGTTGGCTGGAGCAGAGCCATTAATTATCATTTGAAAGTTTTCTGTCTTTCGAGGCTACCTCTCTCTTGGCACATTCCACGGAAGGAAAGCTATTTGTCTTGCCGAAATACTTTGGATTGTGCGATCGTTTCCTTGAGACCCCAGACTCATTTTCTAACAGGTGGCAAATTTCAATCCCAGAGCGCAAACCCTTTCCTAGGGGCTCCTGTGTTGCCAAAAATCACCAGCAGGCTGAACTTTTTCGAAGATGATCGATCAAGGCAGGCTGATCATTTCTGAAGAGCAGCATGCGCTCTTTTTTGTTTGCTGTATTTTTATTTAAATTTTTTCATATAATATATTTTGATCATCTTTACCCTCTGAGGGCTTATTTCTTTCGACTTTCTGATTTCTTCAGAGTGTTGTCTGGCTTCTTGAGGACATTGAACGTGTTCGTTCACTCCAGGTAAGGGTCTGGGGATAAACCAAAGAAACAATTCCACTCAAGTCTATTTTGCTGAGAGTTTGAGTTATTTACTAAGTGTAGAACCTCCGTTTTAGGGGGGGCCTTGTGAATTCCTTGGGTCTTCTCTGCAGCAGGAAATGTTGCAATCCAGAGGAAACAGCTGCAGGTGCGGAGAAATACATTTGTTTCCTTCGGCCAATTCCCTGGGAGTTTTGTCTGATACTCAGTCACCAATATCCAATGAAAACTACCGAAGTAAGGAGCGAGAGACCTGTTAGACTCACCCATGACGGGACAGGATCCTGAGTTTTTATGACAATAAATGTCCAACATTTGGATACCTATTAAGTCTGGGTTGGGAGGAGTTCAATAGACAGATTCCTGGGGAACAAAGGAGTTTATGAAAAGAGTTTTTTTTAATGCCACGAACCAATAGAGACGCAGCAGCATGTCCTAGCTTCCGAGTTGAGTTCAGGCCCCAGCACCAGACAGACATCATGGCAGGGTCTCTGAAGGGACTCAGAGCCCAGTGGTCTAATAGCTCTCTGAGGCTAGGGGAGGTCGTACTGTAAGAATGGGCGACTGGGGATTCCAGGCAGGAGGCAGCAGGGAACGCAGGTTTCTTGGGCCTCACTGCAGAGCCTGCTAGACAGGGACTCACGATGTCGCCTGTCATAGGGTGCTTGTCAATATCCGTGAAAGCACAGAGGAAGGCTGCTGCAGAAACTGTGCTTGAGCTGAGTCTCGAAGTACAGGGAGGCAGAGAGTGGATGAAGGAAGCGTAATTCTTAACATCTTAGCATACTTATTAAAAACAGAGCAAAACAACCAAAAGACACCCTTTCGTCAAACACTCCCATATCCTACTCTCCCCCCTCCTGTTAGACCCTGTTGATAACGAACACATCATTAATGACTCTTCTTTAAAATTCTGTTTCTGTCTTTATAATCCACTATCAAAAGTGACGTCTTTTTCACTCTGACCAGAAGGCAGAGAAATCATCCAAGTGTAGGGAAGTGATTTTAAACTGTTCTAGTTGAGCAGATGTGTACAGTTAATCACTTCACGGTTAGTATACACACACACCCCGAAACCAGACAAACAGAAGACAAGGCTGGAGGAGCGGCTTTAGATTGCTTACTTTTTGGATTTTTTTTTCACAACTGTTTGTTTTAAACTATTTCAGACCTACAGAAAAAATGGTTATACCGTTTTATTTGTTGCCGACATTTTGCCGTGTTTGCTTTCTCTCTGTCTCTCTTCCTCCAGCTTCAGTGCAATACCTTGGTGGCGGGGGGGGGGGGGGGGGGGGGGGGGGAGGTAGGGAACTTTAAAAGGTTTACCTGGAAATGCTCGCCAATTTTTTCCCTCTCGACTCTTTCAGATTAAGCTCTTTATTTTTGTTGTTGTGTTTGTTTTTTTAACTGGGAGACGCCGCAGCGAGTAAAACTGAGGCGCTGCGCTTCTGCTTATCAACAAGCAGGTGGATTTCCCCAGCCTCGGTACCACCTGAGATAGGAGCTGCAGCTAGCGCTGCTATCTTGGGGATCAAATGTTTTAGCGTTTTTCCCTCGATGCTCTTTATATCCTCTAGGGGAAACTCTAGGTTCTTTTGGCAAAGTCTAGGCTAGTTCAGGCGATTTGACTGTCTAAGGAGGAGCTGTCAGTCTGCAGAAGTTTGTCTTCTTTTTGTTAGTGGGACTGAGATCCTGTGTACGTAATCCTCTCCAGGGTTTAAGAGCCAGGCTGGAGAACGCTTTCGCTGTTTTTCTATTTTGAAGAAACGTGTGGGAAATTTGTCTCGATGAGGACAGGGTCACATGTAGAATCTCAAAACTTTAACTGAACAATGGAAACGCGGAAGCTCACAGTTATTTGGAGTCATATAATTTTAAGGGTAGACCACAGTCAGCTTCCCTGGTGGTCTAGTGGTTAGGATTCGGCGCTCTCACCGCCGCGGCCCGGGTTCGATTCCCGGTCAGGGAAAATGTCTCTTTTACTCTTACAACTAAAGTACAAAATCTCTGGAAACATGAAAATGGAAAGAGAACTCACGCTACAGTTTTAATATCGGATGTTTAAAAAAAAAAAACATTTCTAACATTTTTCCAGTAGACAAAAGTATTCTTTAGTAAATTCGTCTACTTAATTTTTCAAAAGAATATTTTACATAACTTAGGATTCAAATTTGCGAAAACGCACAACTGACAGCAACCGGATTTCCGTGTTACATCCTCTCCGTGTCTACTGAGGTGATCAGTGCTGTTCTCAACTACGGAGACGCTTTATTTGTGCTCTTGCACGAATAAAGGCAATCCCCTCTACTCCTGTCTCTTCCGCGTGACAATTCTTTTTCAATTCTGGCTGACTTGGTTCTCTGTGTAGACCAGGTTGGCCTCCAATTTGCATGATATCTGCCTCCCAAGGCCACAGTGACATTCTGTATTTTTGTAAAGAGAAGAAGTCGGTGCATTGTGGCTGTTTGACTCGTTAAATAGTGAGCAGATCGGCAACACGTTTCTAAAGAGCTAAGCACAGGTCTCAGCGCAACCGTTTCTGCATTCGTCTAAAGTCTCCCACAAACAACTCACAGCAGAGCCTTTCCTGGATCATTCGATCCCAGAGGCTCCCTTCAAACGGTAAAAGGAACTGATTTTCTTTAAACCTGGAGATCAAGGGCCACCACAGTAAGTTTAACAGGACGAATCCTAGAGTTTCACAGTTTCTTTCTCTTTTTTTTTCTTTTGTCTTAATTCTCTTCAGTGTCAAGAAATGTGCCTGGTCTACAGAGCTAGTTCCAGGACAGGCTCCAAAGCCACAGAGAAACCCTGTCTCGAAAAACCAAAAAAAAAAAAAAAAAAAAAAAAAAAAAAAAAGAATTTGTTATTGTATTCTTCATATGAAAACTATTCTAACCGTAGCCTCAGCGGGCGTTGGTGGTATAGTGGTGAGCATAGCTGCCTTCCAAGCAGTTGACCCGGGTTCGATTCCCGGCCAACGCAAGCGTTGCTTTTTGTGTTAATTCTTGGTTTCCCAACCCCCGGACCTTGTTCACCAAGTCCATTTTGTAGACAACGCATCCTTCATTTTTGTGTTGATCCTTGGGACCTTGTTCACCAAGTCCTTTTGGAGACAAAGTGGCCTTCCCTACAAGCCTTCTAGGTCTGCTTGGTGCAGCAGTCTGGCTTCGCAGACATAAACTATTATCCTTTTTACTATTTTTAATATACTATTACCCTCTTTAGGGAAGTGTCTGAAATGGAGGCTGCTCTCTTTTGAGACTTCAGAGGCGGCTATGCCTCCGGTTCGGAGTCAAAAAACACCTCCCCGGATTAGGGCACCTTCACTCTTTCTTCAGCAATCCAGCTCTGCTCCTTTTCCTGTTGCACCATTCTGGTAACAAAACACTCGATTCCAAAGCACAGGCTGAAGTATGAATAGGAATATCGTTTGGGGGCTGCCTGCAAGATGGCTTGCTTCTTTGGAGAGGATTCACAGAAGTGGGTCGGTGCTGCAGTTGCCAGTTTCTTATCTCGGGTTGGGGGGGCTGGGAGTTGAGGAACTGACGCCCGCGCCAGCTACTGGTAAACGTCAAGGTTGCAAAGTCAGACATTTGACCCTACAGCCACGTAGACTACAGTAAATAGGACCTCACGGGCAACTACTCTTGTTCAAAGGGCATTATATCGACGCCGCAACCCGCTGCTCGGCCGGTGGCGCGCCGTGATCGTATAGTGGTTAGTACTCTGCGTTGTGGCCGCAGCAACCTCGGTTCGAATCCGAGTCACGGCATGTAGGAGTATCGTCCCTTGGCAGCTCTTTTGTTGACGATTTAAATTCTTATTTTGCCTTCGCGGAAACAGTGAGTCACTAAAATAATTCCACACGGCTTATCCAACAAGAGCAACCTAAACTCCTGGGAAGAACCAGAGCTAAAGAGGAGGCTCTCTCCGCCTTCCCCAGCAGACCGGCCAAGTTTTCCCGAGACCCCGAATGTTGGCGCCTCTTCTACCGGGCGGAAAACCAAACGCGGGGAGCCGCGTGCCTGCTTTTTCAGCAAATACTGCACCGGAATGCTATACGAGTGTCTCTCAGTGAATTTTACACCAGATGGCCTTGGCCTTGTTTCTCGGGTAGCACAATCTTGGTGTTTAAAAAGAAACTTCCACGGAAGAAGAGTGACTAGGACCTATTTTCGCAGTAAGCCGCAATGAGATACCAGAGCGGAAGCTCAGGCTCCCCGAATACGAGTCTCCGCGCGCTCGCTGCCCACTACCCTGTCCGCGCACCGATGCTCTCCACGTCCCCGCGCTCGGTCGGCTGGTCCTCAGCCCCACGCGCCCGAGACACCCAGCTCCTAGGTGACTCCATTCAGAAGGAATCAGAGGAGACAGGCCCTATGTAGTCCACTCTCTGAACTTCAGGCTCCTCAGAAGTAGAGTTTCAGACAAAAGCTATTAATATGGATACCAAGTAATAGATTCTAGAAGTTTGTTAACGCCAAATAAAAACAAAAATGATTGCGACATTGTGTAGACCGATTATATAGGCCCAAGGTCAAGCAAAGTTCCAACGCCCGGCTAGCTCAGTCGGTAGAGCATGAGACTCTTAATCTCAGGGTCGTGGGTTCGAGCCCCACGTTGGGCGGTTCATCTTTTCCCTTTTTTTTTCTATAAATTCTAAAAATCTCTACCACTTGTGGGTTTTATTCTCTTCTTATCTGGCAACAGAATCATGAGCGTCTAAACTTTCATTGAAGCCACTGTTGTTCAAAACTTCAGTAAACTGGTCTTAGGAGGTGAAGGTAGAAGGTGTTCTAAAACCAGCATGAACTACGTGAAGTCTGGTCCGAAAAAAGTAGCAAAACAACAGCAATAAAACAACAAAGTAACCATTAGTAGTAATGATGATGACGATGATAAAATTAACCCGCAAATGTCTCCAAAACATCGCCTCATTTACGCCTAACTCGTTAAAGAAGAATCGAGCCAGTGGTTTTGGAGTCGCGGGAGAACTGGAGTCCGACCGAGTCTTCCTGGAGAAACTGTGCAGCTCTGAGCAGCCCACAGAGCCCCACGGCTTCCCTCCATCCCCTCATCTCACCCAGGCCCCTTAGAGACCCTAAGACGACCTAAGGGACACATTGTCCCCTGATCCTCGGGATATTAAATTATTCATTCATACATAAAAATAAGTGGAAGTTCCAAGATGAGGACCGCTTAAGTGGTGTGTATCAAAAAAAGCAATGATTTGTATCAAAAGATCGATGGTGTTTTCACGAAATTATACATCTTTACTGGCACACACACAAGCATGTTGGGAATGATAACCAAGAGATTCAGATTCTTATAATGAAAGGGCTCACTGTGGGCTCTGCACGGTGGGTGAAATGAAGACATTTCCTTTCCAAATAGTGGGAACAAATAGAACACTGTATGAACTTCTGCCAAGGGAGATGAGAGGAGACAAATAATCAAGGTTCTAGCCTGAACCAACCTGCCCTCGACCGTGCTGGTTTCTTGGTTCACTAGAACCAAAGAGCGTGCAGCATGAAGACACTGTAGGAGCGGATCTAACGTGCCATAGCGTTGCTTTTCTGTCTTTTTCTCTTCCTGAGCAAACACTCTACTCTTAAGGTTTTGTTTTACTTTGTTTGATCCTTTTTTGGGGCATTGGAGCCCCTAGGGCTTCCAAGTTGATTGGGTAAACTGCTCTCCCACCAAGCTAAGTCCTCAACCCCACCAAATGCTTTTTCTTTCTTTCTTTCTTTCTTTCTTTCTTTCTTTCTTTCTTTCTTTCTTTCTTTCTTTCTTCCTTTCTTTCTTTCTTTTTTCTTTTTCTTTTTGCCTTGACTTCAGTGATGAACGCCTTTTACTTTTTGAGACAAGCCGGGCAGCGGTAGGACAAGAGTGCTACTGATTTGCCCAGGGTGGACCTGTCTAACCTTGGAGACACAGTGTCTCTGTGTCAGCCTCCCCAGTTGGAAATCTTAACAGTTTTTATCTAGACGGCGAGAGGAATGGAGCAAGGTTAAAAAGGAAACTTGGTCAAGAACTGGAGTCACTATTGGAGTTGACAAAGGGGTGGCATTTGTCACATGTGTGGCTGGGACAGTGCTCTACTTCGGCTCAGAAGTGACTGTGGAAGGGGTGGGGATGTGTGCGTAGTCGGGGTCGTGCTATGTAGCCCCAGTCTGGCCCAGGTCCTCTAGCCTCAGCCTTTCAGCTGCTGATTTTTCTCTTTTCTTCCCCTTGGAGACAGAAGATGTAGCCCAGGCTGGCCTCGAAATCACAGACACCCTCCTGCCTCTGTCTCCCGAGTGCTGGGATTATGTTAGGTGTGTGTTCTCATGCCCAGCAGAGTTTTTATTTTTAACAGAACAGCCTGGCTGAGGTGTTGTAGCCAGACCACCTCTAACCTGGCAGCAGCCAAAGGCATTTTGCTGGCGTTTTTCTGTATTTTTTCTTTTTTTAATATACATTTTTAATTGATATTTATTGAGCTCTACATTTTTCTCTGCTCCCCTCCCTGCCTCTCCCCTCCCACTTCAGTCCTCCCCCAAGGTCCCCATGCTCCCAATTTACTCAGGAGATCTTGTCTTTTTATACTTTCTACTTACCATGTAGATTAGATCTATGTAAGTCTCTCTTAGTGTCCGTATTGTTGTCTAAATTCTCTGGGATTGTGGTTTGTAGGCTGGCTTTCTTTGTTTTCTTTATGTTTAAAAACCACCTACGAGTGAGTACATGTGATAATTGTCTTTCTGTGTCTGGGTTACCTCACTCAATATGATGTTTTCTAGCTCCATCCATTTTCCTGCAAAATTCAAGATGTCATTATTTTTTTCTACTGTGTAGTACTCTACTGTGTAAATGTACCACATTTTCCTCATCCATTCTTCGGTCGAGGGGCATCTAGATTGTTTCCAGGTTCTGGCTATGACAAACAAAGCTGCTATGAACATAGTTGAGCACATGTCCTTGTGGCACGATTGAGCATCCTTTGGATATACCCATAAGTGGAATTACTGGGTCTTGAGGAAGGTTGTTTCCTAATTTTCTGAGAAATTGCCACACTGACATCCAAAGGGGTTGTACCAGCTTGCATCCTCACCAGCAGTGCAGAAGTGTTCCCTTTTCCCCATTTTCTGTCTTTTTCAATGACTAGGGAGAAACATAGCAAGGCCTTTAACATATGTGAGGGTTGCCAGTAGAAGGGTCACAGTCAGGCCTTCCTGGTCTACACATTAAGGGCAGGCTTAGCAATGAATAAAGCTCTGTCTTAAAAAGTGAAAACCCCACCTCAAAAAAGAAAATAAAAAAAGGTAAGTGAACAAGTTTAATCCCCCCCGAACAACCCCTTAAAAAGAGAGCGAGCAAGAGAGAGAAGGGAGTAAGACTGAGGTAAATAATGAAAATAATTCTGCAGCTGAAAAAACTCTAGTGGGCAATATTAATGAACACTGATTTATGTGCGCAAATGTTTTTCAAGCTTTTTTCATCAAATATTGGATGGATCTATAAAGGAAGTATTCCTATTAACCCTTTCCTACAGTTGGGGAAGGTGATTAATTTGTTCATAGTATCCTGAGGGAAATGAGAGCGGACTTGACGGAGGACCTGAAGGCTTACCGCACACGCGTGAATTCTAAAGCAGAGAAACAAGTGGCACTGGAGCCCTACGGCCCCAAGACGCGAGTAGATCGGAGTCCTTGCATCGCTTCATACTTCTGCCACAATATCTCAGGACTCAAGATGAGTGTGTTTGATAAATCTAAATTGATATAAATGGTTGGAAGGAGGATTCAAAGTAGGCAAAAGACAGCCGTCCCTGGGTGGGCTCGAACCACCAACCTTTCGGTTAACAGCCGAACGCGCTAACCGATTGCGCCACAGAGACATGTAGAAATTCGGTTGTAAATTCATTTGCTAATCTTAGAATGTGCTTTTGAGCTTGTGGCTGCACCCTCGTTTTCACGGTTTCCCGACTCCTAGCCCTCCTAAAGTAAAACACTACACCGAGTTTCTCAAGTTTGCATAGTAATCCGGTTTAAGTCAGCTCGGAACCACAGACCTGCCAGTATCGGGTTCCAGGTTTTTAGCCTCCAAAGTCGCCTGCCCTCTACTGGTCCCTGCTCTCCCAGCTCTTGTCCTCACAGCCTTTACACCCGCAGGCTGGCGTGCCAGTGTCCCGGCCACGAGTCCTGGGACTTGTTCGCCTTTGCCAGAGCACGCCTAGCACCCAATGAAAAACCCACGCGGCGCGCCCGGAAGGACGCTCCACTCACCACGTGGCTTCAAAAGGAAAAAAAGCCAGGGTGGGCTTTTAGCCCTACGAGGGTTCCATTCTAGAAAAGCAGACCTGCTTTTTTTTGGTGTGTGTGTGTGGGGGGGTGTTGCTTACATTCCCTGAACTTTTAGCTGGCAGAGGCCCTCACTTGGACTCCGTGTGCACTGTACACACACGGATTTCTCCGCCTCTCAAGGTAAAGAGACCTCATCCTCGTGTCTCCTCCAGTGGCTGTGTGTACTCTGAGGGTTGAAAACAAAAGCCTAGTCTCTTCACGCAGGCCAGTGTTCGGCGAATTCTGTCCCGGGTCCACTAGTCAGTGGGAAGGAGCGGCGTGGTCCAAAGGAAGGAGGTTTGATGGGGAAGCACGTGACTCAAAGATAAGGCGGAGCGGAGGCAAGGGAGGCCCTTTTGGAAGAAGAGAGCCGCGGTGGCTGGCGACTCTTTTCGGATTCCCCATTCTTGTGATTACTGTGCACGAATTTTGCTTGATAATAAACAGTAAAGTAATACATTGGCCCTCCTTCATCATCTGGCGCTTTAACAGTGGGACCTTGTTGACCTACACCAACAGCTGCCCTTGGAGAGGTGCCGGGGAGAGAGTGCGTGGCTCTGCCGCCGAGCCCACGTCCCTAGCCCCCCCAACCACCCCCGGGTTTTGCGATCTCTGTGCACACTCGCATCCCCTTCTCTCCCAACCCCCAAACCCGACGGCTCCGCGGCTCTTTAAGCAGGCCTGCTCCGGCGTCTGGGCACTTGCAGCCACGGGGTGTCCTGAGACGGTTCTGCTCCGGACACTCAAGCGCCGAGACAAATTCTGGTCCTTGAACCTCGCTCAGCATGCCTTTCCCCGCCCCAACTCCCGCCCCCAGCGCCCCCTCTTCCCCCAACAGCCTCTCCTCCTTTGAAGGCTGGGCTGGTCCAGCCACTCTGAAGCCTCAGCCCAGTTTACTGACCCTCAGCCGCATCTTCTCCACCTGCTGGTCAAACGTTGTCACTACATCTGAATACTTTCCCACAACCTAGTGTCCGAACATTGACTCCACTTGCTGGTCAAATATCATCACTACAACTACGCAGCACAATGCAAGGAGGCTCGGAAATCCTGGTAAGTCACTTGGGAACCTTTAAACGGTAAACTAAACTATTGCGGAAAAAAATCAAAAGGACAATCTTAGAACCTTTGCCAGGGCAGTGATTGGGAATCTCACAATGCAGGGAATTAGGGCCCTCCTCACTGCTAATATGGACGGGATGCTAGAAAAGCGAATTGAGGAGATAAACAGCCTAGCTGGGATATATACTACCTCAGTCATAATTGTGATCAGTCTGGCAATTCATATCTTATCCTTAAAAATGGGTCCAAATTAGCTGAGAAGATACAGGCTTTAGAAAATACTACTCCTGATGGTATACAAGTTATTCAATGGTTCTTAGAGAATAATACAGTTTTAACTGACAAGATAGAGGGTTGAGAAATATTTACCAGTGAAGAGGACAGGAAGGTGACTGGTAATATACAAGCCTTACAAATGGTTTCTAAGGAGAACAATACCATTTTGGCTGACAAAGATGAAAGCTTTAGAAATAGTTCCTGATTCAGAGAGTAGATGGGTGATTGATAATATGCAAACCTCAGAACAGCTTACTACTCAAAATATACAAGCCTTAGAAACTTTATTAAAACTGATACTAAAAGCGTTCAGACACAGAGGAGTTCAGAGGAAGACCAACTACCCATCACCATATGGAATCAGAGAGGAGCTACCCAAGGTTATCCAGAAGTTAGCTGGGAGCCTATAGAAGTGAGAGATTTAAAGAGATTTAAGGAAGCAATAGTTTTATATGGTATGCATTCTCCTTTTGTGAAACAGTTGTTAAGTTCAGGGGCCACTAGAAACAGAATTATTCCACAAGGCTGGCAAAACATAGTTACAGCGGCATTGGAATCTGGTCATCAGAAGAAACCCGGGCCACTGAACATCAGTTTAGGGTCAGAGATTATAAGATTTCCCAAGACAAAATCCTTGGTGAGGCCATTATGCTGCTCTAGAAAGACAGATTACATTTGATGACCGCACCTTGGCCCTATGCCACACGGCAGCTTTGAATGCATGGGACAAGACTGAGGAATCAGGAATGACTTTCGGAATTTACTGGGAGACATGAACTGACTGTGGCCCACAACTGGACTGACAACTCAAGAACTAAGTAATTTATTTCAAACCTTACAAAGTGACAAGGACTTAAATAGTCCAAGAAAATTATCAGCTGAAATTGACAGAGAATTGGCTCTTGTAGAGAAAAAAAACTACAAAACACACATGTGGATGGTTTGGATCCAGAATCTGATTGTATCCTAGTTCCTCTACCTTTTCCCCATTCTCCTACTGTAATTCTTATGTGGAGAGAAAATATTCTGGCATGGATATTTTAGCCTCACAAACAGAAAGAAGCAAAAAATGAAAGACTTATGTAGACAAGGTTTCTGAATTGATTCTGAATGAAAAATTGAGACTTTGTCAATTAACAGGAATAGACCCAACAGAAATAGTAGTATCTTTTTTTTTCATTTATTTATTAGTAGTATCTTTTAATAATGATGAGATTGACAAATTATGGGCAAAAAAGAACATTGCTTGGCAAAGAGCTTGCATTTTTTATGGAAGAGATTAACAACAAATATCCACAAAGCAAGACAGTTCAATTTATAAAAAGAATCAGTTGAGTCCTTCCTCACATTGTATGGGGGGGGCACTGATATCTGGAGCTCCTATATTCCACATTAATGCAAATAAGTCAGGAAATTTAAAGTGGACCAAAGCCCTTATGAGTTATTCAAAAGTCAGAATTATATGCTCGTGTGTGTGTGTGTGTGTGTGTGTATTCATTCTTGTGGTATTATTAAAGTTTTCACAACCTCTTAATATAGTTACTGACTCTCAGTATGCAGAAAGACTTGTTTTACATATTGAAACCATGGAACTTATTCCTGATGATTCAGAATTCGTTATTCATACAATTATGGGAAATAATGAGGAATAGGAATTATCCCATGTGTATAAAACACATCAGATCCCATGCAGGTCTACCAGGACCTTTAGCACAAGGTAATGATGAAATTGATCAGTTATTAGTGAATGACTCCGAGTCTTTAACATGACTGTGGGCATGACAGACTGCAGAAGAGACCAGCAGGATGTAGGCCCCTGACCTCAACCCTAGTCACTGGCAGAAACACAGAATGTTCCCATTTGGTAACAAGCCAATCAGAATTAAGATGAAGAAGTTCCAGGAGCTGATAAAGACAGAAAGCAACAACCACCACAGAATGGCAATTTCCTTTCAGCCATAGCTGACGAATTAGCTCAAGCCAAGCACCCCTGGCCCAAGTAGACACCAATCCTAGGTCTGTAACCGGAGATTTCAAAACCCCTAGCCCCCTTGCTCTAAAAACAATTAATAGCTTGCCCTGCTGCTGCTCGAGGTCTCTCCTGTTCCACCTCTGCACTGGATGGGCAGAGGACCCAAGTTCGAAGTCACAATAAAGACTCTTTGCTTTTGCATTTGAACTTGGTCTCTTTTTGTATCTATGGATGCCAGAGGCTGAGGTGTTGCCTTAACCCAAACACACTATAGAAGAGAAATTGCTATGTATGATGTCGTGATAAACAGTACGATCATATGAAAATCTTAAATTGCTGTATTATGTCTGCACGTGGGCTAAAGAGGTTTTAAGGGGGTCAAGCACAGTGGCACAAAGCTCTTATTGCCATCACTATGTAGACAGACCCTGTCTGGGGGCAGGGATGGGAGCTTGAGGGGGAATGCAGAGAGGCAGAGAAGGACAGAGTGGGAGAGATTTTAAAGGGACATAGAGATGACTTATAGGCAAGGGCAAGGACACTTGCCATCAGGCCTGACCGTCCAAGAGCTTGATCCACGGAGCAGACATGGCAGAAAGACATACGACTGCCACAACTGTCCACTGGCCTCCACATGCGAGTCATGGCACACACACATCTGCCCCTCCCCCACATACACAACACAAAAAAGAGTACTTATTTATTTTGTGTATGTGTGTTTGTTCCTGATTGTATGTGTGCACGACACACATGCAGGAGCCTGAGGAGGCCGAGAGAGGGCAGAGTGGATCCCCTGGACCAGGAACACAGACTCGGGTCACCCCAAATACCATGTCCAGACTTAGTGTCAGTCTCATGGTGTTTCTGTAGAAGGAACAGAGAAATCCATACATCAAGAGCCTTGTAAAATGCAGTGATGGAGACCTCTGCTGTAGGGTTGGCTCTCTTGCTGCATGGCTTCTCTGACTTCCTCTTGGCAGAAGATAGGGGTCTGCCAGTACACAAACCAGCGACAAGGCTGTTAGTACACGGCTGTGAGCAGCCATTGGCTATTTTGGGGCTAGAGATAATTCAAGATAATTTGTCTCTGGTCCTGCAACACTCCATCCAGCTCTCAGAAAGGAAGAAAGTTGACCAAGCCAAAAGGGGGAATGGGATCGGTCTGATGTCACCCCTGGGTGTCAGTTGGGGGATGCAGTCTATGTAGATGAAGGTCGCGCAGGGGCTGCCACGCGGCGTGGAAGGGAGCGCGGATCCGCGGGTGGCAGCGGGGCGCAGGCATCGGGTACGAGTCCGGGACGTCCTGAAGTGGCACGGCCAAGTGACCATGTATTCAGAGCACAGGGCCGGTGGGGCTGAGTCATGGCTGTGGGAAAGTAAAGCACATTCACCCAGCTAAGTGAGCACCCTCAACATGTCTTTGGTTTTTTCAGGCGAGGGTGACCGAATTGCACTAGTGTTGTGCTGGCCCCTGTGATTTCCCCAAATTCGGGAAACTCGACTGCATAATTTTTGTTAATTTGCGACCGCGTTTGTGGTCTCGGCTTATGCCATTTCCTCATATTTGATACCTTTCGTTCTTTTTCTTTCTTATATGTTTCTTTTTCTATCTTTTTTTTAATGCCTGTATTTTGCCCATCCTTGTCAAAAAAAAAAAAAAAAAAAAAGACATCGGCTTTAGAATTGGCATCTTTAGGAAATTATGTCCTAGGTTAGTGAGAACATCCCTTCGGGTCTGGAGTTTTTGTCTTAAAGTTCAGGCGCACTTGTAGGAAACTATGTCCCAAATGTTGGCTTGAGACTCCAGAATTTCCTTAATTCGTTCCTGCACTTAACATGCACCAGACCCGGGCTCGGGACCAGCACACCCCTAGCTGAAAGACAGGAGCCGCAGCTAGAAAGCCACTGTTTTGATTCATTCAAAACAAAACAAAACAAAACAAAACAAAACAAAACAAAACAAAACAAAACAAAACAAAACAAAACAAAACACCCCTCGTCATTTTCTTATCTTCATAACGTTCGCGCGAGCTCGGGAAGAGTCCACGGGGCACTAGGGGCGCCCATCCTGTTGGCTTTGAGGCCTCCTGCTCCGAATGCTCGGCCGTGGACCTGTGGGTTTTCCAGGTGTGGTCCCCGCGGTGACGACCGGATCAACAAGGCGACCGTCAGAGCTTTGTGCACTGTCTCTGTGGCGCAATCGGTTAGCGCGTTCGGCTGTTAACCGAAAGGTTGGTGGTTCAAGCCCACCCAGGGACGATATCCTTTAGGCTTTTAACAAACAACTTTCCATACTTACAGCCATTTGTGTGCTGACTTGCCAACTGGAAAGTACACACACACACTCTTACATTCTTCTCAGAAATTTACAAAGCCCACGAAAAACCCTAGATCCTGTACTTAAATAAATATCCTGCCACACGCTGTCTATTTATAGCCTGGCGTCTGGCAGGGAAAATAGCAAAGTCAATTTGTGTATTTTTTTGATGGGGAGAGGTGCAGTGAGGAGGGGGACATCTGTGTACAATCCCCTTGTAGGTATAGTCCAGGCCCTTAGAGGCTGTTCGCCTCGGGCTAATGTTCACATATAAATCTGGCGAGCGTGAGCCCCGCCGCTCTCTTTTCTTTTTGTATTTCCTGCTCATCGCTGGAGCCCTGGTGTTGTAAGCTATCCCTTCATTAATTTTTGCTGTTTCATATTAAGCTAGCCTGGTTATTACACCCGTTACATCCCCTCCTACTGTCTTTGGTTTCTTTGGGGATGGGTAAAGTGGGAATCCTTTCTTAATAAAGGAGAACTATGAACAGCGAGTCACCAAAGCCCAGGAAACGGACCAGATTTAAATAAAAAGGGTAAACTTTACACCACCGGCTAAAGACATGCATATGACAAGGGCGACCGGAAAGTAATTCCTAATCACAATACCCTAGAACCGGCTTCTTTGGAAAACCGTGTGGTGTGAAAACACCAAAATAAATCACAGAAACGGGCAGGCCCGGATGTGTATGGTAAGGAGTCTAGGGACTGACGGTTTTGGCCTCTGCAGGTGAGAAGCCTCTAGGGAAGGCTCTGGACCGCTGGTTTGCTCCCCAGCTCTTAGGAAGGACCCCAGAGGAGTTCACCTCCTACGTCCCCCGGGTACTCAGCCACCGCGGAGAAGAGGGCAATGGAGGGCTATCAGGTGCTTGGGGGAAATACTGCACCTGCAAGAGTGGCATCGACCCACCGACTTCACAGTTAGCGACGGCCCTCACCACCCAAACCGAGACACGGACGCCTGCACTTCATGCTGCTCGCAAAGCAGCGATATTGGAGAAATCACTTCTGCAGGAAAGACAGGTTCAAAGGAAGCCTCGGAAACCGGTCCACCCTGAGCACCTACCGTCCAGCGAGTGGCTCGACGTGATAGTACCCAGTGTTGTGGCCACAGCAACCTCGTTTCTAATCTGAATCAGGACAATTATCGTCCTTCCCGCCTGGTCTGGAATGCTGCTTTCTTGTCTTCAGGCACCTCACGCCTAGCTAATGTCTTGACACAGACTCCAGTCTCCCTAGTTCAAGTCCCGCTGACATGGAAGATCTCAAACACTATTAGTACAGTTTGGAGCTTGGAGTCTTCATTGTCAATCACTCTGTCTCAGGTGGACTCACAAAATCACCTTCACTGGCAGTCACCCTAGGCCCAGGGCATAGTAAGCACCATCTTTGAGCAACAACCCCCCTACCCATGGTTTTGGTCGTGTCTGCATGATGCAGGGTCTGAATGTTCCTATCTGGTATTTGTCTTAGTCATAACACATTAGTGGGAAAGCTTGTTTTCTATGTCCTGCCCTCCCTTTATGTGTCCTCCCCCATTACTAGTGATGGCTCCTAGTAATGGAGTCTCAACTGGCCATCTCCTTCACCAGGCAAGGATTCCAGGGGTAGGACTGGGCTGCGTTCAATTCAGTTGTTGGTCAAGGGTGCCCCATGGAAATCTCCAAACAACCCAGGCTGCTGCTAAGACACAGGGCTGCTCTCCAGAAACTGCCAGCGGGTCCCCTTGCTGAGGTAACATCCACACATAGAACATGGGGAAGTCAAGCTGAGTCATACAGGAATCCTGCATCCCTACCTTCTAGTTTCTATAGGAAAAGAAAAGCAGACACCAACCAACCCAGTCACAAAACCATTGACCTACAAAATGTCCTGCCTACAAAATAAGAAGGATAATCAGGGCACAGAACTTGTGGGAATATCCAACCAGTGTCTGATTTGACTTAAGGCCACTCCACAAGAAGGAACCCACATCCAGCACTTGCTTGTGTAGCCAAGAACCAGAGTAGATAATATATATATATATATATATATATATATATATATATATATATATACATATATATATACACATACATATATATATATTATACATGTATATATATGATAGAGAGATAAAAAGACATGAAAGACCTGGATAAATTCAGATCCCTCTAGCAGAAAAAATAGAGCCAAATATCTAAGCAGGGAGAGAAGAATCAAAAACCTAGATTAACCGTTTCAGTGAAGATAAAGTTAGACTATAATCTTTTTTTAAATATTTATTTATTTATTTATTTATTTATTTATTTATTATGTATACAATATTCTGTCTATGTGTATGCCTTCAGGCCAGAAGAGGGAACCTGACCCCATTACAAATGGTTGTGAGCCCCATGTGGTTGCTGGGAATTGAACTCAGGACCTTTAGAAGAGCATGCAATGCTCTTAACCTCTGAGCCATTTCTCCAGTCCTAGATTATAATCTTGAGAAACAGGGAGTTACCCCCTTGAGATTATCGCTGGTATTTTCAGAATTTTTCAATGACCAATGGTATTTTTGGAATTTTCCAATGACGCCCTTCCTACCCCTTTTGGATGGTTTCTTCCCTTAAATACTCCTTCTCCCAGCTACTCGGGGTCAAACTCTCTACCCCTGCGTGGGAAATGAGTTTTGACCCCCAGTGCACTGGTTCCTGTCCTGTCAATAAACCTCTTGTGATTGCAGCAAGGACGGTCTCTTGTGAGTTCCTGGGGGGTCGTGTTATCCCGAGACTTGAGAGTCTCCCTGCTCTAGAGGTATTTCAGATAGATAGATAGTTAGAGAGATGGTAGATAGCCCAGTAGTAGACAGCCCAGAGATCTAGGATAAAATCAAACACTACTAGTTTATAAAAAAAATATTTTACCCTATGTCTCTGGGTACCTACTACTGGGCTATCATCTATCTATCTATCTATCTATCTATCTATCTATCTATCTATCTATCTATCTATCTATTTATCTAACTATCTATCTATCTATCTACCTACCTACCATCTCTCCCTTTTTTATAGTCTTGCACAGAAACACTCTTCACAGGAGGTATGTGGCCACTGATACAGGCTCCTTTTACTCTAGCTAGTCATAAGGCTCCTCATAATATTGCTTACTTAGACTATCAAGAGGGGTTCCTTATCCCACCTTTGCCCCCAGCAGGGTCTTCTCATTTTCTGCATTGAATTATGCAGTCCTAAGCTGCATTGTCAACCTAGATGAGAGGTGAAGAAATCCATTCCAATCAGACAGTCAGTGATGCTGGGTCTGGGTCCTGAACCTATGTGAGACCTGCATGGATGTGTGGCAGCCTAAGACAATTAGCATGCGTGCTTCATGTGCCTGTCCCTACAGGTCTCAAGAAACGTCTGTCTTTGGTTGGAGCTGATCCAATCTACTGATAGAGCACATAGGACTGGGAGGACAAAGTCAAGGGCGGGGACTGGAGAGATGGCTCATGCATTAAGAGCACTTTTGGCTGTTTCAGAAGACCTACCTAAATAAAGTGTATACTTTATAAGCAGTCGGGACCGGGCAGAACACAGAAAAGCTTCCGACTACAGTTAGTTGTGTTTCCCTTCAGTTTGCTCTGCATGATGATGTCATGAACATGTTGTATAGTGTGTGCACCACATTCTACTGAAGCTAAATATATGACCTCAGGGGTGCAATATGTCTAGATTTCTGTAGACTAGTGGGTTTACACGGAGTAGGCCATGCCATCCGTATCCATATCCGAGGTGCCATCTGCCTGTGCAGACCATGACTGGAAAATCATTGTGCAGCCCAAGCTACCTGGAACTTGCAGTTACAGATCCACGCCTGTGAGTTGTGGGTTGACAGGAGTGTGACAGCTCACCTGACTAAAGAAGACTATTAAGAGGGAAAAGTTGGAAATAGCTTTTTATTCATAAAACATTCATTTTATTCAATGGAGGCTTTAAGACAGCGATCATTAAGACAGTGTGTAACCTTAGCAAACTATTAAAACAATGGTAATAATAAAAGAAATAACAAAAACTTACACTAAAGTGAAGAAAACCAAAAAACTAATGCACAGATATACTAAGATATAAACCAAACCAAAACAATCTAAAACATAACAAAAACAACCAACCAAATAAAATTAAACAAAATTTCCACTTTCACTTGAAAAATTCTTTAAGAAAAAGCAAATCAATAACATGAAACACGAGGAAGTGGATTAGTCTCTGTAGTGAATTATCATCACCAACACTTGTGTGTGATATGGGGTCAGCGTCAGCTCTGCACTAGAGAGAGAATCCTGGGCTTTTGGGTGTGGTCTGTCTGGATAGCAGTGTGACAGAGTCTTCCTTGTCAGATTCCACATCACATATGCAGTCAGCTTGCCAAAGCCCTTGACAGTAGCTGACAGAAGGACTCTTGCTCACCCACATATCTCCCTCCATGATGTTTTGCCCACACTAGGACCACTTGGTGATGGATGTTCGGCTTCTGACTAATTTGTGGGGTGTCGTCTGAATCTCAAGCTTATTTCTGATGCAGTCTTTTCTCTGAAAATTTTGAGCCAACAGAGGTGAATCAGATTGTGGCTGGATCCTCTGATGATTGATTGATATTTGCCTCAATGTTGTGCTCACAGCAGAAAGAGACATGGCTTTTTCAGAGGAGGCCTGGATCCTGGAGTGTAGAATGTCATGCCTTCAAGGTGTCTCTGGTTTCCTCCAGGCTTTTCAGTTCTCTTATGAGGTGCTGTCAGAGAAGAGATGGAAATCAGACACAGAAACAGTCTCTCTGGGGCACAGGCAACAACAAAATCAGGGCCTTTTCACCCCTAGTAAAGAAAAGTCAAGGAAGGAAACCCACACCGTGAACCCCTGGTTGCAGGGAATGGGGCTCAATGGTGGCTCACTTGCCTGGCACATTGTGTTCCTGCTGCAGCAGCTCCATCTGCAGGAGGCTCTCCTCCTGGGCTGTGGTCTGTTCCAGTGCATGCTGGAGATGTTCAAACCTAGAGGAGGAAGGCAACTGGGACATAGGCCTGGTGGGGCCCTGCCATGTCAGCTTTTGAGCCCCCACCAGCCAGACAACCCATCATCACCTTTTAGCTGAGCTCAATGACTGCTTCCCCAAGGGGAAAAGTGTCAGAGCAACCCTGGGCTGGATTTTTTCTCAACGTTTAAAAACTGCTATAAGTTGAACTGAAAAAATACACTGTGCTGGGCTTGAAAAAAACCATTTTTTTCAACAGTCCAAAAGCATTATTTTGGAGAAATATCAATATCTGAATCACAGTTCAGTAAAGCTATTCCTGGCCTGAATTAGACACCAGGTGAATGTGAGCAACCTGTAAAACTCTATGTCTGCCCTCTAGTGGAGCCCACACAACACTGCAGAGAAGGCTCCTTCTCTATAGCCCAGAACCGGCATGGGGTTAATTTGTCAACTCCTAATCTGTTTATGGCCAGAGTAAATCTTCCCACAGGAAACTGATGAACCCTGCAGAGAGCATCCAGCAGGAGTGTTCTGCATCCAAGTTAGCAAGAAGATTAGAAACTTCTCTCTAATGTGATGTTCCTGAAGGAAAATAAAGTGGCAGAGGACACACGGTCCTTCTCAGTTGACCTCCTGCTCCTCACAGGAGAAGGAGGGGACACAATCCACAGAAGACTAATAACCAAGCATATGGCTTCGTGGACAAAAGTTTCTGGTGATTAGCCAAATCATATTCTGAGGTATTTTGTACCAGGGTGTGGGTGTGAGCCTAGCCAAATAGACTAAAACCCAAACAGGTCAGAGACCCCAAAACAGAGAATCCACTAGACTACAACTGCTTCTGTCAGTCCGTGCTCCTACCTCGTCTGGGACTCAGTGAAGCGATGCTGCTGCTTTCCTGCCAAGTCCCTTAGATGGGTAACCAGTTCCTTCTGCTTCCTTAAGATTCGAAGGTGTTTCTCCAGTCTTCGATGTTTCTATTCATTAGAGGATTGTGTTCTTAGGGCAGGGTTGTCTGAACCCACGTACACATGTGTGCTTGAATGTACACAAACTCAAACAAACACACTTACACAATCCTGATCATCACAAGTACAATGATGCTCACATACAAGCACAGTGCATTGAATGCTCATGTGTAGTTCCTAGCTAACAATATGGAAGAAGAGATCACCTGGGATCCTATAAAGAAGAGAGTTAACTTTCATTAGCCCACACCCTCTCCCCCCATATTTAAACCAGGCACAGGGGTGTGGTGATGTGGTGAGGATTGTGTACCTTTGCTCTGTTTTGATGAGTTTTCATTCTATTTCTACTTTCTATGTGTGGGTGTTTTGTCTGCCTGTGTGTCTATGCACCACACACATGCCTGGTCCCTGGGAGAAGAACACAGTGGGCAGAGCAGTCAATGTAGTGCTTGCCTTGTACACCCAGGCCACAAATGGTGGGTGCCAGGGTTCCTTGATCAGTTATCTAAGCTTACATACAAATTTTCCAGTCTGTACTAAAGGCTTAGTTCCGTGGTCCAGGACCATTGCCTGATGGTGGACCAGCCCCTTCCTCTCACTCAGTGCTTCCCCGTGGTTCCAAGGAAGGCAGCTTCCTACAACAGGAACTGTTTAAACCACAGGTTACTTCATTTTCGGCAAAATGAGTTCAAGAAAACCAGAAAATCTCTACAACCAGGATTCAAATAAACCTTTGCATCCAGTAAGATGATTATGTCAGGAATTTGTCTAAGTAAGAGAAGAAGGCTGACTCATGGCCTAATGAGTGCGTGTATTGCTTCATGCTTAACAACGTTCCATGGAAGGGCTTGACTTCATGGAATGTTTACTCATCAATGAAGGGCATTTGAATATTTTCTGGTTTGGCGGTGCTCTGAGGAATGCTTCTATAACCCGGGTGTCCCCTAGATTCTCTGTGAACCCTTACTTCTCATTCTGGGATATCTGGGCCATCTGGGGACTGCAATCCATGTTTCTGAAAAATTATACATAGCTTCTCACAGGGCTGCACAATTTTACACCACTAGCAATAACTGAGGGTCCTTATTTCTGCCAACCCCCATCAGGCCAACTTTCACTCAGTGTAAAGAAGCTTGGAATGGGAGCAGCTTCTGAGCGCTGCAGACACAGCATGCAGTGAGTGCTTTAGATGATGATGAACCTGAGTGGGCTGCACTAAGACAGCCTGTTCTTACAGCTCAGCATGGCTATGGGACTTCTGCTGGGGAGACACCTCTGCAGTTCAGCATCTCTTTAATGACAAAATCTAGGCCAAGATCCTGGGACGAAGTTAACCGAGTCAAGATTGGACAAAGGTGAAAGGAAAATGGCAGCAACACTGATGAGGAGAACAAACCAGGATTCAGAAGTTGTTAGTGGGCAGTCACCTTTCACCCAGAGCAGAAATGGACACACATGCTCAACCAGGCTTTCCTGCTCTCAGGCACCTTGATTTGCCTCAGCATGCTCTTTCTCACCATCATGTCCTACATTACCTTGGTTTTCTGCAAAGGTTTTCTTTGCAGATGAATATTTATGCCTCTACAAACACCTGAAAATCTTTTAGTTTGTTCAGTATTGTGGTCCTTTGTTCTAGGTAGCTGCGTGGACATGCCAAATGATTGGCAGCTCCATGTGATTTATGGAAGATGCAAATTAATGCTAACCACAGCAGGAAGAGTATTTTCTATTAACACTGGTTTCCATCATCCTTAAAGATGTCCATCATTCCATACGTGAACATACATATATTGTCTCAAACACGTATTCTGAAACCCACAAAGATACATAAAAAACACAACACACACACACATACACACACACACACACACACACACACACCCTTTCTGAACCCAGAAAAGCAAAGGAGACTAGAGTGTTGCAGCACCTTTCCTGCTGCAGGGGGAGGCAGCCGTCCTCAGTGCTGTCTCTCAGTGCTCTTTGACTCAGTCAGGCTTCTGCCCTAGTCTGAACTTCTTTCCCCTTCCTGGAAAGTTCTTCATCTCAAGACTCACTGATCAAACAGGTGAGGGAAAACCTCTGCAGACCTGAGCTTGACCACAAAAGACCAAGTCCCATAGGAAGAGGCTGCACACGAAGCCTCCCGATAGCTCTAAGCTGACTCATCTAGTCTCCTGAGGAACCTTACCCAGGCTACTCCAGAGAAGATCTTGATAGCTCTAGAGAATGAGACTGACCCATGGTCATGACCCCACAACTTTGAACCATAACAGAAGGCATATAATATGAAAATAACCTCATATCAGTCAGTAGGAGTCTAGTGAGGTCACCACAGTTTTGCTCTGAAATGCAGCACTCTGTACAACTATGAGGGGGATCTGTACTAAGACATAACCTTGCGCACGATAGAGTGAGCATCAAAATTTCAGCAAAGAGACTGACTGCAGGTTCTTTGTTGTGAAGCCAATGAGACAAACAAGACATTTCCTGGGAGGTTACCTTAGTTCGGTGAAAGTAAAATGTCTACTTTTACTTTCAAAAACGCTCTGGGGATTGAATTTTTTTTTTATTACAAAACTCATTAATTCCAAAGTAGTAAAAATCTGTAAAAATTGAGAGAAAACACCTAGTCCTTTCTCTTCCTTACCAAACAACCCAGTTAGCATATGACAAGACAGAAAAAGATAGGAAGCTCTACCTGTGAGGAGACAGGAGATCCAAAGAGCTCTGGCCTGGTAGCTTAAGCAGAACAAAAATATTCGGTTCTAGCAAACAAATGATCCCCAGGTCCTTGTCCTCACTCACTCACTCACTCACTCACAGCTCTGTGATTCTCCCTATGTGGCTCCCAGCATAGAACCCTTCCTACCATGACATGTAGGTGTGTGATATGTGACTTACTCATCTCCCTCAAAGAACTGCAGCTTCTACCAGAGCGGGATGGTTTGTTTTCCAGTCAGGTTGGGTCTTCCCAGAGGTTACTCCCTAGAAAGACTTGTGAAGGATCCCAGAAATGAACTCTTAGATGGAATGGAGGTGGTCAGCTCGGTAACTGAGGGTACCTTTACATTACAGTGTGTGTGTGTGTGTGTGTGTGTGTGTGTGTGTGTGTGTGTGTGTGTGGTTAGATCGGTGGGCAGCTTGCTCCTGCAGCCTCAGCTTACCTCCTGGTGCTCTGTAAAGAGGTCACAGATCTTCTCAAGGGCCTCCTCACACAGCCTCTTTGTCTCCTCACAGGACTCTTGCAGGAAGATCTGCTCCTGCTGCAGCTTTCTGTTGTCCTCTCTCAACATGCCCACTTTTTCCTTCATCTGTGTCTTTTCCCTCAGAAGCCGGCTGTGGAGGGTGCTTAACCATCACAAACAATGATGAGCTCCAGTCCACCTCCATCTGCCACTCCTACCTACTAATACCACCTTCCCTGCTAGGTCCCATGTCCCCAGCCATCCCCAGACTGCAACCCACATTAGCCATGCCAGTATCACCCAGGTGATGTACCTCTGAGAACAGGATTCTGCACCCCTAACACACACTGATCCTACTCTGGTCATGGTATTGGGAGACCACTGTCAGTTATAGAGCAAACATGGTCTGAGAGAGGACAGAGAACCCAAGAGGAATACATTCCACATCTGTTTCCCATAGCAACAGACTCTGTAAGTCCCTCTCAGAGTCCTAGAGACCATTCATGGTGCAAACCGTGTTTTTTATCTCTGAGCTCTGGAAGCTGACAAGACAATGTTGGGAGGGGCTCTCCGACTCCTTGCACTTGGGAGAAATCAGTTGGGAGGACAAGGACAAGGTAAACAAGCTAGAACCACAGCCCTCACTTGGTTCAAAGAGAAACAAGTGCAGCAGCTGTCCTTCCCAAGTGCGGGGTCCCATCCAATCAGACACTCACCTGTAGGATTTGGTCTCAGTCAGCTCCTTGCACTGGGAAGAAGCCTCACTAATTTCCTTGGGGAAATTCTCCAGCTCTGATATCTCCTTCTGATGATCCATATTCAGCTCCTCAAGCTCAGCATTCAGCCTGTGGTAGAGCATGGGCCCAGGAACAAAGAACCCCATGAACACAGTCATCAGAACCCCATCGACATATGAATTAAGGCTGTGTTTTGGATTATCCTAGTCCACAGGCTGTCACATCCTGAGTCCTTGGTACTAGGACCTGTGTTGTTATTAGACTTGCTAAGCTGCCCCAGGGCCAGAATGGCAGAGCATCAAGAGGGAGACAGACAGGGATACATGAGCTTCCTCAGTCAGTCTGGAGGAACAAAGTAGCTCTTTACAAGATGTCCCAGAAGTCTGTGGTATGGGTCTGGGACTACCTGAAACCTGTGATGTCATGTCTCATGTCTTCAGGAAAAAATGTGTACATTTTGTGTTCCTTTTATCAAAAGGATACTCAGAACTCATAATCAGGATTTTTATGGAGGGACTGTACAGCACAATGACTTTATAAACTCCCCAGGGAATTCCACTCAGTCACTAAGGCGAGCACAAAGAATGAGGGCAGGGATGCTCAAAGTGGAACTCCAGGGCCTCAGCACTTATATCACCTGAGACTCTGAGTCAGACAAATCCTCAGCCCTGCTACCAATCTCTGACTCACAGGATCTGGATGGCACACACACACACACACACACACACACACACACACACACACACCACACACACAAACACTGTCAGGGAACCCCTCAGAGATAGTACAGAACACACCCAGACACCACAGCACAAAGGAGATTTATTGACTCAGAAGAGCAGTCATGGAATTCGGGGGGCCTTCCTCTGTATCAGGCAATAGCTGAGAACAAGCAATGGGTGTTTTGTTCAACTGTGGGTTGTTAAGAAGATAAGGGGAAATCTTTCCTAGGATGAGTTGGTGAAAGCTGATTGGACAGCTAAGCCAGAAGCCAAATAATGAATTTTAATTGCTGGATATTGGTGTTTGGTTTCAGGAATGAGTCAGTGGCCAAACAAGGGTATAAACCGTGGGGACAAATTTTAGGAATTGAATTGAATGTTTACCAAGGGAGAGGGAAGGGAAAAGGGTAAAGTCTGCCACTGCCGCATTGGCAGTGTTTGGGCCCGTTAGCCCTTCACACACATAAACCCACACACAGTTAGGATGCCAGAGACATGCAGGTAGATGGCATTTTCTCAGAGTAAAAGGAACAAGGACAGAGAGGTGCCGGGATGAGCTCCAGGCCTTCCAATCACACACTGAGATGGAACAACAGGACCAGGCCCAGCTCCCAGAGCAACCAGCTAGAAATCCCCCAGTGAAATACAAAGACTCCCAGTGAACTCAGCACCCAGCATATCCCACAAGCCAACACCTGTCCAGGCCTCTTTGAAATGCGTGTTGTGAGCTCACACACTGCTGCCCCATCCATAGAATGTGACTCAGGCCACAGGCTCTGCTTTTCATTGGGAGGAAGTAGAACAGCCTGTGTCCCCACCTCACTCCTGCCCAGGCTTCAGTTCTGCTTCTCAGATGAACTTGGGAAAAGCTCTTTGGGCAGGAGGACACCTTGGAGGTGCAGCCTCAGGTGACATGAGGAATGCTGGGGTGGACACAGGAGGGTCAAGACAGTCTCCAGAGAACTGGACATAATGACTACCTGTTGTTCACATTATTGTTGGTATAGTTGGCCAGGATTGCATGAAGTTCATTCCTTTCATTGGTCATCATCTGGAGCTGAAGGGTCAGTTCATCGACCTTGTTCATCTGCTGCTCCTGCTCAGTGAGGGAGGCTGAGGTCCGTGCCTTTCCAGTACTCCCTGTAGGTAGACAAACATCAGTGACTTTGTACAGTTAGATGGTACGGGACCATGAGAGACCGTGTTGAGTTCCTAAAAGAGGCCTGAGGAAGAGGGAATGCATGGAACCCATTGAAGACCTCACAGAGTAGACAGCTATCCTCTAGTTGAGATCCATAAGCCATGTCTCCATCCCCAATCACTATTGCTCGATATGTCCATCAATGTTGGGAAATATTATTTTCAGGTGTGGGACTTTGTTTATGCTGCATTTGTTTAACTTTGTGAAGCTGTGTTACTGTGCCTGTCTAAAACACCTGATGGTCCTAATAAAGAGATGGACAGCCTATAGGGAGACAGAAGCAGAGACAGGTGGCACTAGCAGGTAGAGAGTATAAGTAAAGGGTGAACTCTGAGAGGAGAATAAGGAGGACCCCAAGAACAAGAGTGGAGGACTCAGGGGGCCATGCACCAACTCACTCAGTAGCCATGGAATAAGAGTGATAGTAAGATTTACAGAAGAGAAAGATAAAAACCCAGAGGCAAAAGGTAGTCTGGATAATTTAAGTCAAGAAGAGCTGACAAGAAACTCGCCAAGCTAAGGGCAGGCATTCAGAAGAAAGAAGCCTCTGTGTGTGATTTATTTTGGAGCTTGTCTGGGGGACGTGACTCTCCCTCTTTTTGTGACACACAAGCAAAAGAAATTCGGTGACGGTGAAGGGCAGGGCTGGAATTGTGACCACTCTGGTCCCTCTGTGCTTCCCATGCAGAGGCCGAGGGAAAGCAGAGGGCCCTCAGCACTGCAGTTGAAGCCTTGACCATCACTGGCTCTCTGCCACACACACCATCAGAAATCCTTGACTCTGGGTCTGCTCTTTAGTAACTCAGAAAAGCAGAAGAGGACATCGCTTCCCAGGAACTCCCACCTCCTGAGTCCCACTCCTGAAAGGATCAACTTAAGCCTTCATCCTTCAGAAATCTCTCTGTCCCCTGCCCAGGACTCACTGCGCTTTCCCCAGAACCATTTATTTCTTGATGTGTGACTCCGAGACTGAAGGCCATCTTCCCTGTGCTTCTCTCTGGCCTCCCTGCGCTCTCCATCCTGTCTCCCAAGCAGCCTGTTCAGTCGTGTCAGCATGGCTGTGGGTGAACCACACAGGCACTGAACGAATGCCTCAAGGGCAGTTGGCGTTGCCACAACACAGGTGACATCACAGAATTCCAGGCTCTCCAGGATACAGTAGAATGTCCAGGTGGGGGACTGCTGATGTCATATGATACAGCTATTAACCCCTGCTAACTACTTCACCCAAAAGTGACCTGAAACTAAGGTGCCATTTCCAAGAGCCTCTCTGGGGCCACCGGGGAAGCCTTTAGGACATTGTCTTCCTAAAGCCAGAAATCTAGCCCTCTGCTTCTCACGTGTTATGTGAGAAGTTGAAAGCTCACTTCCCAACCACTGCCTAGGGATGGGTTTTCCCATCTTAAGATCCACACTCAAGTAACGTGAGAAACAAAGGATGCTTAGAAATGAGGTCAGGATAAAGGGAGTAGAACAGATGAGATCTCTGAAGTGAACGAGCACCTGGTGCAGATCCTCAGACTTTTAGAGATTGGAGGGTTCAAAACATAGAGAAGACACATAGGAAGTGATGAAAATTTCACTCAGAGTGTCACTAGAGCTCACTCAACCTATGAGGTTGATAGGGAAGGTGTGACTAGCTCTGGCAGGTCTACCTGGAGCCACTGAGCCCAGGTGAGCTTCAGATACAGAAAGCAAACAGTCGTAGAAAGAGTATGATGGCCCAAACCTTGAATCAATAGACTGAGGAAAGAGTAGTGTCGACCAGAGGTCAGTGTGCACCATCTAAAGGAGTCGTTAGCGATGGAGACACAAAACACACACACACACACACACACACACACACACACACACGTAAACAGGAAAACCTGCACACAATCACACACTGCCTAATAACTGTGTGCCTGTGGGAATGCGCCTTTGCCTGGAACCCCAGGTGGTTAGTGTCATTCACCTTCCTCGTGACCACATTCTCATGGTAGTGACCCAATTCCAGACTCTGGGGATGCTGGAGAGGTGTTCATTGATCGGAAGGAAGATGTGTGAGACACAAGCCTGTCATGCCAGTGTTGGGGTAACAGCTTAGGAAGATCAGGAGTTCCAGGCCATCCTGGACTACAGAAACTCTGGTTCAAAGAAGACAGGCAGACCAGGATGGGAGCTCAGGTGGTAGAGGGGCTTCCCTAGGAGACATTAAACCCCAAGCTCCATTTCAGTACCATGTAAACATGCCTTGACATCCAGGAAGAAAGGGAGATCAGAGCTTGCAGGTTATCCTTAGCTGCAGGGTGAGATGCAGGCCAGGCTGGGTCACATGGGAGCTGTTGGAAGAGAGACAACTGGATTTTCAGGGCACAGGCAGGGAGATCTGCCTTGAGAGATGGAGAGATGGGTGACAGAGTTGGTGGCAGATGATAATTAGGGTGGCCCAGCACAGTCTTGGAGGGGTGCTGTCTCCAGGGTATTTTATCCCCCAGATGGCGAGAGTGGTCTCAGGAAGGAAGAACGAAATTATCTGAGCTGTTGTGTAGAATTAGGGGAGGCTCCACAGGGATCTTCTCACCATGTTCATCTGGGAGAGACGGCAGGCCACAGTGACCTTCAGGACTCGTTGGTAGAATCCCAGAACCACTGCACGTAGAACACACCATGTACCTCCTGGGCACCTAGAAGTTGGTGTTGGGTTGTCATAAGTGGCTACAATCCACATCACTTAAAGCAGCAGGGATGGAATTTTCTGGTTCTGGAAACTGAAAGTCCCAAATCCTGGAGACTGCCTTCTTCAGAGGGTCCAAGTAGAGGCTCCTTCCTGCCTCTTCCAGGATCTGGAACGTGGATGGCCTGAGTCTCAGATCACAACCCACCAGTCCTCATCTCTGCCTTCCTCTGAATTTGTGTGTTCTTTATTATGTCTTCATTTGAGATATGGTCTTGATGAGTAGCCCTGCTGGTCTGAACTTCTAACCCCCTGCCTCAGTTTCGCTAGTGCAGGGTCAGTCCCGGGGCTATAGCTCAGAGGTAGAGTGTTAGTCCAGTGTGTGGTGAGGTTTGGTTCCCATTCCCAGTGTTGGAGAAAACCCCAAAAGGTCTATTCCCTTATATGGCCTTTTCCCCCTTCTGAGCCTGACTACCCACCAACATCCAGCAATCAATTATTGAAGTCCAGACATCCAAGCTCCCATTGGCTCATCAAATCAACCTGTCCAATTAAAATTAAAGACCTCATCCTAACATAGGGGTTCCCATTTCATCTTCATAAATCATCATTTTCCTATATGCCAAGTCTGACTCGTCTGTATCAAGAACCAGTTCTTTGTGTCTCCAGAAAAATATCCCTGTCCCCTTCCCTTGTTCCTGTCCCTTCTCCCTCATCCCCTATCTCCTATATCTCGTTCTTACTTCCTGCCCTCTGGTCCTCTGGGGAAAATAAGTCTCTTGTGTGCTAAGAACTTAGTCTTGGTGTGTCATGATTTGAAACTTTACCTTTCAGTGGGTGTTCAGACCCTGCAGAAGAAATGGGGTTCTCACTGGCCCCAATGAGTGTCAACTCTGTCTTCGTGATGTTTGCTTCACCATACACCCGGGTGGTCCTTGAAAATGAGTCTGATTGTGGGACTGCGGGCAGGTCAGCCCAGAACACAAAATGATGGCTGCAGGGCATGAAATTGATACTAGCCTGGGCTACATAGCAAGACCCTGTCCCCCACACAATTATTTCAATTGTGATAAGTACACAAATAAACTTTCAGCTACTTTAGAGTTGCCCTTCACTGCCATAAAAATATTTATATTCTTCAGAGTCCTCTGGATGTACATCTTTCATCCTAGCACTCAGGAGGCAGAGACAGGCAGATCTTTAAGTTCCAGGCCAGCCTGGTCTGCATCGTGAGTTACAGGAAAGCCAGGGCTACACAGAGGGAAAAGAGCCTTCATAGTAAACAGATAAAGAGATAGGGTTTTGGTTAAGAGCACTGACTGTTTTTGCAGAGGATCCAGGTTCGATTCCCATCACCTACATGGAGGCTCACCCTATTTAACTAACTCCAGATCCTGGGGATTCTCCTCCATTTTCTGATCTCCACAGGCACCAAACTACCATGAGGCCCACATATATGCTATGTGATGTGTGTATGTTTTCATATTGTGCTGGATAAAAAATGGTAAAGGTGTTTCCATTAAGACTGAAGACTGAAGTTCAATGTCTGGAGAGATATAGGTAAATAGTAGCAGATAGTCCAGAGACCTAAGTTAAAACCAAATACTATTTTTTTTTTTTTAGGTTTTACCCTTCCTTGGTCTTTGGGCTATCTACCTCTGGGCTATCTATCTGTCTGTCTGTCTGTCTATCTATCTATCTATCTATCTATCTATCTATCTATCTATCTATCTATCTACTCTGATTCTTAGTTACTCAAGCGTTTGGTGTGAGTTCCTACCTGTAGAGTGTGACTTAAGTCAGTTCAGACACTGGTTGGCTATTCCCAAAGATTTATGCCACCTTTTTTTGTCCTTCATATTTTGTAGACAGGACATTTTGTAGGTCAAGGGTTTTATGACTGTGTTGGTTGATGTCTGCTTTTCTCATTCAATAGTGGTCAGAGTACCCTCCCTCATCCAAAAAACTGGAACATAGGGATGCAGGCGCCTCCAGGACGCTTGGACCCCGAAGCCACCCGGGGGTCGTGGCCTCCCTGGACTCCACACTGGCAGAGTCGCCTTCCCAGCGCCCATCAGGACCCCGCGAAGGAGCTCAAGTGAGCTTTAGGGTCAGGTTTTTTGCAGACCCGAGCAGGGACGCGCAAGGGGGTGGTCACCCCAGGTGTGTGCTGGAGCCTTGTCTGGACAATTGTGAGAAAGGCGGCGAGGGCGGTGCCAGTGCTCAGGGAGTCCGGTCAGGAGGGAGATGGAAGAACTTGACAAGGAGTGGAGAGGGACGGACAGGGGCGGGGGTGGCCTGGGGGTGGGATTGGAGACTCTGCACGCTGGAGACCTGCTCCTGGACTTTAAGACAAAAACTCCAGACTTCAAGAAATGTTCTCATTACTCCAGGGACTAAAATCCTAAACATACTTTATATGAGGCCAAGGCTTTCAGTTTTCCTGGGAAGACTGAACACAGATATAGAAGTTAAGAGAGAGAGGGAAAAACAAAGCAGTAGGAAGAAGTTATCTACCTTTTTAAACAAGAAAGATCAGAGGAGAGCGCGAATGCAGTCCCCCACTAACAAAAATTATGCAGTCGAATTTCCCGCATTTGGGTAAATCGCAGGGGTCAACACACCCCAACTGCAATGGGTGAGTCTCTACCTGGGAAAACCACCTACGTGATTATGGTATCTCCCCTGCCAGGTAAGTATGCTTTGCTCTCCTGCAGCCCAGACTCAGCTCCACCCGTTCTGCACTCTGAACACACGGTCACTTCGCCGCGCATGCTCCAGGACCGTATTGGACGCGCACCCCATTCCTTCGACTCGATGCTCCCCGCGGACCAGCGCACCCTTCCACGCGCCACGCTGGAAATCCAGCGTGTTTCCTCAAATGGTGCTGTTGCGAAGGTCCCTGAGCGCGCCTCATCTTCATAGACCACACCTCCAACCAGCACTCAGGGGTGACATCACAGGCATTCTCTTTGCCCCTTTTGCTTGGTGAACTCTCTTGCTTAAGGAGAGCTGGATGGAGTGTTGCAAAATTAGAGACAAATCATCTTGAATTATCTCCAATTTCCAAGTAGTCGATGGCTGCTCACCGCCGCGGCCTAACAGCCTTGTCGCTGGTTTTCCTATGTAGCGACAAACCCCTATCTTCCATCAACACGAAGTCAGAAAAGTCAGGCAGCAAGAGAGCCAGCCTCAACCAAAAAAAAAAAAAAAAAAAAAAAAGGAAAGGAGGAGAAGAATTGCTGTCTAACAACTGTATCAATTGGGGTAATTCATTTAGTGAATACTGAATTTAAAACATGCTTTGAGAAGAGATGTACTGTTCCCGAGTCAGGGTCTGGTGATTGTTAAGTTCAGGAACCAAGGGGTGAAAAAGGCTGGAGTGGTGTACCAACCTAGATTTTGACAGGTGCCAAAAAGGACTCTGGCTTTCAGGAAGAAAATTCCAAATTTCAAATCTTTCAGAGTTATCTCATTAACACAGTACCTAATTTCCTAAGGGATAATTTCTAAAAGCCAATACCTATTTTCTTTTTGTTTTCATTATTTCCTATTAACAACTTTCTTTTTTATTACTTTATAAATGATACCAATCAAAAATTTCACTCCCTTCCCCTCCACCCCTCCAGTTCTAAGAGAGGGTAAGGCACCCTGCCCTGTGGGAAGTCCAAGGCCCTCCCCCCTCAATCCAGGCTTAGGAAGGTTGCATCCGAATAGAATGGGATCCCAAAAAGCCAGTCCATGCAGTAGAGGCGAATCCCAGTGCCATTATCATTGGCTTCTCATTCTGACCATTTGTCAGCCGCATTCAGAGGGGCCAGTTTGTACCCATGCTCGTTCAGTCCCAGTCCAGCTGGATCTGGTGAGCTCCCATTAGCACACTGTCTCAGTGGGAAGGCCAACCCCTCGTGGTCCTGACTTCCTTGCTCATATTCTCCCTCCTTCCCCTCTTCAATTGGACCTTGGGTGCTCAGTCCAGTGTTCTGATGTGGGTCTCTGTCTCTATCTATCTCCATCGGTCTCTGGACGAAGGTCTATGGTGATATTAAGATAGTCATCAGTCTGCCTATAAGACAAGGCCAGTTCAGGCACCCTCTTCTCCACTGTCCAGGGTCTTAGCTGGGGTCATCCCTGTGGACTCCTGGGGACCTCTCCAGAGCATCTTGCCAACATCAAAATGGCTCCCTCAATTAAGATATCTCCTTCCCTGCTCACATATCCATCCTTCCTACATCTCAGCCCTCCCCCTCCTCCAAGCTCTCCACAACCCTCCCCTTCTCCTTTCTTGCTCCCCCTTTCTCCCTTTCCCCTTCCCCCACCAACCCTCATCCCCATGCTCCCAACTTCTGTCTGGTGATCTTGTCTGATCTCAATTTCCAGGAGGATCTATATACGTTTTTCTGTAGGTTCACTTTATTACTTAGCTTTTCTCGGATCGTGAACTATATAGGCTCTATGTCCTTTGTTTATGGCTAGAATCCACTAATGAGTGAGTACATACCATATCTATATTACTGGGTCTGGATATTCTCTCTCAGGATAGTGTTTTCTATTTCCATCCATTTGCATGCAAAATTCAAGATATCATTTTTTTTCCCACTGAGTAGTACTCTAATGTGTAGATGTGCCACACTTTCTGAATCCATTATTCCATTGAGGGGCATCTACGTTGTTTCTGTTCTGGCTATTATAATTAATGCCGCTATAAACATAGTTGAACAAATGCTTTTGTAGTATTATTGGGCATCTCTTGGGTATATATTCCCAAGAGTGCTATTGCTGGATCCTGAGGTAGGTTGACTCCCAACTTTCTGAAAATCCGCCACACTGATTTCCAAAGTGTTTGCACATGTTTGCATTCCCACCAGCAATGGATGAGTGTTCCCCTTACTCCACATCCTCTCCAGCATAGGGTATCATTGGTGTTTTATATTTTAGCCATTCTGATAGGTGTAAGTTGTTTTGATTTGCTTTTCCCTGATAGTTAAGGAAGCTGAACATGTCCTGAAGAATCTTTTGGCCATTTGAAATTCTTCTGTTGAGAATTCTCCATTCAGTTCAGTAATTGGGTTATTTACCATTTTAATGTCTAGTTTCTTGAGTTCTTTATATATTTTGGCGATCAGACCTTTGTCTGATATGGGGTTGGTAAAGATCTTCTCCCATTCCATAGGTTGTCCTTTTGTCTTAATGACAGTGTCCTTTGCTTTATAGAAGCCTCTAAGTTTTAGGAGGTCCCATTTATTCATTGTTGCTCTTACTGACTGTGCTACTGGGGTTATATGTAGGAAGTGCTGTCCTGGGCCCACATATTGCAGACTACTTCCCATTTTCTCTTCTGTCATGTTCAGTGTGGTCTGATTTATATTTAGGTCTTTAATCCATTTGGACTTACTTGAGTTTTGTGCATGGGGATAGGTATGGATCTATTTTCATTTTTCTACAAGTTGAAATCCATTTATTACAGCACCATTTGTTAAAGATGCTTTCTTTTTTCCATTATATATTTTTTAGCTTCTTTCTCAAAAATAAGATGATCATAGGTTTCTGGATTAATATCCGGGTATTCAATTTGATTCAATTGGTCCATGTATCTATTTTTTATGCCAATGGCAAGCTGTTTTCATTACTGTTGCTCTATAATAGAGTTTGATGTCAGGGATGCCTCTGGAAGTTCCTTTATTCTATAGAATTGTTTTGGCTATCCTGGGTTTTTTGTTTTTTCCACATAAATTGATTATTGTTACCTCAAGGTCTGTGAAGAATTTTGTTGGCATTGTGATGGGGATTCCATTGAATCTATAGATTGCCTTCATTAGAATTGCTATTTTTTTACTATTTGTTCCTACCCATCCAGTAGCATGGGAGATCTTTCCATTTTCTGGTGTCCTCTTCAATTTCTTTCTTCAAAGACTTCAAGTTCCTGTCTAATAGAACTTTCATTTCTTTGGTTAGTGTTACCCAAAGATACTTTAAGCTATTTGTGGCTATCATGAAAGGTGATGTTTCTCTGATTTCCCTCTCTGCTTCTTTTTTTTTTATTTATTAAAGATTTCTGTCTCTTCCCCACCGCCGCCTCCCCTTCCCTCCCCCTCCCCCAATCATATCCCCCTTCCTTGTCCGCCCAAAGAGCAATCAGGGTTCCCTGCCCTGTGGGAAGTTCAAGGATCACCCACCTCTATCCAGGTCTAGTAAGGTGAGCATCCAAACTGCCTAGGTTCCCACAAAGCCAATAGGTGCAGTAGGATCAAAAACCCATTGCCAATGTTCTTGAGGTCTCAGTAGTCCAATTGTCCACTATGTTCAGCGAGACCGGTTTTAACCCAGGCTTTTTCAGACCCAGGCCAGCTGTCCTTAGTGAGTTCCCGACAGAACATCCCCACTGTCTCAGTGTGTGGGTGCACCCCCCCCCCTGCTTCTTTATCCTTTGTGTATAGGAGGGCTAATGGTTTTTTTTTTTTTGAGTTGGTCTTGTATCCTGTCACATCACTGAAGGCATTTATGAGCTGTAGGAGTTTTCTGGTAGAGTTTTTGAGGTCACTTATGTACACTACTATATCATCTGCAAATAATGAAAGCTTGACTTTTTCCTTTCCAATTCGAATCCCCTTGATCTCCTTATGTTGTCTTATTGCTATTGCTAGAACTTCAAACACTATGTTGAAGAGATATGGAGAGAGTGGACAGCATTTTCTTATTCCTTATTTTAGTGAAATTGCTTTGAGTTTCTCTCCATTAATTTGATGTTAGCTGTTGTCTTGCTGTATATTGTTTTATTATATTTATTATTATTTTATATGATCCTTGTATCCCTCATCTCTCCAAGACCTTTATCATAAAAGGTGTTAAACTGTATTAAATGCTTTTTTGGCATCTAATCAAAGGATCATATGGTTTTTTCTTATAGTTTATTTATATGATGGATTGATAACATAGATAGATTTTCGTATGTTGAGACAGCCCTGCATCTGGGATGAATCCTATTTGATCATAATGGATAATTTTTGGATGTGTTCTTGGATTCGGTTTGCCATTTTTTTATCGAGAATTTTTTTCATTGATGTTCATGAGTTGATTGGTCTGTAATTCTCTTTCTTGTTTGAGTGTGTGGTTTTGGTATCAAGGTAACTATAGCTTCATAAGAAGAGTTTGACAATGGCTCTTCTGTTTCTATTGTGTGGAACATATTAAGGAATATAGGTATTAACTCTTCTTGGATGTTCTGGTAGAATTCTGCACTAAAACCATCTGGCCCTGGGCTTTTTTGTGGGGTGGGGGTTTTGATGACAGCTTCTATTTCCTCGCAACTTATACAGGTATTTAAATTTTTCACCTGGTCTTGATTTAATTTTGGCATATTTATTTATATAAAAAAATCCATTTCTAGCCGGGCGGTGGTGGCGCACGCCTTTAATCCCAGCACTCGGGAGGCAGAGGCAGGCGGATCTCTGTGAGTTCGAGGCCAGCCTGGTCTACAAGAGCTAGTTCCAGGACAGGAACCAAAAGCTACGGAGAAACCCTGTCTCGAAAAATCCAAAAAAAAAAAAAATCTATTTCTTTTGTATTTTCCAATTTTGTGGCTTATAGGCTTTTGTAGTAAGACCTAATAATTCTCTGAATTTCCTCAGTGTCTGTTGTTATGTCCCCCTTTGCGTTTCTGATCTTGTTAATTTACATGTTCTCTCTGTCTTTTGACTAGTTTGGATAAGGGTTTGTCTATTTTGTTGATTTTCTTAAAAAAAAGAACCACCTCTTTGTTTCATTGATTCTTTGTATTGTTTTCTGTGTTTCTATTGAGTTGATTTCAGCCCACAGTTTGATTATTTCCACTCTTCTACTCCTCCTGGATAAGTCTGCCTTTTTTTTTTTCTAGAGCTTCAGGTGTGCTGTTAAGTCTCTGATGTGAGCCTTCTCCATTTTCTTTATATGGGCACCTAGTGCTATGAACTTCCTTCTTAGCACTGCTTTCATAGTGTCCCTTAGTTTTGGGTATGTTGTGTCTTCATTTTCATTGAATTCAAGGAAAACTTTAATTTCTTTCTTAATTTTTTCCTTGACCCAGGGGTGGTTAAGTAGCTGACTGTTCAATTTTCACAAGTTTGTAGGCTTTCTGGGGGTGGTATTGTTGTTAAATTTTAACTTTACTCCATGGTGATTCGATAAGACACAGGTGGTTTACTCCAATTTCTTTGTATCTGTGGATGTTTGCTTTGTTACTAAGTCTGTGATCAGTTTTTGAGAAGGTTCCATGAGGTGCTGAGAAGAAGGTTTATTTCCTGTTTGTGTGGACTGTTCTATAGATGTCTGTTAAAGTCCTTTTAATTCATTACATCTATTAGTTCTCTTATGTTTCTGTTAAGTTTCTGTCTGGTTGACCTGTCCATTGGTGAGAGAGGAGTGTTGAAATCTCGTACTATTAGTGTGTGGTGTTTGATGTGTGGTTTGAGTTCTAGTTCTTTGGATATGTGGGTGCTTTTATATTAGGGGCATAGATATTCAGGATTGAGACTGCATCTTTATGAATTGTTCCTGTTATGAGTTTTAAGTGTCCTTCTTCATCTATTCTGATTGATTTTAGTTTGAAATCAATTTTGTTATATATTAGGATAGCCACAACTGGTTGTTTCTTTATTCTGTTTGATTGGAAAACCTTTTCCCAGCCCTTTACTCTGAGGTAGTGTTGTCTTTCAGGTTGAGGTGTGTTTCTTGTAAACAGCAGAATGTTGGATCCTGTTTTTGTATCCATTCTGTTAACTTGTGCCTTTTTATAGGTGAATTGAGTCCACTGATATTAGGTGTTATTAATGACCAGTGGTTGTTAACCCTGGTTATTCATTTATTTATTTATTTATTTATTTTGGTGGTAGTGTTTGTGTGTTTCCTTTTTCTGAGTTGTTTTGGTGGAGGGTTATCAGATGTCTGTGATATAGTGGTTATTGTTGGCTTCCTTGTGTTGAGGTTTACCTTCTTAGTATTTTCTGTAAGGCTGGGTTTGTGGATACGTATTGCTGAAATCTGTTTTTGTCATGAAAAAGATTGTTTTGTCCATTGATGGTTAAAGAAAGTTGTGCTGGGTATAGTAGTCTGGGCTTGCATCCATGGTCTCTTAGTGTCTGCAGCACAACTATCCAGGAACATATGGCTTTCAAGGTCTCCATAGAGAAGTCAGGTGTAATTTTGCTAGGTTTACCTTTATATGTTACTTGATCTTTTTCTTTTGCAGCTCTTCATATTCTTTCTTTATTCTGTATGTTTTGTGTTTGGATTATTTTATGATGAGGGGATTATTTTTCCAATTAATTATGCATGCAGACATCACTCACGTAGCACACAGACAGCACAGACACAGAGACATTCATACACAGAGACACAGACACATTCACACAGTACAGTCTTACCTGGGACTGTTTTTTTTTTTTTTTTTTTTTTTTTTTGATCCAGTATATTTGGTGTTCTGTAAGCTTCTTGTACCTTCATAGGAATATCCTTCTTCAGGTGGGAAAGTTTTCTTCTATAATTTTGTTGAATATTTTCTCGGCCTTTGAGCTGGAATTCTTCCAATACCAATTTTCTTAAAGAATACCAGGTAAAAAGCAGGGTGTGTGAAGAGCAAAATAAAAAGTGTTTTTTGTTTCTTTGTGTGATGACAAAGTAAGTCTGGTGAGCTGTATATTTCTCTTGCCTACCTCTGACTTTTCCCCGACTTCTTAGGGAGGCTGCAGTGTCCTTTCCACTCTCCGAGCTCCATCATGCCGCCCAAGGGTGACAAGAAGAAGAAAGATGATGGAAAGTCGGCCCAAAAGGACACAGGCCCAGTAAATAAGTCTGGTGGCAAGGCCAAAGGGAAGAAGTGGTCCAAAGGCAAAGTTCAGGGCAAGCTCAACAATCTAGTCCTGTTTGACAAGGCTCCATATGACAAACGCTGTAAGGAAGTTCCTAACTGTAAGCTTATTACTCCAGCTGTGGTCCCTGAGAGACTCAAGGTTCAGGGTTCCTTGGCCAGGGCAGCCCTTCAGGAGCTGCTTAGTAAAGGGCTCATCAAGCAGGTTTCAGAGCTCAGAGCCCAAGTAATTTCCACCAGAAACACAAAGGGTGTGGACGCCCCAGGTGCTGGTGAAGATACATAAATAGGTTCAATTTATTTAGAAAAATGAAACTTTTTAAAAATAAAAATGCATGTTCTGGACTGTAGGGATAAATCAGAGCCTTCCCTGCAGTGTTGTGTGGGCTCCACTAGAGGGCAGACATAGGGTTTTACAGGTTGCTCACATTCACCTGGTGTCTAATTAAGGCCAGGAATATCTATCTGACTCAGACATTGATATTCTTCCAAAAAAAATATTTTTGGACTATTGGAAAAGTATGCTCTTTTATTCTAGTCATCACAGTGTATTTTCCAGTTCAACTTAGTGCTGTAAAGTTTACCCGTTTTATTAAAACCTGGTCTGTTTCCTGCGCTTTGGTGACTTGCTATTCATAATTTTCCTTTATTAAGAAAGAATTCTCACAGTACCCATCCCCCAAGTAAACCAAAAACAATAGGAGGGGATTGTACACAGGTTTCCCCCTCCCCACCGCACCTCTTTCCATCAAAAAAATATACAAATTGACTTTGCTGATTTCCCTACCAGACAGCATGTGACAGGCAAGGTAATTGAATCCCTTAAATACAGGAGCTAATGTTTTGCCTGGGCTTTGTCAATTCTGAGAAGAATGTATGAGTGTGCACTCTCCAGTTGTCAAGTCTGCACACCAGTGGCTGTCAATATGGAAAGTTGTTTGTTAAAAGCCTAAAGGGGGGGCTTGAACCACCAACCTTTTGGTTAACAGCCGAACGCGCTAACAGATTGCGCCACAGAGACAGTGCACAGATATCTGACTGGTGATCCAGGTGTCACTGTACCGGCCACACCTCGGATACCCACAGGTCCATGGCCTGAGCATCCGGAGCAGGAGGCTTTAAGGCCAACAGGCCCGGCGTCCCGAGTGTCCCGCCGAAGCTTCCCCAGCTCCCGCGAAAGTTTTTAACCTGGACACTCCAGGACGCTGAGACCTGGCCGTCCCCGGGGGTCGTGGCCTCCGTGGACTCCACGCTGGCGGACGCGCGTTCCCGGCGCCCAGCCGGACTCCGGGAAGGAGCCCAAGTCCGCTTTAGGATCCGGTCCTTTGCAGACCCCTGAGCACGGACAGGCGAAGATTGGTCACCCCAGGTGTGTGCTGGAACCTCAGCGGGACACGTGTGGGAAAGGCCACAAGTGTGATGCCAGTGCTCAGGGAGTCCGGACGGGAGGGAGATGGACGAACTTGACCCGGAGTGGAGAGGGACCGACGGGGGCGAGGGTGGCCTGGAGTGGGATTGGGAGCTGTGAACCGAGGAGACCAGAGGAGATGGAGCTCGGGGGAGCCCAGGGCATATCCTAGAGATTTATTTGAACTGAGCTGATGCAGTTGGAAGTCAATTTATGTTAGGAAGAAAATAAAATGACGAGGGGTGTTTTGTTTTGAATGAATCAGAAGAATGGCTTTCTACCAGAGGCTCCTGTCTTTCAGCTAGGGGTGTGCTGGTCCCGAGCCCGGGTCTGGTGCATGTTAAGTGCAGGAACGAATTTAGGAAATTCTGGAGTCTCAAGCCAACATTTGGGACATAGTTTCCTACAAGTGCGCCTGAACTTTAAGACGAAAACTCCAGACCTGAAGGGGTGTTCTCACTAACCCAGGACATAATTTCCTAAAAATGCCAATTCTAAGGCCGATGTTTTTGTTTTCTTGACAAGGATGGGCAAAAATACAGACTTTTTTTTTTTAAAAGGAAGACAGAAAAAGAAACATATAAGAAAGAAAAAGAAAGGAACGAAGGGAACCAAATATGACAAAATGGGAGAAGCCGAGACCACAAATGCAGTCGCACATTAATAAAAATTATGCAATCAGGTTTCCTGAATTTCGGCAAATCACAGGGGCCAGCAAAACATTATTGCAATTCGGTCACCCTCGCCTGAATAAACCAAAGACATGTTGACAGTGCTCACTTAGCTGGGGGAGTGTGCTTTACTTCCCGTGGCCATGACTCAGCCCCACTGGCCTTGTGCTCTGAATACATGGTCACTTGGCCGCGCAGACTTCAGGACGTCCCAGGACGCGCACCTGGTTCCTGAGCCCCGTTGTCACCCGCGGATCACAGCTCCCTTCCATGCTGCACTGGAAATCCCTAGCCTTTCCGCAAAGGCTGTAGATGCAGCATCCCTGAGCGACTCTCATTTGCATATACCGCGCCCCCAACCGGCGCCCAAGGGTGCCATCACACCCATCCCATTTGTCCCTTTGGCCTGATGGATTTTCTTCCTTGCTGAGAGCTGGATGGAGTGTTTCAGGACCAGAGACAAATTATCTTGAATTTTCTCTAACCCACAAACAGCCAAGGGCTGCTCACCTCCGTGCACTAACAGCCTTGTCCCTGGTTTGTGTACCAGCAGACCCCTATCTTCTGCCAAGAGGAAGTCAGAGAAGTCAGGCAGCAAGAGAGCCATCCCTACAGCAAAGGTCTCCAGCTTCGCTGGAACCTGCCTACCTCATGTCTCCACCACTGCATTTTACAAGGCTCTTGATGTATGGATTTCTCTGTTCCTTCTACAGAAACACCATGAGACTGACACTACCTTGGGACATGTTATTCGGAGTTACCCGAGTCTGTGTTCCTGGTCCAGGGGATCCACTCTGCCCTCTCTCGGTCTCCTCAGGCTCCTGCACGTGTATCGTGCACACATGTACAATCAGGAACAAACACACATACACAAAATAAGTAAGTAGTCTTTTCTGTGTTGTGCTTGTGGGGGATGGGCAGGTGTGTGTGTGCCATGACTCACATGTGGACGCCAGCGGACAGTTTGCAGCAGTCGGATATCTTTCTGCTGTGCCTGCTCCGTGGATCAAGCTCTTGGATGGTCAATCCTGACAGCAAGCTCTTGCCTGCAAGCCATCTCTATGACCCTTTAAAATTTCTCCCTCTCTGACCTTCTCTGCCTCTCTGTATTCTCCCCACCAGACCCCACCCCCGCCCCCCCCAGACAGGGTCTGTCTACATAGTGATGGCAAGAAGAGCTTTTTGCCACCGTGCCTGACCCCCTTAAAACCTCTTTAGCCCACGTGCAGACATAATACAGCAATTTAAGGTTTTCAGATGATCGCACCGTTTATCATTGCATCATACATGCTATTTCTCTTCTATAGTGTGTTTGGGTTAAGGCAACACCTCAGCCCCAGGCATCCATATATACAGAAAGTCTGGAATGTTTGAGTGGAAAGTTCCACCTCAAATCCCCTCCTCTGGGAGTTGCCTCAGTCCAGACTTCACCTCAGAGAAAGCCTGCCAAAGGGTGACTCCTCCCTAGAGATGCTCAAGACCACTCCCACAGGGTGTTTAAACTGCCCCCCCAGGGACAAACTTGTGGTCTCTCACTCTTATTTCCTCATCTCCTCTCTGAGGCCTGGAAGGCCACCGGAAGCACTAGTATTTATTCAAAACATGGGCTTTTTCTGTATCAGTTTGATTTGGTCTGATTTGAATTATTGTGTCAGTGGAGAGGTTTATTGGGTCTCAAAACCTTTTCACAATGTTTTTGAAACAACGAATGGAGAGACGTTGGGGTTCTAAAACGGGGACCAAGTTCTCAGAGAAGGGCATCAGAAACTGTCTGGACCCGCTTGTTAGTGCTGGGAAATACTTCAATCCACACAGACATGGTATCTACCAAAAACCAGGAAATATTTAACCCATGTGACTGTAGGCATATGAGTAAAATCAAGCTGTCACTCAGTCCCCAGAAGGGAGCCCATAGCCTGGTGGTTGGGAAAAGGGAAGCTACGATACTTGGACTCGGAATCTGACTTTTGACAGATTTTATTAGAGGCAGTTATAGTTTTTAAGAACTCTAAGTCCTCCAGGCTGTGTTAGAGGTGAGCCTTGACAAAGTGAGACAAAGCCTGACTATTCGGATGAAGAGTTGACGTAGGTTGGACAGAATTAGCCAAGTGTCAGTTGGTGACTGTGAGAATGTGGGCTGTACTGTATGAACCCCCTGAGGTGATTGAGGTAAGTCTGGGCCTGGAAGGCTGCTGCCCTGGCTGCTTGGTCAGCTCGGTTATTTCCCTTAGAGATGATGGAGTCTGATCCCTTAGAGATGAATAGATTCTGATGAGACTGGCAGTGAATGATTCCTATAGCTCTGGGGAGATGGGAGGCTTTAACACGGCCATAATGTGGTCATGGATCCTCCTTTTGGTGTAAGAAGCCCTTACTCTTTCCAGATAGCACCTTTGGTAGGGAAAATAACAAAGCAATTTTTGTTTGGTGTGGGAAGAGAGGGGACTCCTGTGGAAACCTCCACCTGCTGTCTGGTTTATTAGGAGAAGAGGAGAGTGGGAATCTTTTCTTATTAAAGGAAAATTATGGACAAGTCACCAAAGCACACGAAATGAACTAGAATTTAACAAAACAGGTAAAATTTACAACACTGGCTAAAGATAACCATACGGCAGAATGACCAAAATGTAATTCATAATCACAAAACCCTAGAACCAAGTTATTTCAAAAACCTTTTGGTAGGGAAACACCAAAATAAATGCAATAAACGGCCAGCCTCTGTCATGCTTGGTAAGTAGTCCAGACACTGACTGGTAATGACTGTTTTGGCCGTTGCAGGTGAGTAGCATCTGAGAAAAGTGCAGGATGGCTGGTTTGATCTTCAGTTCTCCAGAAGGAACCCAGAGCAGTTCGCCTCCTCCCCAGGTACCTCAGCCACCATGGAGAGAAGAGCCATAGGGGCTATCACGTGCTTGGGGAAAATACTGCACCTGCAAGAGGGCCGGGCGGTGGTGGCACACGCCTTTAATCCCAGCACTCCGGAGGCAGAGGCAGGCGGATCTCTGTGATTTCGAGACCAGCCTGGTCTACAAGAGCTAGTTCCAGGACAGGCTCCAAAACCACAGAGAAACCCTGTTTCGAAAAACAAACAAACAAAAAAATAGTGGCATCGACCCATGGACTTTTCAGTAAGTGACTGCCCTCACCACCCTACCAAGGCACAGAGGCATTCACTTCGTGCAGCTCACAATGCATAGGCATTGGAGAATTCACTTGTGCAAGACGGACAGTCAGAAGGAAGCCTTCCGTTCTGAACGGGGCTGAACTTGACAGAGACTCTGGTGAGCACCCAACATCAGGCACATGGCTCGCTGTGACGTTATAGTGGTTAGTACTCTGCATTGTCGCCGCAGCAACCTCGGTTCAAATCCCAGTCAAAGCAATCATCGTCCTTCCTGTCTGGTGTGCTGCTTTCTTGTCCCCATAAACCTATGTCTAGCTAATGTCTTGACACAGACTCCAGTCTTCCTAGTTAGAGTCCCGCAGACATGGAGGAACTCAAACACTCTTAGTACAGTTTGTTCCTTGGAAACTTCTCTGTCAATCACACTGTCTCAGGTGGACTCACAACATTGTCTTCACTGTCAATCACCCTAAGACCCAGGGCATAATAAGCACCATCTTTGAGCAACACAACTACCCCTGGTTTTCGTCGTGTCAGCATGATGCAGGTGAATGTTCCTATCTGGTATTTTGTCTTAGTAATAACACATTAGTGGGAAAGCTTGTTCTATATGTCCTGGCCTCCCCTTTATGTGTCCTCCCTGTCCATATGGGACCTGAGCCACAGGTCATCAAAGTCCCAGGTTCTCGAAGAGACAGGAAGGAGCCTTCTTCTGAAGACTCTGAAGAAGGTGGTGTCGAGGATTTGAAACTTTGAACCTCCAGAACCAGAAAATTCCATCCTTGCTCCTTCAATCCATCTGGATTGTAGCCACTTACAACAACCCAGCACCCATATCTGGTGCCTAAGAAGATACACGGTGAGTTCTCCATGCAGTGGTTCTGAGATACTACCAACAAGTCCTGAAGTTCTCTCTGGCCTTATGTCTCCCCCACCTTGAACATGCAGAGAAGTTCCTTGTGGAGCCTCCCCTAACCCCACAACAGGGCTCAGATTATTTCATTCTTCCTTCCTGAGACCACTCTCGCCATCTGGGGGATAAAATACCCTGGAGACAGCACCCCTCCAAGACCGTACAGGGCCACCCTAATTCCAAACTGCCACCAACTCTGTCACCCATCTCTCCTCCTCTCAAGGCAGACCTCCCATCTGGGGTTCCCGGCCTGTGTCCTGAAAAGCCAACCCTCCTCTTTCACTCGTTTTATCTCGAAGGATCCTGTGTAGCCCAGGCTAGCCTCCATCTCACCATGCAGCTAAGGCTAACCTGCAAGCTATGATCCTCTTTCTGCCTTGATGTCAAGGCATGTTTACATGGTGCTGAAATGCAGCTTGGGATTTAATGTCTCCTAGGGAAGCCCTCCACCACCTGAGCTCCAATCCTGATCTACCTGTCTTCTTTGAACCAGAGTTTCTTAGTCCAGTTTGGTCTGGAACTCCTGATCTTCCTATGCTGTTACCCCCAACACTAGAATGACAGGCTTTTTTCTCACACATCTTTTTTCCCATCAATAAATATTCCAGGGTCTGGTATTGGGTCACTACCATGAGAATGTGGTCACGAGGGAGGTGAATGACACTAACCACCTGGATGCCATGCAAAGGCGCATTCCCACAGGCACACAGTTATTAGGCAGCCTGGACAGGACTGATTTGCTCAGCACCATTTTTGGCTGCAAGTTCTCACATAAAACACTACTGGCATGGATGAAGCTGGGACCTCGGCATTGCTCTGTGTCCTCCAGTGTCAGAAAACCATCTGCTACAGCAAAGAAGGACTTGTCAGAAATATCTGAGGACTAGGAGACCCACAAATCCATATGTCACGATGTGTGTTTGAAGTGTGGAGGAGGGGAGGCATGGAAGCCACAAGAACTAGACACAGCTGGAAGGAGCCAGGAATACGAGGAGCATTGTGGTTGGACCAATGTGAGGGGAATGTGAGCCACAGGCCAGTTGGGGCTAGTTTGGTAACAGAGCATCCAGTGTGGACATGAGAAGAGCCAAAGAGACAGGGTCAGATCCTGAGACTCCACAAAAGTGGGAAGGAGCTGGACAGCCATGGGGACACTGTGGGGATTGATGGTGGGTTCTGGGAGGAGCAAGGTCCCATGCTGCGGTATCTGCAGGTGCCAACGTTGCTTACAGTGGCAGAGGTCATATCTGAAGAACATGCATTCCAGGCTGACCATGGACTGGCTTCTCTTTACAGGGACTGTCAGGATACGTAGAAATGTGGTGATGGCTATAAAACACCTGTGTGGTGTAGTAACTCTGAGTCTCTCCCCTTGCCTGCCCTTCCCATGCTGTCCTAATGTATCTTGCACCAAAGCTAGCAGCGCCACCTATGGAAGAGCAGGGGAATTGGAGCAGGTGCCTCCAGAAAAGGAATTTGGCTTTTGTTTGCTGGTTGACACAGCATAGCAATGATCTACATCTCGTTCTGCGACAGAATTGTGTGATTATGTGCCGGTTTGTCTATTTACATATGATTGTGTTTGTGTGTGTGTGTGTGAGAGAGAGAGAGAGAGAGAGACAGACAGAGAGAGAAAGAGAGAGAGAGAGAGAGAGAGAGAGAGAGAGAGAGAAATAGAGAGAGAGAGCACTTGTGTCTCCATCGCTAATGCCTCCTCTAGATGGCGCACACTGACCTCTGGGTGCCACTACTCTTTCCTCAGTCTATTTATTCAAGGTTAGGCCATCATACTGTTTCTGGGACTGTTTGATTTCAATATCTGAAGGCTCACCTGGGCTAGTGGTTCCAGGTAGTCCTGCCAAGAGCTCGTCACATCTTCATTACCAAGCTCATAGCTTGAGTGAGGTCTAGTGACACTCTGAGTGAAATTTTCATCACTTCCTATGTTTCTTCTTTTTGGTTTGAATCCTCCAATCTCTAAAAGTCTGAGGATCTGCACCAGGTGCTCGTTCACTTCAGAGATCTCATCTGTTCTACTCCCTTTATCCTGACCTCATTTCTAAGCATCCTTTGTTTCTCACGTTACTTGAGTCAGGATCTTAAGGAGGGAAAACTATCCCTGGGCAGTGGTTGGGAAGTGAGCTTTCAACTTCTCACATAAAACGTGAGAAGCAGAGGGCTGGATTTCTGGCTTTAGGAAGACAATGTGCCTAAAGGCTTCCCTGGTGGCCCCAGAGAGGCTCTTGGAAATGGCACCTTAGTTTCAGGTCACTTTTGGGTGAAGTAGTTAGCAGGGGTTAATAGCTGTATCATATGACATCAGCAGTCCCCCACCTGGACATTCTACTGTATCCTGGAGAGCCTGGAATTCTGTGATGTCACCTGTGTTGTGGCAACGCCAACTGCCCTTGAGGCATTCGTTCAGTGTCTGTGTGGTTCACCCACAGCCATGCTGACACGACTGAACAGGCTGCTTGGGAGACAGGATGGAGAGCGCAGGGAGGCCAGAGAGAAGCACAGGGAAGATGGCCTTCAGTCTCGGAGTCACACATCAAGAAATAAGTGGTTCTGGGGAAAGCGCAGTGAGTCCTGGGCAGGGGACAGAGAGATTTCTGAAGGATGAAGGCTTCAGTTGATCCTTTCAGGTGTAGGGCACAGGAGGTGGGAGTTCCTGGGAAGCGATATCCTCTTCTGCTTTTCTGAGTTACTAAAGAGCAGACCCAGAGTCAAGGATTTCTGATGGTGTGTGTGGCAGAGAGCCAGGGATGCTCAAGGCTTCAACTGCAGTGCTGAGGGCCCTCTGCTTTCCCTCGGCCTCTGTGTGGGAAGCACAGAGGGACCACAGTGGTTCCAGTTCCAGCCCTGCCCTTCATCATCACTGGATTTCTTTTGCTTGTGTGTCACTAAAAAGAGGGAGAGTCACGCCCCCCAGACAAGCTCCCAAATAAATCACACACAGAGGCTTCTTTCTTCTGAATGCCTGCCCTTAGCTTGGCGTGTTTCTTCTCTGCTCTTCTTGACTTAAATTATCCTGACATCCTTTTGCCTCTGGAGTTTTATCTTTCTCTTCTATAAGTCCTACACTCACTCTTATTACATGGCTGCTGAGTGAGTTGGTGGCTGACCCCTGGATTCCTCCTCTCTTGTTCTTGGGCTCCTCTTTTTTTTCTTAATTTATTTATTTATTCATTAAAGATTTCTGTCTCTTCTCCACCACCGCCTCCCATTTCCCTCCCCCTCCTCCAATCAAGTCCCCCTCCCTCGTCAGCCCAAAGAGCAATCAGGGTTCCCTGCCCTGTGGGAAGTCGAAGGTCCACCCACCTTTATCCAGGTCTAGTAAGGTGAGCATCCAAACTGCCTAGACTTCCACATAGCCAGTACATGCAGTAGGTTCAAAAACCCATTGCCATTGTTCTTGAGTTCTCAGTCTTGGGATCCTCTTTATTCTCCTCTCTGAGTTCACCTTCTGTTTATACTCTCTGCCTGCTAGTCCCACCTATTTCTGCTCCTGTCTCGCTACTGGCTGTCCTTCTCTTGATTAGGACCATTAGGTATTTTAGATAAGCACAGTAACGTAGCTTCACATAGTTAAACAAATGCAGTATAAGAAATGTTATACACCCGAAAATAATATTTCCTAACATTGATGGACATATCGAGCAATGGTGAGGGTCCCAACTTGAGGATAGTTGTTCTGTTCTTTGTGGTCTTCAGTGGGCTCCATGCATTCCCTCTTCCTCAGGCCTCTTCTGGGGACTCAACACGGTCTCTCATGGCCCCGTACCATCTAACTGTACAAAGTCACTGATGTTTGTCTACCTACAGGGAGTACTGGAAAGGCACGGACCTCAGCCTCCCTCACTGAGCAGGAGCAGCAGATGAACAAGGTCGATGAACTGACCCTTCAGCTTCAGATGATGACCAATGAAAGGAATGAACTTCATGCAATCCTGGCCAATTATACCAACAGTGATGTGAACAACAGGTAGTCATTACGTCCAGTTCTCTGGAGACTGTCTTGACCCTTCTGTGTCCACCCCAGCATTCCTCATGTCACTTGAGGCTGCACCTCCAAGGTGTCCTCCTGCCCCAACTACTTTTCCCAAGTGCATCTGAGAGGCAGAACTGAAGCCGGGGTAAAAGTGAGATGGGGGACACAGGCTGTTCTGCTTCCTCCCAATGAAAAGCAGAGCCTGTGGCCTGAGTCACATTCTATGGATGGGGCAGCAGTATGTGAGCTCACAACTCACATTTCAAGAGTCCTTGACAGGTGTTGGCTTGTGTCAGATGCTGGGTGCTGAGTTCATGGGAGTCTTTCTGTTTGACTGGGGAATTTCTTGCTGGTTGCTCTGGATGCAGGGTCTGGTCCCACTTCGTTTTTCTCATGTGTGACTGGAAGAACTGGATCACATCCCTGCACCTCTCTGCTCTTGTTCCTTGTACTCTGAAATAATGCCACCTACCCGCATGTCTCTGGCATCCTACTTGTGTATGGGTTTATGTGCGTGAAGGGCTAACAGGCCCAAACATTGCCAATATGGCAGTGGTAGACATTTCCCTTTTCCCTTTTCTCTCCCTTGGTAAAACATTAAATTGAATTTCCAAAATTTGGCCCCAAGTTTCATACCATTATTTGGTCACTGACTCATTCTTGATAACAAATACCAGGGTCCAGCAATCAAAGTTCATTATTTGGCTATTCTGGCTTAGCTGTCCAATCAGGCCTCAGAAACTCTTCCTAGCACATACTTCCCCTTGTCTCCTTAAATACCCACTGCTGAAATAAACACCCATTGCTTTCTCTCAGCCCTTGACTGATTCAGAGGGAGCCCCCTCCCCCAATTCCGTGATTGCTCTTCTGAGTAAATAAATCTCTTTTGTGCTGTGTTGTCTGGGTGTGTTCTGAACTGTCTCAGAGGGGTTCCTTTATAGTGTGTGTTCATGTGTGTATCCGTCCAGATCCTGTGAGTCAGAGATTGGTAGCAGGGCAGAGGATTTGTCTGTCTCAGAGTTTCAGGTGATATAAGCGTTGAGACACTGGAGTTTAACTTTGAGCATCCCTGCCCTCATTCTTTGTGCTTGCCTTGGTGACTGAATGGAATTCCCTGGGGAGATTATAAAGTCGTTGTACTGTAAGGTCTCCTCCATGGAAATCCTGATTATGAGTTCTGGATATCCTTGTGATAACAGGAACACAGAATAAACACTTTTTTTTTCTGAAGACAAGAGAATTGTCATCAGAGTTTTCATGTAGGCACAGACACACACCACAGACACCTGGGACATCTTAAAAAGAGCTAGTTTGTTCCTCCAGGCTTACTGAGGAAGCTCCTGTAGCCCTGTCTGTCTCCCTCTTGATGCTCTGCCTTTCTGGCCCTGAGACAGCTTAGCAAGTCTAATAACATCAACAGGTCCTAGTACCTAGGATTCAGGATGTGACATCCAGTGGACTAGGATAATCCAAGACACAGCCGTAATTCATGTGTTCATGGGTGTCTGATGACTGTGTTCATGGGCTTCCTTGTTCCTGTGCCCATGCACTACCACAGGCTGAATTCTGAGCTTGAGGAGCTGAAAATGGATCATCAGAAGGAGACGTCAGAGGTGGAGAAATTCCCCAAGGAAATTAGTGAGGCCTCTTCCAACTGCAAGGAGCTGACTGAGAAGACAAACTCCTACAGGTGAGTGTCTGATTGGATGAAACCCCGCACTAGGGCAGGACAGCTGTTGTACTTATTTCTCTTTGAACCAAAGTGGGGGCTGTGCTTCTAGCTTGTTTAACTTGTACTTGTCCTCCTAGACTGATTTCTTCCATGTGCAAGGAATCTGAGAGCCCCTCCCAAAATTGTCATGTCAGCTTCCAGAGCTTCTAGATAGAAAACATGGTTTGCACCATGAATGGTGTCTGGGACTCTGACAGGGGCTTACAGCACCTGTTGTTATGGGACACAGATGTGGAATGTATTCCTCTTGGGTTCTCTGTCCTCCCTCAGACCATGTTTGCTCTATTCCTGATGATGGTCTCCTAATACCATGGCCAGTGTAGGATCAGTGTGTGTTAGGGGTGCAGAATCCTGTTCTCAGAGGTACATCACCTGGGTGACACTGGCATGGCTAATGTGGGCTGCAGTCTGGGGATGGCTGAGAACATGGGACCTTGCAGGGAAGGTGGTGTTAGAATGAAGGAGTGGCAGATGGAGGTGGACTGGAGCTCAACATTGTTTGTGATGGTTAAGCATCCTCCACAGCCGGCTTCTGAGGGAAAGGACACAGATGAAGGAAAAAGTGGGCATGTTGAGAGAGGACAACAGAAAGCTGCAGCAGGACCAGATCTTCCTGAAAGAATCTTATGAGGAGTCAAAGAGGCTGTGTGAGGAGGCCCTTGAGAAGATATGTGACCTCTTGACAAAGCAGCAGCAGGTAAGCTGAGGCAGCAGGAGCAAGCTGCCCACCTATCTGGCCACACACCCACACCCATGTACACTGCCATGTAACTGTCCACTCAGTTACCCAGCTGACCACCTCCATTCCATCTAAGAGTTCATTTCTGGGATCCTTCACAAGTCTTTCTAGGGAGTAAAATTTGGAAGACACAACCAGACTGGCAAACATACCATCCTGCTCTGGTAGAAGCTGCAGTTCTTTGAGGGAGATTGGTAAATCACATATCACACACCTACATGTCAGTATGGTAGGAAGATCCCAGGATGTTCTATCCTGGGAGCCACATAGGGAGAATCACAGAGCTTTGAGTGAGTGAGTGAGTGAGTGAGTGAGTGAGTGAGTGAGTTCAAGGACCTGGGGATCATTTGTTTGCTAGAACAGAATATTTTTGTTCTGCTTAAGCTACCAGGCCAGAGCTCTTTGGATCTCCTGTCTCGAGTCTCATCTTATTGCTAACTGCTTTGTTTAGTAAGAAAGAGAAAGGACTTGGTGTATTTCTCAATTTTTCACATTTTCACTATTTTGCAATTAATGAGTCTTTAATAAAAAAAATTCAAGCCACAGAGCTATTTTGAAAGTTAAAAGTGGACTTTTTTCCTTTCACCGAACTAAGGTCACCTCCCAAGAAATGTTTGTTTGTCTAATTGGCCTCTTAACACAGAACCTGCAGTCTATGTCTTTGCTGACATTTTGATGCTCATTCTAACATGCACATGGTTTAGTCTTTTTTTTTTGTGAAACTATTATATTTATTTTCCAAATATTTACTTATTTATTATGTATACATATTCTGTATACAATATTCTGTCTGTGTATGTGCCTGAAGGCCAGAAGAGGACACCAGACCTCTTTACAGATGGTTGTGAGCCACCATGTGGTTGCTGGAAATTGAACTCAGGACCTTTGGAAGAGCAGGCAATGCCCTTAACCACTGAGCCATCTCTCCAGCCCTGGTTTAGTCTTAGTACAGACTCACCTCATAGTTGTACAGAGTTCTGCATTTCAGAACAACATTCTGCTGACCTCACTGGGCTCCTACTGACTGATCTGAGGCTATTTTCCTATTATATGCTCGGTGTTATGGTCCAAAGTTTTTTGTCATGACCATGGGTCAGTCTCATTCTCTGGTGATATCAAGGTCTTCTCTGGAGGAGCCTGGGTAAGGTTACTTAGAAGACTAGAATGAGTCAGCTTAGAGCTATCGGGAGGCTTCCTGTGCAACCCTCTTCCTTTGGGACTTGGTCTTTTGGTCGAACTCAGGTGTCCAGAGGTTTTCCCTCACCTGTATGATCAGTGCATCTTGAGTTGAAGAACTTTCCTTAAAGGGGAAAGAAGTTCAGACTAGGGCAGAAGCCTGACTGAGTTTAAGAGCACTGAGAGACAGCACTGAGGACCGCTGCCTCCCCCTGCAACAGGAAAGCTGCTGCAACACTCTAGTCTTATCCTTTGCTATTCTGGGTTCAGGAGGTGTGTGTGTGTGTGTGTGTGTGTGTGTGTGTGTGTGTGTGTATGTGTGTGTTGTGTTTATATGTATCTTTGTGGGTTTGAGAATATGTGTTTGAGACTTTATATGTATGTTCACTCATGGAATGATGGACATCTTTAAAGATGATGGAGACCAATGCTAATAGAAAGTACTGTTACTGCTGTGGTTAGCATTTATTTGTCACAGAGCACAAGGAGCTGCCCATCTTTTGCACAGCTAACTAGAACCAAGGACCACAAAACAGATGTTTGTAGAGACATAAATATTCATCTGCAAAGAAATACTTTGCAGAAAACCAAGGTAATGTAGGACATGACGGTGAGAAAGAGCATGTTGAGGCAAATCAAAGTGCCTGAGAGCAGGAAAGTCTGGTTGAGCATGTGTGTCCTTCTCTCCTCTGGGTGTAAGGTGACTGCCCACTAACAACTTCTGCATCCTGTTTTGTTCTCCTCATCAGCGCCTGCTGCCATTTTCCTTTCACCTTTGTCTAACCTTGGCTCATTTGAATCTTGGATCTAGGCCTTGATTTTGTGTTGTAGCAGCTGTGGGCCGCTTCCCGCCATCAGGCTAGCTTTCCCCAAAATAATTACATTGAAACTGTATTCTTTTAAACACTGCTTGGCCCATTAGTTCCAACCTCTTATTGGCTAGCTCTTACATATTGATCTAACCCATTTGTAATATTCTGTGTAGCACCATGAGGTGGCTTACCAGGGAAGATCTTAACCTGCGTCTGTGTCTGGTGGGAGAATCATGGCGACTGCCTGACTCGGCTTCTTTCTCCCAGCATTCTGTTCTGTTTACTCCGACTACCTAATTTTCTGTCCTATTAAAGGGCCAAGGCAGTCTCTTTATTTAACCAATGAAATTAACACATAACAGAAGACTCCCACATCATTTCCCCTTTCTCTGTTTAAACAAAAAAGGGCTTTAACTTTAACATATTAAAATTACATATAACAAAGCAGTTATCAAGCAAGAATTACAGTTACAATATTTATATCTATTTCATCTTATATCATAACTAAGGAAAACTATAACTATCTATTTATTCTTCAACTCTATCAAAAGACTCCAGAAGGATATAATATTACCTAAGCAAACAAGAAATCCAAAACTCTAGATATGACAGAGACATATCGCTGACTGGACAGTCACCCAAAATTCTTTTGTACCGTTTGGGCATCCATCTTTGGCCTTCAGGCTCATAGTATCCAGCAGACTTTTCCATGAAGCATGAAAATTCCAAAGACAGTTCAGTCACTTTCTGCTGTGTCCTGCAGAATGTCTCGCAGACTCTTTCATGAAGCAGGAACTCCAAAAGACCATCTCACCTTTAGGCAAGTTCAGCAGTCCTCTCTCTGTGGGTTCTTTGTGTCCAGTTTATGTAACAGTCCAGGCAAGAGCAGTTTCTTGCCCAAATGGCTATCAAAGTTCATAAGGATCCTCTTCGATGCCCATCTTCCTCTAGAAGTAGCGGTGCTCCCAGGAGCAAACACGTCTCATTATCATGAAAAGCCCTAAGTTATTAAAACATTAAATGCCATGTTCTGTAGTCTTTGAAAGATATGAAGAATGCCTATCTAATTGAAATATATCTCTATATATCTAGAAAATCTAACTAACATGACTACATGCTTGACTAATATTTATGATTATCCATCAACAACCTATATTTCCTAATTATACATTACATTTTAAAAATGAACTACACAATCAAAATTCCTTAATCAAGATCAGAAATACATATACATATATCAAAATTGACCTTAAAATCCATACCAATGCAAATTATCCATATCTATATCATATCCCCCTTTAAATGTAAAAGAACATTTATAAACAAATATTTGGGAATATGGGCGTAGTTTTTTCTCTCCAAACTGCTTCATGCTGAGTGGGGCGCTGTTAATCAGGTCTTTTATGGTGTAACGTGTGTGCCAGGTTCATCTCAGTCGGCAGTTGAGTGAAGTAATTTTTTGAAGGTGTTCACAGTGACCTTTCAGGAGGGTGTGGTCTATCATACCATATTGGGATAGAAGCAATCCACAGGGTCTCATCCTCTGTGAAAACAAAAGAAGACCCTCTCCAAAGCATCATATCCTTAGACCCAAATTCTGAAGTCATACCCTTATGATATCCATTCTGGTTTAGCTTGGCAGTCCATATAATGAAATGTCTCTCTGTACTTAGCTCCTTTACAGTCAAAAGATTCAAAGAAAACACAATAATACAAAGAATCCAGACTCTCTGTGAATTTTTTTATTTTTATGTGGCTTATTTTTACTCTATCAGTTTGCTTTATTCTGTCTCTTTAAAGACTTTACCCTTTTTTTAAAGCCATTAAATTTATTTCTATATTTTTTTCGTCTCTCTCCCAAGCCTATGTCTGAATCTGTCCTATTGTGAATTCTAATTTTTTTTATTATCCAGGAGCAGTTCTTAAAATGCTAAGCACTTCTTAAAAACTTAAGTTGCACCATGTAGGGGTAATACAGTACTGCCTGTTTATTGCCAGTCTAAACTTTAACTGCGCTGTTATTATGGTAATTATGAGCGTTCCTGCCTGAAGTCAGCACATATCAGCATGGAGCTGCCGCTCCTGTCTCAGAGCCATTTGGTGCCCCTGAGCTGCGCACAGTTCCAGGCACACAGCAAGTCCACACTGGAGCCGAATTCAGCAGTTTACTTCTGAGACTGAGTGTGCAGCAAGAAACTCTTTTCATCCAAGTTACAGGGAAATCTGACACACAGAGCACTGTGCAGCCTGCAAACATCTCTCTGAATGGCGTCAGAAATCCGTCATGCTCTCTAAGCCTGATCTCCTGATCCCAGTGTGCCCAGGCTGGGAGCACAGGCATGGTCTCAGAGTACTCTTCCCGATCCCGAGCGGGAACACAAATGCACCATAGCCAGAGTTTGTACCAGCAGCAGGGCCCAGGAAGCTGCGTTTTATAACTTTTTTTTTAAGGTTGCCAAGTCAGGAAATTTTCTCTGCAGCATGCCACCCACAAACAGCAAAAAGCTGCATTAAGTTCTTTCAGGTTTTATATGGATCCAGTTTAACATGTTGGGCGCCACTCTGTTGTAGGACCTGCAGGACGCTTCCCGCCACCCGACTAGATTTACCCGAAATAATTACACGGAAACTGTATTCTTTTAAACATTGCATGGCCCATTAGTTCCAACCTCTTATTGGCTAGCTCTTACATATTGATCTAACCCATTTGTAATATTCTGTGTAGCACCATGAGGTGGCTTACCAGGGAAGATCTTAACCTGCGTCTGTGTCTGGTGGGAGAATCATGGTGACTGCCTGACTTGGCTTCTTTCTCCCAGCATTCTGTTCTGTTTACTCTGCCTACCTAATTTTCTGTCCTATTAAAGGCTCGAGGCATTCTCTTTATTTAACCAATGAAATTAACACAAAACAGAAGACTCCCACATTAATTTTGTCATTTAGAGATGCTGAACTGCAGAGGTGTCTCCCCAGCAGAAGTCCCATAGCCATGCTGAGCTGTGAGAACAGGCTGTCGTAGTGCAGCCCACTCAGGCTCATCATCATCTGAAGCACTCACTGCATGTTGTGTCTGCAGCGCTCAGAAGCTGCTTTCATTCCAAGCTTCTTTACACTGAGAGAAAGTTGCCTGATGGGGGTTGGCAGAAATGAGGACCCTTAGTTATTGCTAGTGGTGTACAATGGTGCAGCCCTGTGAGAAGCTATGTATAATTTTTCAGAAACTTGGATTGCTGTCCCCAGATGACCGTGTGATCTCAGAATAAGAAGTAAGGGTTCACGGAGAATCTAGGGGACACCTGGGTTATAGAAGCATTCCTCAGAGCACTGCCAAACCAGAAAATATTCAAATGCCCTTCATTGATGAGTAAACATCCAATGAAGTCAAGTCCTTCCATGAAATATTGTTAAGCATGAAGCAATACATGCACTCATTAGGCCACAAATCAGCCTTCTTTTGTTACTTAGACAAATTCCTGACATAATCATCTTTCTGGATGCAAAGAATTATTTGAATTCTTGTGGTAGAGATTTTTTGGTTTTCTGAACTCATTTCTTGAACTCATTGGGCCCAAAATGAGGTAACCTGTGGTTTAGAGAGCTTTTTTTGGAGGAACCTACTGTCTCTGGAGCCACGGGGAAGAACTGAATGAAAGGAAGAGACTGGTCCACCATCAGTCAGTGGTCCTGTACCACGGATCTAAGCCTATAATGTACAGACTGGAAAACTTGTATGCAAGCTTAGATAACTGATCAGGGAACCCTGGCACCCACCATTTGTGGCCTGGGTGTACAAGACAAGCACTACATTGACTGCTCTGCCCACTGTATTCTTCTCCCAGGGACCAGGCATGCATGTGGTGCATAGACACACAGGCAGGCAAAACACCCACACATATAAAGTAGAAATAGAATGAAAATTATCAAAACAGAGACAAAGCACACATTCCTCATCATATCACCACATCCCTGTACCTGGTTTAGAATACGGTGGGAGAGGGTGTGGGCTAATGAAAGTTAACAATCTTCTTCATAGGATCCCAGGTGATCTCTTCTTCCATATTGTTAGCTAGGAACTACACATGAGCATGCAATGCAGTGTGCTTGTATGTGAGCATCCATGTACTTGTGATGATCAGGATTGTGTACGTGTGTTTGTTTGAGTTTGTGTACATGCAAGCACACATGTGTACGTGGGTTCAGACAACCCTGCCCTAAGAACACAATCTTCTGATAAATAGGAACATCAAAGACTGAAGGAACACCTACAATTACTAAGGAAGCAGAAGGAACTGGTTACCCATCTAAGGGACTTGGCAGGAAAGCAGCAGCAACGCTTCACTGAGTCCCAGACGAGGTAGGAGCACGGACTGACAGAAGCAGTTGTAGTCTAGTGGATTCTCTGTTTTGGGGTCTCTGACCTGTTTGGGTTTTAGTCTATTTGGCAAGGCTCACACCCACACCCTGGTACAAAATACCTCAGAATATGATTTGGCTAATCATCAGAAACTTTTGTCCATGAAGCCATATGCTTGGTTATTAGTCTTCTGTGGATTGTGTCCCCTTCTTCTCTTGTGAGGAGCAGGAGGTCAATTGTGAGGGACAGTGTGTCCTCTGCCACTTTATTTTCCTTCAGGAACATCACATTTAGAGAGAAGTTTCTAATCTTCTTGCTAACTTGGATGCTGCACAGTCCTGCTGATTGCAGGCTCTCTGCAGGACTCATCAATTTCCTGTGAGAAGATTTACTCTGGCCATAAACATATTAGGAGTTGACAAATTAACCCCATGCAGGTTCTGGGCTGTAGGGATAATCAGAGCCTTCTCTGCAGTGTTGTGTCGCCTCCACTAGAGGGCAGACATAGAGTTTTACAGGTTGCTCACATTCACCTGGTATCTAATTAAAGCCAGGAATATCTTTACTGAACTGTGATTCAGATATTAATATTTCTCCAAAATAATGTTTTTGGACTGTTGAAAAAATGCTGGTTTTTTTTCAAGCCCTGCACAGTGTATTTTTTAGTTCAACTTATAGCAGTTTTTAAACATTGAGAAAAAATCCAGCCCAGGGTTGCTCTGACACTTTTCCCCTTGGGAAGCAGTCATTGAGCTCAGCTAAAAGGTGATGATGGGTTGTCTGGCTGGGTGGGGCTCAAAAGCTGACATGGCAGGGCCCCACCAGGCCTGTGTCCCAGTTGCCTTCCTCCTCTAGGTTTGAACATCTCCAGCATGCACTGGAACAGACCACAGCCCAGGAGGAGAGCCTCCTCCAGATGGAGCTGCTGCAGCAGGAGCGCTATGTGCCAGGCAAGTGAGCCACAATTGAGCCCCATTCCCTGCAACCAGGGGTTCACGGTGTGGGTTTCCTTCCTTGACTTTTCTTTACTAGGTGTGAAAAGGCCCTGATTTTGTTGTTGCCTGTGCCCCAGAGAGACTGTTTCTGTGTCTGATTTCCATCTCTTCTCTGACAGCACCTCGTAAGAAAACTGAGAAGCCTGAAGGTAACCAGAGACACCTTGAAGGCATGACATTCTACACTCCAGGATCCAGGCCTCCTCTGATAAAGCCATGTCCCTTTCTGCTGTGAGCACAACATTGAGGCAAATATCAATCAATCATCAGAGGATCCAGCCACAATCTGATTCACCTCTGTTGGCTCAAAATTTTCAGAGAAAAGACTGCATCAGAAATAAGCTTGAGATTCAGACGACACCCCACAAATTAGTCAGAAGCCGAACATCCATCACCAAGTGGTCCTAGTGTGGGCAAAACAACATGGAGGGAGATATGTGGATGAGCAAGAGTCATTCTGTCAGCTACTGTCAAGGGCTTTGGCAAGCTAACTCCATATGTGATGTGGAATCTGACAAGGAAGACTCTGTCACACTGCTATCCAGACTGACCACACCCAAAAGCCCAAGATTCTCTCTCTAGTGCAGAGCTGACGCTGACCCCATATCACACACAAGTGTTGCTGAAGATAATTCACTACAGAGACGAATCTACTTCCTTGTGTCTCGTGTTATTGATTTGTTTTTTTTCTTAAAGAATATTTCAAGGGAAAATGGGAATTTTGTTTAATTTTATTTGGTTGGTTATTTTTGTTATGTTTTAGATTGCTTTTGTTTGGGTGGTTTATATCTTGGGATATCTGTGCATTAGTCTTTTGGTTTTCTACATTTTAGTATAAGTTTTTGTTATATTTTGTTTTTTCTTTTATTAATTCCATAGTTTTAGTCATTTGCTAAGGGTATACACTGTCTGTAATGACCGCTGTTTTGTTGTGCCCATAGAATACAATGAATGTTTTATGAATAAAAATCAGTTTTCAACTTTTCACTCTTAAGACTCTTTTTGGTCAGATAAGCTGTCACAGTCCTGTAAACACACAACTCACAGTCACGGATCAATATCAGCAAGTTCCAGGCAATTTGAAATACACAATGATTTTCCAAACATGGTCTACACAGGCAGATGGCACCTTGGATATGGATACGGATGGCATGGCCTCCTCCTTGTATTCCCACTAGTCTACAGAAAATTAGACAAACTGCATCCCTGAGGTCATATATTTCCCTACCATTAAAATGTGGTACACACACTGTACAACATGATCATGACATCATCATGCAGCACAAACTGAAGGGAAACACAACTAACTGTAGTCTGAAACTTTTCTGTGTTCTGCCCGGTTACATGACTCCTTATAAAGAATACTCTGAGGCTTAATATTAATTATAATTATTCAGTCAATGACTCAGATTATTACAGCTAGTTCTTACTTTAACCCATTTCTATTAATCTGTGTATTGCCACATGGCTATGATTTACCACTAATGCTCTGACATCCCACTCCTCTGGTGGCTTCATGACATCTCCTGGACTCTGCCTTCCTTCTCTCTGTATCTCTGATAGGATTTGCATAGCTATATTCTCCCTTACCATTGGCCAAATCAGCCTCTTTATTAAGAAATGATAGTAAAACACATTCACAACATACATTGGGGCGTCTTACATCACACAACTACATTGTTCCTGGCCTCTCAGGAAACGAGAACATTCAACAAAGGAATGTACAAAAGAAATCAGGAAATGCAAAGCAATCTGCCTCTGGTTTCCTTGAAATGTGAGTGATATGCAAAAATGATAACAGCACAGTAGAAATAATGTCCTTCAAGACAGGTTGGGTCATTTTGTGGTGCTTTTATTTCTACTTGTGGGTGTTTTGCCACCACGTACATTCAAGTACATTCAATTCCCACAGTGTCCACATGAGGGCAGTGGATTCCACCTGGAAAGCACATTAAAGAGTTTTGTTTGCTGTCATGTGTGTCTCCCGAGACAGCCAAAAGTGCTCTTAATGCATGAGCCATCTCTCCAGTCCCTGCACTTGACTTTGTCCTCCCAGTCCTATGTGCTCTATCAGTAGATTGGATCAGCTCCAACCAAAGACAGACGTTTGTTGAGACCTGTAGGGACAGGCACATGAAGCAGGCATGCTAATTGTCTTAGGCTACCACACATCCATGCAGGGCTCACAGAGGTCCCAGATGCAGAACCAGCATCGCTGACTGTCTGATTGGAATGGATTTCTTCACCTCTCATCTTGGTTGACAATACAGGTTAGGACTGTCTAATCCAATGAAGAATTTGAGATGAACATTCTTTGGGAGGAGGTGTCGTAAGGAACCCCTCTTGATAGTCTAAGTAAGCAATATTATGAGGAGCCTTATGACTAGCTGGAGTAAAAGGAGCCTGTATCAGTGGCCACATACCTCTGTGGAGAGTGTTTCTGTGCAATACTATAAAAAAGGGAGAAAGATGATTCATAGGTTGATATATATATTTGATAGCCCAGGAGATAGATAGATAGATAGTTGATAGCCCAATAGATAGGAGGATAGATAGATAGATAGATAGATAGTTGATAGCCCAGTAGATAGGTAGATAGATAGTTGATAGGCCAATAGATAGGTGGATAGATAGATAGATACATAGATAGATAGAGATAGTTGATAGCCCAGGAGATACGTAGATAGATAGTTGATAAGCCAATAGATAGGTGGATAGATAGATAGATACATAGATGATAGCCCAGTAGATAGGTGAATTGATAGATGTATAGATATTTGATAGCACAGCAGTAGATATCCAGAGACATATGGTAATATATATATATACATATTTTATAAACCAGTAGTGTTTGGTTTTACCCTTGGTCTCTGGGCTGTCTACTACTGGGCAATCTAGTATCTATCTATCTATCTATCTATCTATCTATCTATCTATCTATCTATCTATCTATCTATCTACTCTGGTTCTTGGCTACACAAGCAAGTGTTCGGTGTGGGTTCCTTCTTGTGGTGTGGGCCTTAATCAATTCAGACACCGGTTGGCTATTCTCACAAGTTCTGTGCCACCATTGTCCTTCATATTTTGTAGGCAGGACATTTTGAAGGTCAAGGGCTTTGTGACTCGGTGGTTGGCATCTGCTTTTCTCTTTCAATAGGCCACAGAGTACCCTCCCACACCCAACTACTAGAACATAGGGATGCAGGCTTCCTGTATGAGCCAGCTTGACTTCCCCATGTTCCATGTGTGGATGTTACCTCAGCAATGGGACCTGCTGGCAGTTTCTGGAGAGCAGCCCTGTGTCTTAGCAGCATCCTGGGTGGTTTGGAGATTTCCATGGGGCACCCTTGACCAACAACTGAATTGAATGCAGCTTAGTCCTACCCCTGGAATCCTTGCCTGGTGAAGGAGATGGCCAGTTGAGACTCCATTACTAGGAGCCATCACTAGGAATGGGGGGAGGACACATAAAGGGAGGGCAGGACATAGAAAACAAGATTTCCCACTAATGTGTTATTACTAAGACAAATATCAGATAGGAACATTCAGACCCTGCATCATACTGACACGACCAAAACCTGGGCTAGGGGTGTTGCTCAAAGATGGTGCTTATTATGCGCTGGGCCTAGGGTGACTAACAGTGATGGCGATTTTGTGAGTCCACCTGAGACATCGTGATTGACAGTGAAGACTCCAAGCAGCAAACTGTACTAATAGTGTTTGAGTTCCTCCATGTCTGCAGGACTTGAACTAGAGATTCTGGAGTCTGTGTCAAGACATTAGCTAGGCGTAGGTTTATGGGGAAAAGAAAGCAGCACACCAGAGAGGAAGGACAATGATTGCCGTGACTCGGATTCGAAGCAAGGTTGCTGCGTCCACAATGATGAGTACTAACCACTATATGATCACGGCCAGCCATGCACCAGATGTTGAGTGCTCACCAGAGTCTCAGTCAAGTACAGCCCTGTTCAGACCGGGTGGCTTCCTTCTGACTGGCCTGTCCTGCAGAAGTGATTTCTCCAACACCTATGCATTGTGAGCTGCACCGAGTAAATACCTGTGCCTTGGTAGGGTGGTGAGGGCAGTCACTTACTGAGAAGTCCATGGGTCGATGCCACTCTTGTAGGTGTGCAGTATTTTCCCCAAGCACGTGATAGCCCCTATGACTCTTCTCTCCATGGTGGATAGGGTACCTGGAGAGGAGGCGAACTGCTCTTGGTTCCTTCTGAAGAACTGCGGAGCAAACCAGCCATCCTGTACCTCCTGCAGATGCTACTCACCTGCAGAGGCCAAAACAGTCACTACCAGTCCCTGGACTCCTTAGCAAACAAGACAGAGGCTGGCCGTTTATTGGATTTATTTTGGTGTTTTACAGACCAAGTGGTTTTTGAAATAACTTGGTTCTAGGGTTTTGTGATTATGAATTACATTTTGGTCATTCTGCCATATGTATATCTTTAGCCAGTGGTGTAAAATTTACCTGTTTAGTTAAATTTGGGTCATTTATTGTCCTTTAGTGACTTGTCCATAATTTTCCTTTAATAAGAAAACATTCCCACTCTCTCCTTGTTCTAATAAACCAGACAGCAGGTGGAGGTTGACCACAGGGGTTCCCCTCTCTTCCCACACCAAATAAAAATTTGCTTTGTTATTTTCCCTACCAATGGTGCTATCTGGAAAAAGCAAGGGCTTCTTACAACAAAAGGAGAATTCATAACTAACTAGACCACATTATAGCCATGTTAAAGGCCTCCCATCTCCCCAGAGCTATAGGAAATATTCACTTCCAGTCTCATCAGAATCTAATCATCTCTAAGGGATCAGACTCCATCATCTCTAAGGGAAATAACCGAGCTGACCAAGCAGCCAGGGCAGCAGCCTTCCAGGCCCAGACTTACCACAATCACCTCAGGGGGTTCATACAGTACAGCCCACATTCTCACAGTCACCAACTGACACTTGGCCAATTCTGTCCAACCTATGTCAACTCTTCATCCATGTAGTCAGGCTCTGTCTACTTTGTCAAAACTCACCTCTAACACACCCCGGAGGACTTAGAGTTTTTAAAAACTATCATTGCCTCTTATAAAATCTATCAAAACTCAGATTCCAAGTCCAGGTATTGTAGCTTCCCTTTTCCCACCCACCAGGAAATGAGCTCCCTTATAGGAAGTGAGTGACAGCCTGATTTTACTCATGTGCCCACAGTCAGATGGGTTAAATATCTCCCAGGTTAGGTAGATACCATGTCTGGGTGGGCTGAAGGGTTTCCCATCACTAATAAGAGGGTCCTGACAGTTTCTGAAGTCCTGCTCCAGGAAATTAGTCCCCAGTTTCTAATCCCAAACTTGCTTCAGTCGGAGAATGGTCAGGAGTTTACCTCCCGATCTCTCACACTATCTACGGCTCCTCACATTCCCTGGCAGTTTCATATCCTATACCATCCTAGGTCCTCAGGGAAGGTAGAATGAACTAAGCATTTCTTTAAAAAAAATATTCTTGTTAAGATGTCACAGGAACTTCTCCTTGACTGGGAAAAGCTTTTGCCTTTGGCTCTTTTCAGGCCACAGGCTCTCCCCAAAAGACCCCTTTCCATCTTGCCCTTTGAACTCATGTATGGTCAACCCCTCCTGACTGCTGGCCTCTCACCTAAATCCTCAGCCCTCCCTGCTCACCTGCTCACCCTATTGTTTCATCACCTCTGCTCCCTCTTATGGGACTTTACTCACTACCCTAACCACGCGCCAGCCCTGTCCATCTCCAGTTAACATCGGGGATCAGGTCCTTCTCTCTCCTCCAGACCAACACCCCTCATCCCTTTCCCCTAAATGGCATGGCCCCTTTAAAGTAATTCTTGTAACTCCCACAGGTGCCAAGCTTGAGGGCCTCCCTTAGTGGATTCACTAATCTCATCGCAAACCTTTTACTTGTTGAATTTTCTTGGATCGATAAATAACTAGGCTAGCTAAAAGATAAAACAATTATAGTTTTTATTTATTATAGGGGTCAAACTCACGAAATAGGAACAAGACGTCCAAGCTCAGCTGTTCTTCAGGGAACCACAAAGAGTGTGCATCTGAGCCCTGTGGAATTTTTCTCCTGGTCTCAGAAAGTCACAACCTTACTTGGTCCCACCTCTTAAAAATAAGTGGTTTTCAAAGATTCCCCATTATCTCCCACTTTTGTCAAAATAAGAACTATAAAAACCCAATACAAAACTATACACAATATGAACAGATATCAAGTATAAAATTACAACCAACATATACAATATTAAGCAAGGAACACATGATAAATGTTTTAATAAACATTCTATTTTAAAGAGTCTAAGTCTTGCATCGGAAATTGGCTTAACCAAATCATAAGAAGAAGATGACTAAGACTATGTAATCTTCAACCCCATGGAAGGCCTGAGAAGGGAGATAATGTTACTTGAGTAGGCAGGAAGTGTAATCAAGCAGAATCCAAGCAAGCAGTATATGACAGAGAAATTGGCTACCTGAGCAATCACCCAAAGTCTCATTTGCAATGTTGAAGCAATCAATTTTTGGCTAAGACCAAGCATAACTGACAGACCATTTTCAGAGGTAGAAAAATTTTTAGAACCATCTTCCCCTGTCTTGGCAAGCTTTGGTAGTCCTTTTCCTTGTGTCCTGCTTATCCAGTCCAGACATCGTTTATTTGTCAGTGGTTGAGACATGGGCAGTTTCTTGCCCAAAGTCCAATTGTGCCAAGAAGAAAACAAATTCCAGGTGTCATTGGTGCTCAACATTCTCTCTGGAATAGATTGGTACTGACATGCTAGTCAGCCAGTTCCACAAAGACCAGAACACATGAATAACCAGCTACCCCAAGATGTGACCAAGGACCCTAATTTTGCGATGTCCACAAATCAGCAAGAACCACTCTCGATACATGCGATGCCCTATTCTTGCCCATCTGCTGCTCTTAACCCCCTAATTTGTATAGTAAACATAAGGGTGAAATGTTATCATTTCCATCACCCATCATTCTTCCAAATTTTCTAGCCACCCCAAGCACTGGCACTTCTGGGTTCCAGAGCCAGGCATGTGCCATCAAGTGTAGTAGCAACTTACATAGCCATCCAGGGCCTCAAACACTGTGTGATCTTGAGCTACCCTGCAGAAGTTACAGCTATGTAAGCCAAGTCCCTATGCACATGCGCTAAGCAGTTTCAAAACTGGACTCATCCACTTCATGTTTTCTTCTCAGCACTAGGTCTCCCCAACCTGCACACGTGTCTTTTCCTCTCTCTAATAAGTTCTTTTTTTGTTTGTTTGTTTGTTTTTCGAGACCAGGTTTCTCTGTGGCTTTGGAGCCTGTCCTGGAACTAGCTCTGTATACCAGGCTGGTCTTGAAATCACAGAGATCCGCCTGCCTCTGTCTCCCGAGTGCTGGGACTAAAGGCGTGTGCCACCACCGCCCGGCTTCTAATAAGTTCTTTAAATGGGACAATAGAAACAGAAGAAACATTGCCAAGCCCTTTCTATGAGGCTACAATTACCTGATACTCAAACTACATAAAGACATCACTAAGAAAGAGAATTACAGACCGATCTCACTCATGAACATTAATACAAAAATACTCAATAAATACTGGAAAATCAAATCCAAGAACACATCAGGACCATCATCCACCATTATCAAGTCGGCTTCATCCCAGAATTGCAGGGATGGTTCAACATACAAAAATCTATCAATGTAATCCACCACATAACAAACTGAAAAATGAAAACCACATGATAATTAGATGAACTATTAGATGCAGAAAAAGTTTTCTACAAAATACAACATCCCTTCATGATAAAGGTCATGGAGAGAGCAGGGATACAATGAATAAACCTAAACATAATAAAAAGGCAATACACAGAAAGCCAACAGCAAACAGCAAACTAAATGTAGAGACACTCCCAGCAATTCCTCTGAAATCAAGAACAAGACAAGGTTGTCCACTCTCCCCATATCTATTCAATACAGTTCTTGTGGTCATAGCTAGAGCAATAAGACAACAGAAGGAGAACAAGGGGCTACAAGTCAGGAAAGAAGAAGTCAAACTCTCACTATTTGCTGATGATATGGTAATTTATATAAGTGACCCCAAAAGTTCTACTAAGGAACTTCTACAACTCAAAAATACTTTTAGTAGTGTAGCACGATAGAAGATTAAGAAAAAAAAATAAATGGTTCTCCTTTACACAAATGATAAATGGGCTGAGAGAGAAATCAGAGAAACATCACCCTTCACAATAGCCACAAATAGCATAAAATGTCTCAGAGAAACTTTAACAAAAAAGGTGGAAGATTGTATAACAAGAACTTTAAATCTTTGAAGAAAGAAAATGAAGAAGATACCAGAAAGTGGAAAGATCTCCCTTGGTCTTGGGTGGGAAAAATTAACATAGTAAAAATGATAATCTTACCAAAAACAATCTAGAGTCAATGAAATGCCCATCAAAATCCCAGAAAAATTCTTGACAGACCTCGAAAGAATAATACTCAATTTCATATGGAAAAGCAAAAAGCCCAGGATAGCCAAAACAATCCTGTACAATTAAAGAACTTCTAGAGGCATCACAATCCCTCACTTCAAACTCTACTACAGAGCTACAGTACTGAACACAGCCTGGTATTGTCGTAAAAACAGGCAGGAGGACCAATGGAACCAAATCTAAGACCTGGATATCAATCCACTTGGAGGGTTAAGCCAGCCCATGGGGGCGGGCTTGCCTCGTGAGAGCATTTACTTATAAATTGGGCGTGCAGAAAGCTGCGCGCCCCTTCCTGTTTCCTGTGCTCCTGCATTAATCTAAGCCACAACATTTGGCATTCAACATTAGGGCAAACTTGCCCCATCCCCAGCACGGGGGGGGGGAGGGGGTGCAAGCTCGATCTTTACCAGCCTTTGCGAGCAAGATTAGCTACTGGAGTTCAGGAAGCATTTGAAATCAATCGGGTACCCTGCCAAGCCCACAACAGGTCCCGGGCGCTTGGCCGCCCAGCAGTCGCAGTCGCCACAGTGCACAGGCCCACAAGGTCCTCCCTCCCCCACACCTTGTATTGGCCTTTGGAGTGGAACACGGAAGCTTAAATACCTGCGGTTTTGCAACACAAACCGCCACAGTGGCAGATTTGGTCTGATTCTGCATCCACTCTAACTCCTCAGGCAGAACAACAAATTTTGGTTTTGAGTTGTTTCAGACCGGCTCTCCACGTGGACTCAAGTGGACTCTTTCGCCACCACTGGCAGGAACCAGTCATTGCAGGTAATTTTTTTTTCTTTTATAAATAAAATGTCTGAGAATATAACTATCCAGGACTTTAACAGTCTTTTTGAGTGTGCCATGTGGGAGATCTTACAAGAGGTGTCTAGCACCCCACATCTATGGATCTTTCTGGGATTAGTAGTTTTCCTTGGTACTATGTGGTTTGACAACAGAATATGATGAAGTCTTTAAGAGACGAATCCAGGATTCTTAAGACAGAGGTTGAACGTCTAAAAACTATTAAGCATGACAATAATCTTCTCAAGAATCAGTTTGAAGTTCTACAGGAAGAGAACAAATCTTTGTTTAACAAGACTCTGTTGACTGAGCAAAATTTAGAAAAGGTTCAGGCTGATGTTAAGGAGAAATTCATTACAATGGAAGAGGGAACAGCTGATTTGGATCATAAACTCCAGTCCCTTTCTGTAGGAACTGAAACATTAGTGGCTGATATTAAGGGGAAATTCATTACTATGGAAGAAGGAACAAATGATTTGGATCATAAATTTCAGTAGTCACTTTCTGAAGGGACTGAAACATTAACCAAGAGAATCAAAACTGTTGAATGTGACAATCAAATTTTGTCTAAAGCTTATGACAGATTGGCGGAAAGATTGTCAATACAAGAAGGCATGGTTTATGCCATAAAAATTATGTCCAAAGATGAGAAATTTTCTCTAATGGACAAACTTCATACTTTAAAATCCTCAATGAAGGCTTTGGTACATAATTCTGGACAGGAGATACAGACATTGCAGAAGGCAATGGTGAATAGAATTGAAAAGATTGAGGAATTTCTAAATTCTGATGAAGAAGAGCAAATGTTAGAAAGGCAAATTATAACTACATCTGTGGGTAAATCCCTCCGGGACAATTTCCACAAAGCTCTACCTACAGCTCTACCTGCCTTTCCAGTAATAACAACAGAGAAGGTGATTGGTTCCAGAAACCCTAGGGTCATCAAGGAAGATACATGGGAGCCTGTCCATATGAATGATCTCAAAGAAATTAAACAGGCTGTCATGACTTTTGGGATGCATGCCTCTTTTGTTAAAGAGATGCAAAAATCGTGGGCCACAACAAGCAGAGCAACCCCCTCAGACTGGTTTCAGCTGACCTCTGCGGTCCTTGAGAGTGGACCACAATTGAAATGGAAATGTTTATTCAGGCAAGAGGCTAGACTTTTAGAACAGCAAGAAAAGGCGAAGGGAAGTGACATTTCCCTAGATAAAATTCTAGGTGAAGGACTCTTTTCCAACCCTCAGGAACAAGCTAATTTGGATGAAAACACACTCTCCATGTGCACTACAGCAGCCTTAAGGGCTTGGGACAGGGTACAAGACCCAGGACAGAGAATGGAATCATTTGTCACAATTAAACAAGGTCAGAGAGAACCCTTTAGTGATTTTTCACAAAGACTTACTAAGGCTGTGCAAAAAGGGATATCCGACCCAGATGCAAGACGCATAATGATTGAGTCTTTGTCTTATGAAAATGCAAATGCGGGATGCAAAAAGATTTTGGGGCCTTTGAAGTTCAGATCAGCACCCTTGGAAGAATGGGTCTTGCATACACTGGATGTTGATACATTTGATTATGGCACTGAAGCATGATTAGAAGAAGCAATTTCAAATGGTAAAAGGAGACACCAGAATACCAAATGTTTTAATTGTGGCAAAATGAGTCACATGAAAAGGAATTGTAAACAATGGATTTTCAGAAATAATAATAATGCATCTTCAAGAAATAACAGAAATAGGAGGACTCAGCCTTCAGGTTTATGTAGAAGATGTGGAAAAGGCAGACATTGGACGAATGAATGCAGATCTACAAGAGATAGACAAGGCAACCTGATACAGACGGGAAACGTGAGAAGGGGGCCTCACAGGCCCCCATGGCAAACATGGTTCAGTCATTTCCAGTTTCTGCAGAGAACGTGCCTCATCAGGACAATTAGGAAACCCCATGCCTACTGTTACAAACAATAATGATCAGAAAGATGAGTTACGTGTGTTTCGGCAAACTTCTGTAAATGATCAAAGACCTAAGCTGAGAGTGTGTGTAAATTGCATTTTTATTACTGGCCCGCTGGACACAGGTGCTGATGTAAGTATCATTACCCCAGAATCTTTGCATCCGTATTGGCCTCTTCAGAATGTAAATGTTCAGCTCCTGGGAATTGGAACCCTATCTCGAGTAAGACAGAGCACGAGATGGGTTGAATGTTTAGGGCCTGAGGGACAAATAGGAAAATAAAGGCCATATGTAGCCAATATTGCAATGAATTTATGGGGTCGTGACCTATTACAACAATGGAATACCCAAATTAACATTCCTGCTACTTCTAGAGCCTATATTTCTGAGAATAATATTAAAAGATATTACAAATGGAGAAAACCGACCATTTGGGCCGTACAAGAACAAGCAATTGAAGTCCCTTCAGAGATACCAACAGCCTTGCCTCTAAAATGGTTGACTGAGAAACCAATATGGACAAAGCAATGGCCTCTAGCTGAGGAAAAGTTACAGGCTCTAGAACAGCTGCTATGAGAGCAATTAGATGCTGGACATACAGAAGAATCTACCAGCCCTTGGAATTCTCCTGTATTTGTGGTTAAAAAAAAATCAGGTAAATGGAGATGGTGACAGATCTCAGAGCTATCAACAAGGTTATTCAACCTATGGGCCCTCTGCAATCTGGAATCCCTTTGCCCTCTTTATTACCAAAAGGATGGCCTCTTATAGTTATTGATTTAAAGGATTGTTTTTTCACTATACCTTTACAAAAAGAAGATAGAGAAAAATTTGCCTTCACAGTGCCTACTTACAACAACTCTCAACCTTCCAAGAGGTACCACTGGGCCGTCCTCCCCCAGAGTATGTTAAATAGCACCTCCTTGTGCCAATATTTTGTGAACCAACCATTGCAAATAATACGTAAGAAATTTCCCAAATCTATAGTGTACCATTACATGGACGACATTTTGTTATCCGATTCAAACATGGATTCCTTGAACAAACTGTTTGAAGAAATAAAGATACTTTTACCTAAATGGGGATTGCAAATTGCTCCTGAAAAGATACAGAAGGGAGAGCCTGTTAATTATTTAGGTATAAAATAGGTTTGCAAAAAATTAAGACACAAAAGGCACAAATTAGGAGAGATCGCCTATGGACTCTTAATGACTTTCAAAGACTGTTAGGAGACATTTCCAGTCTACGACCAGCTATTGGGATAACACCTGATCTAATAATTCATTTGAACAAAACCTTGGAAGGTGATAAAGATTTAAACAGTCCCAGAGAATTAACAGCTCAAGCAGAAAAGGAACTGACAATGATTGAGGAAAAATTACAACAGGCACATGTGGACAGGGTGAATCCAGATCTCGATTGTATTCTCGTCATATTACCATCAAAAATTTCTCCTTCAGGAATTTTAATGCAGAGAGATGATATTATCTTGGAATGGATCTTTTTACCACATAAACCAAGTAAGAAACTGAAAACTTATGTGGAAAAAGTCTCTGAGTTAATTATAAAAGGCAAGCTGAGACTTTGTCCACTAGCAGGCATAGACCCAGCAGAAATTATAGTGCCTTTCACTGCTGATGAACTAAAGAAATTATGGGAAGATAAAGAACCATGGCAAAGAGCTTGTGCTAATTTTTTTGGGAGACATTAATAACAACTATCCAAAAAGCAAGAGACTTAACTTCATAAAGAGAACTTCTTGGATCCTTCCTCGAATTGTCCGTGATGCTCCAATAACTGGAGCCCGTACATCCTATACTGATGCCAATAAAACAGGGAAGGCAGGTTACAAATCAGAAGACTTGGGTAAGGTGGAACAAAGTCCTTATGATTCTGTCTGGGTGTGTTCTGAACTGTCTCTGAGGGGATCCTTTATAGTGTGTGTTCATGTGTGTATCCGTCCAGATCCTGTGAGTCAGAGATTGGTAGCAGTGCAGAGGATTTGTCTGTCTCAGAGTTTCAGGTGATGTAAGTGCTGAGGCCCTGGAGTTCAACTTTGCGCATCCCTGTCCTCATTCTTTGTGCTTGCCTTGGTGACTGAATGGAATTCCCTGGGGAGATTATAAAGTCGTTGTACTGTACGATCTCCTCCATGGACATCCTGATTATGAGTTCTGGACATCCTTGTGATAACAGGAACACAGAATAAACACTTTTTTTTTCTGAAGACAAGAGAATTGTCATCAGAGTTTTCATGTAGGCCCAGACACACACCAGAGACACCTGGGACATCTTAAAACGAGCTAGTTTGTTCCTCCAGGCCTACTGAGGAAGCTCCTGTAGCCCTGTCTGTCTCCCTGTTGACACTGTGCCTTTCTGGCCCTGAGACAGCTTAGCAAGTCTAATAACATCAACAGGTCCTAGTACCTAGGATTCAGGATGTGACAGCCAGTGGACTAGGATAATCCAAGACACAGCCGTAATTCATGTGTTCATGGGTGTCTGATGACTGTGTTCATGGGGTTCTTTGTTCCTGTGTTCATGCTCTACCACAGACTGAATTCTGATCTTGAGAAGCTGAAAATGGATCATCAGAAGGAGACGTCAGAGGTGGAGAAATTCCCCAAGGAAATTAGTGAGGCCTCTTCCAACTGCAAGGAGCTGACTGAGAAGACAAACTCCTACAGGTGAGTGTCTGATTGTATGAAACCCCGCACTAGGGCAGGACAGCTGCTGTACTGATTTCTCTTTGAACCAAAGTGGGGGCTGTTCTTCTAGCTTGTTTGACTTGTACTTGTCCTCCTAGACTGATTTCTTCTATGTGCAAGGAATCTGAGAGCCCCTCCCAAAATTGTCATGTCAGCTTCCAGAGCTTCTAGATAGAAAACATGGTTTGCACCATGAATGGTGTCTGGGACTCTGACAGGGGCTTACAGCACCTGTTGTTATGGGACACAGATGTGGAATGTATTCCTCTTGGGTTCTCTGTCCTCCCTCAGACCATGTTTGCTCTATTCCTGATGATGGTCTCCCAATACCATGGCCAGTGTGGGATCAGTGTGTGTTAGGGGTGCAGAATCCTGTTCTCAGAGGTACATCACCTGGGTGACACTGGCATGGCTAATGTGGGCTGCAGTCTGGGGCTGTCTGAGGACATGGCACCTAGCAGGGAAGGTGGTGTTAGTAGGTAGGAGTGGCAGATGGAGGTGGACTGGAGCTCATCATTGTTTGTGATGGTTAAGCCTCCACAGCCGGCTTCTGAGGGAAAGGACACAGATGAAGGAAAAAGTGGGCATGTTGAGAGAGGACAACAGAAAGATGCAGCAGGAGCAGATCTTCCTGCACGAGTCCTGTGAGGAGACAAAGAGGCTGTGTGAGGAGGCCCTTGAGAAGATCTGTGACCTCTTTACAGAGCACCAGGAGATAAGCTGAGGCAGCAGGAGCAAGCTGCCCACTAATCTAACCACACACACACACACACACACACACACACACACACACACACACACACACGTACACTGTAATGTAAAGGTACCCTCAGTTACCGAGCTGACCACCTCCATTCCACCTAAGAGTTCATTTCTGGGATCCTTCACAAGTCTTTCTAGGGAGTAACCTCTGGGAAGACCCCACCTGACTGGAAAACAAACCATCCCGCTCTGGTAGAAGCTGCAGTTCTTTGAGGAAGATGAGTAAGTCACATATCACACACCTACATGTCAGTATGGTAGGAAGGGTTCTATGCTGGGAGCCACATAGTGAGAATCACAGAGCTGTGAGTGAGTGAGTGAGTGAGGACAAGGACCTGGGGATCATTTGTTTGCTAGAACAGAATATTTTTGTTCTGCTTAAGCTACCAGGCCAGAGCTCTTTGGATCTCCTGTCTCCTCACAGGTAGAGCTTCCTATCTTTTTCTGTCTCATCTTATGCTAACTGGGTTGTTTGATAAGGGAGACTTAGTGTTTTCTCTCACTTTTTACATATTTTTACTACTTTGGAATTATTGAGTTTTGTACTAAAAAATTCAATCCCCAGAGCTTTTTTGAAAGTAAAAGTAGATATTTTCCTTTCAGTGAACTAATATAACCTCCCAGGAAGTGTCTCGTTTGTCTCATTGGCTTCACAACAAAGAACCTGCAGTCAGACTCTTTGCTGACATTTTGATGCTCACTCTATCGTGTGCAAGGTTATGTCTTAGTACAGATCCCCCTCGTAGTTGTACAGAGTGCTACATTTCAGAACAACACTCTGGTGACCTCACTAGACTCCTACTGACTGATATGGGGTTATTTTCATATTATATGCCTTCTGTTATGGTTCAAAGTTGTGGGGTCATGACCATGGGTCAGTCTCATTCTCTAGTGCTATCAAGGTCTTCTCTGCAGTAGCCTGGGTAAGGTTCCTCAGGAGACTAGATGGGTCAGCTTAGAGCTATCGGGAGGCTTCGTGTGCAGCCTCTTCCTATGGGACTTGGTCTTTTGTGGTCAAGCTCAGGTCTGCAGAGGTTTTCCCTCACCTGTTTGATCAGTGAGTCTTGAGATGAAGAACTTTCCAGGAAGGGAAAAGAAGTTCAGACTAGGGCAGAAGCCTGACTGAGTCAAAGAGCACTGAGAGACAGCACTGAGGACGGCTGCCTCCCCCTGCAGCAGGAAAGGTGCTGCGACACTCTAGTCTCCTTTGCTTTTCTGGGTTCAGAAAGGGTGTGTGTGTGTGTGTGTGTGTGTGTGTGTGTGTGTGTGTTGTGTTTTTTATGAATCTTTGTGGGTTTCAGAATATGTGTTTGAGATAATATACGTGTGTTCACTCATGGAATGATGGACAACTGTAAGGATGATGGAGAAAAGTGTTAATAGAAAGTATTGTTCCTGCTGTGGTTAGCATTAATTTGCATCAGTCACAGAGCACATGGAGCTGCCAATCTTTTAGCATGTCCACCCAGCTACCTAGAACAAAGGACCACAATACTGAACAAAGTAAAAGATTTTCAGGTATAAATATTCATCTGCAAAGAAAGACGTTGCAGAAAACCAAGGTAATGCAGGACATGAAGGTGACAATGAGGCTGCGGAGGCAAATCAAGGTGCCTGAGAGCAGGAAAGCCCGGTTAAGGATGTGTGTCCTTCTCTGCTCTGGGTGAAAGGTGACTGCCCACTAATGACTTTTCTGCATCCTCTTTTTTTCTCCTCATCATTGCTGCTGCCATTTTCCTTTCACCTTTGTCCAATCTTGAGTTGGTTCGCTTTGTTCCTGGATCTTGGCCTGGATTTTATCATTTAAGAGATGCTGAACTGCAGAGGTGTCTCCCCAGCAGAAGGCCCATAGCCATGCTGAGCTGTGAGAACAGGCTGTCGTAGTGCAGCCCACTCAGGCTCATCATCATCTGAAGCACTCACTGCATGTTGTGTCTGCAGCGCTCAGAAGCTGCTTTCATTCCAAGCTTCTTTACACTGAGAGAAAGTTGCCTGATGGGGGTTGGCAGAAATGAGGACCCTCAGTTATTGCTAGTGGTGTACAATGGTGCAGCCCTGTGAGAAGCTATGTATAATTTTTCAGAATTTGGATTGCATTCCCCAGATGACCATGTGATACCAGAATAAGAAGAAGGATCCCCAGAGAATCTAGGGGACACCCGGGTTATAGAAGCATTCCTCAGAGCACCGCCAAACAGAAAATATTCAAATGCCCTTCATTGATGAGTAAACATTCAATGAATTCTAGCCCTTCCATGGAATATTGTTAAGCATGAAGCAATACATGCACTCATTAGGCTGTGAGTCAGCCTTCTTCCCTTACTTATACAAATTCCTGACATAATCATCTTACTGGACGCAAAGGTTTATTTAAATTCTGGTTTTAGAGATTTTCTAGTTTTCTTGAACTCATTGGGCCCAAAATGCGGTAACCTATGGTTTAGTGAGTTCATGTTGGAGGAAGCTGCCACCTTAGAGCCACGGGGTAGCTCTGAGTGAGAACAAGTGGTTGGTCCACCATCAGGCAGTGGTCCTGGACCACGGAACTAAGCCTTTAGTACAGACTGGAAAACTTGCTATGCAAGCTTAGATAACTGATCAAGGAAGCCTGGCACCCACCATTTGTGGCTTGGGTCCACAAGGCAAGCACTACATTGACCTCTCTGTCCACTGCATTTTTCTCCCAGGGACCAGGCTTGAATGTGGTGCGTAGACACACAGGCAGACAAAACATCCACACATATAAAGTAGAAATAGAATGAAAAATTATCAAAACAGAGACAAAGTAGAAAATCCTCACTACATCACCACACCCCTGTGCCTGGTTTAGAATGGTGGGGAGAGGGTGTGGGCTAATGAAAGTTAACTCTCTTCTTCATAGGATCCCAGGTGATCTCTTCTTCCATATTGTTAGCTAGGAACTACACATCAGCATGCAATGCAGTGTGCTTGTATGTGAGCATCCATGTACTTGTGATGATCAGGATTGTGTACGTGTGTTTGTTTGAGTTTGTGTACATGCAAGCACACATGTGTACGTGGGTTCAGACAACCCTGCCCTAAGAACACAATCTTCTGATAAATAGGAACATCAAAGACTGAAGGAACACCTACGATTACTAAGGAAGCAGAAGGAACTGGTTACCCATCTAAGGGCCTTGGCAGGAAAGCAGCAGCAACGCTTCACTGAGTCCCAGACGAGGTAGGAGCACGGACTGACAGAAGCAGTTGTAGTCTAGTGGATTCTCTGTTTTGGGGTCTCTGACCTGTTTGGGTTTTAGTCTATTTGGCACGGCCTACACCCACACCCTGGTACAAAATACCTCAGAATATGATTTAGCTAATCACCAGAAACTTTTGTCCACGAAGCCATATGCTTGGTTATTAGTCTTCTCGGGATTGTGTCCCCTTCTTCTCCTGTGAGGAGCAGGAGGTCAACTGTGAGGGACAGTGTGTCCTCTGCCACTTTATTTTCCTTCAGGAACATCACATTTAGAGAGAAGTTTCTAATCTTCTTGCTAACTTGGATGCTGCACACTCCTGCTGATTGCAGGCTCTCTGCAGGGTTCATCAGTTTCCTGTGAGAAGATTTACTCAGGGCATAAACAGATTAGGAGTTGACAAATTAACCCCATGCAGGTTCTGGGCTGTAGGGATAATCAGAGCCTTCTCTGCAGTGTTGTGTCGCCTCCACTAGAGGGCAGACATAGAGTTTTACAGGTTGCTCACATTCACCTGGTATCTAATTAAAGCCAGTATTATCTTTACTGAACTGTGATTCAGATATTAATATTTCTCCAAAATAATGTTTTTGGACTGTTGAAAAATGCTGGATTTTTTCAAGCCCATCACAGTGTATTTTTTGTTCAACTTATAGCAGTTTTTAAACATTGAGAAAAAATCCAGCCCAGGGTTGCTCTGACACTTTTCCCCCTTGGGGAAGCAGTCATTGAGCTCAGCTAAAAGGTGATGATGGGTTGTCTGGCTGGTGGGGGCTCAAAAGCTGACATGGCAGGGCCCCACCAGGCCTGTGTCCCAGTTGCCTTCCTCCTCTAGGTTTGAACATCTCCAGCATGCACTGGAACAGACCACAGCCCAGGAGGAGAGCCTCCTGCAGACGGAGCTGCTGCAGCAGGAACACTATGTGCCAGGCAAGTGAGCCACCATTGAGACCCATTCCCACTAACAAGGGGATTCACGGTGTGGGATTCCTTCCTTGACTTTTCTTTACTAGGGGTGAAAAGGCCCTGATTTTGTTGTTGCCTGTGCCCCAGAGAGACTGTTTCTGTGTCTGATTTCCATCTCTTCTCTGACAGCACCTCGTAAGAAAACTGAGAAGCCTGAAGGTAACCAGAGACACCTTGAAGGCATGACATTCTACACTCCAGGATCCAGGCTTCCTCTGAAAAAGCCATGTCTCTTTCTGCTGTGAACACAACATTGAGGCAAATATGAACCAATCATCAGACGATCCAGCCACAATCTGATTCACCTCTGTTGGCTCACAATTTTCAGAGAAAAGACGGCATCAGAAATAAGCTTGAGATTCAGACGACACCCCACAAATTAGTCAGAAGCCGAACATCCATCACCAAGTGGTCCTAGTGTGGGCAAAACAACATGGAGGGAGATATGTGGGTGAGCAAGAGTCATTCTGTCAGCTACTGTCAAGGGCTTTGGCAAGCTGACTGCATATGTGATGTGGAATCTGACAAGGAAGACTCTGTCACACTGCTATCCAGACAGACCACACCCAAAAGCCCAGGATTCTCTCTCTAGTGCAGAGCTGACGCTGACCCCATATCACACACAAGTGCTGGTGATGATAATTCACTACAGAGACTAATCCACTTCCTCGTGTCTCATGTTATTGATTTGCTTTTTCTTAAAGAATTTTTCAAGGGAAAGTGGGAATTTTGTTTAATTTTATTTGGTTGGTTGTTTTTGTTATGTTTTAGATTGTTTTGGTTTATATCTTAGTATATCTGTGCATTAGTTTTTTTTTGTTTTCTTCACTTTAGTGTAAGTTTTTGTTATTTCTTTTATTATTACCATTGTTTTAATAGTTTGCTAAGGTTACACACTGTCTTAATGATCACTGTCTTAAAGCCTCCATTGAATAAAATGAATGTTTTATGAATAAAAAGCTATTTCCAACTTTTCACTCTTAATAGTCTTCTTTAGTCAGGTGAGCTGTCACACTCCTGTCAACCCACAACTCACAGGCGTGGATCTGTAACTGCAAGTTCCAGGTAGCTTGGGCTGCACAATGATTTTCCAGTCATGGTCTGCACAGGCAGATGGCACCTCGGATATGGATACGGATGGCATGGCCTACTCCGTGTATACCCACTAGTCTACAGAAATCTAGACATATTGCACCCCTGAGGTCATATATTTAGCTTCAGTAGAATGTGGTGCACACACTATACAACATGTTCATGACATCATCATGCAGAGCAAACTGAAGGGAAACACAACTAACTGTAGTCAGAAGCTTTTCTGTGTTCTGCCCGGTCCCGACTGCTTATAAAGTATACGCTTTATTTAGGTAGGTCTTCTGAAACAGCCAAAAGTGCTCTTAATGCATGAGCCATCTCTCCAGTCCCTGCCCTTGACTTTGTCCTTCCAGTCCTATGTGCTCTATCAGTAGATTGGATCAGCTCCAACCAAAGACAGACGTTTCTTGAGACCTGTAGGGACAGGCACATGAAGCACGCATGATAACTGTCTTAGGTTGCCACACATCCATGCAGGGCTCGCATAGGTTCAGGACCCAGACCCAGCATTGCTGACTGTCTGATTGGAACGGATTTCTTCACCTCTCATCTAGGTTGACAATGCAGCTTAGGACTGTGTAATCCAATGCAGAAAATGAGAAGAACCTGCTGGGGGCAAAGGTGGGGTAAGGAATGCCTCTTGATAGTCTAACTAAGCAATATTATGAGGACCCTTATGGTTAGCTGGAGTAAAAGAAGCCTGTATCAGTGGCCACATAACTCCTGTGGAGCGTGTTTCTGTGCAAGACTATAATAAAGGGAGAGAGATGGTTGATAGGTAGGTAGGTAGGTAGGTAGGTAGGTAGGTAGATATAGATAGATGGATAGATAGATAGATTAGATAGATAGATAAGATAGATAGATAGATAGATAGATAGATGATAGCCCAGTAGTAGGTACCCAGAGACATAGGGTAAAATATTTTTTTTTATAAACTAGTAGTGTTTGATTTTATCCTAGGTCTCTGGGCTGTCTACTACTGGACTATCTACCATCTCTCTAACTATCTATCTATCTGAAAATCCTCTAAAGCAGGGAGACTCTCAAGTCTCGGGATAACATGACCCCTCAGGAACTCACGAGAGACCGTCCTTGCTGCAATCACAAGAGGTTTATTGACAGGACAGGAACCAGTGCATTGGGCCAAACCTCATTTCCCACGCAGGGGTAGAGAGTTTGACCCTGAGTAGCTGGAAGAAGGAGTATTGAAGGGAAGAAACCATCCAAAAGGGGTAGGGAGAGAATCATTGGAAAATTCCAAAAATACCAGTGTTCATTGAAAAATTCTGAAAATACCAGTGATAATCACAAGGGGGTAACTCCTTATAATCTAACTTTATCTTCACTGAAACGGTTAATCTAGATTTTTGATTCTTCTCTCCCTGCTTAGATTTTTGGCTCTATTTTTTCTGCTAGAGTGGTCTGAATTTATCCAGGTCTTTCATATCTTTTTATCTCTCTGTCATATATATATATATATATATATATATATATATATATATATATATATATATATAACATCTACTCTGGTTCTTGGCTACACAAGCAAGTGCTGGATGTGGGTTCCTTCTTGTGGAGTGGCCTTAAGTCAAATCAGACACTGGTTGGCTATTCCCACAAGTTCTGTGCCCCGATTAACCTTCTTATTTTGAAGGCAGGACATTTTGTAGGTCAAGGGTTTTGTGACTGTGTTGATTGGTGTCTGCTTTTCTTTTCCTATAGAAACTAGAAGGTAGGGATGCAGGATTCCTGTATGACTCAGCTTGACTTCACCCAAGTTCTATGTGTGGATGTTACCTCAGCAAGGGGACCCGCTGGCAGTTTCTGGAGAGCAGCCCTGTGTCTTAGCAGCCTTGGTTGTCTGGAGATTTCCATGGGGCACCCTTGGCCAACAACTGAATTGAACGCAGCCCAGTCCTACCCCTGGAATCCTTGCCTGGTGAAGGAGATGGCCAGTTGAGACTCCATTATTAGGAGCCATCACTAGTAATGCAGGGAGGACACATAAAGGGAGGGCAGGACATAGAAAAGAAGATTTCCCACTTAATGTGTTATTACTAAGATAAATACGAGATAGGAACATTCAGACCCTGCATCATGCAGACATGACCAAAACCAGGGGTAGGGGTGTTGTTGCTCAAAGATGGTGCTTACTGTGCCCTGGGCCTAGGGTGACTGACAGTGAAGGTGATTTTGTGAGTCCACCTGAGACAGTATGGTTGACAGTGAAGACTTTAAGCTGCAAACTACTAATAGTGTTTGAGTTCCTCCATGTCAGCGGGACTTGAATTAGGGAGACTGGAGTCTCTGTCAAGACATTAGCTAGGCTTGGGTGCATGGGAGCAAGAAAGCAGCATTCCAGACCAGACGGGCAGGACAATAATTGCCATGTATCGGATTCGAACTGTGGTTGCTCAGACCACAACACAGAGTACGACATGCCAAGCAATGAGCCCTAAAGTGGGTGCTTACCCAAGCCTCCATAAAACTCATCCTGGCCCGGACAGGTTTCCGAGGCTTCCTTTAACCGGCCTGTCCTGCATAAGTGATTTCTCCAAAGCTGCTGGGCTTATAATGCTGCCAAGTGCTCGCGTCTGTGCCTTGTTTGGGTGGTGAGGGCAGTCGCCAACTGTGAAGTCGGTGGGGCGCTGCCACTCTTGCAGGTGCAGTATTTCCCTCCAGCACCTGATAGCCCTCCATTGCCATCTTCTCTGCCTTGGCTGTGGCAGGTGAGGAGGGGAAGGGCTGCTCTGGGGTCCTCCCAAAAAGCTGGGGAGCAAACCAGCTGTCCAGAGCCTTCCCTAGACGGCCCCGTCTACAGTGACCAATGCCGTCACTGCCAGTCCCTGGACTCCTTACTAAACACGTCTTGGCCTGCCCGTTTCTGTGGTTTATTTTTTTGTTTCCACAGCACATGATTTTTGAAATAAATCTGTTCTAGGGTTTTTGATTACGAATTACGTTGTCCTTGTCATATGCATATCTTTAGCCAGTGGTGTAAAGTTTCCCCGTTTTATTAAAATCTGGTCCGTTTCCTGTGCTTTAGTGACTTGTTTTTCATAATTTTCTTTTATTAACAACGGATTCCCGCCAGGTAGTACTGGCACACACCTTTAATCCCAGCACTAAGGAGGCAGTGGCAGGCAGATCTCTGTGAGTTCAAGGCCACCCTGGTCTACGAGAGCTAGTTCCGGGACAGGATGGAAAACCACAGAGAAACCCTGTCTCGAAAACAAAAGAATAAAAAAAAGGTATTCCCATTCTTTTCATCCCCAAATAAGCCAAAGACAGAGGTGGGGGTTGTCACAGGTGTCCCCATTCCCACCCTACCACCCAAAATTAAAATTGCCTTTATTGATTACCCTGCTGCAGGACAGGCCATAAATAGACAGGGTGTGACAGAAAGCTAAGGCCTTAAGTACCTTATTCCATAGGGGTTTTTTCTTATCTTTGTATTTACTGGGCTTCCGGTATTTAGGGAAGTAGGGGAGTTTCCATTTGCCTAGTCAGCACACAAGGACTGTAAATTTAGAAAGCTGTTTGTTAAAAGCCTTAAGATTGTGGTGTCTGGGAGGGCTCGACCTCTCGATTAATAGCATAGCACACTAAACGATTGCTCCACAGAGTCCTTAAAAAGATCAAACCCGGTCTCCTTTGTGAGCCAGACATCACCATGGCAGTCACGCCTGTGGTGTCCACTTTGTCGCGGCACTGCACCCAGAACAGGAGACCTCGAAGGCAACCTGCCTGGCTCTCTGCTGGTCCCATGGGTGCTGCCAGATCTCGCGCGAACATTATGAATCTTGTGGCTCCAGGACACTTTGACCCCTACGCCACCGTAGGGGGGCTGTCTAGGATTCCACACTGGCGGAGTCGCTTTCCGGGCGCCCATCCGGACTCAGGAAAGGAGCCCAAGTAAGCGTTAGGGTCGGGTTTTTTACAGACCCCAAGCACAGACGCGAGGGACAGTCGCCCCAGGTGTGTGCTGGAGCCTCAGCGGGACACCAGTGGAAAGGCGGCGAGTGAGGTGCCAGTGCTCAGGGAGTCAGGACGGGAGGGAGATGGACGAAGTTGACCCGGAGTGGAGAGGGACCCACGGTGTGGGGGTGAAAGACCCTCGGGGTGAGTGTCTTCCCTCAGAGGAGACCCTTCCCAAGGAGCAACGAGACCACTTACACAGATGCAAACAGCAAGAGGTTTATTCAAATACCAGGTACCTAGGGCGACAGAGTCTCTCTGAGGACTCTGCGCGCCCACAGGATGGAAGAACAGTCTTTTTATGGGTTTGGGAGCAAAGGCACGGCTTACAAAAGCGAGAAGCATAGTTACAGGGTTCTCATTGGGTGATCTAAATGTGGCCAGGGTGGTACCAGGTTGAACTAGGGGGCATGTTTTACCAAGTTCCAAAGAAATTGGGGCATATGACAAAGTGTTTTCTTAGGAACCTTTGGTTCCCCTTTTGGCCTATCTGTCTGACCACAGTTATGGCCTAACCTGCGGTCAGTCTGCTGTGGGCGCACCCCAGGGGCCCTATGTGTCTAGCAAGTTGGGGAAGTTGAAGTTTTGCTTTAAGTTGAACTCTGTAACAAGTATGAGCCTTGCTTTAAAATGCCGTTACTGCTGCTGTAGGCTGCAGGCTGTTAGCGGGGGTCTTTCATTCCCCCATTTCTCTTCTTACTTTGAATGGAATCTTTCATTCAAGCATTAGGGCACCTCGGTCTCGGTATCCAGCTGCCTTAGTTGGTGATATTGTTGAGTTAGAACTAATGCTTGGATGACCAAGAGTCTATCTAAACCTCTGAAAGATTTGCTCAGACAATAGCCACATGAAAACCAGTACAACTGATGGGACAAAATAACTCATATTTTACAGAGCAGTATTGGGAGAAGATAGTAAAACATCTCTAGGGCGGGCAGAATAGCTCTTAGCAAAATTATCTAAATAAGGCTTGAAAGTAACTACATGGCAGACATTGTGAACCATTATAGACCCGGGAATAGCACCCAACATCATGGCAATAATCGTCTATTGACTACAAGGAGCTTAACGCAGCCCTAAGAAACACATGGATGCCTTTGCTGTAGACACCAGGAGTGTTGATCCTCAACTCCAGAGAATGTGCCAGAGACGTCAGTTTCAGTCCAGCTGGCACCACATGGCATTTACGGGTTTTCATTGCATCCTGTAGCATCAGCTTTATCCAAATGTACAGGGTTATGTCCATTGTGAGAACTTTGACAAATAATGAGAGGAAATGCAATACAAGATGACAAATGTTTAAAATAAAACAAAAAGCATTAAAGACAGAGGACAGCCAATGAGAACATAAATACCTTTTTGAGACTGACCTTACCCAGGCTTTACATTTGTAAGCATATCATTAAAAAAAAAAAAGTTTTAACATCCCATTAACATTTATTTTATTATATACATAACCATGTCTGTTTATCTTAAAGCAAGATTTTTTTTGTAGAATCACAAAACCTGTCAAGAGGTAAGGAAGCTTTAGGTGTGTTTGCTTTTCTCTGAAGTTAGCTGCACAAAACAGTCTGATCTGGGAAAATTTTAAACTGTACAAAATAATTTCTGTCAATAGGTCCCAGACACCTAGAGGAGGAACAGAACAGAATTGCTTTAAAAGACATTAAAAAAATGAACAGAGCCCTGTGGGTTTCTGACTTTAGGAAAGAAGAGCCTTAAAGGTGATGTAAGCCCATCTTATAGCAGATGTGCCTGCCCTGTGCAAGCCTTGAGCTCAGGATTCCATCATCAGGATCAGCCATAGTCAGCGGATACATGAGCAGCAGCTAACTAGCCAGGCATCAGAACTAGTGGCAACGATTGCTGGGGTGTTTTGAACCCAGAACAGGACAGGAGGGAGGGAGGTCTGTCCAGTCATTTTTGCTGGTCTCCAGGGCCAATCATGTCAATCTGTCCTATCTATCTGACCTGAGCTTTGGGGTTGGTAAGCACAACTTCCAATTGATCCCCAATGTCTTGGCCACACCCTAACTTACCTGGGCAACAAAGGCAGGTCTATTATTGGACATGATTACCTTGGGCATCCCAAACCTCGGGAAGATTTTTATGATCTTCTTAGCCATTACATTGGGTGTCTCATTCCTGGTCAATGTATGATGGCTATCTTCTTTGGCAAATGTGTGGCCTCCTGGAGGCTCAAAATTTTTACAGATGTCAACAGTCCTTTTTATCTCTATATTGCTCCATGTATATGGGTGAAGGCAAAAGCATACCTGCTGTCAGTATAGACGTCTCCCCTGCCATCTGTAGAGCTTGTATCAAAGCCATAAGTTCAGCTTTCTGGTCGGGCTGACATCCCTGAAGGGAGGCTATTGGCCCAGATCATTTGCTTCCTGTCCACCAACGTTGCCCCCGCCTTTCGCTTACCTCCAGTCTTGTGTACCTGCTTGGCTCGGACCCCCAGCCTTGTGCACCAGGCAAGCTTCGCCATCATTTCCGGCTCTGCCTGGCACAGCTCTGATTGCCATTTTGCCAGCCGCCGGCCCTTTCTGCAGATGCTGGTAGGATCCACAGTCCATCGACATCAGTCCAGCACAGGAACAGTAGTCTGGCACAGCAGGGCACCTGTGGTAGCAATGACTGTAGGGTGAGCAGTCAGGGCTCATGCAGGCTTTAGAGCAAGCACAGCACCAAGGCAGTTGCTAGGAGGTGAGGATTTTTTCAGCGGTGACTGTGACAGCAGGGGGAGGTGGTCATCCTGGTGAGGAGGGCGTGGCAGAGGCAAACAGCCTGCACCTCCTGCAGAACTGAGAACAGCAGGGAAAGCAAAAGTTTCTTGTTTGGTCAACAAAAGGCTTTGATCATACATTCGGGTGACCAGGGAGGAACGAGTAATTTTCAAATTTATAGTTTGTAAGGTGTCCAGTTTGTTCAATGGCGGTTTTAACACAGAGTACTCAGTTCCTGTGTCTCTTAGAAAATCTATAGAGGTATCTAATGTCCTTTTTCTTGTCAAGCATATTGGCCTTTGTCCAAGGGGTATCTCTCCGTCTTAATTTGTCGTTGATCTTCTGTTGCCCAGGTTCCTTATCTGTCTGAGTCCTGTTTTCTGGTTTTTTTTTTCTGCCTCTTTGCCTTTTTTTTTTTCGCTTCCCGCCTCTCTCTCTCTCTCTCTCTCTCTCTCTCTCTCTCTCTCTCTCTCTCTCTCGCTTTCCTTTCTCTGTCTCTTGTTTAACACTTTCTCTGTCTCTCCAAATTTTAACTGGCCCCTGGAAAACCTCTTTTACCTTGGCCGAATTAGTGGGGTGCCTTGCCCTACCTGAGCTTTGCCGTGAGCCCAGCATTTTGACTGTCAGTTTCTCCCTTTAAGAATTAATTAGACATCATCATGTAGAAGAATGAAAATAGATCCATATTTACCTTATGCATAAAACTGAAACTCAAATGAATTAAAGACCTTAACAGAAACTTAACAATATAAATATAATTTTGAACATAACCTCAGTAGCATAGACATTAAAGGAAACAATCAGTAAATAAATCTCCAGCATTGAGAAGCTTTTAGTATAACAAAGGATATATTTAACAGAACATAATATCAGCCTGTAGAATAGGAAAGGTATCTTTATCAATTATTTTAAAACCATATTTCAGTACATTTATGTCACAGACCAAAACTGTAAACTCTCAACAAATGAACTTAATTAAAAGATATTTAAAATTTGCTTAAATATAACATCCTTAATTATCAGGGAAATGCAAATCAAACAACTCTAAAATTTTGTCTTATCCTTATAAAAATGACCAAAATAAAAATTATTATTTGACAATTTACGCTTACAGCTACTTTGAACATTAATATGGTGGATTTTCAGAATTAAACAACAAATTACCTTAAAACTTAATGATATCCCTTTTGGACCTATTTTATATAGCAGAATTATTTTATCATAGACAGAATTTGAAAACAACCCAAAATGTACCCCTTTTTTAAATCAATAATAAATGAGAATCTTTGCCACATTATAAAGAGTCAAAAGGGTCATTTTAACTCAACCTCATCATCCAGTAACATCCCCTTTGTCATTGTAGTGGGATGAAAGGCTTTAGCAGATCTTTGTCATGTGGGGCAACTTGGGGTCCCCATCTTATCACAAGCATTGTGAGCAGATAAATGTTATATTCAGATCTAAACATTGGCTGGCTTAGAAGTTCAGCTGGGCTGTTCATATGGCCCTGGCCCTGGGCCAAGGATTTTACAACAATAGTTCTTGGAGACAGTGCAGTCCTGCACCCATTTAAACAGAGCTGGGAATTTACTTTTCCCTGGACAGGGTATCCGACCCCAGAGAGACTGCCTACTGCAGGTTCCCAGGCTTACTGGGTCCTGTGGGGAAGAATTAGCATCAGCTTAGACCCCATAGGCTGGCATGTATGTCTCCACAGGAGGTCTTAGTTAAAGCAGGGTAGAGGGACGACTGGGATGGGGGGTGAAGGAGTTGGGAGGAGCGGAGGGGGAAGAGTCGGCGCCGAGGGAGAGGAAACAGGAAGGGGGGGAACGGGATTCAACCGACTGGTTGTTTGCGATATCCTGCACATCCCGCCAGTGCTGCAAAGTCAAACTTAAGAGGGTGGTTATAAACTGTCCCATGGTTTCAAACAAAATTACACGAGACATTGATCCCACAAGGATCAGACATACACAAAAGACAAACAATTTCGCAGCGCGCTCCGGCGTAAAACCGAAAGCAAAACTTCCGATGGAGACTCAGATGAGAGTCCGGACCTCTCGTCTCCCAGAAGAACCACGTACCCTTCAGACAGTGGGGGAGCCCCGAACAGTCCGATTGCCACAGGGCCACGGGGGTTCACAGACTCAGATTGAACCATGCACCCTTCAGACAACGGGGGAGCCCCGAACAGTCTGATTGCCACAGGGTCACAGTTCCAGATGCTGCTGGAACGTCTTCCAGAGCTGCGGGGCGGAGTACGAGCCCGTCGGCTCCTCCGGTGGCCGCCAGATACAGAGCGACTCAGCTGGGTCGTACAGACGCAGGCGCAAAACACAGAACATGCAAACACAGAACACAAATACGTATTCAGACGACAGAAATTATATGCTGGCCAGCTTACCTCCCGGTAGTGGGTCGGTGGTCCCTGGGCAGGGGTCTCCTTCTTCCCGGCCAACGCACCAAATGAAAGACCCTCGGGGTGAGTGTCTTCCCTCAGAGGAGACCCTTCCCAAGGAGCAACGAGACCACTTACACAGATGCAAACAGCAAGAGGTTTATTCAAATACCAGGTACCTAGGGCGACAGAGTCTCTCTGAGGACTCTGCGCGCCCACAGGATGGAAGAACAGTCTTTTTATGGGTTTGGGAGCAAAGGCACGGCTTACAAAAGCGAGAAGCATAGTTACAGGGTTCTCATTGGGTGATCTAAATGTGGCCAGGGTGGTACCAGGTTGAACTAGGGGGCATGTTTTACCAAGTTCCAAAGAAATTGGGGCATATGACAAAGTGTTTTCTTAGGAACCTTTGGTTCCCCTTTTGGCCTATCTGTCTGACCACAGTTATGGCCTAACCTGCGGTCAGTCTGCTGTGGGCGCACCCCAGGGGCCCTATGTGTCTAGCAAGTTGGGGAAGTTGAAGTTTTGCTTTAAGTTGAACTCTGTAACAAGTATGAGCCTTGCTTTAAAATGCCGTCACTGCTGCTGTAGGCTGCAGGCTGTTAGCGGGGGTCTTTCAGGGGAGAGGAGGTGGCCTGGGGGTGGGATTGGGGGCTGTGCACCACGGAGACCGGGTCTCTGTCTCTATCTCCATCGGTCTCTGGACGAAGGTTCTGTGGTGATATTAAGTTAGTCATCAGTCTGCCTACAGGACAACGCCAGTACAGGCACCCGCACCTCCACTGCCCAGGGTCCTAGATGGGGTCATCCATGTGGACTCCTGGGAAACCCTCAAGAGCCGAGCCTCTTGCCAAACCCAAAAATGGCTTCCTCAATTAAGATATCCCCTTCCCTGCTCCCATATATGTCCTTCCTCCATCTCAACCATCCCACTTTCCCAAGCTCTCCCCAACCCTCTCCTTCTCCCTTCTCTCTAACCCTCTCTCCTTCCCCCCACCCCACTCACACCCCCATGCTCCCAACTTTTGCCTGGCAATCTTGTCTGCTTCCAATTTCCAGGAGGATATATATATTTTTTTGGGGGGTTCTCCTTAATATTTAGTTTCTGTAGGATCATGAACTATAGGCTCAATGTCCTTTGGTTATTGCTAGAATCCACTAATGAGTGAGGACACACCATATTCATATTTTGGGGACTCGGTTATCTCAATCAGGAGAGTGTTTTCTCTATTTGCATGCAAAATTCAAGATGTCATTTTTTTTAAACACTGAGTAATACTCTAATGTGTATATGTGCCACACTTTCTGAATCCATTATTCCATTGAGGGGCATCTAGGTTGTTTCCAGGTTCTGGCTATTACAAATAATGCTGCTATGAACACAGTTGAACAGATTCTTTTGTAGTATGATTGGGCATTCTTGGGTATATTCCCAAGAGTGATATTCCTGGATCATGAGGTAGGTTGACTCCCAACTTTCTGATAAACTGCTACATTGATTTCCAAAGTGTTTGCACAAGTTTGCATTCCCACCAGCAATGGATGAGTGTTTTCCTTACTCCACATCCTCAACAACATAGGCTATCATTGGTGGTTTTGATTTTAGCCATTCTGACAGGTGTAAGTTGTTTTGATTTGCATTTCCCTGATAGCTAAGGAAGTTGAACATGTCCTTAAGTATCTTTTGGCCATTTGAAATTCTTCTGTTGATAATTCTCTGTTCAGCTCAGTACCCCATTTTTTATTTGGGTTAAGTAGAATTTTAATATCTAGTTTCTTGAGTTCTTTGTATATTTTGGAAATCAGACCTTTGCCTGATGTGGGGTTGGTCATGATCTCCCATTCAGTAGGTTGCCTTTTTTTCTTAATGACAGTGTCCTTTGCTTTACAGAAGCTTTTCAGTTTCAGGAGGTCCCATTTATTCATTGTTGCTCTTATTGACTGTGCTACTGGGGTTATACGTTGGAAGTGGTCTCCTGTGCCCACATATTGCAGGCTACTTCCCATTTCCTCTTGTATCGGTTTCAGTGGGGTCTCTAATCCATTTGGACTTGAGTTTTGTGCATGGAGATAGGTACGGATCTATTTTCATTCTTCTACAGGTTGACATCCAGTTATGCCAGCACCACTTGTTAAAGATGCTTTCTTTCTTCCATTGTATAATTTTAGCTTCTTTGTCAAAAATCAGATGTTCATAGGTTTTTGGAATAATATTGGGGTCTGTGAATTGATTTCATTGGTCAGTGTCTCTGATTTTTATGCCAATAAAAAGCTGTTTTCATTACTGTAGCTCTGTAATAGTGTTTGATGTCATTGATGGTAATGCCACCAGAAGTTCCTTTATTGTATAGAATTGTTTTGGCAAGCCTGTGTTTTTAGTTTTTCCATACAAGTTGATTATTGTTCTCTCAAGGTCTGTGAAGAATTTTGTTGGGATTTTGATGGAGATTGCATTGAATCTATAGATTGCCTTTGGTAGAATTGCCATTTTTACTATGCTGATCCTACCAATCCAAGAGCATGGGAGATCATTCCATTTTCTGGTATCCTCTTCAATTTCTTTCTTCAAAGACTTAAAGTCCCTGTCAAGTAGATCTTTCACTCTTTTGGTTAGTGTTATCCCAAGATACTTTATGTATTTTTGGCTATTGTTAAAGGTGATGTTTCTCTGATTTCCCTCTCTGCTTCTTTATCGTTTGTGTATAGGATTGCTATTAATTTTTTTTGAGTTGATCTTGTATCCTGCCACATCACTGAAGTCATTTATGGACTGTAGGAGTTCTCTGGCAGAGTTTTTGGGATCACTTATGTACACTATCATATCATCTGCAAGTAACGCAAGTTTGACTTCTTTCTTTCTTATTTGAATCCCCTTGATCTCCTTATGTTGTTTTATAGCTATTGCTAGAACTTCAAGCACTGTGTTGAAGAGATATAGAGAGAGTGGACAGCCTTGTCTTGTTCCTGACTTTAGTTTTTCTCCATTTAATTTGATAATAGCTATTGGCTTGCTGTATATTTATTATATTTACTATTATATTAAGTGTTCCTTGTATCCCTAATTTCTCCAAGACCTTTATCAAAAACGGGTGTTGAATTTTGTCAAATGCTTTTTCAGCATCTAATGAAATGATCATATATTTTTTTCTTTCAGTTTATTTATATGATGGATTACGTTGATAGATTTTCGTATGTTGAACCAGCCCTGCATCTTGATCATAAGGGATGATTTTTTTATATGTTCTTGCACTCAGTTTTTCAGTATTATATTGAGAATTTTTGCATCGATGTTCATGAGTGAGATTGGTCTGTAATTCTCTTTCTTGGTTGAGCCTTTGTGTGGTTTAGGTATCATGGTAATTGTAGCTTCATAAAAACAGTTGGGCAATGGCTCTTCTGTTTCTATTATGTTGAACACATTAGGGAATATAGGTATTAACTCTCCCTGGAAGTTCTGGTAGAACTCTGCATCAAAACCATCTGGCCCTTGGCTTTTTTTTTTTTTGGGGGGGGTTGGGAGGTTTTTGATGACATCTATTTCCTCAAGACTTATAGGTCTATTGAAATTGTTTAGCTGGTCTTGATTTAATTTTGGTGTATGGTATTTATCTAGAAAATCTTCATTTCTTTTACATTTTCCAATTTTGTGACATACAGGCTTTTGTAGTAAGACCTAATGATTCTCTGAATTTTTTCAGTGTCTGTTGTTATTGCATTTCTGATCTTGTTTTTTGAGTGTTCTCTCTCTGCCTTTTGATTAGGTTGGATAGGGGTTTGTCAGTCTTGTTGATTTTCTCAAAGAACCAGCACTGTATTTCACTGATTGGTTTGTGTGTGTGTGTGTGTGTGTGTGTGTGTGTTACTAATTTAGTTGATTTCAGCCCTCAGTTTGAATATTTCCAGTCTTTTACTCCTCCTGGGTAAGTCTGCTTCTCTTTATTCTAGAGCTTTCAGGTATTCTATTAAGGCTGTAATGTGAGCCTTCTCTGTATTCTTTCTGTGGACACTTAGTGCTATGAACTTTCCTCTTAGCACTGCTTTCATAAAGCCCTATAGGTTTGGGTATATTGTGTCTTCATTTTCGTTGAATTCAAGAAAGACTTTAACTTCTTTTTTTATTTCTTCCTTGACCCAGGGGTGGTTCAGTAGTTGACTGTTCAGTTTCTGTGAGTTTGTAGGCTTTCTGGGGGTTATATTGTTGTTAAATTTTAACATTAATCCATGGTGATCTGATAAGACACAGGTGGTTACTTCAATATTCTTGTATCTGTGGATGTTTGCTTTGTTACTAAGAATGTGATCAGTTTTCGAGAAGGTTCCAAGAGGTGCGAGAAGATGGTATATTCTTTCCTGTTTATGTGGACTGTTCTATAGTTGTCTGTTAAAGTCCATTTGATTCATTACATCTATTAGTTCTCTTATTTCTCTGTTAAGTTTCTGTCTGGTTGACCTGTCCATTGGTGAGAGAGGAGTGTTGAAATCTCCCACTATTAGAGTGTTGGGTTTCATATATGCTTTTACTTCTAGTAACGTTTCTTTTACGTATGTGGGTGCTTTTATTTTAGGGGCATAGATATTCAGGATTGAGTCTTCATCTTGATAAATTGTTCCTGTTATGAGTATAAATGTCCTTCTCCATCTCTTCTGATTTATTTTAGTGTGATATCAATTTTGTTAGGTATTAGGATAGCCACACCAGCTTGTTTCTTAGTTCCTTTTGACTGGAAAACCATTTCCCAGGTCTTTACTCTGAGGTAGTGTCTGTCTTTGAGTTTAAGGTGTCTTTCTTGTAAACAGCAGAATGTTGGATCCTGTTTTCATATCCATTGTCTTAACGTCTGCCTTTTTATAGGTGAATTGAGTCCATTGATCTAAAGCAATATTAATGACCAGTGGTTGTTAACTCTGTTTTTTGGGGTTTTTTGTTGTTGTTGTTGTTGTTTTGGTGTTAGTGTTTGTGTGTTTCCCTTCTTTAAGTGGTGTTGGCGGAGGGTTATCAGATGTCTGTGTGATTGTGGGTATTTTTGGCTTCCTTGGGTTCAGGTTTTCCTTCGAGTACTTTCTAGTAGTTTCTAGCCCTTCTGTAGGACTGGGTTTATGGATACATATTGCTTAAATCTGTTTGTCATGGAGTATCTTGTTTTCTCCATCGATGGTGAAAGAAAGCTTTGCTGGGTTTAGTAGTCTGGACTGGCATCCATGGTCTATTTGTGTCTGCAGCACATCTATCCAAGACCTTCTGACTTTCATGGTTTCCATTGAGAAGTCAGGTTTAATTCTGATAGGTTTACCTTTATATGTCACTTGACCGTTTTCCTTTGCAGCTCTTAATATTCTTTCTTTATTCTGTATGTTATGTGTTTTGATTATTATATGGCAAAGAGATTTTTTTTATCCTGTCTATTTGGTGTTCTGTAAGCTTCTTATACCTTCACAGGAATAGGTTGGGAAAGTTTTCTTCTATAATTTTGTTGAATATATTTTCTGGGCCTTTGAGCTGGAATTTTTCCAATACCAATTTTCTTAACAAATACCAGGTAAAAAGCAGGGTGTGTGTGAAGAGCAAAATAAAAAGTGTTCTTTGTTTGTTTGTGGGATGACAAAATAAGTCTGGTGAGCTATATATTTTATTGCGTACCTCTGATTTTCTCGACTTCTTAGGGAGGCTGCAGTGTCCTTTCCACTCTCCGAGCTCCATCATGCCGCCCAAGGGTGACAAGAAGAAGAAAGATGACAGAAAGTCGGCCCAAAAGGACAAAGGCCCAGTAAATAAGTCTGGTGGCAAGGCCAAAACGAAGGAATGGTCCAAAGGCAAAGTTCAGGGCAAGCTCAACAATCTAGTCCTGTTTGACAAGGCTCCATATGACAAACGCTGTAAGGAAGTTCCTAACTGTAAGCTTATTACTCCAGCTGTGGTCCCTGAGAGACTCAAGGTTCAGGGTTCCTTGGCCAGGGCAGCCCTTCAGGAGCTGCTTAGTAAAGGGCTCATCAAGCTGGTTTCAGAGCACAGAGCCCAAGTAATTTCCACCAGAAACACAAAGGGCGTGGACACCCCAGCTGCCGGTGAAGATATATAAATAGGTTCAATTGACTGTACATATAGAAAAATAAAACTATTTAAATCAAAAAACGAAAGAAAGAAAAGAAAGATAATGGTCCTCTGTCTGTAAGTCAGTCCTAGCTAAATGTATTCCTTCTAGGAGTTGCTGAGGTCATGACGTCTCTTACAGCAATAGAACATGGAGTAAAACTCAGACCAGAGAGGACACCAAATGAGGGAGGGACGACCACACCAAAGTGGACAGATTTCCAAGAACTGAAAACTATAAAGTTTGAGAAGAGCCATGAATGCACAGTAACTCATGTTACTATCCATAAATAAAACTTAGGCTGGATTGTCGGCTAAAGTCTGTTACCTCACTCAAAATGACGTTTTCTAGTTCCATCAATTTGCCTGCAAATTTCAAGCTGTCATTATTTTTCCTGCTGTATAGTACTCCATTGTGTAAATGTACCACATTTTCCTTATTCATTGTTTGGTCGAGGGGCATTTAGGTTGTTTCCCGGTTCTGGCTGTGACAAACAAAGCTGCTGTGAACATGGTTGAGCACATGTCCTTATGGCTCGATTGAGCATCCTTTGGATATATACCCAAAAGTGGTTTTGCTGGGTCTTAAGGAAGGTCGTTTCCTCCAAAGGGACTGTACCAGCATGCACTCCCACCAGCAATGCAGGAGTGTTTCCTTTACCCCACAACCTCTCCAGAAGAGATCAATATTGGATCATTTGTTCTTTTGACGACCGATTTCTTGAGTTCTTTGTATATTTTGGAGGTCAGACATCTGTCTGATGTTGGGTTGGTGATGACCTTTTCCCATTCTATAGAATGTCATTTTGTCTTGTGGACCATGTCCTTTGCTTTACAGGAGCTTTTCAGTTTCAGGAGGTCCCATTTATTAATTGTTTTTCTCAGTGTGTGTGCTGCTGGGGTTATATTCAGAAGGTGATCTCCTGTGCCCATGCATTCAAGTGTACTTCTCACTTTCTCTTCTATCAGGTTCAGTGTGTCTGGCTTTATGTTGACATCTTTGATCTATTTGGACTTGAGTTTTGTGCATGGTAAAAGATATGGGTCTATTTCATTCTTCTACATGTTGATATCCAGTTATTTAAGCACCAGTTGTTAGATACATTTTTTTTACATTTGATTCTTTTTGTTCTTTGTCAAAAATAAGCTGTTTAAAGATAAGTGTAATGCAGACAAATTGTATAAATATATACAACTTTAATGGGAAAATCAGACTCACAAAACCGAGGTTCCCGCGGAGCACAGGAAACAGGAAGGGGCGCGCAGCTTTCTGTGCCCCCAATTTATAAGTAAACGCTCGCCCGAGGCAAGCCCGTCCCCATGGGCTGGCTTAGCCCTACATCTCCCCTTTTTGTCTAAATAAGACAGAACTAAACCAAATACAACTATAAACAATAATAACAAATAATAAATATAACAAACAATATTGAGAACAAAAGTTTTGCCAGACATTCTATGTCAAGGAGTCTAAATAATGTAGAGAGTAATTGCAATTATATAATCTTCAACTCCATCAAAGATCTGAGAAGGGAATAAATATTGCTTAACAAATGAGAGATATCCAAAGTGTGCCACAAATGACAGAGACAACTGACTACCTGGGCAATCACCCAAAGTCTCGTTTGCAGTGTTGAGGCAACCAACTTTGGCTAAGGCCTAACATAACTGACATACCATTATGAAATGCAAGGAACTTTCTTAGAATTATCCTACCCTGTCTTGGCAAGATAAGACAATCCTGTTTCATAACTTTGTCAGTAGTTGAGGTATGGGCTTTTCTTAACCCAAAGGCCAGTTCTGCCAAGAAGACAAGCTCCCAGTGGAGTGTCTTTGGTGCTCAACGTTCTCTCGGGAGTAGAGTGGCATTGCCAGGAGTAATTGTGTCTCTTTGGCACAGAATTCTAGGTTAGATTAAAGGCCATTTTCTACAGCTCTTTAAAGAGGCTGAAGATTATACTATCTATACTAAATATAATCTCTATGTATCTAGAAGACCTGATTAGCCTAAAAATAAACATGACAAACATATAATTCTCAATACCTACCTAACTTGAAGACTAAGAGAATAAATAACTGTGCAATATATGAAGACAATGATCTTCACCTGTAAACAATGTCATTACATATCAAATGTAAACAATGTTATTACATAAATAGTATCAGAGGTAGAAATGTACATTGTGATATGGTAGATGTATCAATACAATATAAGCATACTCTTATACAAAAATAGAGGTAGGAACACTCACATTCAATATTCAATATATCAATATACAGGACAGTACCAATACAATTTTCTAAAAACAGTAACTCACAAATACCAATCATCCCATCAAACCAGTTAATCCCCCTCTTTTTTTTTGAATATACCCCTAATTCCATAAAACATCTCCCCATCCCCTCAACCCCAAACCAAAAACTAAAAGATGTCCCTAACCCTGAGGGCAAACTCTGTTGGGAGAGGGGACGTCGTCCTCTAAGATTGCTTCAAGCTGACATGGGGGCGATGTTCTCCTTAGGGGCTCCTGTGAAAGCAAACGATGGTAAAATTCCCAAATTAACCTTTGTCCTAAGAAAATTGTAACTAGTCCCTGAGCGCTTTGAGAAGGTCCGGCCAGAGTGTTGTCAAAAATGTGCACCATTCGAAATTGTCTCGTGCAGTTGGTACCAAAAAGCAGGTCTAATATTAGCGCTTAAAAAAGGAAAAAAAATAATCATGACGTCATAAAAACCAGATTGAGTTGATGTTGTGGGGCCCCATCTTCATCCTGAAAACTTCAAAGATTACTGTAGTAAAATTTGTTGCTTGTTATGGGAAATTTAAACATTATCAACAAGGACATATACTGACATATAAAGAAAGACACAGATATGAAAAAAAGCAAAGAAAGTTTATCAAGTATATAATTATTCTTATTCTGTCCCATTTCATGGCTCCTGATCTGAGATAGAAACTCTGAGATATCTCTTATCAACAGGCTTGGAATTGAAGAGGGACTGAGCCATAGTCCAACTCCAAAACCAGCTCTACATATTTATGAAGAAGTGTTCAATAAAATATATATGTATATATATGTATATATATATAGTGGGTTGTAACTATTTTCCATCCAACAATAATTAAATATTCAGGGTCCATTAAATTCTTTGAAGATCAGTATTTTCCTGTGGAGATAAGAAAAGAACCCTGCCCCCAACCTATCTGTATTCCTTACCATGAGTATGCTCGCCATCCTTGTGAATGAATTGTTATTTATCTTTTCCAAATGGCTTCTCTTCTTCATACCGAACCTTTATTAATTTTGACGGTATCCACAATTTTTCCTCACCTGTGGAGATAAGAGCAAAACCCCTTCTCCAACGCAGCACATCTCCTGGCTTCCATTGTGAGGTCAGCACATCCTTGAAATAAACTGGTTGATTTAGTTCAGTAGACTTTTCCATTATCCAATGTCTTTCTGCAGCCGTTGTTCCCTTCTCATTAGCTTTAAGAAAATTCAAGGTTAACAAAGCATTATGTAACCTATTTCTGGGGGTGTTTTCCACCCCTTTCTGTTTGTTCAACATATCCTTTATAGTTCTATTTGATCTTTCTATGACTGTTTGACCTGTAGGATTGTATGGTATACCTGTAACATGCTTGATATTGTAATAGTCAAAAAACCGTTTCATTTTCCTAAGACATAAGCATGACCATTATCTGTCTTTATTTGTGTAGGTATACCCATGATAACCATGACTTCTAATAAATGAGTGATTACTGAATCAGCTTTTTCTGAACTTAAAGCAGTTGCCCACTGAAAGCCTGAATAAGTGTCAATGGTGTGGTGAACATACTTCAATTTGCCAAATTCTGCAAAGTGGAACACATCCATCTGCCAATCCTTTAAATCAATAACTATAAGAGGCCATCCTTTTGGTAATAAAGAGGGCAAAGGGATTCCAGATTGCAGAGGGCCCATAGGTTGAATAACCTTGTTGATAGCTCTGAGATCTGTCACCATCTCCATTTACCTGATTTTTTTCTTAACCACAAATACAGGAGAATTCCAAGGGCTGGTAGATTCTTCTATATGTCCAGCATCTAATTGCTCTTGTACCAGCTGTTCTAGAGCCTGTAACTTTTCCTCAGCTAAAGGCCATTGCTTTGTCCATATTGGTTTCTCAGTCAACCATTTTAGAGGCAAGGCTGTTGGTATCTCTGAAGGGACTTCAATTGCTTGTTCTTGTATGGCCCAAATGGTCAGTTTTCTCCGTTTGTAATATCTTTTAATATTATTCTCAGAAATATAGGCTCTAGAAGTAGCAGGAATGTTAATTCGGGTATTCCATTGTTGTAATAGGTCACGACCCCATAAATTCATTGCAATATTGGCTACATATGGCCTTAATTTTCCTATTTGTCCCTCAGGCCCTATACATTCAACCCATCTCGTGCTCTGTCTTACTCGAGATAGGGTTCCAATTCCCAGGAGCTGAACATTTACATTCTGAAGAGGCCAATACGGATGCCAAGATTCTGGGGTAATGATACTTACATCAGCACCTGTGTCCAGCGGACCAGTAATAAAAATGCCATTTACACACACTCTCAGCTTAGGTCTTTGATCATTTGTAGAAGTTTGCCGAAACACACGTAACTCATCTATCTGATTATTATTGTTTGTAACAGTAGGCATGGGGTTTCCTAATTGTCCTGACAAGGCACGTTCTCTGCAGAAACTGGAAATGACTGAACCATGTTTGCCATGGGGGCCTGTGAGGCCCCCCTCTCACGTTCCCTGTCTGTATCAGGTTGCCTTGTCTATCTCTTGTAGATCTGCATTCATTCGTCCAATGTCTGCCTTTTCCACATCTTCTACATAAACCTGAAGGCTGAGTCCTCCTATTTCTGTTATTTCTTGAAGATGCATTATTATTATTTCTGAAAATCCATTGTTTACAATTCCTTTTCATATGACTCATTTTGCCACAATTAAAACATTTGGTATTCTGGTGTCTCCTTTTACCATTTGAAATTGCTTCTTCTACCCATGCTTCTGTGCCATAATCAAATGTATCAACATCCAGTGTATGCAAGACCCATTCTTCCAAGGGTGCTGATCTGAACTTTAAAGGCCCCAAAATCTTTTTGCATCCCACATTTGCATTTTCATAAGCCAAAGACTCAATCATTATGCGTCTTGCATCTGGGTCGGATATCCCTTTTTGCACAGCCTTAGTAAGTCTTTGTGAAAAATCACTAAAGGGTTCTCTCTGACCTTGTTTAATTGTGACAAATGATTCCATTCTCTGTCCTGGGTCTTGTACCCTGTCCCAAGCCCTTAAGGCTGCTGTAGTGCACATGGAGAGTGTGTTTTCATCCAAATTAGCTTGTTCCTGAGGGTTGGAAAAGAGTCCTTCACCTAGAATTTTATCTAGGGAAATGTCACTTCCCTTCGCCTTTTCTTGCTGTTCTAAAAGTCTAGCCTCTTGCCTGAATAAACATTTCCATTTCAATTGTGGTCCACTCTCAAGGACCGCAGAGGTCAGCTGAAACCAGTCTGAGGGGGTTGCTCTGCTTGTTGTGGCCCACGATTTTTGCATCTCTTTAACAAAAGAGGCATGCATCCCAAAAGTCATGACAGCCTGTTTAATTTCTTTGAGATCATTCATATGGACAGGCTCCCATGTATCTTCCTTGATGACCCTAGGGTTTCTGGAACCAATCACCTTCTCTGTTGTTATTACTGGAAAGGCAGGTAGAGCTGTAGGTAGAGCTTTGTGGAAATTGTCCCGGAGGGATTTACCCACAGATGTAGTTATAATTTGCCTTTCTAACATTTGCTCTTCTTCATCAGAATTTAGAAATTCCTCAATCTTTTCAATTCTATTCACCATTGCCTTCTGCAATGTCTGTATCTCCTGTCCAGAATTATGTACCAAAGCCTTCATTGAGGATTTTAAAGTATGAAGTTTGTCCATTAGAGATAACTTCTCATCTTTGGACATAATTTTTATGGCATAAACCGTGCCTTCTTGTATTGACAATCTTTCCGCCAATCTGTCATAAGCTTTAGACAAAATTTGATTGTCACATTCAACAGTTTTGATTCTCTCAGTTAATGTTTCAGTCCCTTCAGAAAGTGACTACTGAAATTTATGATCCAAATCATTTGTTCCTTCTTCCATAGTAATGAATTTCCCCTTAATATCAGCCACTAATGTTTCAGTTCCTACAGAAAGGGACTGGAGTTTACGATCCAAATCAGCTGTTCCCTCTTCCATAGTAATGAATTTCTCCTTAACATCAGCCTGAACCTTTTCTAAATTTTGCTCAGTCAACAGAGTCTTGTTAAACAAAAATCTGTTCTCTTCCTGTAGAACTTCAAACTGATTCTTGAGAAGATTATTGTCATGCTTAATAGTTTTTAGACGTTCAACCTCTGCCTTAAGAATCCTGGATTCGTCTCTTAAAGACTTCATCATACTTCTGTTGTCAAACCACATAGTACCAAGGAAAACTACTAATCCCAGAAAGATCCATAGATGTGGGGTGCTAGACACCTCTTGTAAGATCTCCCACATGGCACACTCAAAAAGACTGTTAAAGTCCTGGATAGTTATATTCTCAGACATTTTATTTATAAAAGAAAAAAAAATTTACCTGCAATGACTGGTTCCTGCCAGTGGTGGCGAAAGAGTCCACTTGAGTCCACGTGGAGAGCCAGTCTGAAGCAACTCAAAACCAAAATTTGTTGTTCTGCCTGAGGAGTTAGAGTGGATGCAGAATCAGACCAAATCTGCCACTGTGGCGGTTTGTGTTGCAAAACCACAGGTATTTAAGCTTCCGTATTCCGCTCCAAAGGCCAAGGCAGAGAGGGACGGTGTTTGGGAGGGAGGACCTTGCGGGCCTGTGAGCTGCGGCGACTGCGACTGCTGGGCGGCCGAGCGCCCGGGACCTGGTGTGGGCTTGGCAGGGTACCCGCTTGATTTCAAAAGCTTCCTGAACTCCAGTAGCTAATCATGCTCACAAAGGCTGGTAAATATCGAGCTCGTACCACCACCACCCCCGCCCCCCTGTGCCGGGGATGGGGCAATTTTGCCCTAATGTTGGATGCCAAATGTTGTGACTTAGATTAATGCAGGAGCACAGGAAACAGGAAAGGGCACACAGCTTTCTGCACGCCCAATTTATAAGTAAATGCTCGCCCAAGGCAAGCCCGCCCCCATGGGCTGGCTTAACCCTACAAGTGGATTGATATCCAGGTCTTAGATTTTGTTCCATTGGTCCTCCTGCCTGTTTTTACGACAATACCAGGCTGTGTTCAGTACTGTAGCTCTGTAGTAGAGTTTGAAGTGAGGGATTGTGATGCCTCCAGAAGTTCTTTAATTGTACAGGATTATTTTGGCTATCCTGGGCTTTTTGCTTTTCCGTATGAAGTTGAGTACTATTCTTTCGAGGTCTGTCAAGAATTTTGCTGGGATTTTGATAGGCATTTCATTGACTCTAGATTGTTTTTGGTAAGATTATTATTTTTACTATGTTAATTTTGCCCACCCAAGAGCATGGGAGATCTTTCCACTTTCTGGCGTCTTCTTCATTTTCTTTCTTCAAAGATTTAAAGTTCTTGTTATACAAGTCTTCCACCTTTTTTGTTAAAGTTTCTCTGAGACATTTTATGCTATTTGTGGCTATTGTGAAGGGTGATGTTTCTCTGATTTCTCTCTCAGCCCATTTATCATCTGTGTAAAGGAGGGCCATTTATTTTTTTTCTTAATCTTCTATCGCGCTACACTACTGAAAGTATTTTTGAGTTGTAGAAGTTCCTTAGTAGAACTTTTGGGGTCACTTATATAAATTACCATATCATCAGCAAATAGTGAGGGTTTGACTTCTTTTCTGATTTGTAGCCCCTTGGTCTCCTTCTGTTGTCTTATTGCTCTAGCTATGACCACAAGAACTGTATTGAATAGATATGGGGAGAGTGGACAACCTTGTCTTGTTCTTGATTTCAGAGGAATTGCTGGGAGTGTCTCTACATTTAGTTTGCTGTTTGCTGTTGGCTTTCTGTGTGTTGCCTTTATTATGTTTAGTTTTGTTCATTGTATTCCTGCTCTCTCCATGACCTTTATCATGAAGGGATGTTGTATTTTGTAGAAAACTTTTTCTGCATCTAATAATCCATCTAATTATCATGTGGTTTTCATTTTTCAGTTTGTTATGTGGTGGATTACATTGGTAGATTTTTGTATGTTGTTCCATGCCTGCAACTCTGGGATGAAGCCGAGATGATGATGGTGGATGATGGTTCTGATGTGTTCTTGGATTTGATTTTCCAGTATTTATTGAGTATTTTTGTACTAATGTTCATGAGTGAGATCGGTCTGTAATTCTCTTTCTTAGTGATGTCTTTATGTGGTTTGAGTATCAGGTAATTGTAGCCTCATAGAAAGGGCTTGGCAACGTTCCTTCTGTTTCTATTGCTCCACTTTAAGAACTTATTAGAAGCCGGGCGGTGGTGGCACACGCCTTTAATCCCAGCACTCGGGAGACAGAGGCAGGCGGATCTCTGTGATTTCGAGACCAGCCTGGTATACAGAGCTAGTTCCAGGACAGGCTCCAAAGCCACAGAGAAACCCGGTCTCGAAAAACAAACAAACAAACAAAAAAAGAACTTATTAGAGAGAGGAAAAGACACCTGTGCAGGTTGGGGAGACCTAGTGCTGAGAAGAAAACATGAAGTGGACGAGTCCAGTTTTGAAACTGCTTAGCACATGTGCATAGGGACTTGGCTTACATAGCTGTAACTTCTGCAGGGTAGCTCAAGTTCACACAGTGTTTGAGGCCCTGGATGGCTATGTAAGTTGCTACTACACTTGATGGCACATGCCTGGCTCTGGAACCCAGAAGTGCCAGTGCTTGGGGTGGCTAGAAAATTTGGAAGAATGATGGGTGATGGAAATGATAACATTTCACCCTTATGTTTACTATACAAATTAGGGGGTTAAGAGCAGCAGATGGGCAAGAATAGGGCATCGCATATATCAAGAATGGTTCTTGCTGATTTGTGGACATCGGAAAATTAGGGTCCTTGGCCACATCTTGGGGTAGCTGGTTATTCAGTGTGTTCTGGTCTTTGTGGAACTGGCTGACTAGCATGTCAGTACCAATCTATTCCAGAGAGAATGTTGAGCACCAATGACTCCTGGAATTTGTTTTCTTCTTGGCACAATTGGACTTTGGGCAAGAAACTGCCCATGTCTCAACCACTGACAAAGTAAACGATGTCTGGACTAGATAAGCAGGACACAAGGAAAAGGACTACCAAAGCTTGCCAAGACAGGGGAAGATGGTTCTAAAAATTTTTCTACCTCTGAAAATGGTCTGTCAGTTATGCTTGGTCTTAGCCAAAAATTGATTGCTTCAACATTGCAAATGAGACTTTGGGTGATTGCTCAGGTAGCCAATTTCTCTGTCATATATTGCTTGCTTGGATTCTGCTTGATTACACTTCCTGCCTACTCAAGTAACATTATCTCCCTTCTCAGGCCTTCCATGGGGTTGAAGATTACATAGTCTTAGTCATCTTCTTCTTATGATTTGGTTAAGCCAATTTCCGATGCAAGACTTAGACTCTTTAAAATAGAATGTTTATTAAAATATTTATCATGTGTTCCTTGCTTAATATTGTTTATGTTGGTTGTAATTTTATACTTGATATCTGTTCATATTGTGTATAGTTTTGTATTGCGGTTTTTATAGTTCTTATTTAGACAAAAGTGGGAGATGATGGGGAATCTTTGAAAACCATTTATTTTTAAGAGGTGGGACCAAGTAAGGTTGTGACTTTCTGAGACCAAAGAGAAAAATGCCACAGGGCTCAGATGCACACTCTTTGTGGTTCCCTGAAGAACAACTGAGCTTGGACATCTTGTTCCTGTTTCGTGAGTTTGACCCCTATAATAAATGAAAACTATAATTGTTTTATCTTTTAGCTAGCCTAGTTATTTATCGATCCAAGAAAATTAAACAAGTAAAAGGTTTGCAATGAGATTAGTGAATCCATTAAGGGAGGCCTTCAAGCTTGGCACCTGTGGGAGTTACAAGAATTACTTTAAAGGGGCCATGCCATTTAGGGTAAAGGGATGAGGGGTGTTGGTCTGGAGGAGAGAGAAGGACCTGATCCCCGATGTTAACTGGAGATGGACAGGGCTGGTGCGTGGTTAGGGTAGTGAGTAAAGTCCCATAAGAGGGAGCAGAGGTGATGAAACAATAGGGTGAGCAGGTGAGCAGGGAGGGCTGAGGATTTAGGTGAGAGGCCAGCAGTCAGGAGGGGTTGACCATACATGAGTTCAAAGGGAAAGATGGAAAGGGGTCTTTTGGGGAGAGCTTGTGGCCTGAAAAGAGCCAAAGGCAAAAGCTTTTCCCAGTCAAGGAGAAGTTCCTGTGACATCTTAACAAGGATATTTTTAAAGAAATGCTTAGTTCATTCTACCTTCCCTGAGGACCTAGGATGGTATAGGATATGAAAATGCCAGGGAATGTTAGGAGCCGTAGATAGTGTGAGAGATCTGGGAGGTAAACTCTTGACCATTCTCCAACTGAAGCGAGGTTGGGATTAGAAACTGGGGACTAATTTCCTGGAGCAGGACTTCAGAAACGGTCAGGACCCTCTTATTAGTGATGGGAAACCTTCAGTCCACCCACACATGGTATCTACCTAACCTGTGGGCACATTTTGATAAGTGGCACAAAGGCCACCCCGATTAGAGCTGACAGTCTTACTGGAGACTGAATGTCGGTGCCCTTCAAAGGCCAGGATGTCTGTTTCTAGCTTCTTTTGTTAAAACGTAGATTACCTGAGCAAAGGTGTTGGCTGAAAGCTGGCCAGGATGTTTGGGGTTCATTTTCTTATGCTATTTGGAAGCTATCTTATAGAGATGCTAATTCAGGGCCTTCCTGACTGATAGAGGACAGACATGACGTAAGTGTAGGTACCTGGTTACCTAAGCAACTGCCTTTGTGTGTTCCCGCTCATTTCGTATGGATATATAAGGTGCTTGGAGAATAAAGAAAAAAGGGCTTTTTCCATGATGACCGTGTGAGCTGTGTCCGCTTATTCCTCGTGACTCCGTTCCAGCTAAGTTAGGAAGTTTGTAGTTTGTGTTGGACCCACACGGGCTCCGACATAATGGCGCCCAACGTGCGGCTGACCACTGAACCCCAAGATTAAAGACAACTAGAGCTGACCACGGAACCCCGAGATGAAGGCCGGAGAAAGAAGTAAGAAAAAGGAACGCGGTGCTGACCGCCAAACTCCATGACCCCGGAGAAAGGACAAGACGATGGAAGACGGTGAATGCTGTCCACTGAACCCCAAGAGAAACTGGAGAATGGATGGAGGAGAACGTGAGGCTCATCGGCACTCCCCAAAAAGCAAGGAAGCGGTGACTAGACGTGAGGAACCCACGAGGAAAGAAATCGGTGGATGCGTGAGTAGTGAGCTCTCAGAACTAGAGATGTAGAATAGAGAAAGAAATGTAGAAAAGCGGGACAAAATTTAAATCGGGTGTAAAAATTTGTAAATAAGTTAGATATGGAATAAGAAAAAAGTATTCAGGTAAATAAGTTGGTAATTTAGAATGAAGCAGAACAATGGCAGAGTTATTGAAAAATCACCAAGTTGCTGCAGAGACTGAGGTGCCACGTGCTCACAGCCATTTAATCTAACCTACCTGTGGGTAAAAGGCAAGCAGGAGCAAGAGTAAGTTTAGAGAGCAAATTTAACCTCACACAGTCTATAGAACAGAGAAGAGGATTCAGAAATTCTCCTAATTTTATGATTTGCAAGTTAAAATAAAAAAGATAGTTAAAAATCCGCCCACCAGAGCTTAGAAAGGCAGCTAACAAAGAGAGCCTGTGTCCTACCCCCTGCCGTGCAGCGCAGCTTCAACTGAAAGAAAAAGGACAGGTTTAAACTAAGGTAGCCTCTAAGATAAACAGGTTAAAATGCTTCTTTTTCATTTCACATTTTTGCCTTTTCATCAGAAGTCTGTTGTTTGTAGGCAAGTGAATTTGTAACCAAGGTGGATTGATTTCAGTACTGTGCCTCTGTAGTAAAGTCAGAGATTGTGATGCATTCAGAAGTTCCTTGATTGTACAGGATTTTAAGATTGTTCAGGCTAGCCTGAGTTTTTGTCTTTTCTCATAAGCTTGAGGATTGTTTTTTCCAAGTCTGTGAAGAATTTTGTTACAAGTTTAATGGGCATTTGCATTAGATCTATGGATTGCTTTCAATAACATTGTCAATTTTTCTGTGTTGGTGCTATCTTTACAAGAGAATAGGAGATCTTTACATTTTCTGATGGCTTAAATTGATTTCTTCAGAGATTTAAAAGTTCTGGTTATACAGGTTTTCAATTTGTGTGGTTAGAGTTACTCAAAGATGTTAATGGTACTTGTGGCTATCTTATTTATGATGTGTGTAGAAGAGATACATTTGAGTTGTTTTCAGATTCTGTGTATGATAAAGTAATTCTGCTATGAACATGGTTGAGCACATGGTTGAGCATCTTTTGTGTATAGGCCCAGAGGAAGCATAGCTGAGCTTTAAAATGGTTTGTTGCCTGATTTTCTGAGAATTCAACAGCAGTGGAGGAGTTTCTCTTAAACATAAGTTTTAAATAGAGTTTTTGATCTTGTTCATATTGCAGAGATAAGATGGAGTCTCAGAGTTGTTTAGATTTACAGTTTTCCAATGGTTAAGGATGTTATATTTGAGCAATTTTTGAATGTTTTCAGTCATTGTAAGTTCATCTGTTGAGTTTTCAGTTTAGGTCTGTTGCATATATTGTTAATGGATTAATTGTTCTTTTGGTGGCTAATTTCCTAAGTTCTTTGTATGTTTTTGAAGTGGATTAGTGATTGGTGAGGACATTTTCCAGTTGTATAGGCTATTGTATCTTACTGATTATGTCCGTTGCTATACAGAAGCTTCTCAGTTCAAGGGATCTGGTTAACTGTTTCTCAATATGTATGCCACTGAGATTGTGTTAAAGTTGTGCCAGTGCATTTAAGTGTTAATTCTAAAAATTTTTCTTATAAGAGGTTAAGTATTGTTGGTTTTATGTTGAGGTCTTAAAAATAAAAGAGAGGAGAAGATGGATTTGGCTCATCTAATACATTTTAAGGTACAGACCATAGGTCCTCAGAGACCAGAACTCACTTTGTTTATAAATGGAAAAGATTTTCTGGCCTCCTGGATACTGGCGCGAATACTTCCGTCATAACCGCCAGTCAGTGGCCTTCTAAGTGGCCAAAAACAGAGACTTACACAGTTACAAGGAATCGGTCAGACGAGAAATCCTGAACAAAGTAGCAATGAACTGCATTGGAAAGATGAGGAAGGACATGAAGGAACCTTTAAGCCGTATATTATTCCCCATTTACCTGTGAACTTATGGGGCAGAGATATCATATCCAGAATGGGAGTATATTTATATTCTCCCAGCACGGCTGTTACTAATCAGATGTTTCAGCAAGGATTATTACCTAATCAAGGTCTAGGAAGAGATAATAAGGGAAAGATTGATCCTGTCGTATCAGACAGTAGAACTTCTAGAGCAGGATTAGGGTATTTTTAGGAGAGGTCACTGAAAGACCTGCACTCCATGCAGACCCGATAATATGGAAAAGTAATGACCCTGTATGGGTGAGTCAGTGGCCTCTAACACAAGAAAAATTGCAAGCTGCCCAGCAGTTAGTGCAGGAACAGCTGGATAGCGGACATATTTCACCATCTAATTCTCCATGGAACTCTCCAATTTTTGTTATTAAAAAGAAATCGGGGAAAGTGGAGATTAATTCAGGATTTAAGAGAAGTTAATGCAACCATGCACCCAATGGGAGCATTGCAACCAGGATTGCCGTCCCCGGCAGCCATTCCAAAAGGCACGCATAAGATTATCTTAGACTTGAAAGATTGTTTTTATACAATTCCCTTAGCGCCACAAGACTGTCAAAGATTTGCTTTTAGCATTCCTTCAGTTAATTTCAAAGAGCCAATGAAGAGATATCAATGGAATGTCTTGCCCCAGGGTATGTTAAATAGTGTGACCTTATGCCAAAAATTTGTAGCCCAAGCTATACAGGAAGTTAGAAATCAATTTCCACAGGTGTACACAATTCATTATACAGATGACATCTTGTTGGCTCATAGAAATGAAGATACTTTTCTAGAGGCATATGGATTGTTACAGCAGTGTCTAAGCCATGCAGGTTTGGTTATCGCTCCTGAGAAAGTACAGAGGCACCCGCCTTTTCAATATCTAGGTCATATGTTATACCCCAAAGAAATTAAGCCTCAAAAGATAGAAATCAGGAAGGACGACTTAAAGACTCTTAATGACTTTCAAAGGTTATTAGGAAATATACAATGGCTAAGACCTTATTTGAGGTTTCCTACAGGAGACCTTGAGCCTTTAAGTGAGATACTTAAAGGAGACAGCGATCCAAATTCTAGCAGGCAGCTTTCAGAAGCTGCTAGACAGACTCTCTCACAGATAGAGCAGGCTATACAGGAACAGCAGGTGTGCTATATTGATTACAGCCAGACGTGGCAAGTATGTATTTTACCTACAAGGCTGACTCCTACAGCAGTCTTATGGCAGAACGGACCACTCTTATGGATGCATCTGCCTGTATCACCAGCAAAAGTATTAAATCCTTATTTTGAAGCAGTAGCATGCTTAGCACAGAAATGCAGAATGGAATCTAGAAAATATTTTGGTAAAGAACCAGCTGTGATCAATGTTCCTTACACTAAGCAGCAAGTTGAATGGTTATTTCAAAATAGTGACTCATGGGCAATTGCATTTGCACAGTTTCAAGGTCAGATTAATAATCTTTACCCTGCTGACCAGTTACTGCAGTTTGCACAACAGCATTCATTCATTTTTCCTAAAATAGTAGCAAAGAATCCCTTAAAGGATGCTTTGTTAATTTTCACTGATGGCTCATCTAATGGAAAAGCTGCTTATGTTGTCAATGGCAAAGGACATGTGGTACAGACAGAACCTGCTTCAGCTCAAATAGTTGAACTGCGGGCTGTAGCTCTGGTATTTAAGAATTTTGATAATAAGGCTTTCAATTTATATACTGATAGCCGGTATATTTATGAAGCATTAAGAATCCTCGAAACGGTGTCGTATATAGCAACTGGAAATGAACAAGTTAAAATATTATTTCAGCAGATTGAGAAAGCCATACAATGTAGAAAGTTACCATGTTTTGTGGGACATATGAGAGCGCATTCAAATCTTCCTGGTCCGTTAGCTAAAGGTAATGCTCTAGCTGACGAACTTACAAAAATAATTGCTGTATCTCAGGTTAAACTTGCACAGCAATCACATGCTTTGCATCATCAAAACAGCTTAAGTTTAAAAAAACAATTTAAGTTGACCAGAGAAGCTGCACGACAAATTGTTAAACAATGTGAAAGATGCCCACAATATCTACCTGTGCCTCATTTGGGAGTAAATCCTCGAGGACTGCTGCCAAATCATATTTGGCAAATGGATGTAACTCACATTACTGAGTTTGGAAAATTGAGATGTGCATGTGACAATTGATACTTACTCAGGATTCATAATGGCCACAGCACAAACTGGAGAAGCTGCCAAGCATGTAATAACTCATTGCTTAAAATGCTTTTCATGCATGGGAACCCCAAAAGTAATAAAGACGGACAATGGATCCGGATATGTTAACAAAGCTTTTCAAAGATTCTGTACTCAATGGAATATTGTTCATAAGACTGGTATTCCATATAATCCTCAAGGACAAGGAATTGTGGAGCATGCACATGGCTCCTTGAAAACACAACTCCAAAAAATAAAGACAGGGGAGTTGTATCCTCAGACGCCACACAATGCTTTAAATCATGCATTGTTTACGCTAAACTTTCTAAATACAGATGTCCATGAGCTATCAGCTGCGGACAGATTGTGGCATAATGGTACAAAAACCACATTTGCTAAAGCAAAATGGAAAGATCCGCAAATGGGACTTGGAAGGGACCCGACCCCATCCTAATATGGGGTCGAGGGCATGTTTGTGTTTTCTCACAGGACGAAAACCAAGCGAGATGGCTTCCAGAACGTCTAATCCGATGCATTCAGCAGAAGGACAACGGACCTAAGGACAGCATAGCTGACAACCGCCCCACAGAAGGAACGGAAAGAAATCGGCTCCAGGAGGAATCCAGTAACCCAGCCCACAGAGAGTCGCCTGATCCAGACCTGTAACTCACAGCGCTGCAAGGAAACTTCAGACAAAGAGATCCTGCTGAGACGAGCTGATTGTGGTGTCTGCTGCTGGCTGTGGTGTGAAACCTGTTACTTCAGAACTGAGATACAAACTGAACGTTTGAGTGTTCTCGGTTTATGGGACAGGACTCATTTTGAATAAAACTTTGAACCTAAGAACTAAGACCTAAGCTTTCCCCTCAGGGAAAGAAAGCTGCAAAATAAAGTGTGTTTAAAACCCCCTTCACTTAACAAAGGGACAGACTGAGGTTTTAACAGCTACACAGAGACTGAAAATGAGATTTAATAACAGCAAATGGTATTGTGCTCTTAACGGTAATGACCTGATATTTACAGCTGCATATAAGGTGATGGGAAAAATCTGGTAATGACCAGTGGTGCTAAATACATCGGTAATGACCGAAAAGAATATAAATTTATGGTAAAAAAAAGTTATGAAATTATGAACACTTGGAGAGCTGGTACTGACCGGCTAAATATGAGATTATGAAGAAGTTGGAGAGCTGATACTGACCAGCTAAATATGAAATTATAAATAATTAAAGAGTTGGTACTGACCAACTAAATGTAAAGTAATGAATAATCGGAGAGCTGGTACTGACCGGCTAAATGTGAAATAAATAATCAGATTGCTGGTACTGACCGGCTAAATATGAAATTATCAATAATTGGGAAGGCTGGTTTTGACCGGCAAAACACAAAAGTATGAAAATTGGAAGAGCTGGTTTTGACCGGCTAAACATGAAATTATGGTATTCGAAATTTGAAGATCGGTATTGACCGATGATGGTGTGGAAAAATCATGATTGTGAATGAGTTGCTGTGATTGATGGTTGGCTGAAAGAGGTTGTAACAATGAATGTTGAGAGTTAATACGCGTGCTAAGAAAGTAAACTCTAAATGATGTTCTGTACCAGCGGAAGAAACATCTTCAACTCAGGCAATTCTACTCTCCTTTAAGATAGGAGAATATAGTCTTTGGGAGCATATTTATACATAAAGCATTGTGATGCATCCTGACAAGATATGGCTGATACACAGGGCCTGAAAAGTATATTTCTCTCCACTAATCTCTTCTCTTTACAGAGGTCGGCAGTCAATGACGGGTTTGAAGCTTCTTCTCCCCAGATGCCTAAGACAGGGGCTTGCATAAAAAATGCCTGTTCCTATGACGGGAAAATTTGGGTAAATGAAGAGGACTTTGCCCAAGGCAGACGCGACGAATCTGTCCTGTTGCAGAAGCACAGGGTTTATAAAAATTATTAAGAGAGAGTGGATTGTGGGCACATTTTGATAAGTGGCACAAAGGCCACCCCGATTAGAGCTGACAGTCTTACTGGAGACTGAATGTCGGTGCCCTTCAAAGGCCAGGATGTCTGTTTCTAGCTTCTTTTGTTAAAACGTAGATTACCTGAGCAAAGGTGTTGGCTGAAAGCTGGCCAGGATGTTTGGGGTTCATTTTCTTATGCTATTTGGAAGCTATCTTATAGAGATGCTAATTCAGGGCCTTCCTGACTGATAGAGGACAGACATGACGTAAGTGTAGGTACCTGGTTACCTAAGCAACTGCCTTTGTGTGTTCCCGCTCATTTCGTATGGATATATAAGGTGCTTGGAGAATAAAGAAAAAAGGGCTTTTTCCATGATGACCGTGTGAGCTGTGTCCGCTTATTCCTCGCGACTCCGTTCCAGCTAAGTTAGGAAGTTTGTAGTTTGTGTTGGACCCACACGGGCTCCGACACTAACCCGGGTGTTGCGGGAGGTCTTTCCGTCCCTCCAACCAATAGCTGCTGAGATACCAGCCTATTGGGGCGTGGTTTCTCTCCCTTCAAAAGGCTTCTATTTCCTTCTGCTGGTCCTCTTGACTTCCTGTTCGGCTGGCGATTAGACACGCTTCATGATTGCGCAAAGGGCTGTTGTCTGGGATCGTGATCTGTAAGTTTTTCCTCTTTAAATAACTACTACCCTATTAATAATAATTCCAAACTGGTGTGGCATTGTTCGTGGCTTACGCCTTTACCTGGCGCCCGAACGTTTGGCTTTTAGGACCCCTAGGCTGCCAGCCGCAAGTTCGGCTTGATGCGAGCCTTCCCTTCCTCAGCTGTGCGGAAGCTGCAACCCCTCAGGGTGACTCTGTCACGTGGAGGCATACACAGCTTCTGAGTTATTCTTCTCTACCCCTGGATTCTGGGTTTATGGTTCCGTGTACGCCGTTTTTTTTTAGTTTGTGACTTAGGCCCCAGTGCCGAGTCAGAGATACACTTGGCCTTCAGGCCCATAACATCCAGAGAGGCAGATCTTTGAGGCCGACCAGGTGGTGGTGGCATACGCCTTTAATCCCAGCACTTGGGAGGCAGAGGCAGGCTGATTTCGGATTTCGGTGAGTTCGAGGCCAGCTGGATAATAGGTAATATGGCAGTTTTTGTTTCCAACATGACTTTCACTGTTTGGGTTACCAATACAATGGGTCTAATCATGCAAAATTTATATGACTATGAGGATAACTTAAATTACTGGTTACTAGGTTTTAGTATTCTTTTGAATATTCTATCATTGAGGAAGATTATGGTACTCTCAAGAACCCATGCAGGTCAGGAGATTCAGGAGATTCAGGAGATTCAGGATTCAAAAGAGGTAATAATAAACAAAATAATAAAAAGACTTGAAATGCTTGAAAAAATGATTGGAACTGGTGAACAGAGTAATAAGGCACAAGGACAGGATACAAAGCCAACACCAGCTATTAGAACTGGCTTACCCAGGGTTTTAGCGGCATACCCTATACTTAATTCTGACAAAGCGTCAACTTCTAAAGGCTCAAAGGGAGTCAGAGAAGCTAGATGGATGCCAATAGCAATGAATGATCTGAAAGAAATTAAACAGGCTATTGTTACTTTTGGCTTGCAAAATGCATATGTACAGGAAATGATAAGGACTTGGGCTTCTAATGCTAGAGCTACCCCCTATGATTTCCATCAGTTAGTGTCTGCAGTTTTAGATAAGGGACCTTCCTTGATGTTTGGAATTTATTTCAGAGAAGAATCCAAACATATGGAACAGCAAGGAAGAGCAAAAGGTGTCGAGGTTTCCCAAGATCAAATTCTTGGTGCAGGAGAATATGCTGATCCACAGGTCCAAGCTCTTTATGATGATGAAGTACTGCATCTATGTCACCAAGCAGCTTTAAATGCTTGGAATAGGATACAAGATCCAGCAAAAAGGGTTGAATCATATACCAGAATTAGGCAGGGACAGAGAGAACCCTTTATTGACTTTTTGCAAAGATTAATTAAGGCTCTGGACGTAGGGGTACCAGACCCGGAATCTAGACGAATACTTCTTGAATCTCTAGCGTTTGAGAATGTAAACATAGAATACAAAAAGATAATTGGGCCTTTAAAGTCTAGATCAGCACCTATGGATGAATGGATTCAGCATATGATGAATGTTGAGACGTTTAGCTATAATGATGAATCTTGGGTAGGAGAAGCGATTTCCACAGCAATGAGGAGACATCAAACTGCCAGGTGTTTTAATTGTGGTAAATTAGGACATCTCAAAAGGGACTGCAGGCACAGAATTTCTAGGAATAATATCTCCTCTGGGAATGACAAAAATAGGAGACCTAGGCCTTCAGGTATATGTAGGAGATGTGGTAAAGGCCGTCATTGGTCCAACGAATGCAGGTCAACAACAGACAAACAAGGCAACCCGATCCCATCGGGAAACTCCTTGAGGGGCCTCTCGCAGGCCCCGAAGCCAACAGTGGCCCAGTCATTCCCAGTCACAGTGGAGAACGTGCCTCACCAAGAAATCTAAAAGCTCCAATTTCTGCTGTAAAAAGTAATACTAGTCTAAATGGTGAATTACGTGTGGAGGATGAGTCAAAAAACCCAGTAGGACAGAGTAAACGTATATTTTGGCAGACTTCTATTAACGACCAAAGACCAAAGCTAAAAGTCTGTATAAATGGCATTTTTATTGAAGGCTTATTAGACACAGGTGTGGATGTAAGTATCATTACCCCAGAATCTTGGCATCCGAATTGGCCTCTTCAAGAGGTAGATGTTCAGTTTCTGGGAATTGGAACCCTATCTCGTGTAAAACAAAGCACAAGATGGGTTGAATGCATAGGGCCTGAAGGGCAAATAGGAAGACTAAGGCCATATATAGCCAATATTGCAATAAATTTATGGGGCCGTGACCTGTTACAGCAATGGAATACCCAGATTAACATTCCTGCAGTTCCAGGAACTCATAATTCTGGGAAAGATATGATGAGGTATTATGGAAAAAGGTCACCAGCCATTCAGGCTGTACAAGAACATATAGAAAATACCAAACCTTTAGAGGTACCAACAGCCCTACCTTTAAAATGGCTAACTGACAAGCCAATATGGATCAAACAGTGGCCTCTAGCTGAAGATAAATTACAGGCATTGGAACAGCTGGTGCAAGAGCAATTAGATGCTCACCATATTGAAGAATCAACCAGCCCTTGGAATTCTCCTGTGTTTGTTGTAAAAAAGAAATCTGGTAAATGGAGAATGGTGACAGATCTAAGAGCTGTCAACAAAGTAATTCAACCTATGGGCCCACTACAATCTGGAATTCCTTTGCCTTCTCTATTACCAAAGGGATGGCCTCTTATAGTTATTGGTTTGAAAGATTGTTTTTTCACTATACCGTTACAGAAAAAGGATAGAGAAAAATTTGCCTTCACGGTGCCTACTTATAATAATTCTCAGCCTAATAGGAGATATCAATTGACTGTCCTCCCACAGGGTATGCTCAATAGTCCTACATTGTGCCAATATTTTGTAAGTAAGCCATTGGAAATAATTCGTAAACAATTTCCCAAGTCCATAATTTATCATTACATGGATGACATCTTATTATCTGATTCAAATAAAGATACTTTAGAAAGGATGTTTGAAGAAGTAAAGAAAGTCTTGCCTAGGTGGGGATTACAAATTGCCCCTGAAAAGATTCAAAGAGGAAATTCTATTAATTACCTAGGTTACAGAATAGGGTTAGAGAAAATTAAAACGCAAAAGGCACAAATTAGGAGAGACCGGTTAAAGACTCTTAATGACTTCCAAAGATTGTTGGGAGACATTTCCAGCCTACGACCAGCTGTTGGGATAACACCTGATCTAATAGTTCATTTAAACAAAACCTTAGATGGTGATAAGGATTTGAATAGTCCAAGAAAACTGACAGCTGAAGCAGAAAAGGAACTGACAATGATTGAGGAAAAATTACAGGAAGCACAAGTGGATAGGGTGAACCCAAATCTTAGCTGCATCCTAGTCATATTGCCTTCCAGAATCTCTCCTACAGGGATTCTAATGCAGAGGGAAGATATTATTCTAGAGTGGATATTTATACCTAATAAACCGAGTAAAAAATTAAAAACTTATGTGGAAAAAGTCACTGAATTAATTATAAAAGGTAAGCTGAGACTTCGCCAACTAGCAGGTATAGACCCAGCAGAAATTATAGTGCCTTTTACTACTGAAGAAATAAAAAAGTTATGGGAAGACAATGAACCGTGGCAAAGAGCTTGTGCTAATTTTTTGGGAGAAATTAATAGCAACTATCCCAAAAGTGGTAGACTTAACCTCATAAAGAGAACTTCTTGGATTCTTCCTAAAATTGTACGTGATGCTCCAATAACTGGAGCCCGTACGTTCTATACTGATGCAAATAAATCAGGGAAAGCAGGTTACAAGTCAGATGAATTGAGTAAGGTGGAACAAAGCCCTTATAATTCTGTCCAGAAGGCAGAATTATATGCCATTCTTATGGTGCTAAGGGATTTTAAAGAACCTCTTAATATAGTTACAGATTCACAATATGCAGAAAGAGTTATCTTGCATATTGAAACCGCTGAATTTATACCAGATGACACAGAGTTGACTTCATTGTTTATCCAGGTACAAGACATAATCAGGAACAGGCTTTGTCCGATGTACATAACACACATCCGGTCCCATACAGGTCTGCCTGGTCCTCTAGCACAAGGCAACGCTGAGATTGATCAATTATTGATTGGAAGCGTGTTGCAGGCCTCGGAATTTCATAAAAAGCATCATGTCAATAGTAAAGGCCTAAAGAAAGAATTTTCCATTACTTGGCAACAAGCTAAGGACATTATAAAGAGATGTCCTACTTGTTCTTTCTATAATCAAACACCGTTGCTGGCAGGGAGTAACCCAAAGGGTACTAAGAGAAATGAAATCTGGCAGATGGATGTGTTCCACTTTATGGAGTTTGGTAAATTAAAATATGTACACCACACCATAGACACGTATTCAGGTTTTCAATGGGCTACTGCCCTGAGCTCAGAAAAAGGCAGATTCAGTAATCACACATTTATTGGAAGTTATGGCCATCATGGGTATACCTGTACAAATAAAGACAGATAATGGTCCAGCATATGTATCTAAGAAAATGAAACGCTTTTTTGATTATTATAATATAAAACACATTACAGGTATACCAAATAATCCTACAGGTCAGGCAGTTATAGAAAGATCAAATCGTACTATAAAGGATATGCTGAACAAACAGAAAGGGACTGAAAATACCCCCAGAAATAGATTACATAATGCTTTATTAACCTTGAATTTTCTTAACGCTAATGAGAAAGGAACGACAGCAGCAGAAAGACATTGGATAATGGAAAAGTCTGCTGAACTAAATCAACCGATTTATTTCAAAGATGTGCTGACCTCTCAATGGAAGCCAGGAGATGTGCTACGTTGGGGAAGGGGTTTTGCTCTTGTTTCCACAGGAGAAGAAAAATTGTGGATACCATCAAAATTAATAAAGTTTCGATTTGAAGAGGAGAAACCTCTTGGAAAGGAGAAATGACAACTCATCCACAATGATATTCATACAGGTGGTAAGAAAAACATATAGAATGGGGGCAGGGTTCTGTTCTTATCTCCACAGGAAAACACTCACCTTTGAAAAATTCAAGGGACCCTGGATATTTGGATACTGACAGATGGAAAAATACCTGCCCAAATAGGAAATATCAAGAAAACTGAATGGGTTGTGTAAGTAAAACATATTAAACCATGTTTCTAAATTTATAGAGCTGGTTTTGAAGTTGGACTCTGGCTCAGTCCCTCTCCAAATCCAAGCCTGTTAGTAAGAGAAAAACCCAGAGTTTCTGGAGTTTCTGTCTCATGTCAAGAGCCATGATATGGGACAGAAAGAAATATGAGTTTAGAAAACATCTTTGCTTTTCTTCATACCTATCATACCTTCCATTGAATATATATATCATGCCTTTCACTAAATATATATATATATGTCTATATGATTAATGTTTAAGTTTTTTATGATAAACAATGAGTCTTTTCTGAAGTGACATTTGAAGTTTCCAGGAAGAAGATGGGGCCCCACAACAACAACTCTACCTGGTTGATATGACGTCATGATACTGATAGCGCTACTACAAGACCTGTTTTGGGTACCAGCTGCACAAGAAGATCCCAACTTGTTTAGCTGAAATGGTGCACATCTTGTACAACATTCTGGCCAGACCTCCACAAAATACTCAGAGACTATTTGCAATTTTAAAAGACATTGATCTTGAAATTTAACCATCATTTTGCTTTGACAGGATCCCCCAGAAAGAACGTCGCCCCTATGACAGCTGGAAGTAATTCTAGAGGACGACGTCCCCTCTCCCAGTAAAGTTTGCCCCTGGGTTTAGGGACATCATTTAGGGGTTGGGAAGTTAGGGGAGGAATTTTATAAGCTCAGGGATCAAATTGAAAAAAAAAAAAAAGAGGGATGATGGGATAATAGATTTGTAATTGTGAGTTACAATTTTTAGACAAATATATTGTTATTGATTCTTGATACAAAGTTAAATTATATTGACTATTGTATGCATGCATGTTTCTACCTCTGTTTAAAATATTTTTTATGTATTGACATATATTGTATCGATATATATGTATTGTATATATTTACCATATTGCAGTATACATTTCTACCTTTGATTAAGATACTTATATATTGTTTGTGTATTGATATATATTTACCATATTGCAATGTATATTTGTACATTGTTTATATTTCGAGGTCATTATCCTCATTTGTTACACAGATGTTTATTGTCTTAGTCTTTAAGTTAGATAGATATTGAGAATTATATAGATTAATAGTCATCTAAGTTTGCCATTTATAACTAGACTAATCAGGTTATTTAGATATATAGAGATTATACTCAGTATAGATAGATGATCTTCAACCTCTTCAAAGAGCTGTAGAAAATGGCCTTTAATCTAACTCAGAGTTTTGTGGTAGTGAGACACAATTGCTCCTGGCAACACCGCTCTATTCCCGAGAGAATGTTGAGCACCAAAGACACTCCACCTGGAGCCTTTCTTTTTGGCAGAACTGGCCTTGGGGCAAAGAAATGCCCATACCTCAACCACTGACAGAGATACAGAGCGTGCATCAATGGATAAAACAGGACTGTCATATCCTGCCAAGACAGGGTAAGATAGTTTTGAAAAGTTGCTTGCCTTTGAAAATGGTATGTCAGTTATGTTAGGCCTTAGCCAAAGTTGGTTGCTTCAATGCTGCAAACGTCACTTTGGGTGATTGCCCAGGTAGCTAGTTGTCCCTGTGATTTGTTGCATGTTTAGGAAGTTGTTTTACTGAACTTCCTAAATACCCAGGTAACATTATTTCCCTTCTCAGATCTTCGATGGGGTTGAAGACTATATAACTATAGTTACTTTTCTCTCATGACTTGGCCAAGTTATTTATTATACAAGTCCTAAGCTAGTTAGAATAGGATATTTGTACTTATTGTATATAATTTCGTAGTAGGTTTAGAACTCTCTTATTTAAACAAAAGGGGGAGGTGTTGCGGGAGGTCTTTCCGTCCCTCCAACCAATAGCTGCTGAGATACCAGCCCATTGGGGCGTGGTTTCTCTCCCTTCAAAAGGCTTCTATTTCCTTCCGCTGGTCCTCTTGACTTCCTGTTCGGCTGGCGATTAGACACGCTTCATGATTGCGCAAAGGGCTGTTGTCTGGGATCGTGATCTGTAAGTTTTTCCTCTTTAAATAAATACTACCCTATTAATAATAATTCCAAACTGGTGTGGCATTGTTCGTGGCTTACGCCTTCACCCGGGAGATATTTAACCCATCTGACTGTGGGCACATGAGTAAAATCAGGCTGTCACTCACATCCTATAAGGGAGCTCATTTTCTGGTGGGTGGGAAAAGGGAAGCTACAATACCTGGACTTGGAATCTGACTTTTGATAGATTTTATAAGAGGCAATGATAGTTTTTAAAAACTCTAAGTCCTCCGGGGTGTGTTAGAGCTTTGACAAAGTAGACAGAGCCTGACTATGTGGATGAAGAGTTGACATAGGTTGGACAGAATTGGCCAAGTGTCAGTTGGTGACTGTGAGAATGTGGGCTGTACTGGATGAACCCCCTGAGGTGATTGAGGTAAGTCTGGGCCTGGAAGGCTGCTGCCCTAGCTGTTTGGTCAGCTCAATTATTTCCCTTAGAGATGGTGGAGTCTGATCCCTTAGAGATGATTAAAGTCAGATGAGACCGGCAGTGAATATTCCTATAGCTCTGGGGAGATGGGAGGTCTTTAACATGGCCCTAATGAGGTCTAGTTAGTTATGAATCCTCCTTTTGTTATAAGAAGCCCTTGCTCTTTCCAGATAGCACCATTGGTAGGGAAAATAACAAAGCAAATTTTTATTTGGTGTGGGAAGAGAGGGGACCCCTGTGGACAACTTCCACCTGCTGTATGGTTTATTAGGACAATGAGAGAGTGGGAATCTTTTCTTATTAAAGGAAAATTATGGACAAGTCACTAAAGCACAATAAATGACCCTAATTTAACTAAACAGGTAAATTTTATACCACTGGCTAAAGATATACATACAGCAGAATGACCAAAATGTAATTCATAATCACAAAACCCTAGAACCAAGTTATTTCAAAAACCACTTGGTGTGTAAACACCAAAATAAATCCAATAAACGGCCAGCCTCTGTCTTGTTTGCTAAGGAGTCCAGGGATTGGTAGTGACTGTTTTGGCCTCTGCAGGTGAGTAGCATCTGCGGAAGGTGCAGGATGGCTGGTTTGCTCCCCAGTCCTTCAGAAGGAACCCAGAGCAGTTTGCCTCCTCTCCAGGTACCCCAGCCACCACGGAGAGAAGAGCCATAGGGGTTATCACGTGCTTGGGGAAAATACTGCACACCTACAAGAGTGGCATCGACCCATGGATTTCTCAGTAAGTGACTGCCCTCACCACCCTACCGAGGCACAGGCATTTACTCGGTGCAGCTCACAATGCATAGGCATTGGAGAAATCACTTCTGCAGGACAGGCCAGTCAGAAGGAAGCCTCCCGGTCTGAACAGGGCTGTACTTGACTGAGACTCTGGTGAGCACTCAACATCTGGTGCATGGCTGGCCGTGATCATTTAGTGGTTAGTACTCATCATTGTGGACGCAGCAACCTTGCTTCGAATCCGAGTCATGGCAATCATTGTCCTTCCTCTCTGGTGTGCTGCTTTCTTTTTCCACCTAACCCCGATGGTGGGATATCCGTGTTAAACCTGTGAGACTCACAAATTCCTGAAACTGCTGGCCTTCTGCCCAGTTCTAGATCAACAGATCTTTATCTCTTTGCCAAGACTTGGACCCCTAAGGCATGTGCCCCCCCCCCACTTTTTTTACCTGCAAAATGAGGTGGTGGCCAGGGACATTCCAAGAGTAGCAGGGTACCTGAATTTTAAGTGATTGCTCTGGCAACAATGTTACCAGCGCAGAGAACAGCAGCATGGCCACTCAACTGCAGACAGTGCTAGTATTGCCACATTTTATGTAGATTTTGTGAATCCCACACTGGTCCAGAACTCAATTTTTCAACTTAGACTCTGGAGTGCTGGCCTATAAGTGTGGGCCATCACACCACGCCCCACTTTATTGTTTGGAAAAGAGCATATCTTACTTAGTTTGGGCACCTATGTTTCATTTTTTTTTTTTTTTTTTTTTTGGTTTTTTTTTCGAGACAGGGTTTCTCTGTGGCTTTGGAGCCTGTCCTGGAACTAGCTCTTGTAGACCAGGCTGGTCTCGAACTCACAAAGATCCACCTGCCTCTGCCTCCCGAGTGCTGGGATTAAAGGCGTGCGCCACCACCGCCCGGCTCAATTTTTTTTTTAAATACTGGATTATTTTCCTGGTTATTTGGTGGCTTCCACAGATGTTTATTTCTATAGTGGAGATACCATAGTCACATGGTAGGGTTTATATTACGGCTTGGCTGTACTCACACCAAGGGTCATTTCCAGCCTTTTGGACACTGCAGAAGAGCCATGGAGAGAGGGTCTAGGAGACAGCGCCTGTGAAATGACCAGGGGCATTTCTTCTTCCTCCTTCATCTTCCGTCTTAGTTGGTCCTCTCTTCACAGCTACTGCTGAACCAGCCTGGTTCCATCCTAGGCTTGAGAGCCATTGTAGAGCAAACTCGGTTCATTCCTGTTTACAGTTATCCCTATTTCTCTAGGGACGGGGGCTACGCCCACTGTAAGCTTAGTTACAAATTGTTCTGGGCTGCCTGCTTCAGGAAATGACAACCATGCCTTAGCTTCAAAAAGTTATGACCACCTGTTACGATTACATTGTAACCATGTCTTTGTTTCAGGAGGTTGTTATGACAAACTTCTGTGATCCTACCTGTTTGGAACCCCCCTACTTCTGAACTATAAAAACCCTTATCTTCCCCATGTCTAGTGCTGAACCCTGCCTTTAGGGAGAAACAGCCCGTGTCCACAAATTTTAAAAGACTTCTAATTAATTTGGCCATGACTTGCTTTAGTGGTCTTTTTCCTCTAATCTACGAGATTTTCACATGAGTACCCAGGCTTTCTAAAGGAGGGTGGGGCAGGGAGGGGCCAGCACAAGGGTAATCCACAGAGGACTTCCAGCATAAGTGCTGTCTCACCAGGCTGCTGTGCTTGAGCTCTCTGCACATTGCTTCTCGTCCCCTTCCTCGCTGGAGAGACTGTCGCCAGGTCTGGAGTCACTGTGAATCTCCGGCATACTCTCCCACTGTCAAGCAGGGTGTTGCTGCAGAAGGACCAGGAACCACAGTGGCACGTCTACTTTAATGGCAGCCAGAGTGCACACGGTGGAGGTTCAGTTTCAGGGATGAAACCTCGAGGAATAATGTGGGCTTTTTTCTCCTGGTCCCCTCAACTTTTTTCCTAACACTTGAAAAATTCCTGAGAGGCACATGCTTGCTTTCCTATCAGTAATGTTTACTTTAAAACAATTTTCTAAACGAAGAGACAGAGGAAAAGGGGGGATGGAGAAAGAGAAGGAGGAAGAAAGGGGTGTGTAGGGAGAAGGAGAAAATGACAGACCCTCGGGAGCGGTGAAGCGAGCAGAAAAGGAATGCCTATGGGCTCCCCGCCCTCTGTGGCCCTGAAACACCACGATTAACTTCTGTCCCCCACTGTGCTGTGCTGTGCATTGGGGCACAGCAGCAAGCACACATTCCTTAGCACTAGATCCAGGAATCTGCAGTTTTCATCTTCCCGAGTCTCTATAAGTTGAACGTGTCTACTGTCTAAAAAAACAGAAAGGTTTTTTTTCTGCTGAAACCCATTTGCCTTCTTCTTTCCCTAAGCGCAACCGCAGAGCATCTACTCAGGCAATCTCAAGATGACTAACTGCTGTCATGATTGAGATGTTCAGAGAAGAAATGGAACCAGCATGCCAGTTGCTCCCTCGAGTCAGTTACCACATAAGGAACCTGAAAGACCGGTCGTGTTCACTAACACCCGAATTGCTGAGTCCCATCCAGGAATCCAAGGCGTCAAAGGTCCGGACGAGGAGCGAGGCGTTTTCTTGAGAGTCGAAGCCGTCGGTGGCGTTAGAGCGAAGTGAGAACTATGAAAATTAGGGGTGCTTGCGGTGCCGTGTCCGCACTCACTTTGGAAGCGCGAGGAAATTCGCACGGTGTGGGAGAGAGCGTGGGTCCGTGGGTGACAGAGGAGCGCAGGAGAAGCGTGTGTGGGGGCGGAGGTCCGCTAGCTTGCAGGGCAAAGCATCAGTGCGTTCAGAGGGCAGGGCTCGTGGGGTGAGTCGGGGCTGGGGGTGGAAACAATACTCACCCGGTGGGGAAAGCACTGTTATCCCGAAGGGGATTTTCCTGGAGACTCAGTGCCATTGGCGTGTGCTGATTCCTGAGACTTGCACAAAAGCGGGGAAGTCGGCGGCATAACTCGTAGTATATTTGGAGCTGCGTTCAGGCTTTCTTCTTATCATTTGTCACGAAAGGTAGCTGATAGAAAAAATAATTGATAAGAGTTCGGAAGGGTTTTAATGAGCTCGCCTGGCTGTTTGGGTCGTCACGCGGAGCTACAGGAAAGAGAGGAGATGGAGAATTCTTCTGTGGTTGCTGAGCATCAAACCTGGATGGGTTCTTCGAACAGTTCTTATTTTTAACGCCCCCTCCTCCCGCTCCTTATTATAGAATTTCTTGATGGAATTTAATCTTGGCAAGTGCATTAAATAAACTAAGCTGTTGTCCTCGCCCAGAAGAATTTTTGCGCTGGTGAGACATTGGAACCCTTACTCAAAACTTCTTACTTAAAAGCTACAGTTCAGTGATACCGAAACCTCAGGACAGGATCCCTAGGGATGAAAACCTTTCTGGTTGTTTGTTGAGATAGGATAGCACTATTTAGCTCCAGCTGGCCTAAATCAGGCTGATTTCGAACTCACAGAGATTCTCCTGCCTCTGACTCCAGAATGCTGGGGTTAAAGGCTTGTGTTGGTTTTAACTCCCACAAACCTGGCAGTCACCCCCTTCCCTGTATCTTGCAGTTAAGGTTTAAAAGAGATAGGCGGAAGCGTCTGAATAAAAAAGTTTGAATGCCTTCTACCTGCCCGTCTTATCCTCTTTTTCCTGCCTAGAATATCGGTGTGAAGGCATCTTCTGCCATGAGGATAAAAACCTCAGGCTAAGGTGTCTGAACGGAAACAGGAAGAACTAGAAAACAATGAAAACAGCTGTGGTGGTGATATTCGATATTCCGTATCTGTAAGCTTGTGCCTGGACTCTTTGATATACAGAAGACATTACTTACCTGCTTGAGCCACTATTAGTCAAATTCGCTGTTAACGTTTCCAGCCAAATACAGTCTGAAAGAATAGAACTGGGTCCTAGTCCTGTTTTCTCTGCTCACACCAGAAAACCTTGCAGGTGGGTGGTAGGCCGAAGGGAAAGAGGAAAAAAATCTAGGTTGCATTGGCCGGAAATCGAACCCGGGTCTCCCGCGTGGGAGGGGAGAATTCAACCATTGAACCACAATGCACCCTCCAGAGTACTTTGTAACAGCACACTGGGGAAAGTAAGAGAAGCCATGCATTTCAGTGACTTGCTACTGAAAAACAACGTAAACCAAGGATCCTTTAACTTTCTGAGTTTTCCAGTGTTAAGAAAGAAACACAGGTCCTTCTGCATGCTAGGCTGTGATGAATCACACCCCACAAACACCTTCGCTGGCGCCAAGAAAACACCCTGGTTGATAGGCCAAAAAGGGGAAGAAAATGTTACACTGCATTGGCCGGGAATCGAACCCGGGTCTCCCGCGTGGGAGGCGAGAATTCTACCACTGAACCACCAATGCACCCTGCCGGTGGCGCTTGACAGCACAATAAACAAAAGAATCCATCCCATCTATCTCCATTTTCACTGACAGCAATGCAACCCACTATCTCCATACGTAAACTGTAAATACAGTATCTTGTGTATTTCCCAGTGTTGAGGAGGAGGAGGAAATGGCCTCCTACATGCTAGACAATGAAAAAGCCCAAGTCCTCTCCCCCATCAGTCTGGGCCAGGTTTGCCCCTCAAGGAGTTTTGGCGCTTGGCCTACTGAATTCCTTCGAATTCTGCCTGTCATGACCCTAAAGTTTCAGCTCATTAGACGGGAAATGCTAATTCCAGTTCAAACTCATGGCTCTGAAAAGCCTCCCTGGAAGTTTACCAGACCTAAGTAAGGATACCACTCAAGTCAGTGTTACAGGAGTGTGGGAAAGGGGTGACGGCTCGTGAAAGCTAGAAGCCTTTCCACTCCCTGTAGAGCGTCCTGTGTCTTAAGGAGTCCTCACCCCATGCCAGCCAGCATGGAATGTTTCTACCAGGAAGAAGTTGCTACATCCCTCAGAATGCGGCGGAGTGCACAGCGCAGCCGCCTGCAGGTAGCAACGCTGCATGTTTTGAGCAGAAACTAACAGGCACTTCGGAGCCCTCCAACAATCGCAATTGCTTTCTGGGGCGTCCTACACTAAGCTCCAAGGAAGCCTGGCCAGAGAGACCGCTTAGATTTCTGCCATGCTACTTGTTCAGGGAGAAGAAAAGCCAGATAGTTCCAGTGATTCCCCCCTTGCCTCGAGAGCCGCCCGTCTTTACGAAGCCTGCTTTCCTTTCCAGCATTGGATGAGAATAATCCAAGGCCAGTGTTGGCTTCCCTGCCGTGAGTAGGGTGGGAATCAGGATCTGGTGAGTGCCACTGCCCCTTCCTCTTCATCTACAGCGCTACCGGTTGACAGGTGGTCAGGGTCTCAGAACCAAGCAGTTCCTAAGGAAGCCCACTTAGCTCAGTCTCCCCCACAGCACAGCTTCAGAGAACAGAGAAACCAGACAGAAACAACCAAAGGAAAAGGACCCTAATTCTACATCTCGACTTTAGGAAGACTCACGAGGCATTCTTGAGTGGGGAACCACATTCTCAAACTCCCCTGTTTTTCCAGTTTACTTGCCTCTTATTAAACCTCTTATCATATATGTTGTGATCTAGCTGCCCTCACTCCCCCTGACCTACAGCGGAACTTCTTTACGGTCTGTAATTGACAAGGATGTTTCTGTTCTTTCTGGCCGATGGTTTTCCACAGAAGCAGTAGAGGTATGAAAGGCTGGGGCAAAATAAAGGTAGCTGTTCTTCCACCTGAAGAGAAGCCTCCGTGTCTCAATCCGGGCACACACACACACACACACACACACACACACACACACCCGCCCCGCCAGTCTTGGCATCCAGGCTGCGCTGGCGCGGCAATTATACATACTCCTATTTCTAAGAGAAAAGCGCTGTGAGAGCAAGTCTTGAGTGTGCAGTTCCTCTTCACCTACAGTTAGTTCATCGCTGGGTAGCTCCAAATCAAAAGACTGTGCATGAGTGTACTAGACTCCCGTGCTGCCTGTCCACTGGGTGATATAGGAATTACAGTGCATATCCCTATCCTACAGAAAAGTTCTAAGGGCCTGTACTTGAGTTCCAAAGATTCTGGTTGCATTTAAATAAATGCACGCTGCAGACGACTGTAGAAGCCACTCCTCCATTCGATGCATTCCTAGGCAGCACCTTTTCACTTTTGGGAATAAACTGCTCACGGTCTGCACCCCACGGGGGGTGGCGGGGGATGGTGATATTCCCTACACAACACACATCAGGAGCCCTGCCGCTTCATCTGTACCAAAAGCGAAAGTCACATTAGGTCCCTGATTTCATTTGCTTAAATAACAGAAGAATGCGTCTGCAGGTGACTCCCTGGTTAGTGCCCCCTCTTTCCTCTCACCCCCCCCCAATTTGTGTTTGTACTTTTGTTAGTTACAATAGACTTTTGGATACCTTGCTTTTTGTTTTAAAACGGAAACCAAATTGCCAGGCTGGCCCCATTTCATCTGGGGATCTGCCTGCCAATGAGGGCTGAGATTAAAGGTGGACACCACCCCACTCTTCCCAAGAAATTTCTTACCACGTGTGCCACAGTTCAACGTGGTTTCATTTAATATGTTGTGGGCTTTGCCAACTCCCTGTTAAGATTTTAATAGCGATAACACTACAGCAGTGGTCTCAACCTTCCTAACGCTGGGACCCTTTAATATAGTTCCTCATGTTGTGGTGACTCCAGCCATACAATTATTTTCCTCACTACTTCATAACTGTAATTTTGCTACTGTTATGAATCGCAATGTAATTTTCGCTGTTTCCCGATGGTCGTAGGCGACCACTTAAGGGGTTGCGACCCACAAGTTGAGACCACTTCTCTGCAGGTGTTGCAGATTCTCTCCCGACTGCCTGACATTTAGGGGTTTAAGATAATTCAAGATGATTTGTCTCTGGGTCTTCAACACTCCAGCTCTCCGCAAGCAGACAAGTTCAACAAGGCAATGGAGTGAAGAGGAGGGGTCTCCCCCTGGGTCGGTGATGGGCGTCATCTATACAGATTAGGTACCAGGAGGAGCCCAGCAAGATGACGTCGTTACCTCCCAGGTGGCGGGTGCGTTTGTTGGCAGGGGGACAGGGATGACTTCCTTCTTGAGGTCACGAATGTGGGCGGGGTCTACGCAGATAAGGGTCGCGCAGGGACTGCAGGCTCCGCACCGACTGCGAAAACGCGAACGATGTTTAGGATCTCTACTGGCGTGGAAGAAAAGAAGCGCGGGTCCGCGGGTGGTAGCGGGGCGCAAGAATCGAGTAGGTGTCCGGGGAGACTGTGGAGCAGGCACGGTTAAGTGACCGTGTGTTAAGAGTGCAGGGCCGGTGAGGCTGAGTGGGCGCTGCGAAAGAGGAAAGCATACTTACCTGGCAGGGGGATACCATGATCACGTAGGTGGTTTTCCCAGGGCGAGGCTCACCCATTGCACTTGGGGTGTGTTTACCCCTGCGGTTTCCTCAAATGCGGGAAACTCGACTGCATAATTTCTGTTAGTGGAGGACTGCGTTCGCGCTCTCCCCCGGGAATTGTACGGAAAGAAAGCCTATTTTTGGTGGAGCTGTGTTTGTGTTCCACGAAGCTAAATGCCCCCGCGAAGGGAAGATGTAGTTTCACTTGCAGTAGACGTTTATTAGTGGGATTCATCATGTCCTTCAGTTTCCATCAATGGCATTCATCTATCTGAATCTGCACGTTTGATTCATTTTCTGGCCATTCTCTCACTATGTATGTAGTCTTGTCTACCTCAGACCTCTGTTCTGAGTGCCTTTGTCTCCTTAAAAGAATCCCCAGAGCAAGCTGCTCTCTCTCTCTCTCTCTCTCTCTCTCTCTCTCTCTCTCTCTCTCTCTCTCTCTGTGTGTGTGTGTGTGTCTGTCTGTCTGTCTGTCTGTCTGTCTGTCTCTCTCTATCTCTCACACCCACACACAAACAACTACACCCACAAGAAACACACACAGACACAAACTCAGGGAAGTCGAGTTTTCCGCACAGGTCAGAGAGGCACAATCATGCGCAGCTCCATCGAAGGTACTCTTGTGCCAAGATGGCTCTTCCTCGCAGGTCCCGCACAGACCCCTGGCCTTCTGAGACCTAGGCTCCTGCAGGCTGCTCATTGGCAAGTAGTCTGTACAGGGAGCCTCCCTATCCGGGCCCAATTGACCAGCAAGGCTTCAAAGCCTGCTCCAGCGAGCTCAGGGTGTCCACAGACTCTGTGTTGCGCACCTTCTCTGGCTTCCCAAGCCTTGGACCGTGTGTCCCTTCCTGCGGTCCTAATCCTCTTTGTGCTCGACTGCGGTGGGTACCACGAAGGAAAACGTTCACTCACCTGTCACCGGACTCAACCACCGCTCACCGGCAGAGAAAGGGACTGTCTCACCACAGGAGACGGACTGCCCTCTGCCACCTGTCAGTCCGTGACCAGCCTGAACAAAGGCGAGTGGGAGTGGTCATAACCACCGCAGGGTTTTTTTCTTCAGTTGACTCTTGTTGGCAGTCACAGCTCAAACAAGGTAGCCAAGCAAGAGCAAGAGACCCAACGTGGTGGCTTGGAGATGGGGTTTTTACCCTGGCTGCTGCTGGTGGTGGAGGTGTTGGTGGTGGTTGTGGTGGTGGTGGTGGTGGTGGTGGTGGTGGTGGTGGTGGTGGTGGTGGTGGTGGTTTTGAGGTATGGAAGCGTTGGGTTAAGGGGGCTTTGGAAATGGATGGGAGCAGAGACAGCCTGATCTCCGCTAGCAGGTCCTGAGAACATCTGCTGTGTTTCCTGCACATTTATTTCTGAGTAGGGACCAGGATCACGTCATATTCTGATCAAATGTGTGACTTAGAGAAACCTTGAGGTGAGACGGTTTTATTTCTTCTTACGAGTCCTTAATGCCACACTGGTGGAAGTGGAGATAGGTGGAGAAGGTGGGGCTGGAGTTCATGGGCATTAGGCGACAAGGATTCGAGGTTTGGGGTTTGGGGCTTATAAGCAGGGTGGGGTGAGAGACCTAGAGGCAGGAATTGGAGCAGAGGACTAGCATGAGGGCTGCTTACTGGCTCTCTTATCCGGTGCGAGACAACCACCCACCTCCTTCCCTTCATGTGCCCTCCCACACCACTTGTGAATCAAGACAATACCCTACATGTTCCACTAAAGACCCATCATCTTTTGACAAGGAAGCAAAAAAAATCAAATGGAAAAAGAAAGCATATTTAACAAATGGTGCTGGCATAACTGGATATCAACATGTACAAAAATGAAAATAAACCCCTATCTATCACCATGCACAAAACTCAAGTCCAAATGGATCAAAGACCTCAACATGAAGCCGGCCACACTGAACCTTATAGAAGAAAAAGTGGGAAGTACACTTGAACACATTGGCACAGGAACCACTTCCTAAATATAACCCCAGCAGCACAGACACTGAGAGAAACAATTAATAAATGGGACCTCCTGAAACTGAAAAGCTTCTGTAAAGCAAGGGACACGGTCAACAAGACAAAATGACAACCTACAGAATGGGAAAAGATCTTCACTGATGTGTGATGTCCCACATCAGACAGAGGTATGACCTCCAAAATATACAAAGGACTCAAGAAATTGGACACCAAAACAACACATAATCCAATAAAAAAAATGGAGTAAAGACCTAAACAGAGAACTCTCAACAGAGGAATATAAAATGGCTGAAAGACATTTAAGGAAATGTTCAACATCCTTAGCTATCAGAGCAATGCAAATCAAAGCAACTCTGAGATTCCATCTTACATTTGAAAGAATGACTAAGATCAAAAACACTGATGACAACTTATGCTGGAGAGGTTGTGGGGAAAGGAGAACACATGTGCATTGCTGGTGGGAATGAAAGCTAGTGGGTACAACACTTTGGATGTCAGTGTGGTGATTTCTCAGAAAATTGGGAAACAACCTTTCTCAAGATCCAGTAATACCACTTTTGGGTATATATCCAAAGGATGCTCAATCGTGCCACAAGGACATGTGCTCAACTATGTTCATAGTAGCTTTGTTTGTCATAGCCAGAACCTGGACACAACCTAAATGCCCCTCGACCGAAAAATGGGTAAGGAAAATGTGGTACATTTACACAATGGAGTACTACACAGCAGAAAGAAAAAAAAAAAACCCAACAGCTTGAATTTTGCAGGAAAATGGATGGAGCTAGAAAATGTTATTTAGAGTGAGGTAACCCAGACACAGAAAGACGATTATCACATGTGTTCACTCATAGGTGGTTTTTAAACATAAAGCAAAGAAAGCCAGCCTACAAACCACAATCCCGGAGAACTTAGACAACAATGAGGACACTAAGAGAGATTTACATAGATCTAATCTACATGGGAAGTAGAAAGTAGAAAAAGACAAGATCTCCTGGGTAAACTGGGAGCATGGGGATCTTGGGGGAAGGTTGAAGGGGGGGAAGGGAGAGGCATGGGGGGGAGAGCAGAGAAAAATGTAGAGCTCATTGAATATCAATTTTAAAAAAGGAAAAAAAAAAGACCACTCATCATCTCATGGAGGCATCTGCTCAACTGAGAGTCTCTCTTCCCAGATGAGTGCAGGGTTTTGTCAAGTTCTCCAGAAACAAGCAGCACGGTTGACCTTGCCCCAACGCGACACAGAAGCCGGCGTTTTTTGAACCATAACCATTCCTTTCTTGTTCATCCCCAAGAACTCCTTTTAATCCCGAAAGCGCAGGATCGGCTCTGTCCCAGCAATACTCCACTCCTGGTATCGATTTCAGTCTGAGTCAGGCTTGGGATTGTTGCCATCAAACACCACGGCCAAAAGCAGCTTGGGCGGAGAAGTGTTGGTTTCTTGGGCTCCTAAGTCCCTCACAGAGGGCAGCCCCGGTAGGAAAGCAGAGGCAGGACCTGATGCGGTAGGTAGCTGTCGGTGGGGGAGGTGCTCCCACCTGGCTTGCTCAGCCTGCTGCCCTACACCTCAGGACCACGTGCCTAAGGATGGCACGCCCCTGGCCACAACCACCCGGGCTCTGCCCCCGCACCCCAACCACCATCCCTACCGCCTGTCTGCTGTCTGTCCCACAGCAATCACTCAATCGTTCATCGCAGGCACATGCTAGAGAGACCTTTTCTCCAAGCAGAGTCCCTCTTTCCAGCCAGAAGGGCCGAGCTGAGGAGAAACCAGGGAGCACAGAGGCAAGCGTGGATCCTTGCCTTTGGCATGCGACGGACCCATTCGGACACCTGCCAGCCAGCGTAGGCTACTTCTCCGGTGTCTTTTTTCCCGTGGCCGTCTCATGGGAGCCACACAAACTGGCCCGGCAGCTTGCTGGACAGACCCTTCCCAGATCCAGCTCGACACGGGTATCTCTCCGTGTCCTCTATTGGGAAGGCTTCAGGGCGGGACTGGGTTGAAGTCGGGTGGGAAAAAGGCATGTCTGTCCCCCCCCCACACACACACCCGGGTGGGCACAGACTATGCCTCCCATCGAGGCGGAGCTGAACCCAGCGGTAAGCACACCACCGTCTGTCTCCGTGCGCCGGACCTGCTGACAGGGTCACGACCGAGGGGACCCACCCGGCAACTGACCCAAAACCTAGATGATTTTGCTCCAATTTCCCGACTCACACAGGTACCTGCACCGCTTGCCCGCGCACACAAGGAGCCGCAGAAACAGCGGCCTTAAAACAGCCAGGCTTGGCCTCAGCTCCCCCAAGCCGCTCTGGGGGCTTTCGAGGAAATCGGGCCTAGGGTCGGGCACTGTCCGCCCTGCGGCGATGCGGAAGCTTAGTAACCACACCAGGTGCTTTCCTCATTCACCCTGTCTGTTATCAAGGACGGAATCAACACCACCCCACAGAGCACCCTCACCCATGGACGGACACGCGCTCTCCTCCCGATCCCGTACCAACACTGCAACCATAAACGATCACTTAGAGACCCTGGAGTTTTGCAAGATACGCATGCATGCATGCATACATACATACGTATATACATGCCTACGCTCACACATATACACACAGAGAAGGACAGAACTAGACAGAGAGACAGACATATTTACACACACACACACACTGTAGACTGGAACGAATCGCTGCATTTGCTTGAAGTCGGCGCTCAGTTGTGAAGAGCAAAGGAAAGGTCCCAGGGAGCGTGTGATGCAGGTGTGGCAGGTAGGGCAAGCAAGACTGTTTCTTGGAGACCTAAGAGCAGGCGATAGAGTGAGGTGGAGACTCAGTGGGCTCCATGAGGGGTCGGAAGCTTGCGCGGGAGCGCTGCGTGTCGGGTGTTTGTGTGTCGTCGGTGTGATAAAGGCGGTGTGCAGGCTGGGTGTGTCGGGCCGCAGCAGGGCGTAGCTGGACAGGCCCTAAGGATTCGGTGTGTGCAGGAAAAGACGGTGGGCGTGAGTGGGAAGCAAGGAAAAGGGTGGTGAATGTGCGGGTAGAAAGCGCCGGTGAGGCTGCAGGTTGTTGGGTTGCAAGGGAGGGTGTACGTACGTACGAGTGGAGCGGAGCAGCAGGGACTGGCGGCGACGCTGTTGGGCAAAAGGTAAGAGAGGTGATGTGGGGGTAGTGCCCCCCCCCCGTGCAGGGCAGGGCAGGACAGGACAGGTATCAAGAAGGGGGCGAGGTGGCGAGGTGTCCGGAGGCAAAGATGCCAGCAGGGTGTAGCGGCGACGCTGTTGGGCAAAAGGTAAGAGTAGGGGGCCGAAAAGATGTCAAGAAGAGGGAGAGTTGCAGAGAGGAAGAAGGAAAGCTTCCCTGACCGAGAATCGAACCCGGGCCGCGGCGGTGAGAGCGCCGAATCCTAACCACTAGACCACCAGGGAGCGACGGACAGATCCTGACGGTGCGCGCCTCTCGCTGGCAGCCAGAATGTCTGCCAGAATGACTGCCAGCCACGCGTCCGAGCCGCCCGCCCGCCTGGCAATACGCGGCTGGCATTGGGCGCCCATGCGATCGATCGGCGCCTGCCCGTGCCCCCTGGCCCTGCCCGTCCCCTCCCTGGCCTGCCTGGTGCCCGGTGCCCTCTGTCGCTTCTCCGGCAAGCCGGGCGCCACTTCCCGCTAAGACGCCACACTCTCAAAAGGTCTAGAACCTCCTCCCATTGTGTGGTCGTTCGGCCCGCCGCGGCGAAGTGCAGTCTCGGGACAGGCGGAGAGTCGCCGGAGGACAGGGCCACTGTCGGCCCTGAACCTTGGCAAAAGGAAGGTCGTGTGCGTTGGCCGGGAATCGAACCCGGGTCAACTGCTTGGAAGGCAGCTATGCTCACCACTATACCACCAACGCCACACTGAAAAGCCGCCTACACACACACACACACACCACACACACACACACACACACACACACACACACACACACACACACAGAGAGAGAGACACACACGACGCCGGGGACTGCCACCAGCAGACAGCGACGATGTCGCGGTCGCCTACCAGGTCTTCCCACCCTGCCCCAACCTCAAAATCAAAGCCGAAGCCGACACCGACGAAGACACCGACACCCACGCCAACCCCAACCGGGCCTCCGCCACCGAGCACGCGTTGTTCCCCACCGTCCCCTGCCACCCGCGCTTCTCGCACGCACACGCCTGTGCTGCGCGGCGCTCTCGCCTCCTGACTGCAGCAACCGGGCCAGGGCAGCTCACGCAACGAGGGCCACAGGAGCCAGGGAGCAGCCGGGACAACACCGAGCGGGCACGTCACCACCCAGAGCCGCCTGGCACAGCGGTGGCTCAGGCACCGAGCGAGGGTCGCACGCCACCGGCACTGACACGCCCGGCCGCCTCGTCATTGTGTGTGTGTGTGTGTGTGTGTGTGTGTGTGTGTGTTTGTGAGTCGCATCCCCAGGCGTCAGAGCCCTGGGTCAGGCGCCAGGCTAGGGACCTGACGGCCGGGAGGCATGTGGGCCCGCCTGGCAGTGGGCGGCCCGAGCCCGGCTCTTGGGCCAGAGGACCACTGTCCTGGCATTGGGGCGAAGGGCCAAGCAAGCAAGGATGGCCAACGGGCCAACGTATGGCTAAAAAGGATGGTGTGTCTCCCCGTCGGGGAATCGAACCCCGGTCTCCCGCGTGACAGGCGGGGATACTTACCACTATACTAACGAGGATGACGACGACGCCGCTGCCACTGAGACGGTCGGCCATCTCCAACGCGCTTCGAAGGCCCGCCACCCTCCTTTCCTCCGAAGCACCGCCGACCTTCGCACCCATCCGCGTAGTCTCCCCGACGCGGCCAAACGCCCCTCCCACCAGGACGCAGACCCGCAGCCATATGCGACCACCGCGTCCCAGCCCCCTGGTCCCGCCCATGCCCGCGGGAGACGCTGGTCCCGTTCCTGGGTGGTCCCGCCTGGGCTGGGGTGGTGTGGGGAGCCAAACCGGAAACGGGACCGGGACAGGGACAGGGAGCGACTTTGGCGTCTAGCGGCATCTCGACGTGGACCCGGTGGACGCCGCTCCATGCCCGCAGCTTGAGCACCCAAACCCGCACCAGCCCGGGCGCCCCGACACGAGAGGTCCGCCACGCGCACACACCCGTCGTCAGGATGGCCGAGCGGTCTAAGGCGCTGCGTTCAGGTCGCAGTCTCCCCCTGGAGGCGTGGGTTCGAATCCCACTCCTGACAACTTCTCCTTTATATTTTTGCCGTCCCCTCCACCCCCCACCCCCACCCCGCTTCCACCCCACCAGTCCCGTGAGTGCATCCTTCCACCGCCTCTCCGACGCCGTCCAAACTTCCCTCAAGCCCACAACCTTCTCTCACATGCCTGGGCCTGGAGGAGCGCCCTGCTCTCAACACCCGACACTTACTGGAGGGCAGCGGCAGCAGCGCGTGCTGGATGCCTTGCTAAATTAGCCACCTCCGGGGAGTGCGGGGGGAGAGGCTCGAGTCCGTTAGGGCGCCGGTCCTGAGCACCCCGCCAGCCCAGCCGGCCGGCCCGGTGCCAGCAGAGGACTTCATCCATCCCTACCCGACACCCGCACTTCTTGCCCCGTCCCTCGCGCTCACCACCCCTTTCCCGATCGTTCCTTCTCCTCCAGCTCCTGCGGAGAAGCCCACCGCGCCCATCCTCTCGGGCTGTGCTCGTCCAGGCTTCTTCTGTGCGCAGGTGGCCGTCGCCAACGCACACCTGCTGACCCTGGCTGCGCGCACCGCCGGCCCGCAAGCTCGCTGGCTCGCTAGCTCCTCGGCTGGCAGCAGGGAGAAGCAGGGTTGACGTGGAACCTAGGCGTCCCGGAGAGGGGAGAGGCGCGGCTCAGCCGCGGAGCCTCAGTCTGGCCCGGGACTCTTTGTCCGTGGCCCTCGTGTTTGCCTGCTTGGTCCATGGAGCCAAGTCCCGGCACCTAGGTGTGTGTGTGGGGGGGGGGGGGGGGGGGGGGGGAGGGAGCTAGTTGGTCCTGGAACCCAGCTGACAGTCCAGGCCATGGCATGGGTGGTTCAGTGGTAGAATTCTCGCCTGCCACGCGGGAGGCCCGGGTTCGATTCCCGGCCCATGCAGAGTCCAGTCCCTTTTGGTCCTCGTGCACGCACTGCCCAAGTCCCCAATGCTCAGGGTGCACAGAGACAGCGGACTACCACTAATCCAGTCATCTAGTCCTCTCTCTTCAACTGGGACGCCATCACCCGCCCTAACCATCGCTCTGCTACAGCTACCTTACCACTCCACTTCTTCAAAGCTCCTGACATACTCACGGGGGCCCCACGTCCACACAGTCGCAGCCGCCACCTAGCGCCTCCACCTTTCTTATAACTCCTCCCCGTGGCACTCACACCCCACACCTCCAGCCTCCCACTCCACAGTGCCGTCCACGCACAGCCTGGCTCTCCCACAATCGACACTTACTTGGTGAACCTCTCTTGGCCGGGACCTCAAAAACCTCCCTAGCCCCAGACCCTGTTCTTCCTCCGTTGCCAAGGGACAGTCCCGCAGGGGACCAGGTGCCTTCTCTCCCTTAATTCTTCCCCAACAGCAACTCTTGAAGAGCCCAGAGAGCTTCAGAGCTCAGGGGCGACTGCAGCCAGCAGGAAGTGGCTCTCTCTCTCTCTCTCTCTCTCTCTCTCTCTCTCTCTCTCTCTCTCTCTCTCTCTCTCTCTCTCTCTCTCTCTTTCAAGATTTACCTTTTTTGCCGGGCGGTGGTGGCGCACGCCTTTAATCCCAGCACTCGGGAGGCAAAGGCAGGCGGATCTCGGGGAGTTCGAGGCCAGCCTGGTCTACAAGAGCTAGTTCCAGGACAGGCACCAAAGCTACAGAGAAACTCTGTCTCGAAAGACCAAAAAATAAATAGATAAATAAAATTTACTTCTTTTATCACTATGTGAAGTGCGTTTTTTTGCATGTATGTTCCTGTACTACATGCTTGCCAGTATCTCCATGAAATTTGGAGTTCCAGAAGGTTGTGGTCACCATTTCCTCTGCAAACTGAGGTTCTCTGCAGGAACAACAAACCCTCTTAACTCTCTTGCCTCCCCTCTCTAGCTTTTTCGCTAGTTTTCTGTCTCCTGCTTTCTGGACCTTGAAGGGGGGGAGCAGAGCCCCCATTTTCTCTGTCTCTTTCTCTTGGTGTCTGCTCCCCACTCTCTGAGTGTAACAGCTGTGCACCCTGTCTCTGTAGAGCCTAGACTGGTGGTCACTGGTTCCAGCTCAGACTATGGCAAGGGAGGGAGGTGGGGAGAGGAATCAGGATGACGACATTAAAGAAGACAGTGGCCAGAAAGTCTGGGAGCTCCTAACCACAGGCTGCATGTGAAGCAAAGGCCAGTGACGGCGCAGGATATACAAATGTTGAAAACGGTAGGCCTCATAAGTTACACATGAACTCAAGGCTCACGTGACTCTTGTGACCCTCTGTGATAGAGCTGGGAAGTGCTTTTCATAAATTCTTTTTTTCTGGTTCACACTGACTTGGGAATCCCAGCAGATGCTCTCTGAACTCCTAATTCATGCCTCTAACAGGACTCTGCCCCTTCCCAGTGCAGATTCTGCTCTCCCACTGCTTAGGACCATATGCACCCGATGGCTAAGAACAAAATGGAGCAGGCTGTCACCTGTCAGATGTACCTGTTCTGTCGCTACTGATCTCCCTCTCCCGCAATCTCTCTGTCCTCTGACCACTGTGGCCTGTGTACACAACTGACACCCGCCCCTTCTGTCCATCCCCTTCCTCTTTCCTCTGCCCTCCTCCAACATCCCGGCTGCCATCCTGTGTGGATCCCTGTTCTCTACGAATATCCACACTCCTCTCTCTGCCTCTCTGTGACTGCTCCTTTGGGGTCTTCCTCCCTGCCTCACATTAGCCAGCCATACTTCCTCTTCTTCCCTGTCTCCTTAATTCTCTTAGCTGTGGACAGATCTCTTCCTGTGCAGGCGTTTCTTGGGGCCCGTCTTTCCTTGTTCCTCTAACATTTAAAGAAGCATGCTGACATGGCACTGTCCTATTGAAACCCCTGCTTGCCTCTGTACAAACTGGGAAACTTCATCGGCCCTATTTCCCCAACGCCTCCCACTCTGAGAAAACTGAACAAAGAAATGGCCCTAAAAACCCAGTTCTGAATTTCTGGCAGTAGATGGAATCCACCCTTTTGACGGAGCCAGTCCACCCAAGTGCCCGCCCAGCAGCTTAGCTTTTGACCATACTTGGGCACAGTCCCAGCTCCTGGCCGGCATATCACCCCTTGCCTGTGATCTATAAAACCTCGCTGCCTTATCCCAGGCACTCGACTTCCCTAGTGCCATTCTCTGGGACTGGTGAACCTGCCTGGGAGCAATGTCCAATAAATCTGCATTTATCCAGTTTTAACTTGGTCTGATCTGGCCATTTGTGCTGGCAGAAACCTATCAACCTGTCGTAAGGAACAAACAAATGAATGCACCCACAGCTCCTCAGCAGTGGCAGGCACCTGGCATACTTACTGCATGGACTTGTCGAATGGGACCGTTCCTACTTAAGGCACGACGTCAGAGACAAGACATTATAAAAACTGATGGCATTTAGGTTACATCCTCAGTACTTAACCGTGTGGCAGACCCTGTGACACTTGTCCTTCCTGTTCTGCAGCCATTCCTGGGCTAGGGGAGTTCCAGAACCCAAGTCCCCAGCAGGTCTATCTGCTCTCATTATATCCCACCCCCTCCCACCTTGTTCCTTTTTCCTGTCTTTGTCTCTTTATTATTGTTTTTTATGTGCATTGGTGTTTTGTCTGCATGTCTGTCTGTGTGAGGAGACCCTGGAACTGGAGCTACAGACAGTTGTGAGCTGCCATATGGTTGCTGAGAGAAGTGAGCCGGGCCTTCTCTCCAGCCTGCCCTGTCTTTATCTCTTCTTCCCTGCCCTTTGTCCCTCTGGGGCAAATGATTACCCTTTGTTCTGAGAACTTATTCTTGGGGTGTCCTGTGCCGAATACCGGTCCCTTCCGTTGGCTCTGGGCTGAAGCGGTGAAAATGGCTGGTGGTGCTGAGTGGCCCAGCCCAGTTCATTATCACCACAGAAGGGTCTCCGTCTCGGGGAGGAAGCAGGTGAAGCAGAGGATTCAGACAAGGGCTCTGATGAAGAGCAGACCGACCGTGGGGAAGAAATATGACAGGGCCAGAGGTCTGTGACACACGGCTAACACTCAGGGAAACTAGACCAGGCTGGCGGCTCCCTCCTGTGTTCCTGTCTTCAGGTCCTTGCTGTGTGACTCTCATCACCCCACAGAGTAAACCTACTCATCTCAGTCAGGGGACGGAGAGTAAAACAAAGCAGGGACACCACCAAGACCATAGGGCAAGCAGTGGACTTCACTGGGGTTGCTTACAGAAGCAGAAACTGCTCAAAAGACAGCGGCAACCCAAAAGGCCATCACGGCAAGGATGACAGTTCACAAAAGCGGGGAACCTGGAGTGCAGGAGCCTGCAGGCAGCTCAGGTGGTTTGAGAGTGTCTCTCCGCAGCCCTTACAGCTTGGCTGGATGCTTGTGGAGGGAGGGCCCTCGTGAATCTGCGCAGTTTCAGGGACTTCCTGAAGTGATTGGACTGTTTACTCTTGAACTTCCTTGCAGGGATTTCCTTCCTTCACTGCCTTTTAACACCGTGTTCAGTTCCCCTTAGAACACCCACTGTTCCACTTCCCTTTTAAGTCCTATCTCTTAATCAAGTCCCTGCAACACGGAAGGTTTAACAGCTACATAACAGCAGCGCCTCTCCCTGGAGCCTTGGCACCTGCTTGGAGTGGGGAAAGGGGTGTGGGGGGGAGGAGCGAGTGCACTTCCAGCTTCTGCTTAATGTGATTAATGTACCAAGGTGCCATGCTTAGGGCCCGTGTGTCCCAAACCCGGCATACCTAAGGTGCAAACCCCAGAATCCAAAACAGCAATATAAGTCTCTGAAAAGATTAATTTCAAGTGCTTACATTTATACAAAGGAATGAGTTTGTATTTACTATACATTTTTTTTCTCTCAAGTTTTTGCGTCCAGCCAGGCGGTGGTGGCGCTCGCCTTTAATCCCAGCACTTGGGAGCCAGAGACAGGCAGATGTTTGTGAGTTCGAGGCCAGCCTGGTCTACAAGAGCTAGTTCCAGGACAGGATCCGTAGCTACAGAGAAACCCTGTCTCAAAAAAAAAAAAAAAAAAAAAAAAGTTATGCATCTAAATCTTATTATGAAAACAGCAGTCCCCTGAACACTTGAACATGTCCCCTAAGAAATGCTGTTATTCAAGAGTGCAGTCGTCATGTTGTTTAATATTTATGTCATCTCTGAAAACTATTGTTTTTTCTTGGGCCTGCAGAGGTAACTTGGGAGTTTGTGGGTTCCCTCCCTAGGCCGTACCAAGGGAGCCAGCAAGGAGTCTACTGCATGGAAACCTCTGAGCCCCAACCAAGTGAGGAGGCTTTCGAGGCAAAAGCTGTTGACACACGCCTGGGTGGTCGGTTCCAGAGGACTGCTGGGCCACAGCCGCTCAGCTCTTCTCCCAGCACTACCCGAAAACAGTTAGTAAACCAAGATGCAGGACGATACAAACAGACTGCAGGAAGGCAGCCACAGTCTCTGCTCCCGCCTGAACCTCAGCAAAACCTGCTCCTGGGCATCCTAAGAGCTTTGCAGGCCGGTGGTAACCTTCCCCATCTCTGTCCTGACCTCTCTCACCGGCTGGGAACCGAGGATCTCCTCATTTAAATGAAAGAAAATTTTTCTCCCAAGGCAAACATAAAGGTCCCACCGAGATTTGAACTCGGATCGCTGGATTCAGAGTCCAGAGTGCTCACCATTACACCATGGAACCCACACACTGGGACCTTTCCCTGTCTAATATTTCCTGGGTTGTGGAATGGATTGTCGACCATCCAATCTTTCCTGCTGACTGTCCTACTGTATTTCATCTGCACCTATGAAAAGATGGAGACCCCCCTCAGCTCAGAGCTGGGAAGGAGTTCTTCCAACCTGCATCATCTGTCTCAGATTGCCACTCTGTCCCATCGGCCTGACATCTGCAATAAATGGTGTGAGTCTTGTCATTTGCCTTTTCCCCTCCACCCAGGAACACCAAGAGCAAGATTTGGAAGTTCCTGCCTTGCTTGGTCACCTAGCAGCCACAGTGGTCCTCTGCCACTTCCTATAATTTGTAAAAGTGGGTCAGTAGTGGAGGGAAAATTGGGATGCAGGGGGGAGCTTCTTATTTTTTTTCGTTATATATACGCATGTATACACATTTGCGTACCTTTGGGTTTTGTGTTTTCTACAACAAATGTTTAAAAAAAACAAAGTTAAACACAAGCAGTTACATAAAGCAGTCAAGATAGCGTTAATCCCCAAAAAGGGAGGAGAAAGACCACCTACTTAAATCATCATGGCCAAATGAATTAAAGCATGCAATTAATCAAAGCAAGCTTTTTGATTATGTATGCCTTCTGCCTCCCTCGAATGTGGGCTTCAAGAGGTCAGCATTGGACATGAGGAAGACAAGGATTTTATAGTTCAAGGGGTTTACAAATGGGGGATTTGGTGGGCAAAATAGGTGGCGTTACAGAAATAGAACTTAACAAGGTGTCCATAACAACCTTGAAGCAAAGGCAGGGGTGCAAGATGGTCATTCCATTCCAGCGTTTTGAAACAAAGGCATGGCTTCTGTTTCCTGGAACAGACTGCACAGGACCACTTGTTAAGGTGGGGCATCGCTCAATCCTTGAGAAACAGAGGGTTAATCACGAATAGGAATGAACCTAGTTTGCCTTTACTATAAGATGGCTCTAAGAGACCAGTATTGGCCGAGGAGCCCCAAGACCAACTTCCCAGCACAAAAGAGATTTATTTGCCCCAGAAAAAGGGAAGGGAACAAGGGAAAGGAGAGAAAAGGGCAAGGGAGAGGGGGCAGGAGTATTTGTCCCCGAGGGACAAAGGACTGTCTCTGGATAGACAGGAGATGGACATGGCCCACAGGCAAATGGTGATTTATAAAGGTAAAAGGGTGCTCATGTCAGGGTGAAGAGTTTAATTTTAATTGGGTATGTTAATTAGGTGAGTCAAATAGGGATTTTGATTGGTGGACTTTAATACTTTGATAGCTGGACCTTGGTAGTCAGCCTCAGGAGGAGGAGGAAGTGGCCAAATAAGGGACCAGACAGACCTTGGTGGCTAGCTTTAGGAATGTAATCTAAAGGGTTTTAGCAAGGCAGAGGGAATGGGGGAGAAGAGCAAGGCCTGCCAGAACCAACGGCTCAAGGGGGCTGGTTTCCTTCCAATGGCACGAAATGGAGGCACGAGATGATGGAGACACGAGATGATGGAGGCACGAGATGATGGAGGCACGAGATGGTGGAGACACGAGATGATGGAGACACGAGATGGAGACACGAGATGGTGGAGACACGAGATGATGGAGACACGAGATGGAGGCACGAGATGATGGAGACACGAGATGATGGAGACACGAGATGGAGGCACGAGATGATGGAGGCACGAGATGATGGAGGCACGAGATGGTGGAGGCACGAGATGATGGAGGCACGAGATGGTGGAGACACGAGATGATGGAGGCACGAGATGGAGGCACGAGATGATGGAGGCACGAGATGGAGGCACGAGATGATGGAGGCACGAGATGATGGAGGCACGAGATGGTGGAGGCACGAGATGGTGGAGACACGAGATGGTGGAGACACGAGATGGAGGCACGAGATGATGGAGGCACGAGATGATGGAGGCATGAGATGGAGGCAGGCTGGCTCATCATCAGACCATACTTGCCCGTGTTAAAACACCATATGTCAAACTGGAAAGGCTGACTATTATTTTCTGACTTACTTTTAATAATTGATTATAAAACTAGTGTGGAGGCATTTACTTTTTATCCCAGTACTTGGGAGGCAGAAGCAGGCAGATCTCTACAGAACCAATTCCAGGTCAGCCTGAGCTACATGGCTAGATATTGCCTCAAAATAACATAAATAAATTCAAAATTATTAAATTGTAATGTATTTGCTCATGCTTTGCAAAAAAATTGTTATTTTTCAATAACAATACACACATTCATCTCTTGAACAAATAGCTGCGTAACTTGCTGTGCGAGACAAACGCCTGCTCACTCCCGGGTCTCCACAGGTCCTCATTCCTGACCGGGCGGCTCCCACCTGACTGCTGGGAGCCACGCTGCCTAGTTTCAGACCAGTATATGAGTGTTTGTCCAACGGGTCTCCGGATGAGGCAAAGCCCCCGGGGACAGCTCCCTCAGCAAGGACCAGTGGACTTCAGGACAGGGCAGAAGGCTGCTGGGACCACACGGCCTGTACGCTGTTCTCTCTTACAAGGACTGATGATTCTCTTGGCGGTTCTGGCGTCATTTTGTTAATCACGCATGGGACAGACATGATCATTCCTGGAAACCTCAGTTTTTCTCTAATATCTTCCCCTAAAATTCCTTGGGAGCTGATCCTTCCCCGGGTTTTTTTTTTTTGTTTTTTGTTTTTAAATATTTGTTTATTATGTTTATTATATTTGTTTATTATGTATACAATATTCTGTCTGCATGTATGTCCCCGGGTTTTTGTCTGGAGGTGTCAGTTGTCACTGCAGCCCCCAGCAGCTGTTCTAATTCAGGGCTGACAGATGGGAGGCAGAGCAACCCGTTTTCTGTAAATGCATTTTGAACGGCATTGTTGTTCTTGAAAATGTGTGCTCATGTCAATCATCAGTTTTGTAAAGACAGGATATACCTGGCTCCATATTCGGCCAAGCTAACAAAATTTTTGGTTTAAAGACGTTTTGTTGTAAAAGTTGGAAGAAAACATATTTCTCATATTTTTCTTGGTTTTTCGAGACAGGGCTTAATCTGTAGCTTTGGAGCCTCTCTTGGCACTAGCTCTTGTAGACCAGGCTGGCCTCGAACTCACAGAGATCCACCTGCCTCTGCCTCCCAAGTGCTGGGATTAAAGGCGTGCGCCATCAACCTCCCAGCTTGCGTATTCTTTTTTGCGGGAGATTAACGTTGGAGGATGGGGAAATTTGTTAATGTGGAAAAACATGCTTGTTTTGATGTATAAATAAAGACGGCTAAAGTTATTCGGGGCCAGCCACTGTGTGAAACTCATATGGCGGTCGGACAATTTATTTCTCGCGGTGAGCCCCTTTCCTCAGGACCTAAACCCAGGTTGGACCGCGGCACCCTTCTTTACCACCCATGGCCTTACCTACGCTTGCCTCCCAGGCCCAAGCCCTGGACAGTGCAGTGACTCAGACACACGCTTGGGATGACCAGCCCCAGGGAATGATCGATCCTAAAGCGTACGGGGGCATCTTCACCCCGACAGCGTGGGGCCCCCCAGACTCCCGAGTGGCGGCGCAACCCCAGCATCGGAAGGTGCGGGCAGGACATGCGGGGTTCATGACGTCCGGGTGAGCTCGGGAAGCAGGCGGGGCTGCGTCCCAACTGCTGCATCTCAGAGAGCACCGCGACCCGCTATTGAGGACCAAATTCTCTCCTGTGATAACCCCAAGGCGTGCTGGACTTGGTGACGCATCACTCAGCATCCAGCCAACCTATCCTTTTCTTTCAGTGTCTCTGTGGCGCAATCGGTTAGCGCGTTCGGCTGTTAACCGAAAGGTTGGTGGTTCAAGCCCACCCAGGGACGGCTACACCTAGTTTTAATACATTCCTTAACTGACTGAAGCACTTGCCTAGTACACCTCAGAAAACTTAAGAGAGACCATCCCAAGCCACAAACCACTCCTACCACCTCCAGGGTCAACAGTACATAACACTTCTCATCTACACAAAGGAAGTTTACAGAAGTATCCAGGGCAGGGTTTAGACTGTGGGGGAGTGTTCATTGCTTACACTGTTCCTGTCCATTTTATTTAGTTTCCTTTAGACAGGGCTGGACAATTTCTCACCAGGCTTTCTCAAGTCGCTGATGCCTCCACCGCAGCAGAGATGATTAGAGGCAGGAAACACCACACCTGACAGCGACCTACTGTGAACCAGTTATTCCCCTGGTATTGTGCCCAGATTACGACTCCCAGAGAGAGACCGCCAGAGAGGCCCAGACTGTAATAAGCAACATTCTGCTAGGACTTCCCTTTAGGTCTAGAATCCTCAACCTTCATCTTCCAAGTGCCCAAACTAGTCAAAGGAAACCACGCTAAGTCTGTGTTTGGAGATCCAGTGTGGGACCCTCAAAGGGGCAAGAAAAAATTTCCTAGCAGAATGTTTTCCCAGGAAGGTCGTGGCCTTCCCCTCCCCCACTCGGGAGATTCCGAGCACAAGGTCACTTTGCTCAGCCCAGCCAGCCCCCTGGTACAGGCTGACAAAGATGGCCTAACTCAGGAACAGTGGCCTTGCTCTAAGAACAAGGAAAAAGCTGACTTAACAAAATGGGAGGGAGCAAAAGTTCTGTACCCGTGCCAAAGCATCTTCAAAGATTCTCTTTGCGGTTGTGTCTTTAAAGCTTATCCCACAGGGGAGATACAACTCCTCTCTACCTTGTTGTAACGGGGATGGAGATGAGTTCCAAACATGTTTGTATTATGCTGATTAAACCTTGATTATTATTATTATTATTATTATTAAACCACCTGGGCCTCTCTGGTGGTCTCTCTCTCTCTCTGGGGGTCGTAATCTGGGCACAAGATTTAGCTGTCCCTGCTAAGTGTCGCATTTGTGTGTTACATTTGTTTATGTTGCATTTCTTTAATTTCGAAAAGAAGTGTTGCTGTTTCACCTTGCCTGCCTAAGGCTATTGTTGTAATAAAAAGCAGACTGGCCATAGCGAGGTGGGAGAAAAGATAGGAAGGACTCGCAGCAGAGAGAATTAGCAGGAGAATGAGAGAGACAGAAGGAGACCTAGGGCTAGAAGTCAGGCAGGCCAGCCAGCCAGATGTGAGAGCAGTGATAGTAAGATATACAGAAAGAAAGGAAAGAAAGGTGAAAAGCCCCAAGGCAAAACATAGATAACGAGAAACAGATCAGAATAAGAGCTAAGCTAGACGGAGCATTCATTTTTTATTTTTATTTGTTTTATTTTATGTTTTGTTTTTTTTCGACACAGCAAGTTCCGGAACTAGCAAACGTAGACCAGGCTGGCCTTGAACTCACAGAGATCTGCCTGCCTCTGCCTCCCCGAGTGCTGGGATTAAAGGCGTGCACCACCACTGCCCAGCAACCGAGCATTCATAACAAATAAAAAATCTCCATGTCAGGATTTGGGAGCTGGGTGGTGACCCAAAAGAAAAAGCTTGGTACACCAACCCAAAAGCTTCTGGGTGATTCTCCGTCTTCTGCCTCCACCCTGCTGCAGGAGTGCTTTGGTTGGGTGCCGCTACATCAAGCCTTTTAACCTGGGGATGTAGTTCAAGTCTAGATCTGTAGGGCAAGTACTTTTACCTTCTCTCTCATTTTATGGACAATTTTATTGCATTTATTTATTTACTAACTTGGGTTGGGTGGGGAGACACAGCAGGGCTATGAAGGTTGAAAAACAGCTTGCAGCAGAGAGGTGGTGGCAGGCACCTTTAATCCCAGCACTAGGGAGAAGCGAGTGGATCTCTGTGAGTTCAAGGCCAGGCTGGTCTACAGAGTGGCTCCAGGACAAAGAATCAGCCCTTTCCTCCACCAGTCCAGGGCAGTAAACTCTGCTCATTAGACTTTGCCTTGCTTCTTTCCTACTGTGATCCTGTGTGATGACCAAAGCAAAAAAGGGAGGGAAGGCTGACTCTGGCTCACAGTTCAGGGTCCATCATGGTGGGGAAGCCAGAGACAGGGACTTGAAGCAGCTGGTCCTGTCAGGAAACAAAGAGGAATGAGTGCCTGCGGTCACCCAGCTCCTCCCTTCTCTCGTGTGGTCCAGGACCCCAGGCAGGGACTGGTGTCACACACAGTGAGCTGGTCTCGCCATCCCAGCACAATCACAATAATGCCCAAATATATTTCCTAGGTGATCCTAGATTGTGCCAAGTGACAATCATCCCTGTCCATCACAGACGTCGACACAGGAGCCTCAGCTCAGCCCTCCAAGATATTAAGCAGCTTGTAAATGGAGGAGGACATTCCTGGGAGGTTTGCTCCTTGTGTATGTATGTATTTCTGTATGTTCCAGGGATCCTTCTGCCATCACTTCCTGTTGGGGGCTGCAGACCCTTAGACCCTTGACTTTCTCTGCCTGCCCCAGAACCCTTTGCCTGCCGGAGTGAACGGCTTGGTTTCCTGTGCCTGCAGCTGCTCTGAGCACGAGACCCTCATGGGTTCCTGATGGCAGGGGAGTGGCTTTCTGGTGGGTTTACAGCTGAAAATCCCAAGAGCTGGGGTGTGGCTATCAGTTAAGGATCCATATATAAGCTTCCCTGGAGCACAATAAAGTGGGCATTCTTGTTTCAAGGATGACCCTTGTCTCTGTCTGTGTTTGTATGTGTTTCAATCTCCAGCCCCTTGCCTGGCTCACGAACTGTCCAGTAGTCGGGGCGCTACAACTTTCTTTCTATTTAGAGCACTTTCAGCCAATCCTTTGGGGGTACAACTGCTAGAGGTAGAGTCCCTGATTTTCCTAACTCCAAGAATCCTTTGATTTTCCTTTGGTTTTTGAAAACTGTTTTTGCTGAATCCATGAATTTGCGGTGATGATGTTGGGTCCGGGAGGGTCACGCAAATGATGGAGGGACAGTCCACCGAGTCTGTTACATCAGGAGCAAACTTTATCCCAGAAAAAGAAAAAAAAAAATCTCCACGGGTCACACAAAACTTAGCAGCTATAGCTGTGACCACAGCCAGAGATGGGCTTGCATGGCTGTGGCAATGGGTGGTTTCCGAACTCCCCTCTTTATAGCAAGGAGCAAGCATTAGGCGTGAACAAATGAATTCCTACAATCTCGAGGTAATACTCAGATACAAATTGCTTTTTGTACCACGTTCACTAACAGGGTTTTCAGTTAAACTGTGTTTGTATTTAGCCCATTGTTTCTCTCTGGCCGTAATGGAATGGGGAGTTATCTATAAAAGCTGACCCTCAGTTTGCCCAAATCCCCAAAGTGTAATTGGATATTATTCATAAGCCAGAGCGGTGGGAATCTGTGGACCAAGGGCTCTACAGGCCGCGGATGTGAGGAGGAGAACCGGGTCTGAGGTTCTCACTGCTGGAAGCGATCATCCCAGGAAAAGCTCCAGGACGCCCGCGGGCGGGCGCAGTTCTCACCTGGTCCCCCTCCGCTGAGGAACCCAAACTGGTCCACTGTCAATGGTCCACCGCCATTACCCTGGGTTCGGACGTGGGGCCCGGCGGCTCATGTAAGCGGTGCAAGCGTGGTGCAAGCGTGTGGCCACTTCGTTGTGGAACGGGAAACATTCGTGACAGTCGGGACCGCAGGCCGGAGCGGGAGTTCCTAGGTACGGTCTTGCAAGGAGGAGGAAGGGCGGTCTCTCCTGGGTGGGTTCCTCCGGTGCCGGCCCGGGGTCCATCGGGCCCCCAGTGTCCTGGTCTGGAAAGATTGTCAGGCACCTGGCGCACGCTTCTGCTGGAGAGCACCTGCTCTATCGAACCTGGACACGAAGTGGCAGGAGCTTTGCGGGCAGCCAGAGTTGCACTGGGTACAACACAAGACTTTCCTGGCGACAAATTCACCAGGGACAGCGCCGGCTTGTTCTCCTGACCCCTTAGCAGTTTCCATACATGCCAAACAGGACCTTGTTCGCTATCCCACAGACATTGTCGCTCAAAAAACGACTTTGTGGTGAGCTGGAGGTCCAACCTGGTCTAAAGGGGCGTTCTAGACCAGTCAGGGTTACGTAGTGAGATCTGTCTCAAAAACAGAAAAGAATAATTCTACAGAGCTAGTTCCAGGACAGGTTCCAAAGCCACAGAGAAACCCTGTCTCGAAAAACAAAAACAAAAACAAAACAAAAAAAGAATAATTTTCTAAAAGAGACCGAGAAAGATAGAAGAGGCAGGAAGATGAGGGAGTGGAGAGGAATGTGAAGATTAATGAACACTGCGACGCCGACAGCAACTTGCTCCCCGCTGAGATCCATCTGGCTTTCCGCTGTAAGACGGGGACCAAGGTTCAGCAGCCGGAGTCATCCCCGCAGCCTTAGATCCAGAAATCCATCTCCTTCCCCTCCGCCGAAATCCCTCCAGGCTGACAGGCGTCAGGGGTCTGAAAACCAAGGGGGGTCTTCCTCCTGAAGTCCGTTCGCCTGGAGCTCACCCTGAGATCTCACAGCTGCGGGGCAGGCTGGCTGGAGCCGCAGAGAAACCAACACGGTGAGAGGAACGAGCCCAGTCTGACCCTAGAGTACTTCGGTGCCTGTCCGCTGTGTGATGGAGGTGACAGGGAAGGAAAGGAGCGCCCTGCGTGAGCGTCCCGTGAGCCGGTTCCCACGACAGGAACCAGGAGGACTCCGCTCACCACGCTTACCCGACAGCTTCCCCACCAGGACTCGGAAAGTCAGAGGAAGAGATGTGCCATCCAGGCGCACTTGGCGCGAAGGCTGGAGTGGAGTGGGTTCCATATGCGCTCCCTGTCTGTGGGTTTCAGAGACAGAAGTGTACCCAGTACCCAGGCAGTAAATGGGAGAGACGATGATGATGGCCAGGGACCGGAGGAGCGGACACAGTGCTTGGCCCACCAACCTAAAAAAACGAGTAAGGTTTCCTCTTCGGCGTTTCCTCAAGGCGGTCAACTTTGTAGGACATCTGTATCCCTGGTGGTCTAGTGGTTAGGATTCGGCGCTCTCACCGCCGCGGCCCGGGTTCGATTCCCGGTCAGGGAACATCTTTTAAGCAGCTTCTCCTTAAACTGTGCTCAGAACAGGATTACAATAGTCTTGTGGATCTTCACTGAGTTTCAAATAAAGGGGTTGAGAGAGGGGAATTGGTGGGGGGAGGGGAGGGGGAGTAGTCCCAGCTTTTCATTTTCAAACAGGAGGAAGAACGAAACCTCTGAAATAACAAAAGTTGCGGGAACAGTGACTCTTTAATTCCCACAAACCCCACAAACTCCCAACTTTGGAGCCTGCTTTGGAGTCTTCTCCATTTTACAGATTTGCCCCGGGGCATTGGAGAGTAATTCCCACCATCAAGATCTCTGGGTTGGGCTACCATGGCTCCTCTCCTAAGCCAGTGTCGTTTCAAAGTCAGTGTTGTTTCCTCTAAAACCAGGGAAAGGCTGTGTCCTCCTAGAGGAGCCCCCTCGTGTCCCTCATAACCCGGCACCCACTTGGTCCAGACTCTAGGATAACACTGGCCTGAGCTCTATCCTTTTGTGATTTCTAGATTTCCTAATTTTGTAGAACTTACTGGTGGCATTTTATCTTAGCTTACAGAAGTCCTAACTTTATTTCCAACTCAAAGTCCTAATCATGCTGAATTTGCTAAATTTACGATACCAACTTTACCTGTCAAAGGAGCACATGAACTGTGTGTATGTCAGTGTAGAACATGTGCTTGGTATGTGTAAGGTCCGATTTGAACACTCAGCATCCCTGCTCCCCTGAAAAAGCTGAACAAATAGGTGAATGTTTAAGTTTTGTTGATGCCAAAACACATCTCTTACCTCAAAGGGCAAGAGTTCAGTTAATAAATACAGAGAAATCAGAATGGTACAGAATAATGGGAGAGAGTAAGACAGCAGGACCTTCCCTCTGGGGGAGCGGTAGAGGGGAACAGACCTATAGAGTAAGACTTAGAAATGGTTGTTTCGTGTCTGCTCCCCATGAGAAGTCCTTTTCCCAAGGTCAGGCATTTGGATAAGGGTCTCCTTTCCCTTGGGGGCCTGAGGAAAGTTCCTGTTTATTAAAGTGAGCATTTTTTAACCCTGGCCAGAACTTTCAGCCCTTAATTAATGCAGGACTGGTGCCTACTGTCAAGGTCAACACTAGCTTCCTCAAGCCTTGATTTCAAGCCACACCCCAGCTCACGGTCTCACAGTTAATCCTAAACTACAACTACAGAGTATAAAAGGTGTAGTCTCCCCCCCCCCCCCCACCACCAATTAAGCGCTGCTGGCAGCCATCCTGATTCACCCTCAGATCCTGTCACCTCCCGGACTCCACACTTGGTCTTTGGGACCTGAACACCATTCCCCCCCCTCACCCCCACTCTGTCGGAGTCCCTCTTCTCTACACTAAACAACAGCTGAAGCAAATCCAGGGCCACGCTGTCTAATTCGTCCCTGCTGGGTGCTGTAAGGGGATTGGAAAGATCCAGCGTCTGAAAACTCCCTTCGTAGTGTAGAGAGGCTCGATCTGTTGGATCAGGCGTCTGCCCCCTCTGAGATCTGAAGACACACTGGGAGCTGGCACACTGGGAGAAGGAAGAGTTCCCTGATGAGATGGGAGAACTCTGACCCAGGCCTGCTTAAGCCTTTCAGACTCAAGCCTATGCTTCCGGTCATTTGTCATATTGATTTAAAGCTGGGTCTTGTTGAGGGAAGCCAACCCAGGAACTGAAGCTATGGAAGACCACTGCTTCTGTTCTTCCCAGGACTTGTCAGCCTGCTGGCTTCTCATTCATTCTTTCCTCTTCATTTTTACTTACTTACAGGGGTCTCACTATGTAGTCCTAGCTGTCCTGGAACTCACTGCTCCCAGATTCACCTTCCTCTGCTAGGATGAAACGTGAGTTGGCACCAAGCCCATCTGAGGCATTTTCTTGATTTAAAGATTTTCTTGATTTACAGATGTTCGTATGGAAAAACATGCTTGTTTTTGAAATATAAATAAAGACAGCTGGAGCTTTTCCCACCGGTCTCTTGTGTAAATCCATCTGGTGGTCAGACCGTTCATTTCTTCGTTCCCAAGCCCCTCCTCGACTCAGGACCTGCGGCGGCGGAATCGTGGCGCATTAACACATTGGAAAAATACTCATCAAAGCAACAGCCCCGCAACCACTCACCCCTGCAACAAGTACCTGCCTATAAGCAAGCGGTTTCCTTGAAAACACAAACACTCTGACAAAAAGCTATGGTGCGCGTTTACATGGATTTTAAGTGTAAGAAAAGTTCATCCTGGGCAGAGAAATCAGAATGGTGACTGTGACGAGGCTTGGGGTTGGGATGACAAAAAAGGACTTAGATTTTCTAGGCTGTTGGAAATCAGTGATCGGAACTAGAAGACGATGGTTTGTCTTCTCACAATCCATCAGGCTAAACTCTAGATATCTGTGCCCTGCAATCTGTATGAATTATACTCCAATCTCTCACTGTGAGGAAAAAATAGTTGGGAAGTGTCTTGGTGTTTAATTTTAGCGTACTGGTAAGATTATTTAAAATATCGCCATTGCGTGAGAACTCCGATTTCACTTCTAACTTAGAAGTGGAATATGGCTCGAGATAAGAAAACGGAAACAAAACTTAAAAATGGATCTGGCCGCATCATGGCATTAAAGCGCTTTGCAGCGAGACTGATGGAGAGGCAGCCTCTCCTCCCTTGAGCCAAAACCAAATTCTCTTGTCTGTGCCTTGGGTGTGTACCAGGCAGTTTCCTTTTGTTCTTCTGCCTCAGAATCCTAGGCAAGACTTGCACTGTAGTCGGAGGCAAATGCTGCAGTAACTGGATATTGGGAAGCAAAAGAAAACCACAGTCGCTCCGAAAAAGCCCATTTCCCCGTCTCGGATTCGAACAATAGTTACAGTGCTACTCGCAAATTACTAAGAGCTACGCAATAGCTCGCGGATCCGGGCATCTAGGCAAGCATGAACTGCATGCAGTTCTTGAGTTTTCTTAGCGTGTGAGTGTAATGATCGTCCGCTTAGTTTAAAAATTCAGACAGGTAAAGTGCTCCGTCGCTCCTTCCCCTGCCGGCTCTTCTGCCCTCCTCTCGCTAGCCTTGGGCGCCCACAGAAACCCATTCGCGAAGCCTCGCCAGCCAACGAAGTCATCTGGCCTGGGGTTTGGACTCCAGCAGCTCCTGCCGTGTTCTATCCTAGCACAGCGTTCCCTCTCTTCTTCCCCTCCTCCTGCCCTTCCTCTCTGATCAACCTTTCCCACGATCGCCCCAGGCCGAGAGTGGTGCCAAGGCTCCAGTCCACAGCCCCTGCCGCCCCAGAGCAGGTTCTCGCGTGAAAGCACTCTGGATCTGCGAAGGACCCTAAAACGCACGTGATTTCCTTCCACAAGTCCTGTCGGGGCCCGGGTCGCGCCCTGGTCGGCATGGAGACCCCGGCAGCTAGGTGACTTTGGGCGGTGTCTTCGGGGTGTTGTCGGGATCCCAGCGCCTGGGAAGGGTCGAGGGGGGAGCGCGGGACTCATACACTTTGGGAGACTAAATAGTTATCACTGGATTCTTGTTTAGTTTCTTCCCTGGCTGTTATCCTGAGTTCGTGTTGAACCGCGGAGCAATATTTTTGTTTGCCACCGTGTAACCCTGGCTGGCCGAGAACTCACTATCTGACCAGGCTAATTGAGGACCAGAGAGCCGCTTCCTGGCTTGTCCGATGACATTCGCCACCACGCCCCACCATCTCTTCTTCCTTCTCTTAAAAGTAGTTCCATGAAAGAGACGGAAGGGGAGACAGAAAAGCAAAAAGGAAAGGAAATTGAAAGGGAAACTCGAAGGAACGCAAACCGGAGATGCGGCCGCAAGATTTTTTTTTTTTAATCTGAAAGAAAGAGACCGGGAAATGAGTCAGGTAGGGAGAGTATGCAGCGAAGGAGGTAACAGACCTGCGGTCACATACAGGCGTTCTGCACCCGCAGGTTCCCACTCACTATCCGGGGAATCCACGTGGCTCACCGCTGTAAGACGGGGACCAAGGTTCAGCAGCCGGAGCCGTCGCCGCAGCCTTAGATCCAGAAACCCACCTCTCTCACCTCCGCCTAAATCCCTCCAGGCTGACAGGCGTCAGGGGTCTGAAAACCAAGGGGGTCTTCCTCCTGAAGTCCGTTCGCCTGGAGCTCACCCTGAGATCTCACAGCTGCGGGGCAGGCTGGCTGGAGCCGCAGAGAAACCAACACGGTGAGAGGAACGAGCCCAGTCTGACCCTAGAGTACTTCGGTGCCTGTCCGCTGTGTGATGGAGGTGACAGGGAAGGAAAGGAGCGCCCTGCGTGAGCGTCCCGTGAGCCGGTTCCCACGACAGGAACCAGGAGGACTCCGCTCACCACGCTTACCCGACAGCTTCCCCACCAGGACTCGGAAAGTCAGAGGAAGAGATGTGCCATCCAGGCGCACTTGGCGCGAAGGCTGGAGTGGAGTGGGTTCCATATGCGCTCCCTGTCTGTGGGTTTCAGAGACAGAAGTGTACCCAGTACCCAGGCAGTAAATGGGAGAGACGATGATGATGGCCAGGGACCGGAGGAGCGGGCGCAATGCCTGGCGCCAGCCTTAGAAAGTAAGGGTTTCGTTTTGGGAGTTTCCTCAAGGGGACCAACTTGACAGGTCATGCGTATCCCTGGTGGTCTAGTGGCTAGGATTCGGCGCTTTCACCGCCGCGGCCCGGGTTCGATTCCCGGTCAGGGAACGTCGTTTTAGCATGGTTTCTCCTCCAGTCTTTAAACAGCACTTTGGGGACACAAAATCCCCGGTCTTGGCCTCAGAAGATCCCAGACGTGTTGTGTTGTCTTTGCTGAATTTGAAATAAAGGGATCGAGAGAGGGGAAAATGGGATGTTCCAATTTTTCATTTTGAAACAAGAGGAACACGAAACCTCAAACAACAAGAGTTGCGAGAACAGTGACTATTTCCCATAAACTCCCAACTCAGCATCTTTGGAGTCTTTGGAGTCTTCTCCATTTTACAGATATCCCCCGGGGCATTGGAGAGTAATTCCCACCATCAAGATCTCTGGGTTGGGCTACCTTGGCCCCTTTCCTTTGCCAGTGTCATTTCAAAGTCAGTGTCATTTCCTCTAAGACTAGGGGAAGGCTGTGTCCTCCTAGAGAAGCCTCCTCTTGTCCCTCAGAACCCGGCACCCACTTGGTCCAGACTCTTAGAGAAGCTTCAGGTAGATGCTATTTGGATTTCCCTGGACAGGACAGGCCCACTTTTCCAATGAGCCTATTTTAGTCACGGTTTCTGTGGCTCTGATGAAACACAATGACCCAAGCAGTTTGAGGAGGGAAGGGTTTGTTCGGCTTATACACCCACATCGTGGTCCTTCATTTGAAGGACGCCGGGACAGGATCTCCTCAGAACAGGAACCTGGAGGCAGGTGCGACTAAGGCGCCGACAGACACGTGCACTCGGTGCCGCTCCCAATGCAAGGGGAGAAGTCACTTATGTTTAGGACAGCGAAGCCTCGGAAACCAGCAGAGACCGTTCGGGCAGGACTGTATGGATCCCAAAGGGGCGGACGGCTCACCCCTCCCTACCCAGCGCTCGGCGAGAACAAACAAAGAGAGTAGGGCAGAACCAGGCTGAATGGGACAGAGGCTTGGTCAACAGCACCAGCGCCAACGGGGTAACCATCGCCGGGCGCGTGGCACGCCGTGATCGTATAGTGGTTAGTACTCTGCGTTGTGGCCGCAGCAACCTCGGTTCGAATCCGAGTCACGGCACTATCGTCCTTCTGCCCAGCGATATTTTGCTACAAGCTCACCTGCGCGATTCTGGGATCACTGCGTTTGTGCAGCTCACAACAGCCTGTTTCCAGAATTGCCCCGAGGGCAATTAAACGCGACGAAACTGAACGCCTTCCAACAGAGCTGTGTGTGCGTTCTACTATATTGCTGCCGTGTTTTTTGACAAAGTTATTCACACCCAGGTCAGGTTACTTTTAGTTACTTTACTACAGCAAGACCATTAGTGACTACTGACCTATTCATGACCGACTTCCCTCACTTCCCTCTTCCTCTCTCCACCTTCCTTAATACAGGGTCTCACTATTTAGCCCTGATGGACTTGCAAGTAGTTCAGATGGACTCAGACTCACGGAGATCCACTTGCTTCTGCCTCCCAAACGGTGGGACTAAAGCCTGTGCCACCATGCCTAACCTAAGTCTTATTTCTTTTTTTTTTATATTTATTTTTTTTTTTTTTTTTTTTTTTATTTTTTTTTTTTTTTGTTTTTTTGTGTCCCGGACCAGAACACTTCTCCTAAGTCTTATTTCTTGATAGTAGCATGAATATATGGACCATCCTCCTTGATTCTCAAAAAATGTCATGTTACGTCACGCGTTTGAAGTTCGTTTGTGTTGGTGTACTTATCACGCCTTCATTTGATATCCTTTCTGTTTTGTGGGGTGTGAGTGTGTGTGTGAACGCGCGCGTGTGCTCGTAACAGCACAGAGTGCATTCATCAAAAGGCCTGGGGCGTGCTAAGTACTTTCTTCACCCTTGAGCTACAGAGCCAACCCTGTATCTTTCTCCGTCTTCTATTTGTCTTCTATTTGAGTAATGTCGCCCTCTTCTGTCCGGTGCTGGAATGTGGCGTTTCCTCCGTCAGCTCAAGCCCCAGGAGAAACAGTGTACATAAAGACTTCTGCTCTTGATGAAGGGCAACCCATGCTACTTTAAATATATATTCTGTTTTGGGTTTTTTGTTTTTGTTTTTTTTTGTTTGTTTTTTGAGACAGGGTTTCTTTTTGTAGCCCTGACTGTCCTGGAACTCACTCTGTAGAGCAGGCTGGCCTTGAATTGAGAAATACACCTCTAGCTTCAGAGTGCTGGGATTAAAAGCATGCACCACCACCTCTCAGTTAAATAGATCCATGAAGGGAACAAGCACATCGGGGTAGATGCATGGGGTGGTGGGGGATTGGGGGTGTGCTGTCAGAACAATAATAAATCACATGGGCAATAATGAAAAATTTGTCAAAAGCTTCAGAAGAATAATTTCCAGCCCTCACAATGTTAGCAAAGGCATGACCAACTGTTCGTAGTTAAGGCTGAATATACCTAAGGCCTGTGCATCCCCAGAGGAGCCTTCAGTCACCAGGAACAAACAGTTGCAGGAGGACTGATAACCCGTTCCTGCACTCTAGCTAGAAAGGAGATGATTGGCTAGCGAGAGGACAGGATTCTACCTTAGGGGTCACTGACATGCAGCCATAATTGGTGTCCCCTGCCCTGCAAGAGGTTGTGATGTAAAAGGTGAGAACCTCCTGCTTTGTCCGGGGGACGTGACTCTCCCTCTTCTTAGTGACACACAAGCAGAAGAAATCCAGTGACGGTGAAGGGCAGGGCTGGAACTGGAACCACTGTGGTCCCTCTGTGCTTCCCACGCAGAGGCCGAGGGAAAGCAGAGGGCCCTCAGCACTGCAGTTGAAGCCTTGAGCATCCCTGGCTCTCTGCCACACACACCATCAGAAATCCTCGATTCTGTCTGCTCTTCAGTAACTCAGAAAAGCAGAAGAGGACATCGCTTCCCAGGGCCTGTGCCATACCTCCCATCTGCAGCCAGAGCCTACCTGCTTGTCGTAGGTCTGACCTGTGCCACTGTTGGCAACTGCAGACACCACTGCATGGGACCTTGCTCCTCCAGACCCCCCATCAATCCCCACAGTGTCCCCATGTGATACAAGTGGCTGTCCAGCTCCTTCCAACGTTTGTGAAGTCTCAGGATCTGACCCTGTCTCTTTGGCTCCTCTTATGTCCACTCTGTTACCAAACTAGCCCCAGCTGGCCTGTGCCTCACATTCCCTTTACATTGGTCTTAGGAATGACATCTTAAAGAAATTATGTCCTGAATTGGTTAGAACATCCCTTCGGGTCTGGAGCTTTTGTCTTAAAGTCCAGGAGCAATTGTAGGAAACTATGTTTCAAATTTTGGTTTGAGACTCCAGAATTTCCTTAATTCGGTCCTGCACTTAACATGCACCAGACCCGGGCTCGGGACCAGCACACCCCTAGCTGAAAGACAGAAGCCGTTGCTAGGAAGCAATTCTTCCGGTTAATTCAAAACAAAATAAAACACCCCTCATGATTTTATTGTCTTCCTAACGTAAATAGGCTTCAAGCTGCAACAGCTCAATTCAAAGAAACCTTTCTCTCGGATATGCCCCGGGGCTCCGCCGGGCTCCACCTCCTCTGGTCTCCGCGTCGCGAAGTCCCCAATCCCACCCCCAGGCCACCCTCGCCACCGCCGGTCCCTCTCCACTCCGGGTCAAGTTCGTCCATCTCACTCCGTTCGGGACTCCCTGAGCACTGGCACCGCACTCGCCGCCTTTCCCACACGTGTCCCGCTGAGGTTCCAGCACACACCTGGGGTGACCCGCCCCTCGCGCGTCCGTGCTCGGGGTCTGCAAAGGACCGGACCCTAAAGCGCACTTGGGTTCCTTCGCGGTGTCATGATGGTCGCCCAGACCGCTAGTCCGCCAGCGTGGAGTCCACGGAGGCCACGACCCCCGGGTGACGGCGGGGTCCCAGCATTCCGGAGTCTCCGGGTTCATAACGTTCGCGCGAGCTCGGGAAGCGGCCGTGGGACACGCGGGGCGCCCGGCCAGTTTGCTTCAGGCTTCCTGTTCTTGATGCTCGGCCGCGGCACGGTGAGTATCCCACGTGTGGGCGCCGCGGTGACGGCTGACTCACTAAGGCGACCCGTCATTGTATTGAGCACCGTCTCTGTGGCGCAATCGGTTAGCGCGTTCGGCTGTTAACCGAAAGGTTGGTGGTTCAAGCCCACCCAGGGACGATGACTTTTAGCCAATAACATGCACCCTCTTACATCCTTCTCAAAAACTCGCGGAGGGCGCGAAAAGCCCTACATCACGTGTCTAAGCTCTGTTTATGGCCGGGCCTCTGGGAGTGAAAACAAAAATGTCAGCTTTTATTTTGGCGGAAAGGGGGACACCTGTCTACAACCCTCTCCTGCTGTCTTTGGTTTATGGGTATGGGTAGAGTGGGAATCCTTTCTTAATAAAGGAAAATTACGGACAAGTCACCAAAGCATAGGAAACCAGACCAGATTTTAATAAAACAGGTAAACTACTCTACACCACGGGCTAAAGATACGCTTATGACAAGGGCGACCGCAACGTAATTCGTAATCACAAAATCCTAGAACCGAGTTGGAAACACACACACACACACACACACACATCACATCACATCACATCACATCACATCACATCACATCACAAAAATGGGCAGGCCGGGTCGTGTTTGGTAAGGAGTCTAGGGACTGGCAGGAAAGGTTTTGGCCTCTGCAGGTGAACAGCGTCTACGGTGGCTCTGGAAGGCTGGGTGGTTTGCTCCCCAGCTCTTCGGAAGGACCCCAGAGCAGTGCGTGCCCTCCCCAGGTGCCCCAGCCACCGTGGAGAAGAGGGCGATGGGGGGCTATCAGGTGCTGGAGGGAAATACTGCACCTGCAAGAGTGGCATCGACCCACCGACTTCACAGTTAGCGACTGCCCTCACCACCTAACCGAGGCACGGGCGCCTGCACTCTGTGCCGCTCCCAACCTCAGTGGCATTGGAAAATTCACTTCTGCAGGACAGGCCGGTTGAAGGAAACCTCGGAAACCTGTCCGCGCCAGGCTGAGCTTGACTGAGGCTCAAGCGAGCACCTACCGCAGCAACCTCGGTTCGAATCCGAGTCACGCAGTTGTTGTCCTGTCTGGTGTGCTGCTTTCTTGCCCCCATGCACCCAACCCAGTCTCCCTAGTTCAAGAGGAACTCAAAACACTATTATTACAGTTTGCCGATTCACGCTGTCTCAGGTGGACTCACAAAATCACCTTCACTGTCAATCACCCTAAGACCCAGGGCATCATCTTTGAGCAACACCCTACCTCTAGTTTTGGTCTTGTCAGCGTGATGCAGGGTCTGAATGTTCCTATCTGGTATTTGTCTTAGTAATAACACATTAGTGGGAAAGCTTGTTTTCTATGTCCTGCCCTCACTTTATGTGTCCTCCCCCCATTCCTAGTGATGGCTCCTAGTAATGGAGTCTCAACTGGCCATCTCCTTCACCAGGCAAGGATTCCAGGGGTAGCACTGGGCTGCATTCTATTCAGTTGTTGGTCAAGGGTGCCCCATGGAAATCTCCAAACCACCCAGGCCGCTGCTAAGACACAGGGCTGCTCTCCAGAAATTGCCAACAGGTAGCATCCACACATGACATGGGGATCATCTGGGTCATACAGGAAGCCTGCATCCCTACCTTCTAGTCTCTTGGGTAAGGGAGGGTACGGTACTCTACAGGCTATCGAAAGAGAAAAGCAGACGCCAACCAACCCAGTCACAAAACCCTTGACCTACAAAATGTCCTGCCTACAAAATATGAAGGACAATGGTGGCACAGAACTTGTGGGAATAGCAAACCAGTGTCTGAATTGACTTAAGGCACACTCCACCAGAAGGAACTCACACCCAACATTTGCTTGTGTAGCCAAGAACCAGAGTAGATAGGTAGATAGTAGATAGCCCAGTAGTAGACATCCCAGAGACAGAGACCAAGGGTAAAACCATACACTACTGGTCTCTAGGTTTCAACTATTGGGCTACCAACTATCTATCTATCTATCTATCTATCTATCTATCTATCTATCTATCTATCTACCATATCTCTCCTTGTTTATAGTCTTGCACAGAAACACTCTCCACAGGAGGTATGTGGCCCCTGTTACAGGCTCCTTTTACTCCAGTTAGTCATAAGGCACCTCATAATATTGCTTAGACTATCAAGAGGGGTTCCTTACCCCACCTCTCTACCCACAATAGAGTCTTCTCAAATTCTGCCTTTGATTAGACAGTCCTAAGCTGCATTGTCAACCTAGATGAGAGGTGAAGAAATCCATTCCAATCAGACAGTCAGATGCTGGGGCTGGGTCCAGGACATCTGTGAGCCCTGCATGGATGTGTGGCAGCCTAAGACAATTAGCATTCCTGCTTCGTGTGCCTGTCCCTACAGGTCTCAAGAAACGTCTGTCTTTGGTTGGAGCTGATCCAATCTACTGATAGAGCACATAGGACTGGGAGGACAAAGTCAAGGGCAGGGACTGGAGAGATGGCTCATGCATTAAGAGCACTTTTGGCTGTCTCAGGAGACACACAGGACAGCAAACAAACCTCTTTAATGTGCTTTCCAGGTGGAATCCACTGCCCTCATCTGGTCACTGTGGGAATTGTATATATGTGGTGGCAAAACACCCACAAGCCAAACAAAATGACCCAACATGTCTTGAAGGACATTATTACTGCTGTGCGGTTATAACTTTTGCATATCACTCAGATTTCAAGAAAACCAGAGGCAGATTGCTTTGCATTTCCTGATTTCTTTTGTACATTCCTTTGTTGAATGTTCTCATTTCCTGAGAGGCCAGGAACAATGTAGTTGTGTGATGTAAGACGCTCCAATGTATGTTGTGAATATGTTTTACTATCATTTCTTAATAAAGAGGCTGATTTGGCCAATGGTAAGGGAGAATATAGCTATGCAAATCCTAACAGGGCTACAGAGAGAAGGAAGACAGAGTTTAGGAGATGTCATGAAGCCACCAGAGGAGTGGGATGTCAGAGCATTAGTGGTAAATCATAGCCATGTGGCAATACACAGATTAATAGAAATGGTTAAAGTAGGAATTAGCTACTAATAATCTGAGTCATTGGCCGAATAATTATAATTAATATTACGCCTCAGAGGATACTTTATAAGCAGTCATGGGACTGGGCAGAACACCGAAAAGCCCCCGGCTACAGTTAATAGTGTTTCCCTTTAGTTTGGTCTGCATGATGATGTCATGAACATGTTGTACAGTGTGTGGACCACATTTTAATGGTAGCAAATTTACGACCTCAGGGATGTAATATATCTAATTTTCTGTAGACTAGTGGAAATACAAGGAGGAGGCCATGCCATCCGTATCCATATCCAAGGTGCCATCTGCCTGTGTAGACCATGGCTGGGAAATCATTGTGTATTCCAAATTGCCTGGAAATTGCTGATATTGATCCATGCTTGTGAGTTGTTGGTTTATAGGAGTGTGACAGGTCACCTGACTAAAAAGAGTCTTAAGAGTAAAAAATTGAAAACTGTTTTTAATTCATTAAACATTCGTTGTATTCTTTTTTTTTTAGCAGGTTTTTTTGAGTCTCTTCTTTTTTTTTTTTTATTTATTTTGTATACAGTATTCTGTCTGCATGTATGTCTGCAAGCCAGAAGAGGGCACCAGACCTCATTACAGATGGTTGTGAACCACCATGTGGTTGCTGGGAATTGAACTCAGGACCTTTAGAAGAGCAGGCAATGTTCTTAACCTCTGAGCCATCTCTCCAGCCCCATTCGTTGTATTCTATAGGTGCTTCAAAACAGCGGTCATTACAGCAGTGTATAGCCTTAGCAAACTACTAAAACAATGGAAATAATAAAAGAAATAACAAAATATAACAAAAACTTACACTAAAATGAAGAAAACCAAAATACTAATGCACAGATATCCCGAGATGTAAACCAAAACAAAACAAAACAATCTAAAACATAACATAAATAACCAACCAAACAAAATTAAAATTCCCACTTTCCCTTGGAATATTCTTTAAGAAAAAGCAAATCAATAACATGAAACACGAGGAAGTGGATTAGTCTCTGTAGTGAATTATCATCACCAACACTTGTGTGTGATATGGGGTCAGCGTCAGCTCTGCACTAGAGAGAGAATCTTGGGCTTTTGGGTGTGGTCAGTATGGATAGCAGTGTGACAGAGTCTTCCTTGTCAGATTCCACATCACATATGCAGTCAGCTTGCCAAAGCACTTGACAGTAGCTGACAGAATGACTCTTGCTCACCCACATATCTCCCTCCATGTTGTTTTGCCCACACTGTGGCCACTTGGTGATGGATGTTCGGCTTCTGAGTAATTTGTGGGGTGTCCTCTGAATGTCAAGCTTATTTCTGATGCAGTCTTTTCTCTGGAAATTGTGAATCAACAGAGGTGGATCAGATTGTAGCTGGATCCTCTGATGATTGATTGATATTTGCCTCAATGTTGTGCTCACTGCAGAAAGGGACATGGCTTTCTCAGAGGAGGCCTGGATCCTGGAGTGTAGAATGTCATGCCTTCAAGGTGTCTCAGGTTTCCTTCAGGCCTTTCAGTTCTCTTACGAGGTGCTGTCAGAGAAGAAATAGAAACAGTCTCTTTGGGACACAGGCAAGAAAGAAATCAAGGCCTATTCACAGAGGGTAAAGAAAAGTCAAGGAAGGAAACCCACACCGTGAATCCCCTTGTTAGTGGGAATGGGGCTCAATGGTGGCTCACTTGCCTGGCACATAGCGCTCCTGCTGCAGCAGCTCCATCTGCAGGAGGCTCTCCTCCTGGGCTGTGGTCTGTTCCAGTGCATGCTGGAGATGTTCAAACCTAGAAGAGGAAGGCAACTGGGACGCAGGCCTGGTGGGGCCCTGCCATGTAGGTTTTTGAGCCCCCACCAGCTAGAAAATCCATTGCCTTTTAGCTGAGCTCATTGACTGCTTCCCTAAGGGAAAAAGTCGGAGTGCCCCTGGGATGGTTTTTTTTTTTTCTCAACGTTTAAAATATGCTATTAGTTGAACTGAAAAATACACTGTGCTGGACTTGAAGAAAACAGCATTTTTTTAAATAATCCAAAAATTATTTTTGAGAAATATCAATATCTGAGTCACAGTTCAGTAAAGATATTCCTGGCCTGAATTAGACACCAGGTGAATGTGAGCAACCTGTAAAACTCTATGTCTGCCCTCTAGTGGAGCCCACACAACACTGCAGAGAAGGCTCTGATTATCCCTACAGCCCAGACGGTGCCTTAGGCTAATTTGTCAACTCCTAATCTGTTTATGGCCAGAGTAAATCTTCTCACAGGAAACTGATGAGTCCTGCAGAGAGCCTGCAATCAGCAGGAGTGTGCTGCAGCCAAGTTAGCAAGAAGACTAGAAACTTCTCTCTAATGTGATGTTCCTGAAGGAAAATAAAGTGGCAGAGGACGCACTGTCCTTCACAGTTGACCTCTGCTCCTCACAAGAGAAGGATGGGACACAATCCCCAGAAGACAAATAACCAAACATATGGTTTCGTGGACAAAAGTTCCTGGTGATTAGCCAAATCATATTCTGAGGTATTTTTTACCAGGGTGTGGGTGTGAGCCTTGCCAAATAGACTAAAACCCAAACAAGTCAGAGACCCCAAAACAGAGAATCCACTAGGCTACAACTGCTTCTGTCAGTCCGTGCTCCTACCTCGTCTGGGACTCAGTGAAGTGATGCTGCAGCTTTGCTGCCAAGTCCCTTTGCTGGGTAACCAGTTTCTTCCGCTTCAGCAGGAATTGAAGGTGTTCCTCCAGTCTTTGATGTTCCTATTCATTAGAGGATTGTATTCTTAGAGCAAGGTTGTCAGAGCACACAAACACATGTGTGCATGCATATACACAAACACAAACAAATGTGTTTACACAGTCCTGATCATCACAAGTACATGGACGCTCACATACAAGCACACGGCATTGCATCCACATGCATAGTTCCTAGCTAACAATATGGAAGAAGAGATCACCAGGGATCCTATAAAGAAGAGAGTTAACTTTCATTAGCCCACACCCTCTTCCCCTGTATTCTAAACCAGGCACAGGGGTGTGGTGATGTGGTGAGGATTGTGTACTTTGTCTCTGTTTTGATGAGTTTTCATTCTATTTGTATTTTATATGTGTGGGTGTTTTGCCTGCCTGTGTGTCTATGCACCACATGCCCTCCTGGTCCCTGGGAGAAGAACACAGTGGGCAGAGCAGTCAATGTAGTGCTTGCCTTGTACACCCAGGCCACAAATGGTGGGTGCCAGGGTTCCTTGATCAGTTATCTAAGCTTGCATACAAGTTTTTGAGTGTGTACATTAAAGGCTTAGTTCCGTGGTACAAGACCACTGCCTGATGGTGGACCAGCCCCTTCCTCTCACTCAGTGCTTCCCCTTGGCTCCAAATACAGCAGCTTCCTCCAATAGGAGCTCTCTAAACCACAGGTTACATCATTTTTGGCCCAATGAGTTCAAGAAATGAGTTCAGAAAAACCACAAAATCTCTACAACCAGAATTCAAATAAATCTTTGCATCCAGTAAGATGATTATGTCAGGAATTAGTCTAAGTAAGAAAAGAAGGCTGACTCATGGCCTAATGAGTGCATATATTGCTTCATGCTTAACAATATTCCATGGAAGGACTTGACTTCATTGAAATTGTACTCATCAATGAAGGGTATTTGAATATTTCTAGTTTGGCAGTGCTCTGAGGAATGCTTCTATAACCCAGGTGTCCCCTAGATTCTCTGTGGACCCTTCCTTCTCATTCTGGGATCACTGGACCATCTGGGGACTGCAATCCATGTTTCTGAAAAATTATACATAGCTCAGCATGGCTATGGGACTTAGGCTGGGGGGAGGGAGGGACACCTCTGCAGTTCAGAATCTCTTAAATGATAAAATCCATGCTGAGCTGTGAGAACAGGCTGTCTTAGTGCAGCCCACTCAGGCTCATCATCATCTAAAGCACTCACTGCATGTTGTGTCTGCAGCGCTCAGAAGATGCTTTCATTCCAAGCTTCTTTACACTGTGTTTAAATTGGCCTGATGGGGGTTGGCAGAAATGAGGATCCTCAGTTATTGCTAGTGGTGTAAAACAGTGCAGCCCAGTGAGAAACTATGTATAATTTCTGAGAGAAGACCGTGATAGCACTAGAGAATGAGACTGACCCATGGTCATGACCCAACAACTTTGGATCATAACACAGGGTATATAATATGAAAATAGCCCCAGATCAGTTAATAGGAGCCCAGTGAGGTCACCACAGTGTTGTTCTGAAATGCTGCACTCTGTACAACTATGAGGGGAGTCTGTACTAAGACATAACCATGCGCATGATAGAGTGAGTATCACAATGTCAGCAAAGAGACTGACTGCAGGTTCTGTGTTGTGAGGCCAATGAGACAAACCAGACATTTCCTGGGAGGTTGCCTCTTTTCAGTGAAAGGAAGAAGTCTACTTTTAACTTTCAAAATAGCTCTGGGGATTGAATTTTTTATTACAAAACTCATTAATTCCAAAGTAGTAAAATGTGTAAAAGTTGAGAGAAGACACCTAGTCCTTTCTCTTTCTTAACAAACAAACCAGTTAGCATAAGATGAGACAGAAAAAGATAGGAATCTCTACCTGTGAGGAGACAGGACATCCAACGAGCTCTGGCCTGGTAGCTTAAGCAGAACAAAAATATTCTGTTCTAGCAAACAAATGATCCCCAGGTCCTTGTCCTCACTCACTCACTCACTCACTCACTCACTCACTCACTCACTCACTCACTCACTCACAGCTCTGTGATTCTCTCTTGTGGATCCCAGCATAGAACCCTTCCCACCATACTGACATGTAGGTGTGTGATATGTGATTTACCAATCTCCCTAATGGACTGCAGCTTCTATCAGAGCAGGATGGTTTGTTTGCCAGTCAGGTTGTGTCTTCCAATAGGTGAACTCCCCAGAAAGACTTGTGAAGGATCCCAGAAATGAACTCTTAGATGGAATGGAGGTGGTCAGCTAGGCAACTGAGTGGACGGTTACATGATGGTGGTCATATGTGTGTGTGTGGTTAGATAGGTGGGCAGCTTGCTCCTGCTGCCTCAGCTTACCTGCTGCTGCTTTGTCAAGCAGTCACCGATCTTCTCAAGGGCCTCCTCACAGAGCCTCTTTGTCTCCTCACAGGACTCTTGCAGGAAGATCTGGTCCTGCTGCAGCTTTCTGTTGTCCTCTCTCAACATGCCCACTTTTTCCTTCATCTGTGTCCTTTCCCTCAGAAGCCGGCTGTGGAGGATGCTTAACCATCACAAACAATGTTGAGTTCCCGTCCACCTCCATCTGCCACTCCTACCTACTAACACCACCTTCCCTGCTAGGTGCCATGTCCTCACCCAGGCCCAGACTGCAGCCCACATTAGCCATGTCAGTGTCACCCAGGTGATGTACGTCTAAGAACACGATTCTGCACCCCCAACTAACACCGGTCCTACACTGATCAAGGTATTAGGAGTCCATCATCAGGTATAGAGCAAACATGGTCTGAAGTAGGACAGAGAACCCAAGAGGAATACATTCCACATCTGTGTCCATTAGCAAAAGGATCTGAAAGCCCCTGTCAGAGTCTCAGAGACCATTCATGGTGCAAACCATGTTTACGATCTAGAAGCTCTGAGGGCTGGAGAGATGTCTCAGAGGTTAAGAGCATTGCCTGCTCTTCCAAAGGTCCTGAGTTCAATTCCCAGCAACCACATGGTGGCTCACAACCATCTGTAATGGCGTCTGGTGCCCTCTTCTGGCCTGCAGGCATACACACAGACAGAATATTGTATACATAGTAAATAAATATATAAATATATATATATATATAAACAAGGACTTGAAGCTCTGGAAGCTGACAGGACAATGTTGGGATCAGACTTCTTGCGCTTGGGATAAATCAGTCTGGGAGGACAAGTACAAGGTAAACAAGCTAGAAGCACAGCCCTCACTTTGGTTCAAAGAGAAACAAGTGCAGCAGCTGTCCTTTCAATGTGCGGGGTCCCATCCAATCAGACACTCACCGGTAGGTGTTGGTCAACTCCTTGCACTTGTATGAGCTCTCTCTAATTTCCTTGTGGAAATTCTCCAGCTCTGACGTCTCCTTCTGATGATCCATTTTCAGCTCCTCAAGCTCAGAATTCAGCCTGTGGTAGAACATGGGCCCAGGAACAAAGAACCCCATGAAAACATGAATTAAGGCTGAGTCTTGGATTATCCTAGTCCACTGGCTGTCACATCCTGAATCCCAGGTACTAGGACCTGTTGATGTTATTAGACTTGCTAAGCTGCCCCAGTGGCAGAAAGGCAGAGCATCAAGAGGGAGAGAAACAGAGCTACGTGAGCTTCCAAAGTAGGCCTGAAAGAACAAACTAGCTCTTTTTAAGATGTCCCAGGATTCTGTGCTATGGGTTTGGGCCTATCTGAAACCTGTGATGTCATGTTTTCTGTCTTCAGAAAAAAAAATGTTTATTCTGTGTTCCTTTTATCAAAAGTATACTCAGAACTTATAATTAGGATTTCCATGGAGGAGACCGTACAGTACAATGACTTTATAAACTCCCCAGGGAATTCCATTCCATCACCAACATAGCACAGAGAATGAGGGCAGGGATGCTCAAATGGGACTCCAGGGCCTCAGCACTTATATCACCTGAGACTCTGAGACAGACAAATCCTCAGCCCTGCTACCAATCTCTGACTCACAGGATCTGGGTGACACACACACACACGAACACACACACACACACAAACACACACTGTAGAGTAACCCCTCAGAGACAGTACAGAACACACCCAGACACCAAGGCACAAAGATTTATTGACTCAGAAGAGGAATCATGGAACTGGGGGGGGGGGTTCCTCTGTATCAGGCAAGTGCTGAGAGCAAGCAATGGGTTTTATTTTTCAGCAGTGGGTTTTTAAGGAAACAAGGGGAAGTCTGTGCTAGGATGAGTTTCTGAGACCTGATTGGACAGCTAAGCCAGAATAGCCAAATAATGAATTTTAATTGCTGGACCTTAGTGTTTGGTTGGAGTCAAATAAGGGTATGAACCTTGGGGACAAATTTTAGGAATTCAATTTTATATTTTATCAAGGGAAAAGGAAGTGAAAAGGGCAAAACCCACCACTGCCATATTGGCAATGTTTGGGCCTGTTAGCTTTCACTCACATAAACCCATACACAAGTAGGATGCCAGAGACATGTAGATAATGCTGTTCTTTTGGAAACTACAGTTCCCAGATTCCTCCTGGATCACAACATTTGCGCAGGCAGGCGTGGGACATTCTTCCCAGCCACCCCTGCGCCCTCCGATAAAAAGCAGGACTCGGCACGAGTTCGCCCCTTCGGCCCCTCTTTCTTCCTATACCCCTCCATCCTTCTGTGTCTCACACACCTGGTTCCTTATTGTGTGACCCCCCCCCATTAAAGTACCCGCGTGGGAGCAGCGTGTCCGTGTTTGTCTCCGCCGTAAGTGTTTGTTTGTCTCGCGTGTCTGTGTACACACCTGCCAGCCTCACCGCCGGTATCTCTCCGGCCTTTTAGAACATCAATTGGTGCCGTTAAACTCGGGGACTCCTGTCCCGGGCTCTCCATCTGGGGCCTGGTCTCTGGCCCTGGGCGCCTCCTGGAGCCTGGACCCTGCTGCCCGGCACGGGGCCGAGACCGAGCTGCGAACGCGACCACTTCCACCGCTTCCGCATCCTTACTTCTCCGACACCAACCAATTCGTGAGTTTGATCCACGGGCCCTCTTCCCATTACGTCTAGAAAACGCCTGGCCAGCGTTCTCTGGTACATTCTGGGTAGATCGCCCCCTCCCTTCCTTCCTCCCCACCCCATTTTTGGTTGTCGGCAATTTTGCCTGCACTGAGAGCCCGGGGCTCTCAGCGTCTCCTCCCCAGGAATCCGGGATTCCTGGTTTCCTCCTTGACTTCCTTCTTTCTTGGTGGGCCTGTCTCTTCAGGCACCATCTTCAGCTGTACGGACAGCTGAATGGCGGGTCATACTATTGACCCTATCACGGGCTTATCTCCTCTCGCCTGGCCGGGTTTTCCTGTACTTGGCTAGGGCCTGAGTTGATTTTCGCCTCTACCGCAGCCTCCGGGGTCTGAGGACGCTCGCACCCTGAGACTGCTGCGTTCGCGGCACTCCTCTGTGCCCCCCTGCAGGCAAATTTTGTCGCCCAACCATGGGGTCTAAAAATTCTAAGCCAATCTCTCCAAATTCTCCGCTAGGTCAACTCTCACATTTTTCCACTATCAGGAGGCGAAAGCAATTAACAGTTTCTTTCCGTCATAGGCAGCTGGAAGTGACGTCGGACTCCTCTCTGTCTCCCCCCCCACAACCCCGCTTCCTCGGTCTTCCAGAGCACCCCCACGATGCCTCTCAGATTCCACCCCCCCCTGCAATCTCTATGGTAATAGACCCAGCCGACGAGCCTCCGCCCCTGTCTGCGGCATTTCTCTTCCTTCCGCAGGTTCCAGACGCCAAAAGAAATCATTTAAATCTCTCCCCCGGGAAGCCTCTAACTGGTCCATTCTTGCTCCCCACAGCGCAAACAGCTAGCAGTTTCTTTTTGGAAGCGTTGGATACGCGCCTCTGCTCTTGGACTCGGCATATCCCCACTCCCCCCGCCCCCAGGGACTGCCCCTTCCCGCCGAACACCTCAGCTAATCGCTTTCTTTCCAGGTCCCCGATAAATTTCCCCCATTTCAGAGCTGCAAAAGCCCCTCATAAATATTCATCCAACAGGTCGCACAAGCAGCGGGAGGCCTTTCCCGCCTCAGTCTGCAAAAGCAGGCAGATTGAAGCACCTCCCCCTGGATATTCCAAAGCCCCTCTAGGCTCCAGCCATCACTAACCACCACTCTTCGGTTGTTTATTCAAAAACACTCTCACCTAAGGACGACAGCCTCCTGCCAGATCCGCCAAACATAATGGCCCAGAGTTCAATTCCCTAGGATTTCCACACACCTTATTACCCTCAGACCCGAGTCTTCAGGTAAGGTAGAACGGACTAAGGGCACTTTAAAAAAACCCTCATCAAGATGTCACAGGAACTCCATCTAGATTGGGTAAGACTTCTGCCCCTCGCCCTTCTCAGGCTTCGGGCTCTCCCGAAGGGGCCACTTTTCATCTCACCTTTTGAACTCATATACGGGCGGCCGGTTCTGACCCCCGGCCTCCCATCGGGAACCTCCCCCTTCCCCGATCACTTGCTCACTCCTCTCCTGTTCCACTTACGCTCAATCTTGTGGGACTTTGCTGATCATTCCCTACCTCAGCCTTGTACTAACGCATGTCCACCACCAATTAACATAGGAGACAAGGTATTTCTCTCACCCCCAGGCAAATGCCTCCCACCGCTCTCCCCCAAATGGCAGGGTCCTTTCAGAGTAATTCTTCTAACCCCCTCAGCTGCCAAACTTGAAGGAATCCCCCATTGGATTCACCTCACGCACCTCAAACCGGTTGTTTCCACCAACCCCTCATATACAGTGACCCAGACAGGGCCCTGCTGCCTCAAATTCCAGAGGAAACCAGACTCAGCCCCCTCTACTTCAGGCTAAGGAAAACAGTGACCCCATCTGCCACTTAAACTTTATGTGCTAATACACCCCCACTTGACATAACAGGTCCTTTCTGTGCTGATACACCCTTCTTCAAATTCCTAAATAACCAGTCAGTTGTCGTTGCAGATCTTCAAATACAAAGTCAAGGGCTCAGGCGGTAAGCAGATCTCTAATAAGGTTACGTGATATAACAGGTCAGTCATTAATTTTTTTTAAGATACTTTTTTAAGCTCCAGGATGCCGGCCTGCTCCACTTAAACAGACAAGACACAAGCGGATCGTTAACAGGAATAAGTATCATTTAATTTTCTATTATTTTTAACCCCAGACCTCACCTCCCCTTCAATGCCCTTCCCTACCCTTTAATTTTTCTCTACTAATGCAGCTTTTGCCTTCCAGCATCTGAATGATAATCCAACCACTCAGGAGAGCCAGACAGATGTGATTCAAAACGCCAGGAAACCAACAGGACATCGCCAAGAGGACTTACAGGACAAACCACCTCAAAATGCCAGCAAAAACAAGGGAACACCGTCAAGATCACCGAACACGCCCTGAACCCCTCAACGCCCAAAGCCAGCAGGAAGCAGTTACGAGAGACCGGGCGATGCCCCTATCCCCTACACCTACCCCCCCCAATTTTTTTTTTTTAAGATTTATTTATTATGTCTACAACATTCTGCCTCCATGTCTGCTGCAGGCCAGAAGAGGGCGCCAGGTCTCACCACAGATGGCTGTGAGCCACCATGTGGTTGCTGGGAATTGAACTCAGGACCTCTGGAAGAGTAGTCAGTGCTCTTAACCCCTAAGCCATCTCTCCAGCCCCCAATTTTTTTTTTTATAAATCAAGAGATGACAGAATGCTGTTCTTTTGGAAACTACAGCTCCCAGAATCCTCCCGCATCACATATACCTGCACTGCGCAGGTGTGAAGTCATCCTTCCCAAACACCCCCATGGCCCCTGTTAAAAGACGGCCATGAGGCCTGGCCTTCCCCTTTTCTCCCTTCCCTGTGTGTCATGCACTTGTCCTTTTCCCTGTGTTATCCTCCCCATTAAATGCACCCGCACGGGAGCCGCGTGTCCGTGTTTGTCTCCGCCGTAAGTGTTTGTTTGTCTCGCGTGTCTGTGTACACACCTGCCAGCCTCACCGCCGGTATCTCTCCGGCCATTTAGAACATTACCTGCCTCTCAGCGTTGCCGTTCACTAGTGAGAGGGATGAGAACTCCCTTTTAAGGCCTGAATCATTAGTCTCCTGCCTCTGGTAACTGCTCTGTTCTGAAAGAGTATCTAGTAACTCCTCAGGTGGAGCAGATAGAACTGCCTCCTGTTGATCAGGATCTGAGTCCAACCTCTCCTGTATCAGCATCCAAAAATAAGGTGTATCCTCAGGGATGCTTTCTGGCCCATAACTACAATAATGTTGTTGGATTCTCATTCCTACTTCTCTCCATACAGCTGTGTCTACAGTCCTACGCTGTGAAAACCGAGGGCATATCTCATCTATGAATTCTAAAAATTCCTGTATCTGATATTGCTGTACTCTTTCTCCTCTGTCTTTTAAAATATCTTCAATTAACTGCATGGCCATTCGATTGCTTTCTCCTTGTCCCATATTTTTATCTTTACCAGCTTTACTAGCAATATTACACTTCCATTTCGTTATCTAAGCGCACTTTACTCACGCATCCACCGATTTTTTCTCGTGGGTTCCTCACGTCTGGTCACGCCTTCCTTGCTTTTTGGGGAATGCAGATTCTCCTCCGTGCTTTGTCCATTTTCCCTCTGGGATCCAGCGATCAGCATTCACCGTCTCTCTCGTGTTGTGCCTTCTCCGGGGTCGTGGAGTTCAGCCGTCAGCACCGCGTTCCTTTTTCTTACTTCTTTCTCCGGCCTTCGTCTCGGGGTTCCGTGGTCAGCTCTAGTTGTCTTTAATCTTGGGGTTCAGTGGTCAGCCGCACGTTGTGGTGCCATTATGTCGGAGCCCGTGTGGGTCCAACACAAACTACAAACTTCCTAACTTGGCTGGGACGGAGTCGCGAGGAATAAGCGGACACAGCTCACACGGTCATCATGGAAAAGGCCTTAATCCATTTATTCTCCAAACATTTTATATACCCACACCAAATTGAGTGTGTGTGTGTGGGGGGACCCGTTATGCCATCACCTAGGCAACCAGGTGCCTGGACTTAAGTCATGTCTGCCATCTAGCAGTCAGGAAGGCCCTGAATTAGCATCTCTATGAGATAGCTTCCAAATAGCATAAGAGAATAAACCCCAAACAGCCTGGCCAGCTTCAGCTAACACCTCAAACCATCTCAAAACGTCAGCGGACCACCGGACACCCCCTGAACCCCTCAACGCCCAAAGCCAGCAGGAAGCAGTTACGTGAGACCGGGCGACGCCCCTATCCCCTACCCCGCCCCCCAATTTTTTCTTTTTAATTAACCAAAGATGGCGAAATGCTGTTCTTTTGGAAACTACAGTTCCCAGATTCCTCCTGGATCACAAAGCTTGCGCAGGCAGGCGTGGGACATTCTTCCCATCCACCCCTGCACCCTCTGATAAAAAGCAGGACTCGGCACGAGTTCGCCCCTTCGGCCCCTCTTTCTTCCTATACCCCCCCCCCCCAATCCTTCTGTGTCTCACACACCTGGTTCCTTATTGTGTGACCCCCCCATTAAAGTACCCACGTGGGAGCAGCGTGTCCGTGTTTGTCTCCGCTGTGTTTGTTTGTCTTGCGTGTCTGTGTACACACCTGCCAGCCTCACCGCCAGTATCTCTCCGGCCTTTTAGAACATCAGATAAGTCGCATTAGTTCAGAGTACAAGGAAGAAGGGCAGAGATGTGCAGGGTTGAGATCCAGGTCTTCAGGTCACACATTGAGAAAAACCAAGTGGGCCCAGGCCCTGCTCCCAGAGCAACCAGCTAGAAATCCCCCAGTCAAATACAAAGACTCCCATGAACTCAGCACCCAGCATCTTTGAAATGCGTGTTGTGAGCTCACACACTGCTGTCCCATCCATAGAATGTGACTCAGGCCACAGGCTCTGCTTTTCATTGGGAGGAAGCAGAACAGCCTGTGTCCCTCATCTCACTCCTGCCCAGGCTTCAGTTCTGCCTCTCAGATGAACTCGGGAAAAGCTCTTTGGGCAGGAGGACACCTTGGAGGTGCAGCCTCAGGTGACATGAGGAATGCTGGGATTGACACCGGAGGGACAAGACAGTCACAAGAGAACTGGACATAATGACTACCTGTTGTTCATGTCATTGTTGTTATAGTTCGCCAGGACTGCATGAAGTTCATTCCTTTCATTGGTCATCATCTGGAGCTGAAGGGTCAGTTCATCGACCTTGTTCATCTGCTGCTCCTGCTCAGTGAGGGAGGCTGAGGTCCGTGCCTTTCCAGTACTTCCTGTAGGTAGACAAACATCAGTGAATTAGTACAGTTAGATGGTACGGGGCCATGAGAAACCATGTTGAGTCCCCAGAACAGGCCTGAGGAAGAGGGAATGCATGAGCCCACTGAAGACCCCAAAAAACAAAACAACTGTCCTCAAGTTGAGACCCATAAGCCATGTCTCCTTTCCCAATCACTGTTGCTATTGATGGACTAGATATGTCCATCAATGTTGGGGATTATGATTTTCAGGTGTGTGACTTTTTTTTTGTGCTGTATTTGTTTAACTCTGTGAAGCTGTGTTACTGTGCCTGTCTAAAACACCTGATGGTTCTAATAGAGAGATGAACAGCCAATAGCGAGACAGGAGCAGGGATAGGTGGGCCTACCGAGCAGAGTATAGACAGAAGGAGCGAATGAAGAGGAGCATAAGAAGAGGGGAGGATTCAGTGGCCAGCCACCAACTCACTCAGCAGCCATGGAGTAAGAGTGAGTCCCACTCCTGAAAGGATCAACTTAAGCCTTCATCCTTCAGAAATCTCTCTATCCCCTGCCCAGGACTCACTGCGCTTTCTCCAGAACCATTTATTTCTTGATGTGTGACTCGGAGGCTGAAGGCCATCTTCCCTGTGCCTCTCTCTGGCCTCCCTGCGTTCTCCATCCTGTCTCCCAAGCAGCCTGTTCAGTCGTGTCAGCATGGCTGTGGGTGAACCACACAGGCACTGAACGAATGCCTCAAGGGCAGTTGGCGTTGCCACAACACAGGTGACATCACAGAATTCCAGGCTCTCCAGGATACAGTGGAATGTCCAGGTGGGGGGGACTGCTGATGTCATATGATACAGCTATTAACCCCTGCTAACTACTTCACCCAAAAGTGACCTGAAACTAAGGTGCCATTTCCAAGAGCCTCTCTAGGGCCACCGGAGAAGCTTTTAGGGACATTGTCTTCCTAAAGCCAGAAATCTAGCCCTCTGCTTCTCACGTTTTATGTGAGAAACTGAACGATCACTTCCCAACCACTGCCCAGGGATGGCTTTTCCCTCCTTAAGATCCACACTCAAGTAACGTGAGAAACAAAAGATGCTTAGAAATGAGGTCAGGATAAATGGAGTAGAACAGATGACATCTCTGAAGTGAACGAGCACCTGGTGCAGATCCTCAGACTTTTAGAGACTGGAGGGTTCAAAACAAAGAGAAGACACATAGGAAATGATGAAAATTTCACTCAGAGTGTCACTAGAGCTCACTCTGTTATGCCCAAATCTGAGGGTCCCTCCAAAAACCAACGAAGGAGACTGAGTCCCTGTATGTAAAAGCAAAAGGCCTTTATTTTAATCAAGTTTGCAAACTCGGTCTCTCTGCATGTCCAACATATTGGAATTTCTGGAGAGCCTGAGCTCAATTAGAGTTGGGTTTTTATAGTAGTAAAGGGGCGTGAGGGGTCTCTGAGGTTCAGGACCCCTCATTGGCTGACATTTATCTAGAGGTGTCCTGGGGAAGTGCTGGCAGGTGTTTCTATCTACAGTGCTTGGAATGCCAGGAATTTCCTTTGAATGGTCTGCTCTTGGGTGGGGGTCAGGTAATCTCTGCCTGCCAGGCATCGTCTCAGGGTAAACTATTGAGACTCCAGACTCCATTTAAATTCATTGATGGCCAGAGTCCCAGGTGATAATGGTTGGAGGAAGTAAACAACTTCCTTTCTGCCCAGACTTAGATTATCATGGCTGGATCTCACAACTCAAGCTATGAGGTTGGTAGTGAAGATGTGACTAGCTCTTGGCAGGTCTACTTGGAACCACTGAGCCCAGGTGAGCCTTCAGATATTGAAAGCAAACAGTCCTAGAAAGAGTATGATGGCCCCAACCTTGAATCAATAGACTGAGGAGAGAGTAGTGTCGACTAGAAGTCAGTGTGCATCATCTAGAGGAGTTGTTAGCTATGCAGATGCAAGCACACACACACATACTCACACACATACATACAATCACAATTATTGCGCAAAACATGCTGTTGATCACTGCTATGCTGTGTCAACCAGCAAACAAAAGCCAAGTTCCTTGGTCTGGAGCCACCTGTTCCAATTGCCATGCTCTTCAATAGGTGGCGCTGCTAGCTTTGAGTGAGTATGGGAAGGGCAGGCAAGGGGAGAGACTCAGAGTTCTTGTACCATACAGGTGTTTTATAGCCATCACCAACTTTCTAAATATCCTGACAGTCCTTGTAAGGGAAGCCAGTCCGTGGTCAGCCTGAATTGCTTGTTCTCCAGATCTCGGGACGTTCTCCACCAAAATATGGCACTTGCATCTTAGGATTGATGCATCTGTCAAGTGATCTGTGTTATTTCAGATGGTGAAGCTCTAATTAATAAATGTCTACCTTCCTGGGCACCTAGAAGTGGGTGTTGGGTTGTCGTAAGTGGCTACAATCCACATCACTTAAAGCAGCAGGGATGGATTTTCTGGTTCTGGTGACCCAAAGTCCCAAATCCTGGAGACTGCCTTCTTCAGAGGGTCCAAGTAGAGGCTCCTTCCTGCCTCTTCCAGGATCTGGAACGTGGATGGCCTGAGTCTCAGATCACAACCCACCAGTCTCCATCTCTGCCTTCCTCTGAATTTGTGTGTTCTTTATTATGTCTTCATTTGAGATATAGTCTTGATGAGTAGCCCTGCTGGTCTGAACTTCTAACCCCCTGCCTCAGCTTCGCTAGTGCAGGGTCAGTCATGGGCTATAGCTCAGAGGTAGAGTGTTTGCCCAGTGTGTGTGAGGTTTGGTTTCCTTTCCCAGTGCTGGAGAAAATTCCAAAAGGTATGTTCCCTTATGTGACCTTTTCCTCCTTCTGAGGTTGACCACCCACCAAGGTCCAGCAATCAATTATTAAAGTCCCGTCATCCAAGCCCCCTTTTGCTCACCAAATCTACCTGCCCAATTAAAATTTAAGACCTCACCCTAACACACCCTCGGTCTTAGGGTGATTGACAGTGAAGGTGATTTTGTGAGCCTGCCTGAGAGAGCAAACTGTAATAATACTATCTTGAGTTCCTCCATGTCCGCGGGACTTGAACTAAGGAGACTGGAGTCTGTGTCAAGACATTAGCTAGGCATGGGGGCAAGAAAGCAGCAACTGCCGTGACTCGGATTCGAACCGAGGTTGCTGCGGCCACAACGCAGAGTACTAACCACTATATGATCACGGCCAGCCACGCGCCTGACTGTGGTAGGTGCTCGCTTGAGCCTCAGTCAAGCTCAACCCGGCGCAGACCGGTTTCCGAGGCTTCCTTCAACAGGTCTGTCCAGCAGAAGTGATTTTTTCCAAAACCACTGAGGTTGGGAGCGGCACAGAGTGCAGGCGCCCGTGCCTCGGTTAGGTGGTGAGGGCAGTCGCTAACTGTGAAGTCGGTGGGTCGATGCCACTCTTGCAGGTGCAGTATTTCCCTCCAGCACCTGATAGCCCTCCATCGCCCTCCTCTCCGCCGTGGCTGGGACACCTGGGGAGGGCACGCACTGCTCTGGGGTCCTTCCGAAGAGCTGGGGAGCAAACCAGCGGTCTAGAGCCTTCCGTAGACGCTGCCCGTATACAGAGGCCAAAATCATCACTGCCAGTCCCTGGACTCCTTACTAAACACGGCTTGGCCTTAGGAATAAATCGGTTCTAGGGTTCGTGATTACGAATTACGTTGTCGTTGCCCTTGTCATATGCGTATCTTTAGCCGGTGGTGTTAAGTTTACCCGTTTTATTAAAATCTGGTTCGTTTCCTGTGCTTTGGTGACTTGTTTTCCATAATTTTCTTTTATTAAGAAAGGATTAACACTGTATCAATCCCAAAATAAACCAAAGACAGCAGGTGGGGGTTGTCCACAGGTGTCCTCCTCCCGTTCTCCCCTCCAAAATAAAAATTGGCTTTATTGTTTACCCTGCCTTGGTACAGGCCACAAATAGCGTGTGACAGAAAGGTAAGGCCTTAGGTACCTTAAGTCCATAGGGCTTTTTTTTTTCTTATTTAGTGGGCTTCCGGTATTTCAGAGAAGTAGGAGTGTTTCCATTGCCAAGTCAGCACACAAGGAACTGTAAATTTAGAAAGCTCTTTGCTAAACGCCCAAAGATCGTAGTCCCTGAGTGGGCTGGAACGACCAACCTCCCTGTTAACAGCATACCGCACTAACTCATTGCTCCACAGAGACTTTGACATGAGAAATCCGCCTCTCCTTGGTGAGTCAGGCGGCACCGTGGCAGTCACACCTGTGATATCCACCGTGTCGCGGCCGAGCATCCGGAACAGGAGCCCTCGAAGCCAACCTACCGGGCTCCCTGCCGGCCCCACGGCCGCTCCCCGAGCTCGCGCGAACGTTATGAACCCGGCGCCTCCGGGACGCTGGGACGGGGCCGCCTAGGACTCTACGCTGGCAGAGTTGCGTTCAGGGCGCCCATCAGGACTCCGTGAAGGAGCCCAAGTGAACTTCAGGGTTCGGTCCTTTGCAGACCTCGAGCACGGACGCCCGATGGCTGGTCACCCCGGGTGTGTGCTGAAGTCTCCGCGTGGACGGCGTGGGAAAGGCGGCGAGTGCAGTGCCAGTGCTCAGGGAGTTCGGACAGGAAGGAGATGGACGAACTTGAACCGGAGTGGCGAGGGACCGACGGGGGCGAGGGTGGCCTGGGGGTGGGATTGGGGGATACGCACCGCGGAGACCGGCGGAGACCGGAGGAGAAGCCAGGTGGAGCCCTAGGACCCGTCAGAGAGAACGGTGCGTTTGAACTGAGCTGATGCAGTTTGAAGGCAATTTATGTTAGGAAGACAATAAATAAAATCATGAGGGGTGTTTTGTTTTGAATTAATCAGAAGAATGAATTCCTAGCAACGATTTCTGTCTTTCAGCTAGGGGTGTGCTGGTCCCGAGCCCGGGTCTGGTGCAGGTTAAGAGCAGAAAAGCATTAAGGAGAGTCTGGAGTCTCAAAGCAAAGTTTAAGACAAGTGCTCCTGGACTTTAAGACAAAAAGTTCAAAATTGAAGAAATGTTCTCATGAGTCTGAGGACCAACTTCCTTAAGATGTCACTTCCAAGGTTAAGAGCTTAAGTTAATTTGGCAATTTCGGCCGCATATTTAGAAGCATAGGAGAGAATAAAAAAAGACCAAGAGGAAAAACAGCTGTTGGAAGATAAAAAAAAAAGTCTTTTAAAACAAAAGGTATCAGGGGAGAGCGCGAACGCAGTTCCCCACTAACAGAAATTATGCAGTCGAGTTTCCCACATTTGGGGAAATCGCAGGGGTCAACACACCCCAAGTGCAATGGGTGAGCCTCGCCCTGGGAAAACCACCTACGTGATCATGGTATCTCCCCTGCCAGGTAAGTATGCTTTGCTCTCCTGCAGCCCAGACTCAGCTCCACCCGTTCTGCACTCTGAACACACGGTCACTTCGCCGCGCATACTCTAGGACCATATTGGACGAGCACCCCATTCCTTCGACTCGATGCTCCCCGCGGACCAGCGCACCCTTCCACTCGCCACGCTGGAAATCCAGCGTGTTCCCGCAGAGTTTGCGGACAGGACAGCCCCTGCGCGCCCCTCATCTGCATAGACCCCGCCTCCAACCGGCACCCACGGGTGACATCACACCCATCCTCTTTTCCCGTTTGCTTAGTGAATTTTTTTGCTTGCGGAGAGCTGGATGGAGTGTTGCAGGATCAGAGACAAATCATCTTGAATTATCTCCAATTTCCAAATAGTCGATGGCTGCTCACCGCCGTGGCCTAACAGCCTTGTCGCTGGTTTCCGTGTGTAGCGACAAACCCCTATCTTCAATCAACATGAAGTCAGAGAAGTCAGGCAGCAAGGGTAGCCAGCCCTGCAGCTGAGGTCTCCAGCTTCGCTGGAACCTGCCTGCCTCATGTCTCCACCACTGCATTTTACAAGGCTCTTGATGTATGGATTTCTCTGTTCCTTCTACAGAAACACCATGAGACTGACACTAAGTCTGGACATGGTATTTGTGGTGACCCGAGTCTGTGTTCCTGGTCCAGGGGATCCACTCTGCCCTCTCTCGGCCTCCTCAGGCTCCTGCATGTGTGTCGTGCACACATGTACAATCAGGCACAAACACACATACATAAAATAAATAAGTACTCCCTTTTCTGTGTTGTGTATGTGGGGGATGGGCAGGTGTGTGTGTGCCATGACTCACATGTGGAGGCCAGCGGACAGTTTGTGGCAGTCGGATCTCTTTCTGCCATGCTTGCTCCGTGGATCAAGCTCTTGGATGGTCAGGCCTGATGGCAAGTGTCCTCACCCTTGCCTATAAGTCATCTCTCTGTCCCTTTAAAATCTCTCCCTTTCTGTCCTCTGACTCTCTGCATTCCCCCTCAAGCCACCACCACCACCACTCCAGACAGGGTCTGTCTACATAGTGATGGCAATAAGAGCTTGGTGCCACCCTGTCTGACCCCCTTAAAACCTCTTTAGCCCACATGCAGATATAACACAGCATTTTAAGGATTACAGATGATCATACCGTTTATCATGACGTCATACATGCACTTTCTCTTCTACAATGTTTTTGGAACAAGAATTTATTTGTAGCTTCAGGTGCAAAGAAGGATAAAATGATTCAGCTGAAATACTCATCCAATGATGAACATACACATCACAAAGGTAAAATTACCGGCCGCAAGAAAGGATCACAAGACATACAAGTGAAACCACTTTAAGAGTTTATTAGAGAGAGAGAGAGAGAGAGAGAGAGAGAGAGAGAGAGAGAGAGGTGCACGCAGGCCTGGGGAGAGCTGATGCTGAGAAGAAAACGTGGAGTGGGCGAATCCAGTGGTTAGACACTGCCTGGCGCGTGCGCATAGGGTCATAGCGTTTGTTGCTGTAGCTTTGACAGGAGCAGATGAAGATCACACCGGGCTTGAGGGTCCTGGGTGGCTATGTGTAAGTTGCCAGAATGTTTGATGATGCATGCGTGGCCGTGGATCCCGGAAGTGCCTACTCTTGGGGTGGCTCGACATTTGCCGTAACCTTAAGTAACGGAAATGCTAACATTTCACCCTTTTGTTTATTATAAAGATTCGGGGGTTAAGGGTAGCAGATGGGTGGGAATGAGGCGTCGCGTCTCTCAAGACTGCTTCCTGTTGGTTTGTGTGCATTGGGAAGTTGGGGTGCTTGGCCACATCCTGGGGGTAGCTGGTTACTTCAGCGTTTTCCAGGCTTTGTGGAACTGGCTGGCTGGCAGCTTGACCCTGAAGCAGAAGATTACGTTTAGATCCTGGGGATAAAATCTGAGATCCTGGTGATCAGGGGAGAAAGGTTCCAAGATGGAAGGGGGTCCCCACAGTCCCCAAGATAGAGGAGGGAGTTTCCCAGGAGTCCCAAGATCAAGGAAGGAAATGATACTTATTCTGGATGAGTCTGGTCTGTTCATTTGGGTCCAGTTTGGCTCTCTGGAGTTCATGGGAATGTTTGCATTTTTAAAAAGAGATAAATTTCAGACACATTAAGAAGCTTGTGGTAATGATTCTATAGTGTTGGAATAGTTTATTAGGATTTTATTGGTTAGTGTTAAGATTGTGGACAGTTATATAGTGAGGGGGGAGAAAGGGGAGTTATATTTAGTTAAGCCCACAAACATACAAGTCTTGATATTTGACAGGTCTCACCTCTCATTGCTATCCATGCTATTAATATTTGGTACATTAAAAAAAAGCAATTTTGTTAAAAGAAAATTTAAAACTACTGTATTGGGAGCTAGAGACGTGGCTCAGCTGTTAGGAGCAGTTGCTGTCTGCAGGGACCCAGCTTTATTTATCCACATGCTATCCCACAAAAGGCCACGATTCCAGTTCCAAGAAATCCAGAGCCCTCTTCTGGCCTCTGCAGGCACTTGGCATATAATCGGTATGCTACACACCTCAGGCAAAACACTTGTATACATAAAACAGAAATCACATAGCCCACAGGGTGTGCCCGGCCTTAATCCCAGCGCTCAGAAGCAGAGACAAGTAGATTTGTATGATTTCGAGGCCAGTCTGGTCTGTAGAGTGAGCTCCATGCTAGCCAGGGCTACAAAGTGAGATGCTGTCTCTAAAGCCAAAACAAGTCCTCTGTAAACAAAACAACAACCTAGTTATGTGATTTTTGTCTCTAATGTGACTTTCTCTTTATTCCCCAAACAAAGATTTGGTAATTCACACAATCAGGTGGAAAGGTTACTAACTTCAGTACTTGGGAGAGACAGGATAGCCCATTCAGTCAGAAGATTTGTTAGAGGTAAGAACCAGGGGCTGTCTGCTCTACTTCTTTGATCTTTCAGCATTTACTTCCATATCTGACTTGGGTTTTTATTTATTAAAATCAATTAGAATTTTGCTGTGTGTGTCATGTACATGTGTGCCCGTGGAGGCTGTGTGTCATGTACGTGTATGTCTGTGGAGGCTGTGTGTCATGTACATGTGTGTCTGTGGAGGCTGTGGTGTCGTGTGTGTGTGTGCCCGTGGAAGCTGTGTGTCATGTACATGTGTGTCTGTGGAGGCTGTGTGTTATGTACGTGTGTGCCCGTGGAGACTGTGTGTCATGTGCATGTGTGTCTGTGGGCTGTGTGTCATGTGCGTGTGTGCCCGTGGAGGCTGTGTGTCATGTACGTGTGTGCCCGTGGAGGCTGTGTGTCATGTACATGTGTGCCTGTGGAGGCTGTGTGTCGTGTACTGAGCATGTAACTTAAACATGGTCAGTTTTTATGACGTCCTGATTCTGCAGTGTGGGATCGAAGTAGGAGCGCTTCCCCTCCACAAGTCAGTGCCCTGTGCTGCATCCCGGCCACTGCTGAAGGGACAGTTTTTGTGATTGGCTGGTTTGATCCTCACCACAGGTTGTGCCTTATTGAGAGCTAAGGAGAGACAGACTCCAATAGACTCTGGGGCCCAAAAAGTGAGCGCGTTTTCACCTTGAGCAAAGGTCAGAGAGTTGGAACTTGGAACTTAGCTCTATTCCTTCAAGGCTACCATCTGATTCTGCCTCAGATAAAGATCCCATCTAGATTTAGAGCCTAGAGTTCTGCTCTCTCAAGGTTATCGTCCGCGGGTGTGGTTAATATGCAGACCTTGTATTTCAGGAATAGAGAAATAGATGTGTTTCTATCCCAAAAGTCTCCCCGATCCAGAGGTCTTTCATTTGCTCAAAGATAGTGTTTACTTATGCCCTGGGTCTTTTGGTGATTGACAGTGAAGGCGATTTTGTGAGTTCACCTCAGAAGGCGTTGATTGACAGAGAAGACTGCAAGCAGCAAACCGTAATGATAATGTTTGAGTTCCTCGGTCAACTGGGCTTGAACAAGTGAGACTGGAGTCTGTGGCAAGACATTAAATTAGCTTGGCGTGGGGTGCAGGGGGTAAGACAGAAGTATGCTGGGATGGGCAAGAGAGACAATAGTGCCATGACTCGGATTCGAACCCAGATTGCTGCAGCCACAACACAGTACTATAAGACCGTGGCTCAGTCCAGATGGGCATCTGTTCCCTTCTGGCATCGGTGCGGGGGCGGAGTAGTCCGCCTCGTTTGGGCACAGGTCAGCGCTGGGAGCAGGCCATCCTGAGCTGGTTTTCGAGACTTCTGACCGGCCTGTCCTGCAGAAGTGATTTCTCCAACGCAGCTGGGTTGGGAACTTGGGAGTGGCGCCCGCGCGAGTGAACGCGTCTGTGCCTCAGTTGGGTGGTGAGGGCGGGCCGTCGCTGTGAAGTCGGTGGGTCGATGCCACTCTTGCAGGTGTACTATTTTCCCCAAGCACTCGATAGCCCTCCATCGCCCTCCTCTCCACGGTGACTGGGGTACCTGGGTAGGGGGCGAACTGTCCTGGGGTCCTTCCGAAGAGCTGGGGAGCAAACCAGCGGTCCAGAGCCTTCCTAGACGCTGCCCGCCTACAGAGGCCAAAACCATCACCGCCAGTTCCCAGATTCCTTTACCAAACACCGCCGGGCCTGCCCGTTTCTGTGGTTTATTTTGGTGTTTCCACACCACATGGTTTTCGAAATCGGTTCTAAGGTTTGTGATTAGGAATTACGTTGAGATCGCCCTTGTCGTATGCAAATCTTTAGCCGGTGGTGTACTTTACCTGTTTTATTAAAATCTGGTCCGTTTCCTGTGCTTTGGTGACTTGTTTTTCATAATTTTTCTTTATTAAGAAAGGGTTCCCATTCTACCCATCCCCAAGTCAACTAAAGACAGCAGGTGGGGGTTGTCCACAGGTGTCACCCTTCCCACCCAAAATAAAAATTAGCTTTGTTGTTTTCCCTGCCAGCGGGCCAGGCCGTATAAAAAAACTACGGCAGGCGCCTTAGTTAGGGATTTTCGGAGGCTTGCTGAGAAAGCAGTAGAAGCGCGCACTTTCAATATGCTCGCACACGAGCGACTGACCTGTGTATTTAGGCTGTTAAAAGCCCGAGGGCTATCGTCCCTGGGTGGGCTCGAACCACCAACCTTTCGGTTAACAGCCGAACGCGCTAACCGATTGCGCCACAGAGACGATGCACAAACGAATGCCCTGTCTCCTTAGTGAGTCAGGCGTCACCGCAGCGGCCACACCTGGGAAGACCGCCCGCCCGCAGCCGAGCATCCGGAGCTGGAAGACTCAAAGCCAACAGGCCGGACGCCCGGACGCCCCGCTTCCCGGCCTCGCGCGTACGTTATGACCCCGCCGCCACCCGGGGGTCGGGGAAGGAGCCCAAGTGTGCTTTAGGGTCCGGTCCTTTGCAGACCCCGAGCACGGACGCGAGAGGGGCTGGTGTGTGCTGGAACCTCGGCGGGGCCTGCGTGGGAAAGGCGGCGAGTGTGGTGCCCGTGCTCAGAAAGTCCGGACTGGAGAGGTGGACGAACTTGACCCGGAGTGGAGAGGGACCGGCGAGGCGAGGGTTGGTTGGGGGTACACGTGTGGCTACGCATCGCGGGGATCAGAGGATCCGGAGCCCGGTGGAGCCCCAAGGCATATCCGAGAGAATGGTGACTATTAAGCGACTGGAGCGTGTTGGGAAGACGATATTCCACTAGGATGAGGGGTGTGTGTGTGTAACAGTAAAAACACCTGAGGAGGGACAGAAAAAAGAGAGAGAGAATTGCTTCCTAACAACGGTATCAATTAGGGGTAATTTAAAACATGCTTTGAGAAGGGATGTGCTGTTCCCGAGTCAGGGTCTGGTGCATGTTAAGTACAGGAACCAAGGGGGAAAAAAAGGCTGGATCTAGGTTGGAGTACCAACCTAGATTTTGACAGTTGCCAAAAAGCACTCAGGCTTTCAAGTAAAAAACTCATAATTTCAAAGCTTTCGACGTTTTCTCATTAACATAGTACCTGATTTCCTAAGGATAACTTCTATAAAGCCAATACCAATTTTCTCATCAAATAGGAAGAAGCGGGTGCGTACGAAAAGGGAACTAACAACCCGGTGCTACATATTTCTCACGTTCATCTCACCTAACTAGAGGCACAAACGCGATTTATATAGCCTTTTCTTTAAAACAATATCAGGGGAGAGCGCGAACGCAGTTCCCCACTAACAGAAATTATGCAGTCGAGTTTCCCACATTTGGGGAAATCGCAGGGGTCAACACACCCCAAGTGCAATGGGTGAGCCTCGCCCTGGGAAAACCACCTACGTGATCATGGTATCTCCCCTGCCAGGTAAGTATGCTTTGCTGTCCTGCAGCCCAGACTCAGTCCCACCGGTCCTGCACTCTGAACATACGGTCATTTCGCCGTGCATACTTCAGGACTTGCCCGGACGCGCACCCCATTCCTGGGCCCCGCTGCTACTTGTGAACCCGCGGTGACTTCCACGCCGCGCTGGAAATCCCTCGCGTTTCCGCAGAGTTTGCGGATGTGACAGTCCCTGCGCGCTCCTCATCTGCATAGACCCCGCCTCCAACCCAGGGGTGACATCACACTCCTTCCCTTTGCGCCATTGGCTTGGTGAACTTTCTTGCTTAAGGAGAGCTGGATGGAATGTTGCAGGATCAGAGACAAATCACCTAGAATTATCTCCTATCCCAAATAGCCGGTGGTTGCTCGCCGCTACGGCCTCACAGCCTTGTCCCTGGTTTTGGTGTGTACCAGCAGACCTCTATCTTCCGCCAACACGAAGTACATGAGATCATTCGACCCCTGTAGAGAGAAAATTCTCTAAGTTGCTGGGCAGGTTTTACAAATCTCATTCACCTGTGATAAGTGGTTGCTGAGTTACAACACAGCAAAAATAGCCCCATAGGCCATTCTGAGAAATCTTGTACAACCAGGGCAATTCTTAAGCTAAAATAAATAGCCACAGGTACCAGACCTATGTACCTTAAGATGGAGCCAGTGCTGTGCCCCAAGGCGCAGAGACGGAAGCTACTTGAACAGCAGATCTGTTTTCTTTACATGTGTTAGACGAGTTAAATTCCTCACCTGGGTCTGGCATGACCCCCATGTTTGCCAAAGGAGTCAGTGAATCTCTCTAAGTAAAGCAGGAGATAAAACATTTGCTTTCGGGAAAACATGTAGTTATACTTTCTCATCAGGTTCAGCAGCCCTCAAGTAACTACATGAAGACTTATTAACAATTATGAAAGCCTGGCTATTAGCATAGACTTGTCCCACTAGCTCTTATAACTTAAATTAACCTGTTTCTTTTCTTTTTTTCTTTCTTTCTTTCTTTTTTTTTTGTTTGTTTGTTTGTTTTGTTTTTCGAGATAGGGTTTCTCTATTGTTTACGAGGCTGTTCTGGAATAGCTCTCGTAGACCAGGCTGGTCTCGAACTCACAGAGATCTGCCTGCCTGCCTCTGCCTCTGGAGTGCTGGGATGCAAGGCATGTGCCACCGCAGCCCAGTTTAACCTGTTTCTTTTAGTCTGCATTCTTCCACGTGGCTTGGTTACCTCTGATCTGTACCTTACGTCTGACTTTTTAAGTCTTTGGTGAAATCCAGTTGCCTAGACTCCTCTTCCTCTCTCTCCCGGGAAATCCTCCTATCCTCTCCTGCCTAGCTATTGGCCATTCAACTCTTTCTTTCTTTTGTTTGGTTGATTGTTTTGTTTGTTTGTTTTCCGACAAGGTTTCTCTGTGTAGCTTTGGAGCCTGTTCTGTGCTAGAATTAAAAGCAGACTTCACCGCTGCCTGACTGGCCATTCAGCTCTTTCTTACGCCGACCACAGCAATACACCTTCACACAGTGTACAGATATCCCACAACAGAAACATGGACTTGTAAAGTCCGTCATAGTGGGGTTGTAACCTTAGAGGTGGTTAAAAAGCATGATGTTGTAAAACCTGTCACAATGATGATTAAGGAATGATACCAAGTGTGTCCTAATCTTAAGGTTATAAACATGCCGCCTATTCCAGTTGGCTGATCGTTCGCTAAACATTTCTGTAAACAGGCAGTAGTTCTGCTTTTGTGATGTTGTGGATATTCTGTCCGTCCTGATTGGCTGACCTATGGTTGACCCCTGCATCTCTATTCCCCCATCAATTGTGTGTGTATCCCAATATTGCTGCCACTCCCCCCCTCTTCCAGTGGGGAGTGCCTAGGCCCGGTGCCATAATAAAGATTTTTACTTTGCAGCTCTACTGCTTCTAAGAGTTCTTTGATCTAAAATCGGGGACACAAGAGTTTATTGCAAAAATGTATTTAACTTGACAAGTATGGTGACCCATGTTGTAATCCCAGCGCTCAGGAGACAGAGGCAGGCGGATCAATGAGTTGAGGCCAGCCTGGTCTACTGAACAAGTTCCAGGATAATGGGGAATCACACAGAGAAACCCTGCCTTGGAAAACATTAACAAACAAACAAAACCAAACGTTTGCCACATATTGGGGTCACCATATTTACAAAAATAGAGAAAAAAAGAATCGCATGTAAATGAAAACTGTAAAATGTCCTTCATTTATCTGCTACTTTCAGTGACTGTCCTGTCTGCATGTGCCCATTGGTGTCCTCCAAAACCAGGTGTCCAGACTCAGGCCCTAAGTTCAGCTTGCCGAGTCTAGCTTACGCCTCCTCCTTGTGTCTCTGCTCACACCACTCACTTTCCTCACTGAAGTGACAAGGACCCGGCAGAGCACCCTAAGGGAAGAGAGGTTTACTCTTGTTTGTTTCAGAGACTGCAGAGCATTGCAGGGGAGAAGGCAGGGCAGTTACAGTGGCTCAGCCCTTGCACTGAGCATATCCGTATCCGATACATCTTGGTGGGCGGAGAAAGACAAGCTCTCTGGATAGCCCCTTAACAGGGGAACAAGAGCCTGGAGCGGATATTTTTTTTTCACGCAGGAACATTCTGCTCCTTCTCCATCAGAGCCATTTCATAGGGCAAAGGGCATTCAATTCACCTTCAAGAGTCCCGTAGTCTCAACAGTTCTAGCACCGTACAGAAGCTCAGTCACTTTTGAGACTCAAGACAATTCTCTTTTTTTTTTTTTGGTTTTTCGAGACAGGGTTTCTCGGTAGCTTTGGTGCCTGTCCCGGAACTAGCTCTTATAGACCAGGTTGGCCTCGAACTCCCAGAGATCCGCCTGCCTCTGCCTCCCGAGTGCTGGGATTAAAGGTGTGTGCCACCACTGCCCGGCTCAAGACAATTCTTAACTATTGTTGGGCCCATAAGGGTAGCGCAAAGATGGGGACAGACCACCAACGTCTAGTAAGCCAGAAGCAGACTTTATTCCAGGAAAAAAATTAAAAATTAAAAAAAAATCTCCACGGGGCACAAAAGCTTACCAGCTAGCTGAGGCCACAGCCAAAGATGGTTGTGGTCATGGGCTGTTTCCGGACTCCCCTTTTCATAACAAGAAGCAACAAGAAATTTTTACAATTTCGAGGTAAAACTCATATACAAATTGCCCTTTTTTACTATTTCCATCATGTTGAAATTTGGGGCGCCAGGGTTGCGTTCCACCACCCAGCTCCTGCCACTGGCTAGTTTTACCCGCGTCCCCAACACTCCGGCCGCCTGGATAGCTTAGGCCCCGAAATAATTACACGGACACTGTATTCTTTTAATCACTGCTTGGCCCATTATATCTAGCTTCTTCTCGGCTAACTCTCGCACCTGGACTAGCCCATTTCTTATATTCTGTGTAGCACCCCAAGGTGCGCTTACCGGGACGATTCTAGCCTACGTCCATCTTGGGTCAGAGCTTCATCGCGAGTGTGCCTCAGAGAGCTGAGCTATCCCACCCGCCCGCGAGAGGGGAGCATGGCGTCTCTGAGCGGAGCTGCATGAATTCTGACCTCACTTCCTCTTCCTCTCAGCATTTTCTTCTGTTTACTCCACCAACCTATGTTCTAACCTATCAGGGCCAAGGCAGTTTATTGAACCAATGAAATCAACAGATTGATATATAACACTCCCACATCACCATCAGCAGGGATTTTAGTTACAGGAGCGTTTGTCTTTAAATCGTTGCTCTCCCTGGCGCTCCCCAGCAGTGTCCACTGAAGTACTGCCCTCCTCCGATGCTGCCAGTTTTACAGAGGAGGGACAGTGTATAACCAAAAAGTCACATACACCCCATTCTTTCAAGGCTAACTCAGCTCACATCAGTTGTTGGTCATGAGTGGCTGGGGTTATCTAAAAGCTGACCCTTGGTTTGCAGAAGGCTGCTTCAGCCTTGCAGACAGAGCTATGGGTTGTAAAGCAAAGTACCCCACTGTTAACAATTAATCCTTAAGCTGTTAAAAAAGCTGCTAACATTCTTCTGGGCTTACAACTTTATACTTCTGTATTTCTACATTTTTACTTGTGGGACCTATATTTCTTTATTCTTATTCTTGGATTCTTCACTATGAAATCAAAATCTCAAGTTACACACTTTCAATATACAATGGCAAACTATAAACATCCCCATTCCAAGGGTGAAATGAGTATAATTGACTGGACAGAGAAACTACCCAATTGGACTACTCTGTGGGTAGAAAAGATCTATTGGGGATCACCCTACCAAGGCCTACTGGGGAGGGGGGACAGAGAGAGGAGTAAAAAGGGAGAAAAGCAAGCAGATTTATATGACAGCAGGGTGGGAATCTGAGCTGCTACAGGCTGCTGGATTGATCCGGAGCTTTGTGCCTGTCCTTGCTGGAGGTAGGCCTACAAGCCTGGCATCTCCAACATCTTCGGCTCTCCATTCCAACTTAGGATTCACCAATACAGCATTATATATTTGTCTGTAAGTGTGTTCCATGTTGTGGATGTTTTACTCTTGGGGGACCCGCCACCCAGCTCCTAAATAAATCACACATACACAGGCTTATTCTGAGTTATGAATGCCGGCCTTAGCTTGACTTTTTTCTTAAATTATTCTGACTACCTTTTGCCTCTGTGCTATTTCCCTTTCTTCTGTATATCTTACTTCCACCCTTACTCCGTGGCTGGCTGGCTGTATAGCTGGCCTGATGTCCTCCTTCCCTTGTTCTCTCGTTGCTCCTTTCCTTCCAGATTTCTCCTTCTATTTATTCTCTCTGCCTACCAGCCCTGCCGATCCTTGCTTCTCCCTCACTATTGGCCGTTCATCTCTAGAGAGCTTGTTTGGAGGTTCTAGCAGGGGAGCACAGCTACTCATATACCCTTGATTGAAGACCGGTCCTCCTCTATTCAGGGAAGGTCGTCCTCTTTGACTGAGCGCAGCTTCTGGAGGGACGCACATGGAGCGGTGAGGGAGGAAGGGGACACCCGCCTAGCCATCCAGATCAGCCGAATCAACTCTGGCGATCAAGGGGGTTACAGATGTCGCAGCCAGATCGCCCTTGCATCCAGCTGTTCATCTCTTTATTAGACTATCAAGTGTTTTACACAGGCAAAGAACCACAGCTTCACAGAGTTAAACAAATACAGTATAAACAAAAGTCACACACCTGAAAATAATAATTCTCCAACAGTCCCTGCCTGGCCTACTGGAGTTTTTGGCCACAGGGGACAACCACCCCATATTGGAAGGCATGTACTCACAATGATTGTGAAGGGTAAGATCCCAGAATATTTTGAACTATATAAGAAGATGAAATATAGGCAGACATAATGGCACAACTTTTTGCATACAATGTATTTTTATTGTTTTTCCCTCCCATGACTTCTCCCAAATCCTCCCAACCACTCACGTTCATGCTCTTTCTCTCTCACATTCTTCAAAACAAAACACTGAAAATAAAAACAGATAAACACAATAAGACAAAAAAAAAAAACCCAATAAGACAAAAGATGCCAAAAACAAAACAAAAAGTCCACAAAACAAATGAGAAATTCATTTTTGCTGGACAACTATTTCTGAACACGGGCCTGCTCAGGAGTGTGGCTGCTATGCCCAGTGGTGTGTCGTTGGAGGAAAAGGACAATCTACTTGACTTTAGAGTTAGTGAAAGCCACGTCAGACTAGACAATGGGTGAGTAGCAACAGGAGGCACAAATACATAAAGGATGAATAATGAGATTTGAAATCAATTCGTAGTTATTTAATCAATTGGGTTTCAGCTGAAGTAGTTCAGAGAGGGAAAGAAAGTATCGTTAATACATGGTGTCAGAACATCTTAACACAGTGTCCATGGTGGAGAGCAAAATGTCATCAACTTTATTTCTGTAGGACACTATACATAAACATGAATTTGAGGCTGTGGGTATAAGGTAGTATAGGGCTTGCCTAGCATGTACAAGGTCCTGGGTTTGAACCCTAGTATCACCCAACTTAATTTGATGTGTCATAGACCAAACCTTAAAATTTTACTGATAAAGTACTTCAAGGAGATGGTGATACGTTGATATACAAATGTATGCTAAATAGCACCTAAGAAAATATAAATACAAAAAATGGAGCTGAATTTGGAAATCTGCCTGAATCTCAGATCTTGGGAGGTGATGCTAGGAACATCTGTGAGGCTGTGAGTGCCTGCTGGCCCTAGTGTAAGGTTGCCACCTGCTGGCCGCTATTGTAGATAATGGAGTGGAGGAAGTGGAGGGGGGAATGTTGTCGCCCCTCCCAGAGCTTGAGAGAGCAGTTCCGGGTGTTTGCGCTCCTCAGAGCAGAGGAGAGCATTTTCAGGGACGAGCTCAGAGCTGGAGCAAAAGATCGCCGGGCAGAAGGACGATAGTGCCGTGACTCGGATTCGAACCGAGGTTGCTGCGGCCACAACGCAGAGTACTAACCACTATACGATCACGGCGAGCCACACACCGAACGACGCGGACGTCACCGCGTCACCGGCACTCGTACAATTGGCCAAGCCTCGGTTCAGTTCCGCCTAGCACTGACCCTGGCGTCCGCTTCTCCCGGGAAGCCTGCGCGGTAACTCGACTACCCGCTGCTCTGCTGGAAGCGAGCGGGGCGCGGATGGATCTGTTTCTAGTTATCGTCTCCTTTGAGTGGCCTGTCACACCGAAGGCTGTGGCTGCGGCTAGCATCGAGCTAGAGACTTCTTCCTCTTGCTGCAAGGAGAGAAAGTACTCCTGTTTTCGTCTGTGGTTCAGTTGGCTAGTGAGGGTGTATGATGAGATGAAGGTAAATGTTCGGTCCTCGCTACTTTCATTTTCTTTTTGTGTTTTTGTTCGCAAGACATTTTCATTGCCTTCCAAGTCTTTGCTGTGTCTGGTGCACTTCAAGAAGCTACGACCAGCCTGGCCTACATAGTGAGTTCAGCCAGAGGTACACAGTAAGACCCTACTCAAAACAACAACGGGATAATCAAATAAAAAATAAAAGCTAAAAGTCATTCCCTGGGATCCTTTCAAAGAGCCAACGAGGAAACCCGCTGCACACAGACTCTTTGAAATAACAAAACAGTCACCGCAGCCACCGGCGGTCTCAGAGCTCTTCACAATGGAGGCATTCTTTTCTTTTTCTTCTCTCTCTCTCTCTCTCTCTCTCTCTCTCTCTCTCTCTCTCTCTCTTTTTCTGTGTCAATTTGAATTAATTTGGTTCTGACGTGAGCTTGGGTTCCCATTCTTGTCCCCATGTCTTTGACCAATGGTCTAAATTTTTCTGGGGTGGAGAGCCCACTTTGCCCTATTTTAGTGTTTATATATTTTACGTTTTAAAACATTCATTAATTTTTTTTCTCTCCTTTGGAGGTATATTTTCTAAAACTCTTTTAGTACTTGCTATAGGGTTGTCTGACATCCTTTTGTTTTCCACGGACCATGTTTAAGCGACATTCTTCCCTTTCCAATTTAAGCAGTATGTCATCTCTCAGTGAAATATTTCAGCACCTCCGGAAATGCCCTTCTTTAGATGAATTATTTTTTAAAATAGGACCTTATGTAGCCCAGGCTGGCCTCAGTTGCCTATGTGTAGAACATGGTCTTGAACTCCCCGTCTTCCTACCTCAGCTTTTCCAATGTTGGGATTTCAGGTCAATGCCTGAATTTTTTTTATCAATTTTTAGAAGATAAATACTATTTTAATAAGTCTTTTTCTGTTCTGCCAGCCAGCTCCCAAATAATGACATGGATTTATTCATTATGAGAGCTCAGCCTACAGCTCAGGCTTGTCTCACTAGCTCTTAGAACTTAAATTAACCTACAATTGCCCTGTGACTTCTTACCTCTCTTCCATCTTGTACCTTCTGTTTCCTCTCCATGTCCTCTGATGTCTCTCCAGAGCCTAAGTTCATCTCCTCTTCCTCTCTCTAGCTGGAAGTCCCATCTAACCTCTTCCTATCTCTCTTTCCTTCTCTCCGCCCCCCACTCTTCCTGCCTAGCTACTGGCTCTTTATTAAAGCAATCAGAAGGCACCTCGGCAAAGACACATCTTCACAGTGTACAAAAAGATTATAACATAAAAGATTATGTTATAGCATAGGTTTTCCTTGCTGTGGCCTCTTTTACATGCCGTCAGATGGAGTCTTGGGAACTGCAGAAAGAAATCTGACATGCGTTTCCTCTCTGTTCCCGTGCATGTACAACACTGTTTTCCCTGGAGTTGACTACAGCCTGTCTGGGGCTTATTCCGCACAATGACTCCTGGACTGAGTTTCTCAAGTCTTTGCATCTCTTCCTTCAATTGCAACAGGCCCAGACCTTGGTTAGCCCAGGTGTTGCCCTGGGGGAAGTCCATTCATGAGGTAAACTCAGCTCGTAGACAGCAGCGCTTGCCTAAACGAAAACAATGACCTAGTCCATCAAAGTCCACAGGTGTGAGAAAGTCTCTAAATGTACTAACCTTGCTTTTCAGATTCTGTGGTTCTGCTTCTGGCGAACTGTTCTTGTTAACTTAGGCGTGTCACCCCAGAATGAGGTTTTTGTGCTTAAAAGCTCACCCTGAGAAAGGTTCTATCTACACTGGGATCCTGAACACCCAGTGTGGTCACAACCAGCTCCTAATCATGACTTCCTTTCTTGTTTGTTTTTGTTTTGTGAGACAGAGCTTTTCTTGTGTAACAATTGTTATGGAACTCATTCTATAGATCAGGTTGTCCTCAAACTCACAGAGACCCGCCTGCCTCTTTTCCCCAAATACTGTAATTAAAGGCCTGCACCACCATGCCTGGCTTACTAATGCCTTTCTATTGGTCTAAACCCGCGTCTGAGTAGTGTTGGAGAAGGGGTCGCTTGTTGGTTCCCGGCTACCTGGCTAGCTTAGACCCGAAATAATCACATAGAAACTGTATTAATTAAATCACTGCTTGGCCCATTAGCTCTAGCTTCTTATTGGCTAACTCTTATATTAATTTAACCCATTTCTTTTTGTTGTTGTTGTTTTTTTTTTTTTTTTTTTCGAGACAGGGTTTCTCTGTGGCTTTGGAGCCTGTCCTGGAACTAGCTCTGCAGACCAGGCTGGTCTCGAACTCACAGAGATCCGCCTGCCTCTGCCTCCCGAGTGCAACCCATTTATTTTTATCTGTATATTGCCACGTGGCTGTGGCTTACTGGCTAAAGTTCTGGTGTCTATCTCTGGCAGCTCCATGGTTTCTCTCTGACTCTGCCCTTCTTTCTCCCAGCATACATCCTAGCTTTCCCTGCCTAGTTCTGTTCTTCCCTGCCATAGGCTCAAAGCAGTTCTTTATTCATTAAGCAATAAGAGCAACACACAGTCAGAAGGACCTCCCACACCAGAGTAGTCTTCTCTGGCTGATACTCCACACTATAATCTTTGCCATGGCTGGGGTTTTCAGCCATTGTTTCTTCAAACATTTTTCCTTCTCCTCTACCCACAGTTTTCATGAGGCCCAGTTTTCCCATATTAGATCATTTAAGTTTGTCTTAGAATTCATGAATCTGTCCATTTTTTTTTTTTCGAGACATGGTTTCTCTGTGGCTTTGGAGCCTGTCCTGGAACTAGCTCTGTAGACCAGGCTGGTCTCGAACTCACAGAGATCCGCCTACCTCTGCCTCCCGAGTGCTGGGATTAAAGGCGTGCGCCACCATCGCCCGGCTAATCTGTCCATTTTTTAAAAATTCTTTTTTTGTCCTTAAATCTCAGTTTGAATATTTTCTTTTTACATTTTTAAGTTTTTTATGTATGTATAGGGTTTTGCCAACCCATGTGTGCCTGATGCCCTAGGAGACCGAAAGAAGACACCAGACCCTGAGACTGGAGTTACAGTTATGGGTGATTGTGTGGATGCTGGGAATTGAACGTGGGTCCTTTGGAAGAGCAGTCAGTGGCCTTAACCCCTGAGCCATCTCCAGCCACAGATTGGACATTCTCAATTGCTCAAGGATATATTTCCCTGATCAGGTGTTCTGTGATGTGTAACTTGCTACTAATCCCTCTAAGGAAGCTGCCTTCTCTAACATCTTACTTTTAATCTCTGCTGTCTCACTTGGTTGATTTTACACATTCTGAATCTCTTTTTGAAGATCTGGGCCTATGGAATTTAGGCATAATAACTGAAAGTCCTGTCTCCTAATGCTAACCCCAGGACATGTCTGATTCTGTTTCACTGATGGAAATGGCTCCCTGGGCCTTGGCATTCCCGGTATTCCATGGTTGCTTTCCAGTGATGATAACTGAGTCCTTGGGGTTGGCACAGGCCCAGAGAAGACTGACTGAAGTCAGCCCACCTCGCTCCTGCAAACAGCTTGTCCAACAGAAAGGGGAAATTTGGTGGTCCCAGACATTCATTTGTTCCTCATCTTTTTCCTTTTTCTTTTCTCCTTTTTTTTTTTTTTTTTTTTTTTTGTTTTGGACAAGGTCTCTTTACATAGCCCTAGCCCTGGCTGGCCTTGAACTCATGGAGATCTGCTTCCCAAATGCTAGGATTAAAGGTGTAAGCCACGCCCAGTGCCCTTCTGTTTTCTTTATGACTTGCTTTTGTCTGTGTTGGATGTGGGGATGCATGTTCTCTCCGTACAAGCAGAATTATCATGCGGACATCTATTATTCCTTGAATTGGTTATTTTCCTTGTTGCTTTGACCAAACACCTGACATTAGGAAAATTAAGAGAGGAAGGGTTCTTTTGGGCTTACAGTACAAGGGGACACAATTCGTGATAGAGGTGAGGGCAGGATGGTGCCTGAGATGCCCCATTGTACTGAGTACAAACCAGGAAGCATATGCAGAGAGGAAGTAGGCTCAGGCTTCGTCCACACCTCTCCCTTTTCCTGTCTGCTCCAGTGGACCGAGAGTGAGGACTGCCCGAGAAGGGTGTTCCTCCGTCTGGTCACACAGATAGGGTGTGGTAAAGAATTGTCCCCAGGATCTACGTCCAGTGTGTTTCCACGACGTCTGAACTGAGCATGGCTTGGGCACTGGCAAACTTAAAGGGATGCTTTTCAGAGCCACGTACGAGTTTGGAACCAGAATTAGCATTTCCTTTCTAACGAGCTGAAAGTCATGCCCCGAAAGTCCTTGAGTGGCAAATCTGGCCCAGATTTATCACAGCCTAGCATGTAGGAGGACATGTGTTTCCTCGTCAGGACTGGAAAATTCAAAATGTCATGAGGAAACGGTTTACATAGCTGTTTTCAGTAAAAATTCACGGAGACACGTGGTTTCTCTTACCTTTTCTCAATGTGCTATCACAAAGCCTTCTTGAGGGTGCATTGGTGGTTCAATGGTAGAATTCTCGCCTCCCACGCGGGAGACCCGGGTTCGATTCCCGGCCAATGCAGCTTGTTCTTTTCTCCTCTTCTGCCTGCCACCCACGCAATTTTCCTGTGCGACCAGAGAATGGGCCAATACTCTATCCTTTCAGACTGATTTTGGAAATGTTAACAGTGAACTTAATTAGCAATGGCTCAAACAGCTAAGTACTCTCGTTTGTCAATGAGTACCGGCACAAATTTGTGAATATCGAATATCGCTACCACAGCTGTAATTAAACAGTCTTCCTGTTTCCGTTCAGACACCTTAGCCTGAGGTTTTTATTCTCATAGCAGAAGATGACTTCACACCGATATTCTAGGCAGGAAAAAGAGACTAGGATGGGCAGGCAGAAGGTATGCAAACATTTTTGTTCAGGGAAGAGTACCATCCCCAGAGGCTTCTGCCTATCTGCTCTAGACTGTAACTGAGTTATAGGGTAACACCAGGCTGCAAGACAGCCAGAAAAGGGAGGTGACTGTCAAGTTTATTTGGGGTTAAAATGGACTGTGAAGCTGGATGTGCTGGCACACATCTTTAGTTTCAGCATTCAGGAAATTTAAACTCAGCTGAGACAGGAGAATCTCTGTGAGTTCGAGATCATCCTTACCTACATAGTGAGCTCCAGGCCAGGAAAAACTCAAGAGTGAGACCTTGTCTTAAAAACCACAACAAAAGCCTTTCATGTCTAGGAACCCTGTCCCAAAAAAAAAAAATAAATAAAAAATAAAAAAAATTTCTCCACCACCACCACCCAAAAACAACAACAACAACAAAAGTAAGAAAAAAAAAATGATTTGGAAGGCTTTTCATGTCTGTGGATCCTGTCCTGGTTTTTCTCAGCATCCCTGAACTGCAGTTAATGAAGCCAAATAGAAGTCTCAGAGCTGGAATGTCTCTCACTGCAACCATCCTTTCTGATGACAGTTTTGTAGAGGACAGCAACTAAATAGTATCCTAAACGCAGACTTAGAAAAAAATAGGTTAGAAGACACAAACCACAGAGCCCTAGGACTATTGTAATGCCAACTACACACTTCGTTAAAACTTACAGGCCCCACCAGGACTAACTCAGCATTCTTTCAACAAACCTGGGTTAGACTCCACGCACCCACATAAGGATTCTCTTCCGACCTCTACGGTACCACTGTTACAACTGAGAAGTATTTCATGTACAAAGTAGGCAAAATATTCATACACAAAAGCTTCAAAAGCAAAACCTTTGTTGGTTTGTTTTATTACATTCTCATTTCAAGCGTTACAGACCGGAAAAGACAAACAAAAGCAGGCACTTGCCAGTGACAGAAACATCTTTACCGTCTTTTGGGGACGTTAGGATTGCTTTCGCTTCTTTTGTACACATCAAACGTACACCCACACAGGACATTAGATGGAACTCGGATTAATATGACCACCGCAAGGAAAAGAAAGCAAAGAGAAGTGCATCCACAAGAGAACACGTGTCGGGCAGTGCTGTAGTTAAACATCAGCCTCCCCCCCCCCAAACAAAATCAGACCACCTCTTTTTAACTACAAGGAAAACTAGGGGAGAGAGCGAACACAGTTCCCCACTGCCACAAATTATGCAGTCCAGTTTCCCGCACTTGGGAGCAAAATCGCAGAGGTCAGCCCACCCCAAGTGCAATGGGTGAGCCTCAGCCTGGGAAAGCCCACCCACCTGAGCATGGTGTCTCTCCTGCTTTCCCCCTCCGCAGCCCCGACTCAGCCCCACCCACCCTGTGTGCTCTGAACACGCAGTCACTTCTCCATGCGTGTGCTAGCTTTCTCGGACGCACATTTATGCTCTAAGTCTACCTACCACCTACAGCCTGGCTTTTCTTCCCGCGTCGTGAGAAATCTCCAAGGTTTTCAAAGAGATGCAGACCCTGAGGCTCATGCACGCCACTTACCTGCAAACATCACGCCCCTCTCGCCACGGGTCCTGCTTTTAGCCTGTGGGTTTACCCTCATACATTTTCGCTATTTTATTGGCTTATTGGCCATGATAAATTTTGAAATTTTGCTTTAAGGTTTACAGCACCACCTTTTACTCTCCCACAGCCTGTGCTCAAGGACTGTTCTTCCTTCCCGGTGCTTATGCGGTTCTTACCGTGAAGTTTGCTTCTTCCAAGTTTGTAGACCCCACAATTTATTGTTATTATTTTTGTCTAAACAGTCAATTTTTAAACTTTTTGTTTTATTGTTTTAAGACAGGGTTTCTCTGTGTAGCCTCGGCTGTCCTGAAACTCTCCGTAGACCAGGCTGGCCTCGAACTCAGAGATTCTCCTGCTTCTGCCTCCCGAGTGCTGGGATTAAAGGCCTGTACCACTACTTCCTGGCATCAGTAATTTTTCCCCCCAAACAAAATTTCAGTAATACCCTCATTTTTTCCTTTCTTTTTTCTTTTTTCCCCGGAGGCAGGGTTTCTCTGTAGCTTCCGAGCCTGTCTTTCCTAGAACTAGCTCTTGTAGACCAGGCTGGCCTTGAACTCACAGAGATCTGCCTGCCTCTGCCTCCCAAGTGCTGGGATTAAAGGCGTGCGCCACCACAAATGCTGGTAAGAGATGTGGAGCACCATGCCTGACTTCCAACAGTAATTCTGGTGATAATAAATACAGGGATCACATCCATGTCTGTGATGAGAAAATATCTAGATAAATAAATGTGCTTCGCTCCCACTACAAAGAGAACGTATTTATCTGAGAAGTTGTTGGTGTCAACTCTCGATACAGGAATGGCAGCACCCACATTAATAATAACAACAAATACTAAGAAAACATTTCTTCCACTGAGTCCTCAGTCTCCACGTCTCAGCCTCAAGTGTCCTTTAATATTTGGGACCCCGTGTAAAGCTAGCGCTCCTACCAGTCTGCTTTATAGTCTAGATCTTTTCTGTGATTTTTGCCAGGGAATAAGGCAAGTAGACAGAATGACAACCATATTTTTTTATCTGCAGATTTGTTAACCATTAAGGAAGCCAAATAAAAGAAAATTGAACTTGTCAAGCTAACAGATGCTCTCAGGACAGTTAGCAATGGACAGAGATCACCTCTGTTTCCAAGTCCTAACAATAAACTCAAACTGGGGTCATCCTCTCCTCGTGTTGTGGGTTTGAAACCACAGCTGTACAATGTCTGGGCTTTCTCCGAGGGTGCGGGTAAGTGCGGGTAGGTCCTTATGGCCCAGAAATGTGTTGCTCCCTAAGGTGACGGTCATTGCTTGGGCTCAGCTCTGGGCCTGAGATCCTTTTCCTTGGCCCTGTTTCATCTCTGTTGTTAAAAGTCAGGCAGCAAGATGTGAGGCATGGAAACCACAGACATGACATCTGAAGCACCCCACAGCTGTGAATGTGTACACAGGAAGGATGTTTATTAGAGAGAGGAAAAGACACGTGCATGCACAGGCCTGGGGAGAGCTGGTGCTGAGAAGAAAGCACGGAGTGGGCGAGTCTAGTTTTGAAACTGTCTAGCATGTGTGCATACTGACGTGGCTTACATAGCTGTAGCTTCCTGCAAGGTAGATCAAGATCACACAGGCTTTGAGGCCCTGGATGGCTATGTACATTGCCACACACTTGATGGCGCATGCCTAGCTCTGGAACCCAGAGGTGCCAGTGCTTCAGGTGTCTAGACATTTTGGCAAAACTATGGGTGATAGAAATGATAACATTTCACCTTTATATTTATTATGAAAATTGGGAGGTTAAAGGTAACAGATGGGCAGGAATGGGGCATCACGTCTAACAAGACTGCTCCCTGCTGATGTGTGGGCATCAGACAGTTGGGATGCTTGACCACGTCTTGGGATAGCTGGTTACTTCAGGGTTTTCTGGTCTTTGGGGAACTGGCTGACAGGCAGCTTGGACCTGACAAGATGTTGGCAATGCTGAAGATTGTGTCTAGAAAAAATTTTTCTCCTGGTGATAAAATTTGAGATCCTGGTGATTGAGGGAGGAAGGTCCCAAGACGGAAGGTGTGTGGGGGGGGGGGTTCCCAGAGTCCCCAATAAAAAATATATGGTACAGACCTAAACCAACAGTTCTCAACAGATGAATCTTAAAATGTCTGAAAGACACTTAAAAATGTTCAAGTATAACATCTTTAACCATTAGAGAGATGCAAATCAAAACTCTGAGATTCCATCTTATCCCTGTAGGAATTGTCAAGATTAAAAACACCGTTGACAATTTGTGCTTAGGAGAATGTGCAGTAAAGGAAAAAAAAAAAACTCCTCTATTGCTGGTGGAAGTGCAAACTGGCACAGCCACTTTGGATACTAGTATGGTGATTTTTCAGAAAATTAGGCAACTATCTACCTTAAAATTCAGCAATACCAGTTTTGCGCCTATGCAACAAAGATGCTCAACCAATAAGGACATGCGCCAAAGTATGTTCATAGCAAAATTACTTTGTCATAGACAGAATTTGAAAATTACCCAAAATGCACCTCTTCTACAATATGAAAAATGAGTGGCATCACCCTTTACAATAGCCATAAATACCATAAAATATCTTGGCGTAGCTTTAACCAAACAAGTAGAAAATTCTTTTTTTTTTCCACGTGTGATCGAGTTTATTGTAGAGAAAGGTAACAGAGATTGGGGATGTGTAAGAACAGTCAGACACAGAACTAACGTGGGCTTAGCAGCCCAGCCATGGGTCTGCCCGGTTCTTCCTCATCAAGAAGTTAATCTTTCGAGCCATTTCCATGTTGTAGATCCTCCGGCATGTTTCAAAGCTCTCCCGCTGGCGGCGGCGGCAGGGCTTCTCATAGAAACGCCGCTGCTTTATGACCTCAGTAAGCCCATCGGTAGTGAGGATTCTGTTCAGGGTCCTGTATGCACCTTCCACGTCCCCCTCCTGAACCATCACTGTCCTGGCAATGAACTTCAGGTGTTTAGCCATGGCCTCGCTTTCAAATCTTCATCCTTCAGGACCAGCGGCTGTGGCACTCGGACTCCAGGACGCTCTGGAGCCACAAGTAGAAAATTCTATACGATAAGAATTTTAAATCTTTCAAGAAGAAATTTCAGTCACCAGAAAATGGAAAGATCTCCTATTCTCTTGTGAAGGTAGAACCAACACAGCAAAAATGACAATCTTACTGAAACCTACAGAGTCAATGCAATGCCCATTAAAATTACAGCAAAATTCTTCACAGACCTTAAAAGAACAATCTTCAGCTTTGCAAGAAAAAAAAATACTCAGGATAGCCTAAACAATCTTATAAATCCTGTAAATCAAGGAACTTCTGAATGCATCACAATCCATGGTTTTAAACTTCACTACAGAGAGCCACAGTACTGAAAACACATTGAAAAGGTATGAGGATCAAAAGAACTGGTATCAGTTCACCTTGGATATGAATCCACATGCCTACAAACAGCAGATTTTTGACAAAGAAGCAAAATTGTGAACTGGAAAAAGAAGCATATTTAACCTGCTTGTTTATTTTCAATTGTCCTGAAGCTGCAGCTCTCTGAGGCTACTTTTTCTTTTTCTTTTTTTTTAAATATTTATTTATTACGTATACAATATTCTGTCTGTGTGTATGCCTGCAGGCCAGAAGAAGGCACCAGACCCCATTACAGATGGTTGTGAGCCACCATGTGGTTGCTGGGAATTGAACTCAGGACCTTTGGAAGAGCAGGCAATGCTCTTAACCTCTGAGTCATCTCTCCAGCCCCTCTGAGGCTACTTTTTCAAACCTGCCTTTCAACTCCCTGCTGAAGCCAGGCCACATGGAAGGGGGCAGGACACAGTCTCCCCCCCCCCTCCAGCCTGCCATCACAAGCTCTGGTGCGTATAGCCATACCGATTTTAAACTATTTTTTTTTTTAATTTTAACTTGTAATCGTAAAATTAGGAGAATTCCTGAATCCTCTCTGCTGTTCTATTAGACGACTCTGGGCTACCGACTGTGTGGGGTAAAATTTGTTCTCTAGACTTACTCCCGCAGGTGGGTTAGATTCAGCTGGCTACCATGTGCTGCTGGCGCCCAGCGCCTCAATCTCCGCAGTAACTTAGGCCATTCTTGGGCCAAATGCCATAGTTCCTTTACTTCTCCTACCTGTTTAGCTAGCGATAAAAGTTGCATTTCTGCGGTTAGCAAGCTTACAGGCTCTAAATCTCTCTGCCTCTGTTTCTGCTCCATTTTAACTCCCTTTAGCTATCAACATATCTAACTGAATACTCTTTCCTTATCCCATAGATGAAACTATTATTTACAAATTTTTACTCCTGATTTAAACTTTCCACTTCTCTCAAACTTACAGAGATCCGCCTGCCTCTGCCTCCCAAGTGCTGGGATTAAAGGCGTGCGCCACCACCGCCCGGCTGAAACTCTATTCTTTATTTCTGAGTGCACACTACCCACATATGCACCTGTGCTGCAATTTTTTTTTCTCGTGGGTTCCTCACGTTCTCCTCTGTACGTCTGGTTACTTCTTCCATGTTTTTTGGAATCAGTCTCGCATACGGGCACCATTATGTCAGGGTCTGGTGCCAGCCCGGAGCCTAAATTATTTCTCCTGGACCTGAGGAGAGGCGTGGGAATAAACTCACAACTCACATGGCTTTACCGGGAGGGAGATTCTCAGGGATCCCTCATGAAATCCTGAGTTCACATCCTGAAAATTCCTGTGCATTTTTTCTCCAAACAGCCTTCTATAGCAGAACATAAACTGAGGGGGAATTCATTGGCATTCTGCTTCCGAGGTAACCAGGCGAATGTCTCTGGTCTCGTCCCCACCTTTGACCACACCTTTCTATGTCCATTTTGTCTCCCTATCTTCCTGCACTGATGCCAGCTCTGTCACATAGGTCAAATTAGCATCTCTACCCCAGGCGTCCTCCACATTACAGAGAAGGAGCAGAACAACATTAGCATATCCTGACCCTTTGTTAGGGAGGTGACCTCCTTCTGTGCTGCAGGTACAAACTGTGGCCTGGGATTCTGGTCGCCATACCATGTAGAAATATGGGCCTACAGTATGGAATATGAGAATGCCAGGGAATGTTAAGAGCCTTAGATAAAGTTTGAGAGATCTGGGAGGTAAACCCTGGACCATTATCTGACTGAAGAGAGGTTTGGATTCCAATCTGGGGCTATTTTCCTGGAGAAGAACATCAAAAGCTGTCTGGACCCTCTTGTTAGTGGCAGGAAACACTTCAATCCACCCAGACATGGTATCTAACAAAACCAAGAGATATTTAACCCATCTGATTGTGGGCATATGAGTAAAATCAAGCTGCCACTCAGTCCCTAGAAGGGAACCCCTGACCTGGTGGGTGGGAAAAGGGAAGCTACCATACTTGGATTTGAAATCTGACTTTTGACAGATTTTACTAGAGGCAGTTATAGTTTTTAAGAACTCTAAGTCCTCCAGGCTGTGTTAGAGGTGAGCCTTGACAAAGTGAGACAAAACCTGACTATTCGGATGAAGAGTTGATGTAGGTAGGACAGAATTAGAATTAGCCAAGTGTCAGTTGGTGACTGTGAGAATGTGGGCTGTACTGTATGAACCCCCTGAGGTTATTGAGGTAAGTCGGGGCCTGGAAGGCTGCTGCCCTGGCTGATTGGTCAGCTCAGTTATTTCCCTTAGAGATGATGGAGTCTGATCACTTAGAGATGATTAGATTCTGATGAGACCAACAGTGAATAATTCCTATAGCTCTGTGGAGATGGGAGGCCTTTAACATGGCCATAATGTATCCTAGTTAGTTATGGATCCTCCTTTTGTTGTAAGAAGCCCTTGCTCTTTCTAGATAGCAGAGTGGGCAGGGAAAATAACAAAGCTAATTTTTATTTGGTGTGGGAAGAGAGGGGACCCCTGTGAAAACCTCCACCTGCTGTCTGGTTTATTTGGGAATGGGGAGAATGGGACTCCTTTCTTTTCTTTTCTTTCTTTTTTTTTTCAAGACAGGGTTTCTCTGTGGCTTTGGAGCCTGTCCTGGAACTAGCTCTTGAAGACCAAACTGGCCTCGAACTCACAGAGGTCCGCCTGTCTCTGCCTCCCAAGTGCTGGGATTAAAGGTGTGCGCCACCACCGCCCGGCTGGGACTCCTTTCTTAATAATAATTAAAAAATAATTAATTTCTTTCTTAATAATAATTAAAAAAAATGATTATGGACAGCACAGGAAAAAACGGGTAAACTTTACACCACTGGCTAAAGATATGCATATTACAGGGCAACCAATATGTAATTTGTAAACACAAAACCCTAGAACCAAGTTATTTAAAAAACCATTTGGTGTGGGAATACCAAAATAAATCCAAGAGATGCAGGTAAGCAGCATCGATGGAAGGAAGGCTTGGGGCCACTGGTTTGCTCCGCAGTTCTTCAGAAGGACCACAGAGCAGTGCGTGCCCTACCCAGGTACCCCAGCCACCTCGGAGAGAAGAGCGATGGAGGGCTTTTATGTGCTTGGGGGAAAATACTGCACCTGCAAGAGTGGCATTGACCCATGGACTTCTCAGTTAGTGACTGCCCTCACCATCCAACCAAGGCACAGAGGCATTTACTCAGTGCAGCTCACAGTGCATAGGCGTTGGAGAAATCACTTCTGCAGAACAGGCCAGTCAGAAGGAAGCCACCCGGCATGAGCCGATCTGAACTTGACTGAGACTCTGGTGAGCACCCACCATCAGGCGCAGGAGGCTCATTGCGATACTATGAGTGGTTAGTACTCTGCGTCGTGGCCGCAGCAACCTCGGTTCGAATCCGAGACACAGCAATCATCATCCTTCCCATCTGGAATGCTGCCTTCTTGTCCCCTGCACCCCAAGCCTAGCTAATGTCTTGAGACAGACTCCAGCCTCCCTAATTCAAGTCCCGCGGACATGGAGGAACTCAAACACTATTAGTAGAGTTTGCAGCTTGGAGTCTTCTCTGTCAATCACGCTGTCTCAGGTGGACTCACAAAATCGCCTTCACTGTCAATCACCCTAGGCCCAGGGCATAGTAAGCACCATCTTTGAGCAACAACACCCCTACCCCTGGTTTTGGTCATGTCAGCATGATGCAGGGTCTGAATGTTCCTATCTGGTATTTGTCTTAGTAATAACACATTAGTGGGAAATCCTGTTTTCTATGTCCTGCCCTTCCTTTATGTGTCCTCCCTGCATTACTAGTGATGGCTCCTAGTAACGGAGTCTCAACTGGCCATCTCCTTCACCAGGCAAAAGTTCCAGGGGTAGGACTGGGCTGCATTCAATTCAATTGTTGGTCAAGGATGCCCCATGGAAATCTCCAAACCACCCAGGCTGCTGCTAAGACACAGGGCTGCTCTCCAGAAATTGCCAACAGGACCCATTGCTGAGGTAACAACACACATGGAACATGGGGAAGTCATCTGGGTCATACAGGAAGCCTGCATCCCTACCTTCTAGTCTCTTGGGTGAGGGAGGGTACTCTGAGAGCTATTCAAAAAGAAAACCAGACACCAACCAACCCAGTCACAAAACCCTTGACCTACAAACTGTCCTGCCTACAAAATATGAAGGACAACAGTGGCACAGAACTGTGGGAATAACAAACCAGTGTCTGAATTGACTTAAGGCCCACTCCACAAGAAAACCCACACCCAACACTTGTGTAGCCAAGAACCAAAGTAGATAGATAGATAGATAGATAGATAGATAGATAGATAGATAGATAGACAGATAGACAGATAGATAGTAGTTAACCCAGAAATAGATAGTCCAGGCACCTAGGGTAAAACCTTTTTTTTTTTTTAATGAACCAGTACTGTTTGGTTATTGAACTTGAGTCTTCAGCCTTAATGGAAACTTTACTATTTTTTTCTGATACAATATGAACACACACACATCACATAGCATGTATGCAATCTTCATGGTTTTTTTGGTGCTTGAGGAGATCAGAAAAGGGAGGAGAACCCCCAAGATCTGGAGTTAGATAGGTGTGAGCCTCCATGTAGGTGATGGGATTCAAACATGGATCCTCTGCAAGAGCAGCCTCTTAACCAAAAACCTATCTCTTTAGCTGTTTAATATGAAGGCTTTTCCCCCTCTGTGTAGCCCTAGCTAACCGGTAACTCACTATGCAGACCAGGTTGGCCAGGGACTTAGAGATCTGCCTGCTTCTGTCTCCAGAGTGAAAGATGTATATCCCCAGGACTCTGATGAACATAAATGTTTTTATGGTAGTGAAGGGAGCCTCTAAAAATAGCTGATAGTTTAATTGTGTGTTTATCACAATTGAAATAATTGTGTGGGTGACAGGGTCTTGCTATGTAGCCCAGGCTAGTATCAATTTCCTGCCCCTGCAGCCATCACATTTTGTGTGCTGGGCTGACCTGCCCGCAGTCCCACAATCAGACTCATTCTCAAGGAGGACCTGGGTGTATGGTAAAGCAAACATCAGACAAGACAGACTTGACACTCATGGGGCCCATGAGAACCCCATTTCTTCTGCAGTGTCTGAACACCCACTGAAAGGTAAAGTTTCAACTCAGGACCCTCAAGACCAAGTTCTTAGCACACAAGAGACTTATTTTCCCCAGAGGAACAGAGGGCAGGAAGTAAGAACGAGATATAGGAGATAGGGGATGAGGGAGAAGGGACAGGAACAAGGGAAGGGGACAGGCATGTTTTCTGGAAGCACAAAGGACTGGCTCTGGATCGAGAGGAGATAGACATGGCACATAGGAAAATGGTGATTTATGAGGGTAAAATGGGAACCCCTTATGTTAGGATGAGGACTTTAATTTTAATTGGGCAGGTAGATTTGGTGAGCCAGCTGGGGCTTTGGATGACTGGACTTCAAGACTTTGATTGCTGGACCTTGGTGGGTGGTCACCCTCAGAAGGAGGAAAGGCCACAGAAGGAGTAAAGGTCCAGGAGACAGCATGATGTGGGAGTGTCATATATCAATCTGTTGATTTCATTGGTTAAAATAAAGAAACTGCCTGAGCTCATTGATAGGCCAACCCTTAGGTGGGTGGAGTAAACAGAACGGGATTCTGGGAAAGAGAAGCTGAGTCAAGGAGTCGCCATGATGTTCCCACTGCAGAGAGACGCAGGCTAGAATCTCCCCGGTAAGCACACCATGGGGTGCGACACAGATTATCAGAAATGGCCTAGTCCAGGTGCAAGAGATAGCCAATAAGAGGCTGGAACTAATGGGCCAGGCAGTGTTTAAAAGAAAACAGTTTCTGTGTAATTATTTCGGGGCTTAAGCTGGGCCATGCGGGCGGCCGGGTACAGGGACACAGCCACGCCGCTCCTTATTACAACAACAGCACCCCTCCAAGACTGTGCTGGGCCACCCTAATTACCATCTGCCACCAACTCTGTCACCCATCTCTCCTCCTCTCAAGGCAGATCTCCCTGCCTGTGCCCTGAAAATCCAGTTGTCTCTCTTCCAACAGCTTCCATGTGGCCCAGCCTGGCCTGCATCTCACCCTGCAGCTAAGGATAATCTGCAAGCTCTGATCTCCCTTTCTTCCTGGATGTCAAGGCGTGTTTACATGGTACTGAAATGGAGCTTGGGGTTTAATGTCTCCTAGGGAAGCCCCTCCACCACCTGAGCTCCCATACTGGTCTGCCTGTCTTCTTTGAACCAGAGTTTCTGTAGTCTAGGATGGTCTGGAACTCCTGATCTTCCTATGCTGTTACCGCCAACACTGGAATGGCAGGCTTGTGTCTCACACATCTTCATTCCGATCAATGAACACCTCTCCAGCATCCCAGGGTCTGGTGTTGGGTCACTACCATGAGAATGTGGTCACGAGAGAGGTGAATGACACTAACCACCTGGGGTGCCATGCAAAGGCGCATTCCCACAGTCACACAGTTATTAGGCAGCCTGGACAGGACTGATTTGTTCAGACCATTTTTGGCTGCAAATTCTTGCATGGAACATTAGTGGCATGGATGAAGCCGGGACCTCGGCATTGCTCTGTGTCCTCCAGTGTCAGAAAACCATCTGCTACAGCAAAGAAGGACTTGTCAGAAATATCTGAGGACTGGAGAGACCCACAAATCCATATGTCACGATGTGTGTTTGAAGTGGGGAGGAGGGGAGGCATGGAAGCCACAAGAACCAGACACAGCTGGAAGGAGCCAGGAATACGAGGAACATTGTGGTTGGACCAATGTGAGGGGAATGTGAGCCACAGGCCAGTTGGGGCTAGTTTGGTAACAGAGCATCCAGTGTGGACATGAGAAGAGCCAAAGAGACAGGGTCAGATCCTGAGACTCCACAAAAGTGGGAAGGAGCTGGACAGCCACTACTAACAGATAGGGACACTGTGGGGATTGATGGAGGGTCTGGGAGGGGCAAGGTCCCATGCAGTGGTATCTGCAGGTGTCAACAGTGGCAGAGGTCATATCTGAAAAACATGCATTCCAGGCTGACCATGGACTGGTTTCTCTTTACAGGGACTGTCAGGATACGTAAAAAGGTGGTGATGGCTATAAAACACCTGTATGGTGCAACAACTCTGAGTCTCTCCCCTTGCCTGCCTTTCTCATGCTGTCCTAATGTATCTTGTACCAAAGCTAGCAGCGCCACCTATGGAAGAGCATGGGAATTGGAGCAGGTGCCTCCAGAAAAGGAATTTGGCTTTTGTTTGCTGGTTGATACAGATTAGCAGTGATCTGCATCAGGTTCTGCAACGGAATTGTGTGATTTTGTGCAGGTTTTTCTATTTACGTATGTGTGTGAGTGTGCCAGTTTTCCTATTTATGTATGTGTGCGTGCTTGTGTCTCCATCGCTAATGCCCCCTCTAGATGGTGCGCACTGACTCTGGTCGACACTACTCTTTCCTCAGTCTATTGATTCAAGGTTGGGGCCATCATACTCTTTCTCCAACTGTTTGCTTTCAATTTATGAAGGTTCACCTGGGCTCAGTGGTTCCAGGTAGACCTGCCAAGAGCTAGTCACACCTTCCCTAACAACCTCATAGCTTTAGTGAGCTCTAGTGACACTCTGAGTGAAATTTTCATCACTTCCTATGTGTCTTCTCTGTTTTGAACCCTCCAATCTGTAAAAGTCTGAGGATCTGCACCAGGTGCTCGTTCACTTCAGAGATCTCATCTGTTCTACTCCCTTTATCCTGACCTCATTTCTAAGCATCCTTTGTTTCTCACGTTACTTGAGTGTGGATCTTAAGGAGGAAAAACTATCCCTGGGCAGTGGTTGGGAAGTGAGCTTTCAACTTCTCACATAAAACGTGAGAAGCAGAGGGATGGATTTCTGACTTTAGAAAGAAAATGTCCCTAAAGGCTTCCCTGGTGGCCCCAGAGAGGCTCTTTAAATGGCACCTTAGTTTCAGGTCACTTTTAGGTAAAGTAGTTAGCAGGGGTTAATAGCTGTATCATATGACATCAGCAGTCCTCCACCTGGACATTCTACTGTATCCTGGAGAGCCTGGAATTCTGTGATGTCACCTGTGTTGTGGCAACACCAACTGCCCTTGAGGCATTCGTTCAGTGCCTGTGTGGTTCACCCACAGCCATGCTGACACGACTGAACAGGCTGCTTGGGAGACAGGATGGAGAGCGCAGGGAGGCCAGAGAGAGGCACAGGGAAGATGGCCTTCAGTCTCGGAGTCACACATCAGGAAATAAATGGTCCTGGGGAAAGCGCAGTGAGTCCTGGGCAGGGGACAGAGAGATTTCTGAAGGATGAAGGCTTCAGTTGATCCTTTCAGGAGTGGGACTCACTCTTACTCCATGGCTGCTGAGTGAGTTGGTGGCTGGCCACTGAATCCTCCCCTCTTCTTATGCTCCTCTTCATTCGCTCCTTCTGTCTATACTCTGCTCGGTAGGCCCACTTATCCCTGCTCCTGTCTCGCTATTGGCTGTTCATCTCTCTATTAGAACCATCAGGTGTTTTAGACAGGCACAGTAACACAGCTTCACAGAGTTAAACAAATACAGCACAAAAAAAAAAGTCACACACCTGAAAATCATAATCCCCAACATTGATGGACATATCTAGTCCATCAATAGCAACAGTGATTGGGAAAGGAGACATGGCTTATGGGTCTCAACTTGAGGACAGTTGTTTTGTTTTTTGGGGTCTTCAGTGGGCTCATGCATTCTCTCTTCCTCAGGCCTGTTCTGGGGACTCAACATGGTCTCTCATGGCCCCATACCATCTAACTGTACAAAGTCACTGATGTTTGTCTACCTGGAAAGGCACGGACCTCAGCCTCCCTCACTGAGCAGGAGCAGCAGATGAACAAGGTTGATGAACTGACCCTTCAGCTCCAGATGATGACCAATGAAAGGAATGAACTTCGAGCAGTCCTGGCCAATTATACCAACAATGACATGAACAACAGGTAGTCATTACGTCCAGTTCTCTCGTGACTGTCTTGTCCCTCCTGTGTCAATCCCAGCATTCCTCACGGCACTTGAGGCTGCACCTCCAAGGTGTCCTCCTGCCCAGAGAGCTTTTCCCGAGTTCATCTGAGAGGCAGAACTGAAGCCTGGGCAGGAGTGAGATGGGGTCACAGGCTGTTCTGCTTCCTCCCAATGAAAAGCAGAGCCTGTGGCCTGAGTCACATTCTAGGGATGGGGCAGCAGTGTGTGAGCTCACAACACGCATTTCAAAGAGGCCTTGACAGGTGTTGGCTTGTGGGATATGCTGGGTGCTGAGTTCATGGGAGTCTTTGTATTTGACTGGGGGATTTCTAGCTGGTTGCTCTGGGAGCAGGGCCTGGGCCCACTTGGTTTTTCTCAATGTGTGACCTGAAGACCTGGATCTCAACCCTGCACATCTCTGCCCTTCTTCCTTGTACTCTGAACTAATGCGACTTATCTACACGTCTCTGGCATCCTACTTGTGTATGGGTTTATGTGAGTGAAAGCTAACAGGCCCAAACATTGCCAATATGGCAGTGGTGGGTTTTGCCCTTTTCACTTCCTTTTCCCTTGATAAAATATAAAATTGAATTCCTAAAATTTGTCCCCAAGGTTCATACCCTTATTTGACTCCAACCAAACACTAAGGTCCAGCAATTAAAATTCATTATTTGGCTATTCTGGCTTAGCTGTCCAATCAGGTCTCAGAAACTCATCCTAGCACAGACTTCCCCTTGTTTCCTTAAAAACCCACTGCTGAAAAATAAAACCCATTGCTTGCTCTCAGCACTTGCCTGATACAGAGGAACACCCCCCCCCCCCCCCCCCAGTTCCATGATTCCTCTTCTGAGTCAATAAATCTTTGTGCCTTGGTGTCTGGGTGTGTTCTGTACTGTCTCTGAGGGGTTACTCTACAGTGTGTGTTTGTGTGTGTGTGTTCGTGTGTGTGTCACCCAGATCCTGTGAGTCAGAGATTGGTAGCAGGGCTGAGGATTTGTCTGTCTCAGAGTCTCAGGTGATATAAGTGCTGAGGCCCTGGAGTCCCACTTTGAGCATCCCTGCCCTCATTCTCTGTGCTATGTTGGTGATGGAATGGAATTCCCTGGGGAGTTTATAAAGTCATTGTACTGTACGGTCTCCTCCATGGAAATCCTAATTATAAGTTCTGAGTATCCTTTTGATAAAAGGAACACAGAATAAACATTTTTTTTTCTGAAGACAGAAAACATGACATCACAGGTTTCAGATAGGCCCAAACCCATAGCACAGAATCCTGGGACATCTTAAAAAGAGCTAGTTTGTTCTTTCAGGCCTACTTTGGAAGCTCACGTAGCTCTGTTTCTCTCCCTCTTGATGCTCTGCCTTTCTGCCACTGGGGCAGCTTAGCAAGTCTAATAACATCAACAGGTCCTAGTACCTGGGATTCAGGATGTGACAGCCAGTGGACTAGGATAATCCAAGACTCAGCCTTAATTCATGTTTTCATGGGGTTCTTTGTTCCTGGGCCCATGTTCTACCACAGGCTGAATTCTGAGCTTGAGGAGCTGAAAATGGATCATCAGAAGGAGACGTCAGAGCTGGGGAATTTCCACAAGGAAATTAGAGAGAGCTCATACAAGTGCAAGGAGTTGACCAACACCTACCGGTGAGTGTCTGATTGGATGGGACCCCGCACTTGGGAAGGACAGCTGCTGCACTTGTTTCTCTTTGAACCAAAGTGAGGGCTGTGCTTCTAGCTTGTTTACCTTGTACTTGTCCTCCCAGACTGATTTATCCCAAGCGCAAGAAGTCTGATCCCAACATTGTCCTGTCAGCTTCCAGAGCTTCTAGTCCTTGTTTTTATATATATATATTTACTATGTATACAATATTCTGTCTGTGTGTATGCCTGCAGGCCAGAAGAGGGCACCAGACACCATTACAGATGGTTGTGAGCCACCATGTGGTTGCTGGGAATTGAACTCAGGACCTTTGGAAGAGCAGGCAATGCTCTTAACCTCTGAGACATCTCTCCAGCCCTCAGAGCTTCTAGATCGTAAACATGGTTTGCACCATGAATGGTCTCTGAGACTCTGACAGGGGCTTTCAGATCCTTTTGCTAATGGACACAGATGTGGAATGTATTCCTCTTGGCTCCTCTGTCCTCTCTCAGAACATGTTTGCTCTATAACTGACGATGGTCTCCCAATACCATGACCAGTGTAGGATCAGTGTGTGTTAGGGGTGCAGAATCCTGTTCTCAGAGGTACATCACCTGGGTGACACTGGCATGGCTAATGTGGGCTGCAGTCTGGGGCTGTCTGAGGACATGGGACCTAGCAGGGAAGGTGGTGTTAGTAGGTAGGAGTGGCAGATGGAGGTGGACTGGAGCTCATCATTGTTTGTGATGGTTAAGCATCCTCCACAGCCGGCTTCTGAGGGAAAGGACACAGATGAAGGAAAAAGTGGGCATGTTGAGAGAGGACAACAGAAAGCTGCAGCAGGAGCAGATCTTCCTGCACGAGTCCTGTGAGGAGACAAAGAGGCTCTGTGAGGAGGCCCTTGAGAAGATCGGTGACTGCTTGACAAAGCAGCAGCAGGTAAACTGAGGCAGCAGGAGCAAGCTGCCCACCTATCTAACCGCACACACACATATGACCACCATCATGTAACCGTCCACTCAGTTGCCTAGCTGACCACCTCCATTCCATCTAAGAGTTTATTTCTAGGATCCTTCACAAGTCTTTCTAGGGAGTTCACCTATTGGAAGACACAACCTGACTGGCAAACAAACCATCCTGCTCTGGTAGAAGCTGCAGTCCATTAGGGAGATTGGTAAATCACATATCACACATCTACATGTCAGTACGGTAGGAAGGGTTCTATGCTGGGAGCCACATAGGGAGAATCACAGAGCTGTGAGTGAGTGAGTGAGTGAGTGAGTGAGTGAGTGAGTGAGTGAGTGAGGACAAGGACCTGGGGATCATTTGTTTGCTAGAACAGAATATTTTTGTTCTGCTTAAGCTACCAGGCCAGAGCTCGTTGGATCTCCTGTCTCCTCACAGGTAGAGATTCCTATCTTTTTCTGTCTCATCTTATGCTAACTGGTTTGTTTGTTAAGAAAGAGAAAGGACTAGGTGTCTTCTCTCAACTTTTACACAATTTACTACTTTGGAATTAATGAGTTTTGTAATAAAAAATTCAATCCCCAGAGATATTTTGAAAGTTAAAAGTAGACTTCTTCCTTTCACTGAAATGAGGCAACCTCCCAGGAAATGTCTGGTTTGTCTCATTGGCCTCACAACACAGAACCTGCAGTCAGTCTCTTTGCTGACATTGTGATACTCACTCTATCATGCGCATGGTTATGTCTTAGTACAGACTCCCCTCATAGTTGTACAGAGTGCAGCATTTCAGAACAACACTGTGGTGACCTCACTGGGCTCCTATTAACTGATCTGGGGCTATTTTCATATTATATACCCTGTGTTATGATCCAAAGTTGTTGGGTCATGACCATGGGTCAGTCTCATTCTCTAGTGCTATCACGGTCTTCTCTCAGAAATTATACATAGTTTCTTACTGGGCTGCACTGTTTTACACCACTAGCAATAACTGAGGGTCCTCATTTCTGCCAACCCCCATCAGGCAACTTTCTCTCAGTGTAAAGAAGCTTGGAATGAAAGCAGCTTCTGAGCGCTGCAGACACAACATGCAGTGAGTGCTTCAGATGATGATGAGCCTGAGTGGGCTGCACTACGACAGCCTGTTCTCACAGCTCAGCATGGATTTTATCATTTAAGAGATTCTGAACTGCAGAGGTGCCCCTCCCCCCCACAGCCTAAGTCCCATAGCCATGCTGAGCTATGTATAATTTTTCAGAAACATGGATTGCAGTCCCCAGATGGTCCAGTGATCCCAGAATGAGAAGGAAGGGTCCACAGAGAATCTAGGGGACACCTGGGTTATAGAAGCATTCCTCAGAGCACCGCCAAACCAGAAATATTCAAATACCCTTCATTGATGAGTAAAATTTCAATGAAGTCTAGCCCTCCCATGGAATATTGTTAAGCATGAAGCAATATATGCACTCATTAGGCCATGAGTCAGCCTTCTTTTCTTACTTAGACTAATTCCTGACATAATCATCTTACTGGATGCAAAGATTTATTTGAATTCTGGTTGTAGAGATTTTGTGGTTTTTCTGAACTCATTTCTTGAACTCATTGGGCCAAAAATGATGTAACCTGTGGTTTAGAGAGCTCCTATTGGAGGAAGCTGCTGTATTTGGAGCCAAGGGGAAGCACTGAGTGAGAGGAAGGGGCTGGTCCACCATCAGGCAGTGGTCTTGTACCACGGAACTAAGCCTTTAACGTACACACTCAAAAACTTGTATGCAAGCTTAGATAACTGATCAAGGAACCCTGGCACCCACCATTTGTGGCCTGGGTGTACAAGGCAAGCACTACATTGACTGCTCTGCCCACTGTGTTCTTCTCCCAGGGACCAGGAGGGCATGTGGTGCATAGACACACAGGCAGGCAAAACACCCACACATATAAAATACAAATAGAATGAAAACTCATCAAAACAGAGACAAAGTACACAATCCTCACCACATCACCACACCCCTGTGCCTGGTTTAGAATACGGGGGGAGAGGGTGTGGGCTAATGAAAGTTAACTCTCTTCTTTATAGGATCCCTGGTGATCTCTTCTTCCATATTGTTAGCTAGGAACTACGCATGTGGATGCAATGCCGTGTGCTTGTATGTGAGCGTCCATGTACTTGTGATGATCAGGACTGTGTAAACACATTTGTTTGTGTTTGTGTATATGCATGCACACATGACAACCCTGTCCTAAGAACACAATCCTCTAATGAATAGGAACATCAAAGACTGAAGGAACACCATCAATTCCTGCTGAAGCAGAAGAAACTGGTTACCCATCTAAGGGACTTGGCAGGAAAGCAGCAGCATCGCTTCACTGAGTCCCAGACGAGGTAGGAGCACGGACTGACAGAAGCAGTTGTAGTCTAGTGGATTCTCTGTTTTGGGGTCTCTGACTTGTTTGGGTTTTAGTCTATTTGGCAAGGCTCACACCCACACCCTGGTTAAAAAATCAGAATATGATTTGGCTAATCATCAGAAACTTTTGTCCACGAAGCCATATGCTTGGTTATTTGTCTTCTGTGGATTGTGTCCCCTCCTTCTCTTGTGAGAAGCAGGAGGTCAACTGTGAAGGACAGTGTGTCCTCTGCCACTTTATTTTCCTTCAGGAACATCACATTTAGAGAGAAGTTTCTAGTCTTCTTGCTGACTTGGCTGCAGCACACTCCTGCTGATTGCAGGCTCTCTACAGGGTTCATCAGTTTCCTGTGAGAAGATTTACTCTGGCCATAAACAGATTAGGAGTTGACAAATTAGCCTAAGGCACCTTCTGGGCTGTAGGGATAATCAGAGCCTTCTCTGCAGTGTTGTGTGGGCTCCACTAGAGGGCAGACATAGAGTTTTACAGGTTGCTCACATTCACCTGGTGTCTAATTCAGGCCCGGAATATCTGTACTGAACTGTGACTCAGATATTGATATTTCTCAAAAATAATTTTTGGATTATTTAAAAAAATGCTGTTTTCTTCAAGTCCAGCACAGTGTATTTTTCAGTTCAACTAATAGCATATTTTAAACGTTGAGAAAAAAAAAACCATCCCAGGGGCACTCCGACTTTTTCCCTTAGGGAAACAGTCAATGAGCTCAGCTAAAAGGCAACGGATTTTCTAGCTGGTGGGGGCTCAAAAACCTACATGGCAGGGCCCCACCAGGCCTCTGTCTCAGCTGCCTTCCTCTTCTAGGTTTGAACATCTCCAGCATGAACTGGAACAGACCACAGCCCAGGAGGACAGCCTCCTGCAGATGGAGCTGCTGCAGCAGGAGCGTTATGTGCCAGGCAAGTGAGCCACCATTGAGCCCCATTCCCACTAACCAGGGGTTCACAGTGTGGGTTTCCTTCCTTGACTTTTCTTTACCCTCTGTGAATAGGCCCTGATTTCTTTCTTGCCTGTGTCCCAGAGAGACTGTTTCTATTTCTTCTCTGACAGCACCTCGTAAGAGAACTGAAAGGCCTGAAGGAAACCTGAGACACCTTGAAGGCATGACATTCTACACTCCAGGATCCAGGCCTCCTCTGAGAAAGCCATGTCCCTTTCTGCAGTGAGCACAACATTGAGGCAAATATCAATCAATCATCAGAGGATCCAGCCACAATCTGATCCACCTCTGTTGATTCACAATTTCCAGAGAAAAGACTGCATCAGAAATAAGCTTGACATTCAGAGGACACCCCACAAATTACTCAGAAGCCGAACATCCATCACCAAGTGGCCACAGTGTGGGCAAAACAACATGGAGGGAGATATGTGGGTGAGCAAGAGTCATTCTGTCAGCTACTGTCAAGGGCTTTGGCAAGCTGACTGCATATGTGATGTGGAACCTGACAAGGAAGACTCTGTCACACTGCTATCCAGACAGACCACACCCAAAAGCCCAAGATTCTCTCTCTAGTGCAGAGCTGACGCTGACCCCATATCACACACAAGTGTTGGTGATGATAATTCACTACAGAGACTAATCCACTTCCTCGTGTCTCATGTTATTGATTTGCTTTTTCTTAAAGAATATTCCAAGGGAAAGTGGGAATTTTAATTTTGTTTGGTTGGTTGTTTATGTTATGTTTTAGATTGTTTTGGTTTGGTTTATATCTCGGGATATCTGTGCATTAGTATTTTGGTTTTCTTCATTTTAGTGTAAGTTTTTGTTATATTTTGTTATTTCTTTTATTATTTCCATTGTTTTAGTAGTTTGCTAAGGCTATACACTGCTGTAATGACCGCTGTTTTGAAGCACCTATAGAATACAACGAATGGGGCTGAAGAGATGGCTCAGAGGTTAAGAACATTGCCTGCTCTTCTAAAGGTCCTGAGTTCAATTCCCAGCAACCACATGGTGGCTCACAACCATCTGTAATGAGGTCTGGTGCCCTCTTCTGGCTTGCAGACATACATGCAGACAGATTACTGTATACATAATAAATAAAAAAATAAAAAAAAAGAATAGACTCAAAAAAACCTGCTTAAAAAAAAGAATACAACAAATGTTTAATGAATTAAAAACAGTTTTCAATTTTTCACTCTTAAGACTCTTTTTAGTCAGGTGACCTGTCACACTCCTATAAACCAACAACTCACAAGCATGGATCAATATCAGCAATTTCCAGGCAATTTGGAATACACAATGATTTCCCAGCCATGGTCAACACAGGCAGATGGCACCTTGGATATGGATACGGATGGCATGGCCTCCTCCTTGTATTTCCACTAGTCTACAGAAAATTAGATATATTACATCCCTGAGGTCGTAAATTTGCTACCATTAAAATGTGGTACACACACTGTACAACATGTTCATGACATCATCATGCAGACCAAACTAAAGGGAAACACTATTAACTGTAGCCGGAAGCTTTTCTGTGTTCTGCCCAGTCCCATGACTGCTTATAAAGTATCCTCTGAGGCGTAATATTAATTATAATTTTTCGGCCAATGACTCAGATTATTAGTAGCTAATTCCTACTTTAACCCATTTCTATTAATCTGTGTATTGCCACATGGCTATGATTTACAACTAATGCTCTGACATCCCACTCCTCTGGTGGCTTCATGACATCTGCTAAATTCTGTCTTCCTTCTCTCTGTAGCCCTGTTAGGATTTGCATAGCTATATTCTCCCTTACCATTGGCCAAATCAGCCTCTTTATTAAGAAATGATAGTAAAACATATTCACAACATACATTGGAGCGTCTTACATCACACAACTACATTGTTCCTGGCCTCTCAGGAAATGAGAACATTCAACAAAGGAATGTACAAAAGAAATCAGGAAATGCAAAGCAATCTGCCTCTGGTTTTCTTGAAATCTGAGTGATATGCAAAAGTTATAACCGCACAGCAGTAATAATGTCCTTCAAGACATGTTGGGTCATTTTGTTTGGCTTGTGGGTGTTTTGCCACCACATATATACAATTCCCACAGTGACCAGATGAGGGCAGTGGATTCCACCTGGAAAGCACATTAAAGAGGTTTGTTTGCTGTCCTGTGTGTCTCCTGAGACAGCCAAAAGTGCTCTTAATGCATGAGCCATCTCTCCAGTCCCTGCCCTTGACTTTGTCCTCCCAGTCCTATGTGCTCTATCAGTAGATTGGATCAGCTCCAACCAAAGATAGACGTTTCTTGAGACCTGTAGGGACAGGCACATGAAGCAGGCATGCTAATTGTCTTAGGCTGCCACACATCCATGCAGGGCTCACAGATGTCCTGGACCCAGACCCAGCATCTGACTGTCTGATTGGAATGGATTTCTTCACCTCTCATCTAGGTTGACAATGCAGCTTAGGACTGTATAATCAAAGACAGAATTTGAGAAGACTCTATTGTGGGTAGAGAGGTGGGGTAAGGAACCCCTCTTGATAGTCTAAGCAATATTATGAGGTGCCTTATGACTAACTGGAGTAAAAGGAGCCTGTAACAGGGGCCACATACCTCCTGTGGAGAGTGTTTCTATGCAAGACTATAAACAAGGAGAGATATGGTAGATAGATAGATAGATAGATAGATAGATAGATAGATAGATAGATAGATGGTAGCCCAATAGTTGAAACCTAGAGACCAGTAGTGTATGTTTTTACCCTTGGTCTCTGTCTCTGGGATGTCTACTACTGGGCTATCTACTATCTACCTATCTACTCTGGTTCTTGGCTACACAAGCAAGTGTTGGGTGTGAGTTCCTTCTGGTGGAGTGTGCCTTAAGTCAATTCAGACACTGGTTTGCTATTCCCACAAGTTCTGTGCCACCATTGTCCTTCATATTTTGTAGGCAGGACATTTTGTAGGTCAAGGGTTTTGTGACTGGGTTGGTTGGCGTCTGCTTTTCTCTTTCGATAGCCTGTAGAGTACCGTACCCTCCCTTACCCAAGAGACTAGAAGGTAGAGATGCAGGCTTCCTGTATGACCCAGATGATCCCCATGTCATGTGTGGATGCTACCTGTTGGCAATTTCTGGAGAGCAGCCCTGTGTCTTAGCAGCGGCCTGGGTGGTTTGGAGATTTCCATGGGGCACCCTTGACTAACAACTGAATAGAATGCAGCCCAGTGCTACCCCTGGAATCCTTGCCTGGTGAAGGAGATGGCCAGTTGAGACTCCATTACTAGGAGCCATCACTAGGAATGGGGGGAGGACACATAAAGGGAGGGCAGGACATAGAAAACAAGCTTTCCCACTAATGTGTTATTACTAAGACAAATACCAGATAGGAACATTCAGACCCTGCATCACGCTGACAAGACCAAAACTAGAGGTAGGGTGTTGCTCAAAAATGATGCCCTGGGTCTTAGGGTGATTGACAGTGAAGGTGATTTTGTGAGTCCACCTGAGACAGCGTGAATCGGCAAACTGTAATAATAGTGTTTTCAGTTCCTCTTGAACTAGGGAGACTGGGTTGGGTGCATGGGGGCAAGAAAGCAGCACACCAGACAGGACAACAACTGCGTGACTCGGATTCGAACCGAGGTTGCTGTGGTAGGTGCTCGCTTGAGCCTCAGTCAAGCTCAGCCTGGCGCGGACAGGTTTCCGAGGTTTCCTTCAACCGGCCTGTCCTGCAGAAGTTAATTTTCCAATGCCACTGAGGTTGGGAGCGGCACAGAGTGCAGGCGCCCGTGCCTCGGTTAGGTGGTGAGGGCAGTCGCTAACTGTGAAGTCGGTGGGTCGATGCCACTCTTGCAGGTGCAGTATTTCCCTCCAGCACCTGATAACCCCCCATCGCCCTCTTCTCCACGGTGGCTGGGGCACCTGGGGAGGGCACGCACTGCTCTGGGGTCCTTCCGAAGAGCTGGGGAGCAAACCACCCAGCCTTCCAGAGCCTCCGTAGACGCTGCTCACCTGCAGAGGCCAAAACCTTTCCTGCCAGTCCCTAGACTCCTTACCAAACACGACCCGGCCTGCCCATTTTTGTGATGTGATGTGATGTGATGTGATGTGATGTGTGTGTGTGTGTGTGTGTGTGTGTGTGTGTGTGTGTGTTTCCAACTCGGTTCTAGGATTTTGTGATTACGAATTACGTTGCGGTCGCCCTTGTCATAAGCGTATCTTTAGCCGGTGGTGTAGAGTAGTTTACCTGTTTTATTAAAATCTGGTCTGGTTTCCTATGCTTTGGTGACTTGTCCGTAATTTTCCTTTATTAAGAAAGGATTCCCACTCTACCCATACCCATAAACCAAAGACAGCAGGAGAGGGTTGTAGACAGGTGTCCCCCTTTCCGCCAAAATAAAAGCTGACATTTTTGTTTTCACTCCCAGAGGCCCGGCCATAAACAGAGCTTAGACACGTGATGTAGGGCTTTTCGTGCCCTCCGCGAGTTTTTGAGAAGGATGTAAGAGGGAGCATGTTATTGGCTAAAAGCCATCGTCCCTGGGTGGGCTTGAACCACCAACCTTTCGGTTAACAGCCGAACGCGCTAACCGATTGCGCCACAGAGACGGTGCTCAATACAATGACGGGTCGCCTTAGTGAGTCAGCCGTCACCGCGGCGCCCACACGTGGGATACTCACCGTGCCGCGGCCGAGCATCAAGAACAGGAGGCCTGAAGCAAACTGGCCGGGCGCCCCGCGTGTCCCACGGCCGCTTCCCGAGCTCGCGCGAACGTTATGAACCCGGAGACTCCGGGACGCTGGGACCCCGCCGTCACCCGGGGGTCGTGGCCTCCGTGGACTCCACGCTGGCGGACTAGCGGTCTGGGCGACCATCATGACTCCGCGAAGGAACCCAAGGGCGCTTTAGGGTCCGGTCCTTTGCAGACCCCGAGCACGGACGCGCGAGGGGCGGGTCACCCCAGGTGTGTGCTGGAACCTCAGCGGGACACGTGTGGGAAAGGCGGCGAGTGCGGTGCCAGTGCTCAGGGAGTCCCGAACGGAGTGAGATGGACGAACTTGACCCGGAGTGGAGAGGGACCGGCGGTGGCGAGGGTGGCCTGGGGGTGGGATTGGGGACTTCGCGACGCGGAGACCAGAGGAGGTGGAGCCCGGCGGAGCCCCGGGGCATATCCGAGAGAAAGGTTTCTTTGAATTGAGCTGTTGCAGCTTGAAGCCTATTTACGTTAGGAAGACAATAAAATCATGAGGGGTGTTTTATTTTGTTTTGAATTAACCGGGAAGAATTGCTTCCTAGCAACGGCTTCTGTCTTTCAGCTAGGGGTGTGCTGGTCCCGAGCCCGGGTCTGGTGCATGTTAAGTGCAGGACCGAATTAAGGAAATTCTGGAGTCTCAAACCAAAATTTGAAACATAGTTTCCTACAATTGCTCCTGGACTTTAAGACAAAAGCTCCAGACCCGAAGGGATGTTCTAACCAATTCAGGACATAATTTCTTGAAGATGTCATTCCTAAGACCAATGTAAAGGGAATGTGAGGCACAGGCCAGCTGGGGCTAGTTTGGTAACAGAGTGGACATAAGAGGAGCCAAAGAGACAGGGTCAGATCCTGAGACTTCACAAAAGTTGGAAGGAGCTGGACAGCCACTTGTATCACATGGGGACACTGTGGGGATTGATGGGGGGTCTGGAGGAGCAAGGTCCCATGCAGTGGTGTCTGCAGCTGCCAACAGTGGCACAGGTAAGACCTACGACAAGCAGGTAGGCTCTGGCTGCAGATGGGAGGTATGGCACAGGCCCTGGGAAGCGATGTCCTCTTCTGCTTTTCTGAGTTACTGAAGAGCAGACAGAATCGAGGATTTCTGATGGTGTGTGTGGCAGAGAGCCAGGGATGCTCAAGGCTTCAACTGCAGTGCTGAGGGCCCTCTGCTTTCCCTCGGCCTCTGCGTGGGAAGCACAGAAGGACCACAGTGGTTCCAGTTCCAGCCCTGCCCTTCACCGTCACTGGATTTCTTCTGCTTGTGTGTCACTAAGAAGAGGGAGAGTCACGTCCCCCGGACAAAGCAGGAGGTTCTCACCTTTTACATCACAACCTCTTGCAGGGCAGGGGACACCAATTATGGCTGCATGTCAGTGACCCCTAAGGTAGAATCCTGTCCTCTCGCTAGCCAATCATCTCCTTTCTAGCTAGAGTGCAGGAACGGGTTATCAGTCCTCCTGCAACTGTTTGTTCCTGGTGACTGAAGGCTCCTCTGGGGATGCACAGGCCTTAGGTATATTCAGCCTTAACTACGAACAGTTGGTCATGCCTTTGCTAACATTGTGAGGGCTGGAAATTATTCTTCTGAAGCTTTTGACAAATTTTTCATTATTGCCCATGTGATTTATTATTGTTCTGACAGGACACCCCCAGTCCCCCACCACCCCATACAATGTCTCAGTCCCATGCATCTACCCCGATGTGCTTGTTCCCTTCATGGATCTATTTAACTGAGAGGTGGTGGTGCACGCCTTTAATCCCAGCACTCTGAAGCTAGAGGTGTATTTCTCAATTCAAGGCCAGCCTGCTCTACAGAGTGAGTTCCAGGACAGTCAGGGCTACAAAAAGAAACCCTGTCTCAAAAAAACAAAAAACAAAAACAAAAAACCCAAAACAGAATATATATTTAAAGTAGCATGGGTTGCCCTTCATCAAGAGCAGAAGTCTTTATGTACACTGTTTCTCCTGGGGCTTGAGCTGACGGAGGAAACGCCACATTCCAGCACCGGACAGAAGAGGGCGACGTTACTCAAATAGAAGACGGAGAAAGATACAGGGTTGGCTCTGTAGCTCAAGGGTGAAGAAAGTACTTAGCACTGGCCCCAGGCCTTTTGATGAATGCACTCTGTGCTGTTACGAGCACACGCGCGCGTTCACACACACACTCACACCCCACAAAACAGAAAGGATATCAAATGAAGGCGTGATAAGTACACCAACACAAACGAACTTCAAACGCGTGACGTAACATGACATTTTTGGAGAATCAAGGAAGATGGTCCATATATTCATGCTACTATCAAGAAATAAGACTTAGGTTAGGCATGGTGGCACAGGCTTTAGTCCCACCGTTTGGGAGGCAGAAGCAAGTGGGATCTCCGTGAGTCTGAGTCCATCTGAACTACTTGCAAGTCCATCAGGGCTAAATAGTGAGACCCTGTATTAAGGAAGGTGGAGAGAGGAAGAGGGAAGTGAGGGAAGTCGGTCATGAATAGGTCAGTAGTCACTAATGGTCTTGCTGTAGTAAAGTAACTAAAAGTAACCTGACCTGGGTGTGAATAACTTTGTCAAAAACACGGCAGCAATATAGTAGAACGCACACACAGCTCTGTTGGAAGGCGTTCAGTTTCGTCGCGTTTAATTGCCCTCGGGGCAATTCTGGAAACAGGCTGTTGTGAGCTGCACAAACGCAGTGATCCCAGAATCGCGCAGGTGAGCTTGTAGCAAAATATCGCTGGGCAGAAGGACGATAGTGCCGTGACTCGGATTCGAACCGAGGTTGCTGCGGCCACAACGCAGAGTACTAACCACTATACGATCACGGCGTGCCACGCGCCCGGCGATGGTTACCCCGTTGGCGCTGGTGCTGTTGACCAAGCCTCTGTCCCATTCAGCCTGGTTCTGCCCTACTCTCTTTGTTTGTTCTCGCCGAGCGCTGGGTAGGGAGGGGTGAGCCGTCCGCCCCTTTGGGATCCATACAGTCCTGCCCGATCGGTCTCTGCTGGTTTCCGAGGCTTCGCTGTCCTAAACATAAGTGACTTCTCCCCTTGCATTGGGAGCGGCACCGAGTGCACGTGTCTGTCGGCGCCTTAGTCGCACCTGCCTCCAGGTTCCTGTTCTGAGGAGATCCTGTCCCGGCGTCCTTCAAATGAAGGACCACGATGTGGGTGTATAAGCCGAACAAACCCTTCCCTCCTCAAACTGCTTGGGTCATTGTGTTTCATCAGAGCCACAGAAACCGTGACTAAAATAGGCTCATTGGAAAAGTGGGCCTGTCCTGTCCAGGGAAATCCAAATAGCATCTACCTGAAGCTTCTCTAAGAGTCTGGACCAAGTGGGTGCCGGGTTCTGAGGGACAAGAGGAGGCTTCTCTAGGAGGACACAGCCTTCCCCTAGTCTTAGAGGAAATGACACTGACTTTGAAATGACACTGGCAAAGGAAAGGGGCCAAGGTAGCCCAACCCAGAGATCTTGATGGTGGGAATTACTCTCCAATGCCCCGGGGGATATCTGTAAAATGGAGAAGACTCCAAAGACTCCAAAGATGCTGAGTTGGGAGTTTATGGGAAATAGTCACTGTTCTCGCAACTCTTGTTGTTTGAGGTTTCGTGTTCCTCTTGTTTCAAAATGAAAAATTGGAACATCCCATTTTCCCCTCTCTCGATCCCTTTATTTCAAATTCAGCAAAGACAACACAACACGTCTGGGATCTTCTGAGGCCAAGACCGGGGATTTTGTGTCCCCAAAGTGCTGTTTAAAGACTGGAGGAGAAACCATGCTAAAACGACGTTCCCTGACCGGGAATCGAACCCGGGCCGCGGCGGTGAAAGCGCCGAATCCTAGCCACTAGACCACCAGGGATACGCATGACCTGTCAAGTTGGTCCCCTTGAGGAAACTCCCAAAACGAAACCCTTACTTTCTAAGGCTGGCGCCAGGCATTGCGCCCGCTCCTCTGGTCCCTGGCCATCATCATCGTCTCTCCCATTTACTGCCTGGGTACTGGGTACACTTCTGTCTCTGAAACCCACAGACAGGGAGCGCATATGGAACCCACTCCACTCCAGCCTTCGCGCCAAGTGCGCCTGGATGGCACATCTCTTCCTCTGACTTTCCGAGTCCTGGTGGGGAAGCTGTCGGGTAAGCGTGGTGAGCGGAGTCCTCCTGGTTCCTGTCGTGGGAACCGGCTCACGGGACGCTCACGCAGGGCGCTCCTTTCCTTCCCTGTCACCTCCATCACACAGCGGACAGGCACCGAAGTACTCTAGGGTCAGACTGGGCTCGTTCCTCTCACCGTGTTGGTTTCTCTGCGGCTCCAGCCAGCCTGCCCCGCAGCTGTGAGATCTCAGGGTGAGCTCCAGGCGAACGAACTTCAGGAGGAAGACCCCCTTGGTTTTCAGACCCCTGACGCCTGTCAGCCTGGAGGGATTTAGGCGGAGGTGAGAGAGGTGGGTTTCTGGATCTAAGGCTGCGGCGACGGCTCCGGCTGCTGAACCTTGGTCCCCGTCTTACAGCGGTGAGCCACGTGGATTCCCCGGATAGTGAGTGGGAACCTGCGGGTGCAGAACGCCTGTATGTGACCGCAGGTCTGTTACCTCCTTCGCTGCATACTCTCCCTACCTGACTCATTTCCCGGTCTCTTTCTTTCAGATTAAAAAAAAAAAAAAATCTTGCGGCCGCATCTCCGGTTTGCGTTCCTTCGAGTTTCCTTTCAATTTCCTTTCCTTTTTGCTTTTCTGTCTCCCTTCCGTCTCTTTCATGGAACTACTTTTAAGAGAAGGAAGAAGAGATGGTGGGGCGTGGTGGCGAATGTCATCGGACAAGCCAGGAAGCGGCTCTCTGGTCCTCAATTAGCCTGGTCAGATAGTGAGTTCTCGGCCAGCCAGGGTTACACGGTGGCAAACAAAAATATTGCTCCGCGGTTCAACACGAACTCAGGATAACAGCCAGGAAGAAACTAAACAAGAATCCAGTGATAACTATTTAGTCTCCCAAAGTGTATGAGTCCCGCGCTCCCCCTCGACCCTTCCCAGGCGCTGGGATCCCGACAACACCCCGAAGACACCGCCCAAAGTCACCTAGCTGCCGGGGTCTCCATGCCGACCAGGGCGCGACCCGGGCCCCGACAGGACTTGTGGAAGGAAATCACGTGCGTTTTAGGGTCCTTCGCAGATCCAGAGTGCTTTCACGCGAGAACCTGCTCTGGGGCGGCAGGGGCTGTGGACTGGAGCCTTGGCACCACTCTCGGCCTGGGGCGATCGTGGGAAAGGTTGATCAGAGAGGAAGGGCAGGAGGAGGGGAAGAAGAGAGGGAACGCTGTGCTAGGATAGAACACGGCAGGAGCTGCTGGAGTCCAAACCCCAGGCCAGATGACTTCGTTGGCTGGCGAGGCTTCGCGAATGGGTTTCTGTGGGCGCCCAAGGCTAGCGAGAGGAGGGCAGAAGAGCCGGCAGGGGAAGGAGCGACGGAGCACTTTACCTGTCTGAATTTTTAAACTAAGCGGACGATCATTACACTCACACGCTAAGAAAACTCAAGAACTGCATGCAGTTCATGCTTGCCTAGATGCCCGGATCCGCGAGCTATTGCGTAGCTCTTAGTAATTTGCGAGTAGCACTGTAACTATTGTTCGAATCCGAGACGGGGAAATGGGCTTTTTCGGAGCGACTGTGGTTTTCTTTTGCTTCCCAATATCCAGTTACTGCAGCATTTGCCTCCGACTACAGTGCAAGTCTTGCCTAGGATTCTGAGGCAGAAGAACAAAAGGAAACTGCCTGGTACACACCCAAGGCACAGACAAGAGAATTTGGTTTTGGCTCAAGGGAGGAGAGGCTGCCTCTCCATCAGTCTCGCTGCAAAGCGCTTTAATGCCATGATGCGGCCAGATCCATTTTTAAGTTTTGTTTCCGTTTTCTTATCTCGAGCCATATTCCACTTCTAAGTTAGAAGTGAAATCGGAGTTCTCACGCAATGGCGATATTTTAAATAATCTTACCAGTACGCTAAAATTAAACACCAAGACACTTCCCAACTATTTTTTCCTCACAGTGAGAGATTGGAGTATAATTCATACAGATTGCAGGGCACAGATATCTAGAGTTTAGCCTGATGGATTGTGAGAAGACAAACCATCGTCTTCTAGTTCCGATCACTGATTTCCAACAGCCTAGAAAATCTAAGTCCTTTTTTGTCATCCCAACCCCAAGCCTCGTCACAGTCACCATTCTGATTTCTCTGCCCAGGATGAACTTTTCTTACACTTAAAATCCATGTAAACGCGCACCATAGCTTTTTGTCAGAGTGTTTGTGTTTTCAAGGAAACCGCTTGCTTATAGGCAGGTACTTGTTGCAGGGGTGAGTGGTTGCGGGGCTGTTGCTTTGATGAGTATTTTTCCAATGTGTTAATGCGCCACGATTCCGCCGCCGCAGGTCCTGAGTCGAGGAGGGGCTTGGGAACGAAGAAATGAACGGTCTGACCACCAGATGGATTTACACAAGAGACCGGTGGGAAAAGCTCCAGCTGTCTTTATTTATATTTCAAAAACAAGCATGTTTTTCCATACGAACATCTGTAAATCAAGAAAATCTTTAAATCAAGAAAATGCCTCAGATGGGCTTGGTGCCAACTCACGTTTCATCCTAGCAGAGGAAGGTGAATCTGGGAGCAGTGAGTTCCAGGACAGCTAGGACTACATAGTGAGACCCCTGTAAGTAAGTAAAAATGAAGAGGAAAGAATGAATGAGAAGCCAGCAGGCTGACAAGTCCTGGGAAGAACAGAAGCAGTGGTCTTCCATAGCTTCAGTTCCTGGGTTGGCTTCCCTCAACAAGACCCAGCTTTAAATCAATATGACAAATGACCGGAAGCATAGGCTTGAGTCTGAAAGGCTTAAGCAGGCCTGGGTCAGAGTTCTCCCATCTCATCAGGGAACTCTTCCTTCTCCCAGTGTGCCAGCTCCCAGTGTGTCTTCAGATCTCAGAGGGGCAGACGCCTGATCCAACAGATCGAGCCTCTCTACACTACGAAGGGAGTTTTCAGACGCTGGATCTTTCCAATCCCCTTACAGCACCCAGCAGGGACGAATTAGACAGCGTGGCCCTGGATTTGCTTCAGCTGTTGTTTAGTGTAGAGAAGAGGGACTCCGACAGAGTGGGGGTGAGGGGGGGGGAATGGTGTTCAGGTCCCAAAGACCAAGTGTGGAGTCCGGGAGGTGACAGGATCTGAGGGTGAATCAGGATGGCTGCCAGCAGCGCTTAATTGGTGGTGGTGGGGGGGGGGGGGGAGACTACACCTTTTATACTCTGTAGTTGTAGTTTAGGATTAACTGTGAGACCGTGAGCTGGGGTGTGGCTTGAAATCAAGGCTTGAGGAAGCTAGTGTTGACCTTGACAGTAGGCACCAGTCCTGCATTAATTAAGGGCTGAAAGTTCTGGCCAGGGTTAAAAAATGCTCACTTTAATAAACAGGAACTTTCCTCAGGCCCCCAAGGGAAAGGAGACCCTTATCCAAATGCCTGACCTTGGGAAAAGGACTTCTCATGGGGAGCAGACACGAAACAACCATTTCTAAGTCTTACTCTATAGGTCTGTTCCCCTCTACCGCTCCCCAGAGGGAAGGTCCTGCTGTCTTACTCTCTCCCATTATTCTGTACCATTCTGATTTCTCTGTATTTATTAACTGAACTCTTGCCCTTTGAGGTAAGAGATGTGTTTTGGCATCAACAAAACTTAAACATTCACCTATTTGTTCAGCTTTTTCAGGGGAGCAGGGATGCTGAGTGTTCAAATCGGACCTTACACATACCAAGCACATGTTCTACACTGACATACACACAGTTCATGTGCTCCTTTGACAGGTAAAGTTGGTATCGTAAATTTAGCAAATTCAGCATGATTAGGACTTTGAGTTGGAAATAAAGTTAGGACTTCTGTAAGCTAAGATAAAATGCCACCAGTAAGTTCTACAAAATTAGGAAATCTAGAAATCACAAAAGGATAGAGCTCAGGCCAGTGTTATCCTAGAGTCTGGACCAAGTGGGTGCCGGGTTATGAGGGACACGAGGGGGCTCCTCTAGGAGGACACAGCCTTTCCTGGTTTTAGAGGAAACAACACTGACTTTGAAACGACACTGGCTTAGGAGAGGAGCCATGGTAGCCCAACCCAGAGATCTTGATGGTGGGAATTACTCTCCAATGCCCCGGGGGATATCTGTAAAATGGAGAAGACTCCAAAGACTCCAAAGATGCTGAGTTGGGAGTTTATGGGAAATAGTCACTGTTCTCGCAACTCTTGTTGTTTGAGGTTTCGTGTTCCTCTTGTTTCAAAATGAAAAATTGGAACATCCCATTTTCCCCTCTCTCGATCCCTTTATTTCAAATTCAGCAAAGACAACACAACACGTCTGGGATCTTCTGAGGCCAAGACCGGGGATTTTGTGTCCCCAAAGTGCTGTTTAAAGACTGGAGGAGAAACCATGCTAAAACGACGTTCCCTGACCGGGAATCGAACCCGGGCCGCGGCGGTGAAAGCGCCGAATCCTAGCCACTAGACCACCAGGGATACGCATGACCTGTCAAGTTGGTCCCCTTGAGGAAACTCCCAAAACGAAACCCTTACTTTCTAAGGCTGGCGCCAGGCATTGCGCCCGCTCCTCTGGTCCCTGGCCATCATCATCGTCTCTCCCATTTACTGCCTGGGTACTGGGTACACTTCTGTCTCTGAAACCCACAGACAGGGAGCGCATATGGAACCCACTCCACTCCAGCCTTCGCGCCAAGTGCGCCTGGATGGCACATCTCTTCCTCTGACTTTCCGAGTCCTGGTGGGGAAGCTGTCGGGTAAGCGTGGTGAGCGGAGTCCTCCTGGTTCCTGTCGTGGGAACCGGCTCACGGGACGCTCACGCAGGGCGCTCCTTTCCTTCCCTGTCACCTCCATCACACAGCGGACAGGCACCGAAGTACTCTAGGGTCAGACTGGGCTCGTTCCTCTCACCGTGTTGGTTTCTCTGCGGCTCCAGCCAGCCTGCCCCGCAGCTGTGAGATCTCAGGGTGAGCTCCAGGCGAACGGACTTCAGGAGGAAGACCCCCTTGGTTTTCAGACCCCTGACGCCTGTCAGCCTGGAGGGATTTCGGCGGAGGGGAAGGAGATGGATTTCTGGATCTAAGGCTGCGGGGATGACTCCGGCTGCTGAACCTTGGTCCCCGTCTTACAGCGGAAAGCCAGATGGATCTCAGCGGGGAGCAAGTTGCTGTCGGCGTCGCAGTGTTCATTAATCTTCACATTCCTCTCCACTCCCTCATCTTCCTGCCTCTTCTATCTTTCTCGGTCTCTTTTAGAAAATTATTCTTTTTTTGTTTTGTTTTTGTTTTTGTTTTTCGAGACAGGGTTTCTCTGTGGCTTTGGAACCTGTCCTGGAACTAGCTCTGTAGAATTATTCTTTTCTGTTTTTGAGACAGATCTCACTACGTAACCCTGACTGGTCTAGAACGCCCCTTTAGACCAGGTTGGACCTCCAGCTCACCACAAAGTCGTTTTTTGAGCGACAATGTCTGTGGGATAGCGAACAAGGTCCTGTTTGGCATGTATGGAAACTGCTAAGGGGTCAGGAGAACAAGCCGGCGCTGTCCCTGGTGAATTTGTCGCCAGGAAAGTCTTGTGTTGTACCCAGTGCAACTCTGGCTGCCCGCAAAGCTCCTGCCACTTCGTGTCCAGGTTCGATAGAGCAGGTGCTCTCCAGCAGAAGCGTGCGCCAGGTGCCTGACAATCTTTCCAGACCAGGACACTGGGGGCCCGATGGACCCCGGGCCGGCACCGGAGGAACCCACCCAGGAGAGACCGCCCTTCCTCCTCCTTGCAAGACCGTACCTAGGAACTCCCGCTCCGGCCTGCGGTCCCGACTGTCACGAATGTTTCCCGTTCCACAACGAAGTGGCCACACGCTTGCACCACGCTTGCACCGCTTACATGAGCCGCCGGGCCCCACGTCCGAACCCAGGGTAATGGCGGTGGACCATTGACAGTGGACCAGTTTGGGTTCCTCAGCGGAGGGGGACCAGGTGAGAACTGCGCCCGCCCGCGGGCGTCCTGGAGCTTTTCCTGGGATGATCGCTTCCAGCAGTGAGAACCTCAGACCCGGTTCTCCTCCTCACATCCGCGGCCTGTAGAGCCCTTGGTCCACAGATTCCCACCGCTCTGGCTTATGAATAATATCCAATTACACTTTGGGGATTTGGGCAAACTGAGGGTCAGCTTTTATAGATAACTCCCCATTCCATTACGGCCAGAGAGAAACAATGGGCTAAATACAAACACAGTTTAACTGAAAACCCTGTTAGTGAACGTGGTACAAAAAGCAATTTGTATCTGAGTATTACCTCGAGATTGTAGGAATTCATTTGTTCACGCCTAATGCTTGCTCCTTGCTATAAAGAGGGGAGTTCGGAAACCACCCATTGCCACAGCCATGCAAGCCCATCTCTGGCTGTGGTCACAGCTATAGCTGCTAAGTTTTGTGTGACCCGTGGAGATTTTTTTTTTCTTTTTCTGGGATAAAGTTTGCTCCTGATGTAACAGACTCGGTGGACTGTCCCTCCATCATTTGCGTGACCCTCCCGGACCCAACATCATCACCGCAAATTCATGGATTCAGCAAAAACAGTTTTCAAAAACCAAAGGAAAATCAAAGGATTCTTGGAGTTAGGAAAATCAGGGACTCTACCTCTAGCAGTTGTACCCCCAAAGGATTGGCTGAAAGTGCTCTAAATAGAAAGAAAGTTGTAGCGCCCCGACTACTGGACAGTTCGTGAGCCAGGCAAGGGGCTGGAGATTGAAACTCATACAAACACAGACAGAGACAAGGGTCATCCTTGAAACAAGAATGCCCACTTTATTGTGCTCCAGGGAAGCTTATATATGGATCCTTAACTGATAGCCACACCCCAGCTCTTGGGATTTTCAGCTGTAAACCCACCAGAAAGCCACTCCCCTGCCATCAGGAACCCATGAGGGTCTCGTGCTCAGAGCAGCTGCAGGCACAGGAAACCAAGCCGTTCACTCCGGCAGGCAAAGGGTTCTGGGGCAGGCAGAGAAAGTCAAGGGTCTAAGGGTCTGCAGCCCCCAACAGGAAGTGATGGCAGAAGGATCCCTGGAACATACAGAAATACATACATACACAAGGAGCAAACCTCCCAGGAATGTCCTCCTCCATTTACAAGCTGCTTAATATCTTGGAGGGCTGAGCTGAGGCTCCTGTGTCGACGTCTGTGATGGACAGGGATGATTGTCACTTGGCACAATCTAGGATCACCTAGGAAATATATTTGGGCATTATTGTGATTGTGCTGGGATGGCGAGACCAGCTCACTGTGTGTGACACCAGTCCCTGCCTGGGGTCCTGGACCACACGAGAGAAGGGAGGAGCTGGGTGACCGCAGGCACTCATTCCTCTTTGTTTCCTGACAGGACCAGCTGCTTCAAGTCCCTGTCTCTGGCTTCCCCACCATGATGGACCCTGAACTGTGAGCCAGAGTCAGCCTTCCCTCCCTTTTTTGCTTTGGTCATCACACAGGATCACAGTAGGAAAGAAGCAAGGCAAAGTCTAATGAGCAGAGTTTACTGCCCTGGACTGGTGGAGGAAAGGGCTGATTCTTTGTCCTGGAGCCACTCTGTAGACCAGCCTGGCCTTGAACTCACAGAGATCCACTCGCTTCTCCCTAGTGCTGGGATTAAAGGTGCCTGCCACCACCTCTCTGCTGCAAGCTGTTTTTCAACCTTCATAGCCCTGCTGTGTCTCCCCACCCAACCCAAGTTAGTAAATAAATAAATGCAATAAAATTGTCCATAAAATGAGAGAGAAGGTAAAAGTACTTGCCCTACAGATCTAGACTTGAACTACATCCCCAGGTTAAAAGGCTTGATGTAGCGGCACCCAACCAAAGCACTCCTGCAGCAGGGTGGAGGCAGAAGACGGAGAATCACCCAGAAGCTTTTGGGTTGGTGTACCAAGCTTTTTCTTTTGGGTCACCACCCAGCTCCCAAATCCTGACATGGAGATTTTTTATTTGTTATGAATGCTCGGTTGCTGGGCAGTGGTGGTGCACGCCTTTAATCCCAGCACTCGGGGAGGCAGAGGCAGGCAGATCTCTGTGAGTTCAAGGCCAGCCTGGTCTACGTTTGCTAGTTCCGGAACTTGCTGTGTCGAAAAAAAACAAAACATAAAATAAAACAAATAAAAATAAAAAATGAATGCTCCGTCTAGCTTAGCTCTTATTCTGATCTGTTTCTCGTTATCTATGTTTTGCCTTGGGGCTTTTCACCTTTCTTTCCTTTCTTTCTGTATATCTTACTATCACTGCTCTCACATCTGGCTGGCTGGCCTGCCTGACTTCTAGCCCTAGGTCTCCTTCTGTCTCTCTCATTCTCCTGCTAATTCTCTCTGCTGCGAGTCCTTCCTATCTTTTCTCCCACCTCGCTATGGCCAGTCTGCTTTTTATTACAACAATAGCCTTAGGCAGGCAAGGTGAAACAGCAACACTTCTTTTCGAAATTAAAGAAATGCAACATAAACAAATGTAACACACAAATGCGACACTTAGCAGGGACAGCTAAATCTTGTGCCCAGATTACGACCCCCAGAGAGAGAGAGACCACCAGAGAGGCCCAGGTGGTTTAATAATAATAATAATAATAATAATAATCAAGGTTTAATCAGCATAATACAAACATGTTTGGAACTCATCTCCATCCCCGTTACAACAAGGTAGAGAGGAGTTGTATCTCCCCTGTGGGATAAGCTTTAAAGACACAACCGCAAAGAGAATCTTTGAAGATGCTTTGGCACGGGTACAGAACTTTTGCTCCCTCCCATTTTGTTAAGTCAGCTTTTTCCTTGTTCTTAGAGCAAGGCCACTGTTCCTGAGTTAGGCCATCTTTGTCAGCCTGTACCAGGGGGCTGGCTGGGCTGAGCAAAGTGACCTTGTGCTCGGAATCTCCCGAGTGGGGGAGGGGAAGGCCACGACCTTCCTGGGAAAACATTCTGCTAGGAAATTTTTTCTTGCCCCTTTGAGGGTCCCACACTGGATCTCCAAACACAGACTTAGCGTGGTTTCCTTTGACTAGTTTGGGCACTTGGAAGATGAAGGTTGAGGATTCTAGACCTAAAGGGAAGTCCTAGCAGAATGTTGCTTATTACAGTCTGGGCCTCTCTGGCGGTCTCTCTCTGGGAGTCGTAATCTGGGCACAATACCAGGGGAATAACTGGTTCACAGTAGGTCGCTGTCAGGTGTGGTGTTTCCTGCCTCTAATCATCTCTGCTGCGGTGGAGGCATCAGCGACTTGAGAAAGCCTGGTGAGAAATTGTCCAGCCCTGTCTAAAGGAAACTAAATAAAATGGACAGGAACAGTGTAAGCAATGAACACTCCCCCACAGTCTAAACCCTGCCCTGGATACTTCTGTAAACTTCCTTTGTGTAGATGAGAAGTGTTATGTACTGTTGACCCTGGAGGTGGTAGGAGTGGTTTGTGGCTTGGGATGGTCTCTCTTAAGTTTTCTGAGGTGTACTAGGCAAGTGCTTCAGTCAGTTAAGGAATGTATTAAAACTAGGTGTAGCCGTCCCTGGGTGGGCTTGAACCACCAACCTTTCGGTTAACAGCCGAACGCGCTAACCGATTGCGCCACAGAGACACTGAAAGAAAAGGATAGGTTGGCTGGATGCTGAGTGATGCGTCACCAAGTCCAGCACGCCTTGGGGTTATCACAGGAGAGAATTTGGTCCTCAATAGCGGGTCGCGGTGCTCTCTGAGATGCAGCAGTTGGGACGCAGCCCCGCCTGCTTCCCGAGCTCACCCGGACGTCATGAACCCCGCATGTCCTGCCCGCACCTTCCGATGCTGGGGTCGCGCCGCCACTCGGGAGTCTGGGGGCCCCACGCTGTCGGGGTGAAGATGCCCCCGTACGCTTTAGGATCGATCATTCCCTGGGGCTGGTCATCCCAAGCGTGTGTCTGAGTCACTGCACTGTCCAGGGCTTGGGCCTGGGAGGCAAGCGTAGGTAAGGCCATGGGTGGTAAAGAAGGGTGCCGCGGTCCAACCTGGGTTTAGGTCCTGAGGAAAGGGGCTCACCGCGAGAAATAAATTGTCCGACCGCCATATGAGTTTCACACAGTGGCTGGCCCCGAATAACTTTAGCCGTCTTTATTTATACATCAAAACAAGCATGTTTTTCCACATTAACAAATTTCCCCATCCTCCAACGTTAATCTCCCGCAAAAAAGAATACGCAAGCTGGGAGGTTGATGGCGCACGCCTTTAATCCCAGCACTTGGGAGGCAGAGGCAGGTGGATCTCTGTGAGTTCGAGGCCAGCCTGGTCTACAAGAGCTAGTGCCAAGAGAGGCTCCAAAGCTACAGATTAAGCCCTGTCTCGAAAAACCAAGAAAAATATGAGAAATATGTTTTCTTCCAACTTTTACAACAAAACGTCTTTAAACCAAAAATTTTGTTAGCTTGGCCGAATATGGAGCCAGGTATATCCTGTCTTTACAAAACTGATGATTGACATGAGCACACATTTTCAAGAACAACAATGCCGTTCAAAATGCATTTACAGAAAACGGGTTGCTCTGCCTCCCATCTGTCAGCCCTGAATTAGAACAGCTGCTGGGGGCTGCAGTGACAACTGACACCTCCAGACAAAAACCCGGGGACATACATGCAGACAGAATATTGTATACATAATAAACAAATATAATAAACATAATAAACAAATATTTAAAAACAAAAAACAAAAAAAAAAAACCCGGGGAAGGATCAGCTCCCAAGGAATTTTAGGGGAAGATATTAGAGAAAAACTGAGGTTTCCAGGAATGATCATGTCTGTCCCATGCGTGATTAACAAAATGACGCCAGAACCGCCAAGAGAATCATCAGTCCTTGTAAGAGAGAACAGCGTACAGGCCGTGTGGTCCCAGCAGCCTTCTGCCCTGTCCTGAAGTCCACTGGTCCTTGCTGAGGGAGCTGTCCCCGGGGGCTTTGCCTCATCCGGAGACCCGTTGGACAAACACTCATATACTGGTCTGAAACTAGGCAGCGTGGCTCCCAGCAGTCAGGTGGGAGCCGCCCGGTCAGGAATGAGGACCTGTGGAGACCCGGGAGTGAGCAGGCGTTTGTCTCGCACAGCAAGTTACGCAGCTATTTGTTCAAGAGATGAATGTGTGTATTGTTATTGAAAAATAACAATTTTTTTGCAAAGCATGAGCAAATACATTACAATTTAATAATTTTGAATTTATTTATGTTATTTTGAGGCAATATCTAGCCATGTAGCTCAGGCTGACCTGGAATTGGTTCTGTAGAGATCTGCCTGCTTCTGCCTCCCAAGTACTGGGATAAAAAGTAAATGCCTCCACACTAGTTTTATAATCAATTATTAAAAGTAAGTCAGAAAATAATAGTCAGCCTTTCCAGTTTGACATATGGTGTTTTAACACGGGCAAGTATGGTCTGATGATGAGCCAGCCTGCCTCCATCTCATGCCTCCATCATCTCGTGCCTCCATCATCTCGTGCCTCCATCTCGTGTCTCCATCATCTCGTGTCTCCACCATCTCGTGCCTCCATCATCTCGTGCCTCCATCATCTCGTGTCTCCATCATCTCGTGCCTCCATCATCTCGTGCCTCCATCATCTCGTGCCTCCATCATCTCGTGCCTCCATCATCTCGTGCCTCCATCTCGTGTCTCCATCATCTCGTGTCTCCATCATCTCGTGCCTCCATCTCGTGTCTCCATCATCTCGTGTCTCCACCATCTCGTGTCTCCATCATCTCGTGCCTCCATCTCGTGTCTCCATCATCTCGTGTCTCCACCATCTCGTGCCTCCATCATCTCGTGCCTCCATCATCTCGTGTCTCCATCATCTCGTGCCTCCATTTCGTGCCATTGGAAGGAAACCAGCCCCCTTGAGCCGTTGGTTCTGGCAGGCCTTGCTCTTCTCCCCCATTCCCTCTGCCTTGCTAAAACCCTTTAGATTACATTCCTAAAGCTAGCCACCAAGGTCTGTCTGGTCCCTTATTTGGCCACTTCCTCCTCCTCCTGAGGCTGACTACCAAGGTCCAGCTATCAAAGTATTAAAGTCCACCAATCAAAATCCCTATTTGACTCACCTAATTAACATACCCAATTAAAATTAAACTCTTCACCCTGACATGAGCACCCTTTTACCTTTATAAATCACCATTTGCCTGTGGGCCATGTCCATCTCCTGTCTATCCAGAGACAGTCCTTTGTCCCTCGGGGACAAATACTCCTGCCCCCTCTCCCTTGCCCTTTTCTCTCCTTTCCCTTGTTCCCTTCCCTTTTTCTGGGGCAAATAAATCTCTTTTGTGCTGGGAAGTTGGTCTTGGGGCTCCTCGGCCAATACTGGTCTCTTAGAGCCATCTTATAGTAAAGGCAAACTAGGTTCATTCCTATTCGTGATTAACCCTCTGTTTCTCAAGGATTGAGCGATGCCCCACCTTAACAAGTGGTCCTGTGCAGTCTGTTCCAGGAAACAGAAGCCATGCCTTTGTTTCAAAACGCTGGAATGGAATGACCGTCTTGCACCCCTGCCTTTGCTTCAAGGTTGTTATGGACACCTTGTTAAGTTCTATTTCTGTAACGCCACCTATTTTGCCCACCAAATCCCCCATTTGTAAACCCCTTGAACTATAAAATCCTTGTCTTCCTCATGTCCAATGCTGACCTCTTGAAGCCCACATTCGAGGGAGGCAGAAGGCATACATAATCAAAAAAGCTTGCTTTGATTAATTGCATGCTTTAATTCATTTGGCCATGATGATTTAAGTAGGTGGTCTTTCTCCTCCCTTTTTGGGGATTAACGCTATCTTGACTGCTTTATGTAACTGCTTGTGTTTAACTTTGTTTTTTTAAACATTTGTTGTAGAAAACACAAAACCCAAAGGTACGCAAATGTGTATACATGCGTATATATAACGAAAAAATAAGAAGCTCCCCCTGCATCCCAATTTTCCCTCCACTACTGACCCACTTTTACAAATTATAGGAAGTGGCAGAGGACCACTGTGGCTGCTAGGTGACCAAGCAAGGCAGGAACTTCCAAATCTTGCTCTTGGTGTTCCTGGGTGGAGGGGAAAAGGCAAATGACAAGACTCACACCATTTATTGCAGATGTCAGGCCGATGGGACAGAGTGGCAATCTGAGACAGATGATGCAGGTTGGAAGAACTCCTTCCCAGCTCTGAGCTGAGGGGGGTCTCCATCTTTTCATAGGTGCAGATGAAATACAGTAGGACAGTCAGCAGGAAAGATTGGATGGTCGACAATCCATTCCACAACCCAGGAAATGTTAGACAGGGAAAGGTCCCAGTGTGTGGGTTCCATGGTGTAATGGTGAGCACTCTGGACTCTGAATCCAGCGATCCGAGTTCAAATCTCGGTGGGACCTTTATGTTTGCCTTGGGAGAAAAATTTTCTTTCATTTAAATGAGGAGATCCTCGGTTCCCAGCCGGTGAGAGAGGTCAGGACAGAGATGGGGAAGGTTACCACCGGCCTGCAAAGCTCTTAGGATGCCCAGGAGCAGGTTTTGCTGAGGTTCAGGCGGGAGCAGAGACTGTGGCTGCCTTCCTGCAGTCTGTTTGTATCGTCCTGCATCTTGGTTTACTAACTGTTTTCGGGTAGTGCTGGGAGAAGAGCTGAGCGGCTGTGGCCCAGCAGTCCTCTGGAACCGACCACCCAGGCGTGTGTCAACAGCTTTTGCCTCGAAAGCCTCCTCACTTGGTTGGGGCTCAGAGGTTTCCATGCAGTAGACTCCTTGCTGGCTCCCTTGGTACGGCCTAGGGAGGGAACCCACAAACTCCCAAGTTACCTCTGCAGGCCCAAGAAAAAACAATAGTTTTCAGAGATGACATAAATATTAAACAACATGACGACTGCACTCTTGAATAACAGCATTTCTTAGGGGACATGTTCAAGTGTTCAGGGGACTGCTGTTTTCATAATAAGATTTAGATGCATAACTTTTTTTTTTTTTTTTTTTTTTTTGAGACAGGGTTTCTCTGTAGCTACGGATCCTGTCCTGGAACTAGCTCTTGTAGACCAGGCTGGCCTCGAACTCACAAACATCTGCCTGTCTCTGGCTCCCAAGTGCTGGGATTAAAGGCGAGCGCCACCACCGCCTGGCTGGACGCAAAAACTTGAGAGAAAAAAAATGTATAGTAAATACAAACTCATTCCTTTGTATAAATGTAAGCACTTGAAATTAATCTTTTCAGAGACTTATATTGCTGTTTTGGATTCTGGGGTTTGCACCTTAGGTATGCCGGGTTTGGGACACACGGGCCCTAAGCATGGCACCTTGGTACATTAATCACATTAAGCAGAAGCTGGAAGTGCACTCGCTCCTCCCCCACACCCCTTTCCCCACTCCAAGCAGGTGCCAAGGCTCCAGGGAGAGGCGCTGCTGTTATGTAGCTGTTAAACCTTCCGTGTTGCAGGGACTTGATTAAGAGATAGGACTTAAAAGGGAAGTGGAACAGTGGGTGTTCTAAGGGGAACTGAACACGGTGTTAAAAGGCAGTGAAGGAAGGAAATCCCTGCAAGGAAGTTCAAGAGTAAACAGTCCAATCACTTCAGGAAGTCCCTGAAACTGCGCAGATTCACGAGGGCCCTCCCTCCACAAGCATCCAGCCAAGCTGTAAGGGCTGCGGAGAGACACTCTCAAACCACCTGAGCTGCCTGCAGGCTCCTGCACTCCAGGTTCCCCGCTTTTGTGAACTGTCATCCTTGCCGTGATGGCCTTTTGGGTTGCCGCTGTCTTTTGAGCAGTTTCTGCTTCTGTAAGCAACCCCAGTGAAGTCCACTGCTTGCCCTATGGTCTTGGTGGTGTCCCTGCTTTGTTTTACTCTCCGTCCCCTGACTGAGATGAGTAGGTTTACTCTGTGGGGTGATGAGAGTCACACAGCAAGGACCTGAAGACAGGAACACAGGAGGGAGCCGCCAGCCTGGTCTAGTTTCCCTGAGTGTTAGCCGTGTGTCACAGACCTCTGGCCCTGTCATATTTCTTCCCCACGGTCGGTCTGCTCTTCATCAGAGCCCTTGTCTGAATCCTCTGCTTCACCTGCTTCCTCCCCGAGACGGAGACCCTTCTGTGGTGATAATGAACTGGGCTGGGCCACTCAGCACCACCAGCCATTTTCACCGCTTCAGCCCAGAGCCAACGGAAGGGACCGGTATTCGGCACAGGACACCCCAAGAATAAGTTCTCAGAACAAAGGGTAATCATTTGCCCCAGAGGGACAAAGGGCAGGGAAGAAGAGATAAAGACAGGGCAGGCTGGAGAGAAGGCCCGGCTCACTTCTCTCAGCAACCATATGGCAGCTCACAACTGTCTGTAGCTCCAGTTCCAGGGTCTCCTCACACAGACAGACATGCAGACAAAACACCAATGCACATAAAAAACAATAATAAAGAGACAAAGACAGGAAAAAGGAACAAGGTGGGAGGGGGTGGGATATAATGAGAGCAGATAGACCTGCTGGGGACTTGGGTTCTGGAACTCCCCTAGCCCAGGAATGGCTGCAGAACAGGAAGGACAAGTGTCACAGGGTCTGCCACACGGTTAAGTACTGAGGATGTAACCTAAATGCCATCAGTTTTTATAATGTCTTGTCTCTGACGTCGTGCCTTAAGTAGGAACGGTCCCATTCGACAAGTCCATGCAGTAAGTATGCCAGGTGCCTGCCACTGCTGAGGAGCTGTGGGTGCATTCATTTGTTTGTTCCTTACGACAGGTTGATAGGTTTCTGCCAGCACAAATGGCCAGATCAGACCAAGTTAAAACTGGATAAATGCAGATTTATTGGACATTGCTCCCAGGCAGGTTCACCAGTCCCAGAGAATGGCACTAGGGAAGTCGAGTGCCTGGGATAAGGCAGCGAGGTTTTATAGATCACAGGCAAGGGGTGATATGCCGGCCAGGAGCTGGGACTGTGCCCAAGTATGGTCAAAAGCTAAGCTGCTGGGCGGGCACTTGGGTGGACTGGCTCCGTCAAAAGGGTGGATTCCATCTACTGCCAGAAATTCAGAACTGGGTTTTTAGGGCCATTTCTTTGTTCAGTTTTCTCAGAGTGGGAGGCGTTGGGGAAATAGGGCCGATGAAGTTTCCCAGTTTGTACAGAGGCAAGCAGGGGTTTCAATAGGACAGTGCCATGTCAGCATGCTTCTTTAAATGTTAGAGGAACAAGGAAAGACGGGCCCCAAGAAACGCCTGCACAGGAAGAGATCTGTCCACAGCTAAGAGAATTAAGGAGACAGGGAAGAAGAGGAAGTATGGCTGGCTAATGTGAGGCAGGGAGGAAGACCCCAAAGGAGCAGTCACAGAGATGCAGAGAGAGGAGTGTGGATATTCGTAGAGAACAGGGATCCACACAGGATGGCAGCCGGGATGTTGGAGGAGGGCAGAGGAAAGAGGAAGGGGATGGACAGAAGGGGCGGGTGTCAGTTGTGTACACAGGCCACAGTGGTCAGAGGACAGAGAGATTGCGGGAGAGGGAGATCAGTAGCGACAGAACAGGTACATCTGACAGGTGACAGCCTGCTCCATTTTGTTCTTAGCCATCGGGTGCATATGGTCCTAAGCAGTGGGAGAGCAGAATCTGCACTGGGAAGGGGCAGAGTCCTGTTAGAGGCATGAATTAGGAGTTCAGAGAGCATCTGCTGGGATTCCCAAGTCAGTGTGAACCAGAAAAAAAGAATTTATGAAAAGCACTTCCCAGCTCTATCACAGAGGGTCACAAGAGTCACGTGAGCCTTGAGTTCATGTGTAACTTATGAGGCCTACCGTTTTCAACATTTGTATATCCTGCGCCGTCACTGGCCTTTGCTTCACATGCAGCCTGTGGTTAGGAGCTCCCAGACTTTCTGGCCACTGTCTTCTTTAATGTCGTCATCCTGATTCCTCTCCCCACCTCCCTCCCTTGCCATAGTCTGAGCTGGAACCAGTGACCACCAGTCTAGGCTCTACAGAGACAGGGTGCACAGCTGTTACACTCAGAGAGTGGGGAGCAGACACCAAGAGAAAGAGACAGAGAAAATGGGGGCTCTGCTCCCCCCCTTCAAGGTCCAGAAAGCAGGAGACAGAAAACTAGCGAAAAAGCTAGAGAGGGGAGGCAAGAGAGTTAAGAGGGTTTGTTGTTCCTGCAGAGAACCTCAGTTTGCAGAGGAAATGGTGACCACAACCTTCTGGAACTCCAAATTTCATGGAGATACTGGCAAGCATGTAGTACAGGAACATACATGCAAAAAAACGCACTTCACATAGTGATAAAAGAAGTAAATTTTATTTATCTATTTATTTTTTGGTCTTTCGAGACAGAGTTTCTCTGTAGCTTTGGTGCCTGTCCTGGAACTAGCTCTTGTAGACCAGGCTGGCCTCGAACTCCCCGAGATCCGCCTGCCTTTGCCTCCCGAGTGCTGGGATTAAAGGCGTGCGCCACCACCGCCCGGCAAAAAAGGTAAATCTTGAAAGAGAGAGAGAGAGAGAGAGAGAGAGAGAGAGAGAGAGAGAGAGAGCGCCACTTCCTGCTGGCTGCAGTCGCCCCTGAGCTCTGAAGCTCTCTGGGCTCTTCAAGAGTTGCTGTTGGGGAAGAATTAAGGGAGAGAAGGCACCTGGTCCCCTGCGGGACTGTCCCTTGGCAACGGAGGAAGAACAGGGTCTGGGGCTAGGGAGGTTTTTGAGGTCCCGGCCAAGAGAGGTTCACCAAGTAAGTGTCGATTGTGGGAGAGCCAGGCTGTGCGTGGACGGCACTGTGGAGTGGGAGGCTGGAGGTGTGGGGTGTGAGTGCCACGGGGAGGAGTTATAAGAAAGGTGGAGGCGCTAGGTGGCGGCTGCGACTGTGTGGACGTGGGGCCCCCGTGAGTATGTCAGGAGCTTTGAAGAAGTGGAGTGGTAAGGTAGCTGTAGCAGAGCGATGGTTAGGGCGGGTGATGGCGTCCCAGTTGAAGAGAGAGGACTAGATGACTGGATTAGTGGTAGTCCGCTGTCTCTGTGCACCCTGAGCATTGGGGACTTGGGCAGTGCGTGCACGAGGACCAAAAGGGACTGGACTCTGCATGGGCCGGGAATCGAACCCGGGCCTCCCGCGTGGCAGGCGAGAATTCTACCACTGAACCACCCATGCCATGGCCTGGACTGTCAGCTGGGTTCCAGGACCAACTAGCTCCCTCCTCCCCCCCCTCCCCCCCCACACACACACCTAGGTGCCGGGACTTGGCTCCATGGACCAAGCAGGCAAACACGAGGGCCACGGACAAAGAGTCCCGGGCCAGACTGAGGCTCCGCGGCTGAGCCGCGCCTCTCCCCTCTCCGGGACGCCTAGGTTCCACGTCAACCCTGCTTCTCCCTGCTGCCAGCCGAGGAGCTAGCGAGCCAGCGAGCTTGCGGGCCGGCGGTGCGCGCAGCCAGGGTCAGCAGGTGTGCGTTGGCGACGGCCACCTGCGCACAGAAGAAGCCTGGACGAGCACAGCCCGAGAGGATGGGCGCGGTGGGCTTCTCCCGCAGGAGCTGGAGGAGAAGGAACGATCGGGAAAGGGGTGGTGAGCGCGAGGGACGGGGCAAGAAGTGCGGGTGTCGGGTAGGGATGGATGAAGTCCTCTGCTGGCACCGGGCCGGCCGGCTGGGCTGGCGGGGTGCTCAGGACCGGCGCCCTAACGGACTCGAGCCTCTCCCCCCGCACTCCCCGGAGGTGGCTAATTTAGCAAGGCATCCAGCACGCGCTGCTGCCGCTGCCCTCCAGTAAGTGTCGGGTGTTGAGAGCAGGGCGCTCCTCCAGGCCCAGGCGTGTGAGAGAAGGTTGTGGGCTTGAGGGAAGTTTGGACGGCGTCGGAGAGGCGGTGGAAGGATGCACTCACGGGACTGGTGGGGTGGAAGCGGGGTGGGGGTGGGGGTGGAGGGGACGGCAAAAATATAAAGGAGAAGTTGTCAGGAGTGGGATTCGAACCCACGCCTCCAGGGGAGACTGCGACCTGAACGCAGCGCCTTAGACCGCTCGGCCATCCTGACGACGGGTGTGTGCGCGTGGCGGACCTCTCGTGTCGGGGCGCCCGGGCTGGTGCGGGTTTGGGTGCTCAAGCTGCGGGCATGGAGCGGCGTCCACCGGGTCCACGTCGAGATGCCGCTAGACGCCAAAGTCGCTCCCTGTCCCTGTCCCGGTCCCGTTTCCGGTTTGGCTCCCCACACCACCCCAGCCCAGGCGGGACCACCCAGGAACGGGACCAGCGTCTCCCGCGGGCATGGGCGGGACCAGGGGGCTGGGACGCGGTGGTCGCATATGGCTGCGGGTCTGCGTCCTGGTGGGAGGGGCGTTTGGCCGCGTCGGGGAGACTACGCGGATGGGTGCGAAGGTCGGCGGTGCTTCGGAGGAAAGGAGGGTGGCGGGCCTTCGAAGCGCGTTGGAGATGGCCGACCGTCTCAGTGGCAGCGGCGTCGTCGTCATCCTCGTTAGTATAGTGGTAAGTATCCCCGCCTGTCACGCGGGAGACCGGGGTTCGATTCCCCGACGGGGAGACACACCATCCTTTTTAGCCATACGTTGGCCCGTTGGCCATCCTTGCTTGCTTGGCCCTTCGCCCCAATGCCAGGACAGTGGTCCTCTGGCCCAAGAGCCGGGCTCGGGCCGCCCACTGCCAGGCGGGCCCACATGCCTCCCGGCCGTCAGGTCCCTAGCCTGGCGCCTGACCCAGGGCCCTGACGCCTGGGGATGCGACTCACAAAACACACACACACACACACACACACACACACACACAATGACGAGGCGGCCGGGCGTGTCAGTGCCGGTGGCGTGCGACCCTCGCTCGGTGCCTGAGCCACCGCTGTGCCAGGCGGCTCTGGGTGGTGACGTGCCCGCTCGGTGTTGTCCCGGCTGCTCCCTGGCTCCTGTGGCCCTCGTTGCGTGAGCTGCCCTGGCCCGGTTGCTGCAGTCAGGAGGCGAGAGCGCCGCGCAGCACAGGCGTGTGCGTGCGAGAAGCGCGGGTGGCAGGGGACGGTGGGGAACAACGCGTGCTCGGTGGCGGAGGCCCGGTTGGGGTTGGCGTGGGTGTCGGTGTCTTCGTCGGTGTCGGCTTCGGCTTTGATTTTGAGGTTGGGGCAGGGTGGGAAGACCTGGTAGGCGACCGCGACATCGTCGCTGTCTGCTGGTGGCAGTCCCCGGCGTCGTGTGTGTCTCTGTGTGTGTGTGTGTGTGTGTGTGTGTGTGTGTGTGTGTGTGTGGTGTGTGTGTGTGTGTAGGCGGCTTTTCAGTGTGGCGTTGGTGGTATAGTGGTGAGCATAGCTGCCTTCCAAGCAGTTGACCCGGGTTCGATTCCCGGCCAACGCACACGACCTTCCTTTTGCCAAGGTTCAGGGCCGACAGTGGCCCTGTCCTCCGGCGACTCTCCGCCTGTCCCGAGACTGCACTTCGCCGCGGCGGGCCGAACGACCACACAATGGGAGGAGGTTCTAGACCTTTTGAGAGTGTGGCGTCTTAGCGGGAAGTGGCGCCCGGCTTGCCGGAGAAGCGACAGAGGGCACCGGGCACCAGGCAGGCCAGGGAGGGGACGGGCAGGGCCAGGGGGCACGGGCAGGCGCCGATCGATCGCATGGGCGCCCAATGCCAGCCGCGTATTGCCAGGCGGGCGGGCGGCTCGGACGCGTGGCTGGCAGTCATTCTGGCAGACATTCTGGCTGCCAGCGAGAGGCGCGCACCGTCAGGATCTGTCCGTCGCTCCCTGGTGGTCTAGTGGTTAGGATTCGGCGCTCTCACCGCCGCGGCCCGGGTTCGATTCTCGGTCAGGGAAGCTTTCCTTCTTCCTCTCTGCAACTCTCCCTCTTCTTGACATCTTTTCGGCCCCCTACTCTTACCTTTTGCCCAACAGCGTCGCCGCTACACCCTGCTGGCATCTTTGCCTCCGGACACCTCGCCACCTCGCCCCCTTCTTGATACCTGTCCTGTCCTGCCCTGCCCTGCACGGGGGGGGGGGCACTACCCCCACATCACCTCTCTTACCTTTTGCCCAACAGCGTCGCCGCCAGTCCCTGCTGCTCCGCTCCACTCGTACGTACGTACACCCTCCCTTGCAACCCAACAGCCTGCAGCCTCACCGGCGCTTTCTACCCGCACATTCACCACCCTTTTCCTTGCTTCCCACTCACGCCCACCGTCTTTTCCTGCACACACCGAATCCTTAGGGCCTGTCCAGCTACGCCCTGCTGCGGCCCGACACACCCAGCCTGCACACCGCCTTTATCACACCGACGACACACAAACACCCGACACGCAGCGCTCCCGCGCAAGCTTCCGACCCCTCATGGAGCCCACTGAGTCTCCACCTCACTCTATCGCCTGCTCTTAGGTCTCCAAGAAACAGTCTTGCTTGCCCTACCTGCCACACCTGCATCACACGCTCCCTGGGACCTTTCCTTTGCTCTTCACAACTGAGCGCCGACTTCAAGCAAATGCAGCGATTCGTTCCAGTCTACAGTGTGTGTGTGTGTGTAAATATGTCTGTCTCTCTGTCTAGTTCTGTCCTTCTCTGTGTGTATATGTGTGAGCGTAGGCATGTATATACGTATGTATGTATGCATGCATGCATGCGTATCTTGCAAAACTCCAGGGTCTCTAAGTGATCGTTTATGGTTGCAGTGTTGGTACGGGATCGGGAGGAGAGCGCGTGTCCGTCCATGGGTGAGGGTGCTCTGTGGGGTGGTGTTGATTCCGTCCTTGATAACAGACAGGGTGAATGAGGAAAGCACCTGGTGTGGTTACTAAGCTTCCGCATCGCCGCAGGGCGGACAGTGCCCGACCCTAGGCCCGATTTCCTCGAAAGCCCCCAGAGCGGCTTGGGGGAGCTGAGGCCAAGCCTGGCTGTTTTAAGGCCGCTGTTTCTGCGGCTCCTTGTGTGCGCGGGCAAGCGGTGCAGGTACCTGTGTGAGTCGGGAAATTGGAGCAAAACCATCTAGGTTTTGGGTCAGTTGCCGGGTGGGTCCCCTCGGTCGTGACCCTGTCAGCAGGTCCGGCGCACGGAGACAGACGGTGGTGTGCTTACCGCTGGGTTCAGCTCCGCCTCGATGGGAGGCATAGTCTGTGCCCACCCGGGTGTGTGTGTGGGGGGGGACAGACATGCCTTTTTCCCACCCGACTTCAACCCAGTCCCGCCCTGAAGCCTTCCCAATAGAGGACACGGAGAGATACCCGTGTCGAGCTGGATCTGGGAAGGGTCTGTCCAGCAAGCTGCCGGGCCAGTTTGTGTGGCTCCCATGAGACGGCCACGGGAAAAAAGACACCGGAGAAGTAGCCTACGCTGGCTGGCAGGTGTCCGAATGGGTCCGTCGCATGCCAAAGGCAAGGATCCACGCTTGCCTCTGTGCTCCCTGGTTTCTCCTCAGCTCGGCCCTTCTGGCTGGAAAGAGGGACTCTGCTTGGAGAAAAGGTCTCTCTAGCATGTGCCTGCGATGAACGATTGAGTGATTGCTGTGGGACAGACAGCAGACAGGCGGTAGGGATGGTGGTTGGGGTGCGGGGGCAGAGCCCGGGTGGTTGTGGCCAGGGGCGTGCCATCCTTAGGCACGTGGTCCTGAGGTGTAGGGCAGCAGGCTGAGCAAGCCAGGTGGGAGCACCTCCCCCACCGACAGCTACCTACCGCATCAGGTCCTGCCTCTGCTTTCCTACCGGGGCTGCCCTCTGTGAGGGACTTAGGAGCCCAAGAAACCAACACTTCTCCGCCCAAGCTGCTTTTGGCCGTGGTGTTTGATGGCAACAATCCCAAGCCTGACTCAGACTGAAATCGATACCAGGAGTGGAGTATTGCTGGGACAGAGCCGATCCTGCGCTTTCGGGATTAAAAGGAGTTCTTGGGGATGAACAAGAAAGGAATGGTTATGGTTCAAAAAACGCCGGCTTCTGTGTCGCGTTGGGGCAAGGTCAACCGTGCTGCTTGTTTCTGGAGAACTTGACAAAACCCTGCACTCATCTGGGAAGAGAGACTCTCAGTTGAGCAGATGCCTCCATGAGATGATGAGTGGTCTTTTTTTTTTCCTTTTTTAAAATTGATATTCAATGAGCTCTACATTTTTCTCTGCTCTCCCCCCATGCCTCTCCCTTCCCCCCTTCAACCTTCCCCCAAGATCCCCATGCTCCCAGTTTACCCAGGAGATCTTGTCTTTTTCTACTTTCTACTTCCCATGTAGATTAGATCTATGTAAATCTCTCTTAGTGTCCTCATTGTTGTCTAAGTTCTCCGGGATTGTGGTTTGTAGGCTGGCTTTCTTTGCTTTATGTTTAAAAACCACCTATGAGTGAACACATGTGATAATCGTCTTTCTGTGTCTGGGTTACCTCACTCTAAATAACATTTTCTAGCTCCATCCATTTTCCTGCAAAATTCAAGCTGTTGGGTTTTTTTTTTCTTTCTGCTGTGTAGTACTCCATTGTGTAAATGTACCACATTTTCCTTACCCATTTTTCGGTCGAGGGGCATTTAGGTTGTGTCCAGGTTCTGGCTATGACAAACAAAGCTACTATGAACATAGTTGAGCACATGTCCTTGTGGCACGATTGAGCATCCTTTGGATATATACCCAAAAGTGGTATTACTGGGTCTTGAGAAAGGTTGTTTCCCAATTTTCTGAGAAATCACCACACTGACATCCAAAGTGTTGTACCCACTAGCTTTCATTCCCACCAGCAATGCACATGTGTTCTCCTTTCCCCACAACCTCTCCAGCATAAGTTGTCATCAGTGTTTTTGATCTTAGTCATTCTTTCAAATGTAAGATGGAATCTCAGAGTTGCTTTGATTTGCATTGCTCTGATAGCTAAGGATGTTGAACATTTCCTTAAATGTCTTTCAGCCATTTTATATTCCTCTGTTGAGAGTTCTCTGTTTAGGTCTTTACTCCATTTTTTTTTATTGGATTATGTGTTGTTTTGGTGTCCAATTTCTTGAGTCCTTTGTATATTTTGGAGGTCATACCTCTGTCTGATGTGGGACATCACACATCAGTGAAGATCTTTTCCCATTCTGTAGGTTGTCATTTTGTCTTGTTGACCGTGTCCCTTGCTTTACAGAAGCTTTTCAGTTTCAGGAGGTCCCATTTATTAATTGTTTCTCTCAGTGTCTGTGCTGCTGGGGTTATATTTAGGAAGTGGTTCCTGTGCCAATGTGTTCAAGTGTACTTCCCACTTTTTCTTCTATAAGGTTCAGTGTGGCCGGCTTCATGTTGAGGTCTTTGATCCATTTGGACTTGAGTTTTGTGCATGGTGATAGATAGGGGTTTATTTTCATTTTTGTACATGTTGATATCCAGTTATGCCAGCACCATTTGTTAAATATGCTTTCTTTTTCCATTTGATTTTTTTTGCTTCCTTGTCAAAAGATGATGGGTCTTTAGTGGAACATGTAGGGTATTGTCTTGATTCACAAGTGGTGTGGGAGGGCACATGAAGGGAAGGAGGTGGGTGGTTGTCTCGCACCGGATAAGAGAGCCAGTAAGCAGCCCTCATGCTAGTCCTCTGCTCCAATTCCTGCCTCTAGGTCTCTCACCCCACCCTGCTTATAAGCCCCAAACCCCAAACCTCGAATCCTTGTCGCCTAATGCCCATGAACTCCAGCCCCACCTTCTCCACCTATCTCCACTTCCACCAGTGTGGCATTAAGGACTCGTAAGAAGAAATAAAACCGTCTCACCTCAAGGTTTCTCTAAGTCACACATTTGATCAGAATATGACGTGATCCTGGTCCCTACTCAGAAATAAATGTGCAGGAAACACAGCAGATGTTCTCAGGACCTGCTAGCGGAGATCAGGCTGTCTCTGCTCCCATCCATTTCCAAAGCCCCCTTAACCCAACGCTTCCATACCTCAAAACCACCACCACCACCACCACCACCACCACCACCACCACCACAACCACCACCAACACCTCCACCACCAGCAGCAGCCAGGGTAAAAACCCCATCTCCAAGCCACCACGTTGGGTCTCTTGCTCTTGCTTGGCTACCTTGTTTGAGCTGTGACTGCCAACAAGAGTCAACTGAAGAAAAAAACCCTGCGGTGGTTATGACCACTCCCACTCGCCTTTGTTCAGGCTGGTCACGGACTGACAGGTGGCAGAGGGCAGTCCGTCTCCTGTGGTGAGACAGTCCCTTTCTCTGCCGGTGAGCGGTGGTTGAGTCCGGTGACAGGTGAGTGAACGTTTTCCTTCGTGGTACCCACCGCAGTCGAGCACAAAGAGGATTAGGACCGCAGGAAGGGACACACGGTCCAAGGCTTGGGAAGCCAGAGAAGGTGCGCAACACAGAGTCTGTGGACACCCTGAGCTCGCTGGAGCAGGCTTTGAAGCCTTGCTGGTCAATTGGGCCCGGATAGGGAGGCTCCCTGTACAGACTACTTGCCAATGAGCAGCCTGCAGGAGCCTAGGTCTCAGAAGGCCAGGGGTCTGTGCGGGACCTGCGAGGAAGAGCCATCTTGGCACAAGAGTACCTTCGATGGAGCTGCGCATGATTGTGCCTCTCTGACCTGTGCGGAAAACTCGACTTCCCTGAGTTTGTGTCTGTGTGTGTTTCTTGTGGGTGTAGTTGTTTGTGTGTGGGTGTGAGAGATAGGGAGAGACAGACAGACAGACAGACAGACAGACACACACACACACACACACAGAGAGAGAGAGAGAGAGAGAGAGAGAGAGAGAGAGAGAGAGAGAGAGAGAGAGAGAGCAGCTTGCTCTGGGGATTCTTTTAAGGAGACAAAGGCACTCAGAACAGAGGTCTGAGGTAGACAAGACTACATACATAGTGAGAGAATGGCCAGAAAATGAATCAAACGTGCAGATTCAGATAGATGAATGCCATTGATGGAAACTGAAGGACATGATGAATCCCACTAATAAACGTCTACTGCAAGTGAAACTACATCTTCCCTTCGCGGGGGCATTTAGCTTCGTGGAACACAAACACAGCTCCACCAAAAATAGGCTTTCTTTCCGTACAATTCCCGGGGGAGAGCGCGAACGCAGTCCTCCACTAACAGAAATTATGCAGTCGAGTTTCCCGCATTTGAGGAAACCGCAGGGGTAAACACACCCCAAGTGCAATGGGTGAGCCTCGCCCTGGGAAAACCACCTACGTGATCATGGTATCCCCCTGCCAGGTAAGTATGCTTTCCTCTTTCGCAGCGCCCACTCAGCCTCACCGGCCCTGCACTCTTAACACACGGTCACTTAACCGTGCCTGCTCCACAGTCTCCCCGGACACCTACTCGATTCTTGCGCCCCGCTACCACCCGCGGACCCGCGCTTCTTTTCTTCCACGCCAGTAGAGATCCTAAACATCGTTCGCGTTTTCGCAGTCGGTGCGGAGCCTGCAGTCCCTGCGCGACCCTTATCTGCGTAGACCCCGCCCACATTCGTGACCTCAAGAAGGAAGTCATCCCTGTCCCCCTGCCAACAAACGCACCCGCCACCTGGGAGGTAACGACGTCATCTTGCTGGGCTCCTCCTGGTACCTAATCTGTATAGATGACGCCCATCACCGACCCAGGGGAGACCCCTCCTCTTCACTCCATTGCCTTGTTGAACTTGTCTGCTTGCGGAGAGCTGGAGTGTTGAAGACCCAGAGACAAATCATCTTGAATTATCTTAAACCCCTAAATGTCAGGCAGTCGGGAGAGAATCTGCAACACCTGCAGAGAAGTGGTCTCAACTTGTGGGTCGCAACCCCTTAAGTGGTCGCCTACGACCATCGGGAAACAGCGAAAATTACATTGCGATTCATAACAGTAGCAAAATTACAGTTATGAAGTAGTGAGGAAAATAATTGTATGGCTGGAGTCACCACAACATGAGGAACTATATTAAAGGGTCCCAGCGTTAGGAAGGTTGAGACCACTGCTGTAGTGTTATCGCTATTAAAATCTTAACAGGGAGTTGGCAAAGCCCACAACATATTAAATGAAACCACGTTGAACTGTGGCACACGTGGTAAGAAATTTCTTGGGAAGAGTGGGGTGGTGTCCACCTTTAATCTCAGCCCTCATTGGCAGGCAGATCCCCAGATGAAATGGGGCCAGCCTGGCAATTTGGTTTCCGTTTTAAAACAAAAAGCAAGGTATCCAAAAGTCTATTGTAACTAACAAAAGTACAAACACAAATTGGGGGGGGTGAGAGGAAAGAGGGGGCACTAACCAGGGAGTCACCTGCAGACGCATTCTTCTGTTATTTAAGCAAATGAAATCAGGGACCTAATGTGACTTTCGCTTTTGGTACAGATGAAGCGGCAGGGCTCCTGATGTGTGTTGTGTAGGGAATATCACCATCCCCCGCCACCCCCCGTGGGGTGCAGACCGTGAGCAGTTTATTCCCAAAAGTGAAAAGGTGCTGCCTAGGAATGCATCGAATGGAGGAGTGGCTTCTACAGTCGTCTGCAGCGTGCATTTATTTAAATGCAACCAGAATCTTTGGAACTCAAGTACAGGCCCTTAGAACTTTTCTGTAGGATAGGGATATGCACTGTAATTCCTATATCACCCAGTGGACAGGCAGCACGGGAGTCTAGTACACTCATGCACAGTCTTTTGATTTGGAGCTACCCAGCGATGAACTAACTGTAGGTGAAGAGGAACTGCACACTCAAGACTTGCTCTCACAGCGCTTTTCTCTTAGAAATAGGAGTATGTATAATTGCCGCGCCAGCGCAGCCTGGATGCCAAGACTGGCGGGGCGGGTGTGTGTGTGTGTGTGTGTGTGTGTGTGTGTGTGTGCCCGGATTGAGACACGGAGGCTTCTCTTCAGGTGGAAGAACAGCTACCTTTATTTTGCCCCAGCCTTTCATACCTCTACTGCTTCTGTGGAAAACCATCGGCCAGAAAGAACAGAAACATCCTTGTCAATTACAGACCGTAAAGAAGTTCCGCTGTAGGTCAGGGGGAGTGAGGGCAGCTAGATCACAACATATATGATAAGAGGTTTAATAAGAGGCAAGTAAACTGGAAAAACAGGGGAGTTTGAGAATGTGGTTCCCCACTCAAGAATGCCTCGTGAGTCTTCCTAAAGTCGAGATGTAGAATTAGGGTCCTTTTCCTTTGGTTGTTTCTGTCTGGTTTCTCTGTTCTCTGAAGCTGTGCTGTGGGGGAGACTGAGCTAAGTGGGCTTCCTTAGGAACTGCTTGGTTCTGAGACCCTGACCACCTGTCAACCGGTAGCGCTGTAGATGAAGAGGAAGGGGCAGTGGCACTCACCAGATCCTGATTCCCACCCTACTCACGGCAGGGAAGCCAACACTGGCCTTGGATTATTCTCATCCAATGCTGGAAAGGAAAGCAGGCTTCGTAAAGACGGGCGGCTCTCGAGGCAAGGGGGGAATCACTGGAACTATCTGGCTTTTCTTCTCCCTGAACAAGTAGCATGGCAGAAATCTAAGCGGTCTCTCTGGCCAGGCTTCCTTGGAGCTTAGTGTAGGACGCCCCAGAAAGCAATTGCGATTGTTGGAGGGCTCCGAAGTGCCTGTTAGTTTCTGCTCAAAACATGCAGCGTTGCTACCTGCAGGCGGCTGCGCTGTGCACTCTGCCGCATTCTGAGGGATGTAGCAACTTCTTCCTGGTAGAAACATTCCATGCTGGCTGGCATGGGGTGAGGACTCCTTAAGACACAGGACGCTCTACAGGGAGTGGAAAGGCTTCTAGCTTTCACGAGCCGTCACCCCTTTCCCACACTCCTGTAACACTGACTTGAGTGGTATCCTTACTTAGGTCTGGTAAACTTCCAGGGAGGCTTTTCAGAGCCATGAGTTTGAACTGGAATTAGCATTTCCCGTCTAATGAGCTGAAACTTTAGGGTCATGACAGGCAGAATTCGAAGGAATTCAGTAGGCCAAGCGCCAAAACTCCTTGAGGGGCAAACCTGGCCCAGACTGATGGGGGAGAGGACTTGGGCTTTTTCATTGTCTAGCATGTAGGAGGCCATTTCCTCCTCCTCCTCAACACTGGGAAATACACAAGATACTGTATTTACAGTTTACGTATGGAGATAGTGGGTTGCATTGCTGTCAGTGAAAATGGAGATAGATGGGATGGATTCTTTTGTTTATTGTGCTGTCAAGCGCCACCAGCAGGGTGCATTGGTGGTTCAGTGGTAGAATTCTCGCCTCCCACGCGGGAGACCCGGGTTCGATTCCCGGCCAATGCAGTGTAACATTTTCTTCCCCTTTTTGGCCTATCAACCAGGGTGTTTTCTTGGCGCCAGCGAAGGTGTTTGTGGGGTGTGATTCATCACAGCCTAGCATGCAGAAGGACCTGTGTTTCTTTCTTAACACTGGAAAACTCAGAAAGTTAAAGGATCCTTGGTTTACGTTGTTTTTCAGTAGCAAGTCACTGAAATGCATGGCTTCTCTTACTTTCCCCAGTGTGCTGTTACAAAGTACTCTGGAGGGTGCATTGTGGTTCAATGGTAGAATTCTCCCCTCCCACGCGGGAGACCCGGGTTCGATTTCCGGCCAATGCAACCTAGATTTTTTCCTCTTTCCCTTCGGCCTACCACCCACCTGCAAGGTTTTCTGGTGTGAGCAGAGAAAACAGGACTAGGACCCAGTTCTATTCTTTCAGACTGTATTTGGCTGGAAACGTTAACAGCGAATTTGACTAATAGTGGCTCAAGCAGGTAAGTAATGTCTTCTGTATATCAAAGAGTCCAGGCACAAGCTTACAGATACGGAATATCGAATATCACCACCACAGCTGTTTTCATTGTTTTCTAGTTCTTCCTGTTTCCGTTCAGACACCTTAGCCTGAGGTTTTTATCCTCATGGCAGAAGATGCCTTCACACCGATATTCTAGGCAGGAAAAAGAGGATAAGACGGGCAGGTAGAAGGCATTCAAACTTTTTTATTCAGACGCTTCCGCCTATCTCTTTTAAACCTTAACTGCAAGATACAGGGAAGGGGGTGACTGCCAGGTTTGTGGGAGTTAAAACCAACACAAGCCTTTAACCCCAGCATTCTGGAGTCAGAGGCAGGAGAATCTCTGTGAGTTCGAAATCAGCCTGATTTAGGCCAGCTGGAGCTAAATAGTGCTATCCTATCTCAACAAACAACCAGAAAGGTTTTCATCCCTAGGGATCCTGTCCTGAGGTTTCGGTATCACTGAACTGTAGCTTTTAAGTAAGAAGTTTTGAGTAAGGGTTCCAATGTCTCACCAGCGCAAAAATTCTTCTGGGCGAGGACAACAGCTTAGTTTATTTAATGCACTTGCCAAGATTAAATTCCATCAAGAAATTCTATAATAAGGAGCGGGAGGAGGGGGCGTTAAAAATAAGAACTGTTCGAAGAACCCATCCAGGTTTGATGCTCAGCAACCACAGAAGAATTCTCCATCTCCTCTCTTTCCTGTAGCTCCGCGTGACGACCCAAACAGCCAGGCGAGCTCATTAAAACCCTTCCGAACTCTTATCAATTATTTTTTCTATCAGCTACCTTTCGTGACAAATGATAAGAAGAAAGCCTGAACGCAGCTCCAAATATACTACGAGTTATGCCGCCGACTTCCCCGCTTTTGTGCAAGTCTCAGGAATCAGCACACGCCAATGGCACTGAGTCTCCAGGAAAATCCCCTTCGGGATAACAGTGCTTTCCCACCGGGTGAGTATTGTTTCCACCCCCAGCCCCGACTCACCCCACGAGCCCTGCCCTCTGAACGCACTGATGCTTTGCCCTGCAAGCTAGCGGACCTCCGCCCCCACACACGCTTCTCCTGCGCTCCTCTGTCACCCACGGACCCACGCTCTCTCCCACACCGTGCGAATTTCCTCGCGCTTCCAAAGTGAGTGCGGACACGGCACCGCAAGCACCCCTAATTTTCATAGTTCTCACTTCGCTCTAACGCCACCGACGGCTTCGACTCTCAAGAAAACGCCTCGCTCCTCGTCCGGACCTTTGACGCCTTGGATTCCTGGATGGGACTCAGCAATTCGGGTGTTAGTGAACACGACCGGTCTTTCAGGTTCCTTATGTGGTAACTGACTCGAGGGAGCAACTGGCATGCTGGTTCCATTTCTTCTCTGAACATCTCAATCATGACAGCAGTTAGTCATCTTGAGATTGCCTGAGTAGATGCTCTGCGGTTGCGCTTAGGGAAAGAAGAAGGCAAATGGGTTTCAGCAGAAAAAAACCTTTCTGTTTTTTTAGACAGTAGACACGTTCAACTTATAGAGACTCGGGAAGATGAAAACTGCAGATTCCTGGATCTAGTGCTAAGGAATGTGTGCTTGCTGCTGTGCCCCAATGCACAGCACAGCACAGTGGGGGACAGAAGTTAATCGTGGTGTTTCAGGGCCACAGAGGGCGGGGAGCCCATAGGCATTCCTTTTCTGCTCGCTTCACCGCTCCCGAGGGTCTGTCATTTTCTCCTTCTCCCTACACACCCCTTTCTTCCTCCTTCTCTTTCTCCATCCCCCTTTTCCTCTGTCTCTTCGTTTAGAAAATTGTTTTAAAGTAAACATTACTGATAGGAAAGCAAGCATGTGCCTCTCAGGAATTTTTCAAGTGTTAGGAAAAAAGTTGAGGGGACCAGGAGAAAAAGCCCACATTATTCCTCGAGGTTTCATCCCTGAAACTGAACCTCCACCGTGTGCACTCTGGCTGCCATTAAAGTAGACGTGCCACTGTGGTTCCTGGTCCTTCTGCAGCAACACCCTGCTTGACAGTGGGAGAGTATGCCGGAGATTCACAGTGACTCCAGACCTGGCGACAGTCTCTCCAGCGAGGAAGGGGACGAGAAGCAATGTGCAGAGAGCTCAAGCACAGCAGCCTGGTGAGACAGCACTTATGCTGGAAGTCCTCTGTGGATTACCCTTGTGCTGGCCCCTCCCTGCCCCACCCTCCTTTAGAAAGCCTGGGTACTCATGTGAAAATCTCGTAGATTAGAGGAAAAAGACCACTAAAGCAAGTCATGGCCAAATTAATTAGAAGTCTTTTAAAATTTGTGGACACGGGCTGTTTCTCCCTAAAGGCAGGGTTCAGCACTAGACATGGGGAAGATAAGGGTTTTTATAGTTCAGAAGTAGGGGGTTCCAAACAGGTAGGATCACAGAAGTTTGTCATAACAACCTCCTGAAACAAAGACATGGTTACAATGTAATCGTAACAGGTGGTCATAACTTTTTGAAGCTAAGGCATGGTTGTCATTTCCTGAAGCAGGCAGCCCAGAACAATTTGTAACTAAGCTTACAGTGGGCGTAGCCCCGTCCTAGAGAAATAGGGATAACTGTAAACAGGAATGAACCGAGTTTGCTCTACAATGGCTCTCAAGCCTAGGATGGAACCAGGCTGGTTCAGCAGTAGCTGTGAAGAGAGGACCAACTAAGACGGAAGATGAAGGAGGAAGAAGAAATGCCCCTGGTCATTTCACAGGCGCTGTCTCCTAGACCCTCTCTCCATGGCTCTTCTGCAGTGTCCAAAAGGCTGGAAATGACCCTTGGTGTGAGTACAGCCAAGCCGTAATATAAACCCTACCATGTGACTATGGTATCTCCACTATAGAAATAAACATCTGTGGAAGCCACCAAATAACCAGGAAAATAATCCAGTATTTAAAAAAAAAATTGAGCCGGGCGGTGGTGGCGCACGCCTTTAATCCCAGCACTCGGGAGGCAGAGGCAGGTGGATCTTTGTGAGTTCGAGACCAGCCTGGTCTACAAGAGCTAGTTCCAGGACAGGCTCCAAAGCCACAGAGAAACCCTGTCTCGAAAAAAAACCAAAAAAAAAAAAAAAAAAAAAAATGAAACATAGGTGCCCAAACTAAGTAAGATATGCTCTTTTCCAAACAATAAAGTGGGGCGTGGTGTGATGGCCCACACTTATAGGCCAGCACTCCAGAGTCTAAGTTGAAAAATTGAGTTCTGGACCAGTGTGGGATTCACAAAATCTACATAAAATGTGGCAATACTAGCACTGTGTGCAGTTGAGTGGCCATGCTGCTGTTCTCTGCGCTGGTAACATTGTTGCCAGAGCAATCACTTAAAATTCAGGTACCCTGCTACTCTTGGAATGTCCCTGGCCACCACCTCATTTTGCAGGTAAAAAAGTGGGGGGGGGGCACATGCCTTAGGGGTCCAAGTCTTGGCAAAGAGATAAAGATCTGTTGATCTAGAACTGGGCAGAAGGCCAGCAGTTTCAGGAATTTGTGAGTCTCACAGGTTTAACACGGATATCCCACCATCGGGGTTAGGTGGAAAAAGAAAGCAGCACACCAGAGAGGAAGGACAATGATTGCCATGACTCGGATTCGAAGCAAGGTTGCTGCGTCCACAATGATGAGTACTAACCACTAAATGATCACGGCCAGCCATGCACCAGATGTTGAGTGCTCACCAGAGTCTCAGTCAAGTACAGCCCTGTTCAGACCGGGAGGCTTCCTTCTGACTGGCCTGTCCTGCAGAAGTGATTTCTCCAATGCCTATGCATTGTGAGCTGCACCGAGTAAATGCCTGTGCCTCGGTAGGGTGGTGAGGGCAGTCACTTACTGAGAAATCCATGGGTCGATGCCACTCTTGTAGGTGTGCAGTATTTTCCCCAAGCACGTGATAACCCCTATGGCTCTTCTCTCCGTGGTGGCTGGGGTACCTGGAGAGGAGGCAAACTGCTCTGGGTTCCTTCTGAAGGACTGGGGAGCAAACCAGCCATCCTGCACCTTCCGCAGATGCTACTCACCTGCAGAGGCCAAAACAGTCACTACCAATCCCTGGACTCCTTAGCAAACAAGACAGAGGCTGGCCGTTTATTGGATTTATTTTGGTGTTTACACACCAAGTGGTTTTTGAAATAACTTGGTTCTAGGGTTTTGTGATTATGAATTACATTTTGGTCATTCTGCTGTATGTATATCTTTAGCCAGTGGTATAAAATTTACCTGTTTAGTTAAATTAGGGTCATTTATTGTGCTTTAGTGACTTGTCCATAATTTTCCTTTAATAAGAAAAGATTCCCACTCTCTCCTTGTCCTAATAAACCATACAGCAGGTGGAAGTTGTCCACAGGGGTCCCCTCTCTTCCCACACCAAATAAAAATTTGCTTTGTTATTTTCCCTACCAATGGTGCTATCTGGAAAGAGCAAGGGCTTCTTATAACAAAAGGAGGATTCATAACTAACTAGACCTCATTAGGGCCATGTTAAAGACCTCCCATCTCCCCAGAGCTATAGGAATATTCACTGCCGGTCTCATCTGACTTTAATCATCTCTAAGGGATCAGACTCCACCATCTCTAAGGGAAATAATTGAGCTGACCAAACAGCTAGGGCAGCAGCCTTCCAGGCCCAGACTTACCTCAATCACCTCAGGGGGTTCATCCAGTACAGCCCACATTCTCACAGTCACCAACTGACACTTGGCCAATTCTGTCCAACCTATGTCAACTCTTCATCCACATAGTCAGGCTCTGTCTACTTTGTCAAAGCTCTAACACACCCGGAGGACTTAGAGTTTTTAAAAACTATCATTGCCTCTTATAAAATCTATCAAAAGTCAGATTCCAAGTCCAGGTATTGTAGCTTCCCTTTTCCCACCCACCAGAAAATGAGCTCCCTTATAGGATGTGAGTGACAGCCTGATTTTACTCATGTGCCCACAGTCAGATGGGTTAAATATCTCCCGGGTGAAGGCGTAAGCCACGAACAATGCCACACCAGTTTGGAATTATTATTAATAGGGTAGTATTTATTTAAAGAGGAAAAACTTACAGATCACGATCCCAGACAACAGCCCTTTGCGCAATCATGAAGCGTGTCTAATCGCCAGCCGAACAGGAAGTCAAGAGGACCAGCGGAAGGAAATAGAAGCCTTTTGAAGGGAGAGAAACCACGCCCCAATGGGCTGGTATCTCAGCAGCTATTGGTTGGAGGGACGGAAAGACCTCCCGCAACACCTCCCCCTTTTGTTTAAATAAGAGAGTTCTAAACCTACTACGAAATTATATACAATAAGTACAAATATCCTATTCTAACTAGCTTAGGACTTGTATAATAAATAACTTGGCCAAGTCATGAGAGAAAAGTAACTATAGTTATATAGTCTTCAACCCCATCGAAGATCTGAGAAGGGAAATAATGTTACCTGGGTATTTAGGAAGTTCAGTAAAACAACTTCCTAAACATGCAACAAATCACAGGGACAACTAGCTACCTGGGCAATCACCCAAAGTGACGTTTGCAGCGTTGAAGCAACCAACTTTGGCTAAGGCCTAACATAACTGACATACCATTTTCAAAGGCAAGCAACTTTTCAAAACTATCTTACCCTGTCTTGGCAGGATATGACAGTCCTGTTTTATCCATTGATGCACGCTCTGTATCTCTGTCAGTGGTTGAGGTATGGGCATTTCTTTGCCCCAAGGCCAGTTCTGCCAAAAAGAAAGGCTCCAGGTGGAGTGTCTTTGGTGCTCAACATTCTCTCGGGAATAGAGCGGTGTTGCCAGGAGCAATTGTGTCTCACTACCACAAAACTCTGAGTTAGATTAAAGGCCATTTTCTACAGCTCTTTGAAGAGGTTGAAGATCATCTATCTATACTGAGTATAATCTCTATATATCTAAATAACCTGATTAGTCTAGTTATAAATGGCAAACTTAGATGACTATTAATCTATATAATTCTCAATATCTATCTAACTTAAAGACTAAGACAATAAACATCTGTGTAACAAATGAGGATAATGACCTCGAAATATAAACAATGTACAAATATACATTGCAATATGGTAAATATATATCAATACACAAACAATATATAAGTATCTTAATCAAAGGTAGAAATGTATACTGCAATATGGTAAATATATACAATACATATATATCGATACAATATATGTCAATACATAAAAAATATTTTAAACAGAGGTAGAAACATGCATGCATACAATAGTCAATATAATTTAACTTTGTATCAAGAATCAATAACAATATATTTGTCTAAAAATTGTAACTCACAATTACAAATCTATTATCCCATCATCCCTCTTTTTTTTTTTTTCAATTTGATCCCTGAGCTTATAAAATTCCTCCCCTAACTTCCCAACCCCTAAATGATGTCCCTAAACCCAGGGGCAAACTTTACTGGGAGAGGGGACGTCGTCCTCTAGAATTACTTCCAGCTGTCATAGGGGGCGACGTTCTTTCTGGGGGATCCTGTCAAAGCAAAATGATGGTTAAATTTCAAGATCAATGTCTTTTAAAATTGCAAATAGTCTCTGAGTATTTTGTGGAGGTCTGGCCAGAATGTTGTACAAGATGTGCACCATTTCAGCTAAACAAGTTGGGATCTTCTTGTGCAGCTGGTACCCAAAACAGGTCTTGTAGTAGCGCTATCAGTATCATGACGTCATATCAACCAGGTAGAGTTGTTGTTGTGGGGCCCCATCTTCTTCCTGGAAACTTCAAATGTCACTTCAGAAAAGACTCATTGTTTATCATAAAAAACTTAAACATTAATCATATAGACATATATATATATATTTAGTGAAAGGCATGATATATATATTCAATGGAAGGTATGATAGGTATGAAGAAAAGCAAAGATGTTTTCTAAACTCATATTTCTTTCTGTCCCATATCATGGCTCTTGACATGAGACAGAAACTCCAGAAACTCTGGGTTTTTCTCTTACTAACAGGCTTGGATTTGGAGAGGGACTGAGCCAGAGTCCAACTTCAAAACCAGCTCTATAAATTTAGAAACATGGTTTAATATGTTTTACTTACACAACCCATTCAGTTTTCTTGATATTTCCTATTTGGGCAGGTATTTTTCCATCTGTCAGTATCCAAATATCCAGGGTCCCTTGAATTTTTCAAAGGTGAGTGTTTTCCTGTGGAGATAAGAACAGAACCCTGCCCCCATTCTATATGTTTTTCTTACCACCTGTATGAATATCATTGTGGATGAGTTGTCATTTCTCCTTTCCAAGAGGTTTCTCCTCTTCAAATCGAAACTTTATTAATTTTGATGGTATCCACAATTTTTCTTCTCCTGTGGAAACAAGAGCAAAACCCCTTCCCCCAACGTAGCACATCTCCTGGCTTCCATTGAGAGGTCAGCACATCTTTGAAATAAATCGGTTGATTTAGTTCAGCAGACTTTTCCATTATCCAATGTCTTTCTGCTGCTGTCGTTCCTTTCTCATTAGCGTTAAGAAAATTCAAGGTTAATAAAGCATTATGTAATCTATTTCTGGGGGTATTTTCAGTCCCTTTCTGTTTGTTCAGCATATCCTTTATAGTACGATTTGATCTTTCTATAACTGCCTGACCTGTAGGATTATTTGGTATACCTGTAATGTGTTTTATATTATAATAATCAAAAAAGCGTTTCATTTTCTTAGATACATATGCTGGACCATTATCTGTCTTTATTTGTACAGGTATACCCATGATGGCCATAACTTCCAATAAATGTGTGATTACTGAATCTGCCTTTTCTGAGCTCAGGGCAGTAGCCCATTGAAAACCTGAATACGTGTCTATGGTGTGGTGTACATATTTTAATTTACCAAACTCCATAAAGTGGAACACATCCATCTGCCAGATTTCATTTCTCTTAGTACCCTTTGGGTTACTCCCTGCCAGCAACGGTGTTTGATTATAGAAAGAACAAGTAGGACATCTCTTTATAATGTCCTTAGCTTGTTGCCAAGTAATGGAAAATTCTTTCTTTAGGCCTTTACTATTGACATGATGCTTTTTATGAAATTCCGAGGCCTGCAACACGCTTCCAATCAATAATTGATCAATCTCAGCGTTGCCTTGTGCTAGAGGACCAGGCAGACCTGTATGGGACCGGATGTGTGTTATGTACATCGGACAAAGCCTGTTCCTGATTATGTCTTGTACCTGGATAAACAATGAAGTCAACTCTGTGTCATCTGGTATAAATTCAGCGGTTTCAATATGCAAGATAACTCTTTCTGCATATTGTGAATCTGTAACTATATTAAGAGGTTCTTTAAAATCCCTTAGCACCATAAGAATGGCATATAATTCTGCCTTCTGGACAGAATTATAAGGGCTTTGTTCCACCTTACTCAATTCATCTGACTTGTAACCTGCTTTCCCTGATTTATTTGCATCAGTATAGAACGTACGGGCTCCAGTTATTGGAGCATCACGTACAATTTTAGGAAGAATCCAAGAAGTTCTCTTTATGAGGTTAAGTCTACCACTTTTGGGATAGTTGCTATTAATTTCTCCCAAAAAATTAGCACAAGCTCTTTGCCACGGTTCATTGTCTTCCCATAACTTTTTTATTTCTTCAGTAGTAAAAGGCACTATAATTTCTGCTGGGTCTATACCTGCTAGTTGGCGAAGTCTCAGCTTACCTTTTATAATTAATTCAGTGACTTTTTCCACATAAGTTTTTAATTTTTTACTCGGTTTATTAGGTATAAATATCCACTCTAGAATAATATCTTCCCTCTGCATTAGAATCCCTGTAGGAGAGATTCTGGAAGGCAATATGACTAGGATGCAGCTAAGATTTGGGTTCACCCTATCCACTTGTGCTTCCTGTAATTTTTCCTCAATCATTGTCAGTTCCTTTTCTGCTTCAGCTGTCAGTTTTCTTGGACTATTCAAATCCTTATCACCATCTAAGGTTTTGTTTAAATGAACTATTAGATCAGGTGTTATCCCAACAGCTGGTCGTAGGCTGGAAATGTCTCCCAACAATCTTTGGAAGTCATTAAGAGTCTTTAACCGGTCTCTCCTAATTTGTGCCTTTTGCGTTTTAATTTTCTCTAACCCTATTCTGTAACCTAGGTAATTAATAGAATTTCCTCTTTGAATCTTTTCAGGGGCAATTTGTAATCCCCACCTAGGCAAGACTTTCTTTACTTCTTCAAACATCCTTTCTAAAGTATCTTTATTTGAATCAGATAATAAGATGTCATCCATGTAATGATAAATTATGGACTTGGGAAATTGTTTACGAATTATTTCCAATGGCTTACTTACAAAATATTGGCACAATGTAGGACTATTGAGCATACCCTGTGGGAGGACAGTCAATTGATATCTCCTATTAGGCTGAGAATTATTATAAGTAGGCACCGTGAAGGCAAATTTTTCTCTATCCTTTTTCTGTAACGGTATAGTGAAAAAACAATCTTTCAAACCAATAACTATAAGAGGCCATCCCTTTGGTAATAGAGAAGGCAAAGGAATTCCAGATTGTAGTGGGCCCATAGGTTGAATTACTTTGTTGACAGCTCTTAGATCTGTCACCATTCTCCATTTACCAGATTTCTTTTTTACAACAAACACAGGAGAATTCCAAGGGCTGGTTGATTCTTCAATATGGTGAGCATCTAATTGCTCTTGCACCAGCTGTTCCAATGCCTGTAATTTATCTTCAGCTAGAGGCCACTGTTTGATCCATATTGGCTTGTCAGTTAGCCATTTTAAAGGTAGGGCTGTTGGTACCTCTAAAGGTTTGGTATTTTCTATATGTTCTTGTACAGCCTGAATGGCTGGTGACCTTTTTCCATAATACCTCATCATATCTTTCCCAGAATTATGAGTTCCTGGAACTGCAGGAATGTTAATCTGGGTATTCCATTGCTGTAACAGGTCACGGCCCCATAAATTTATTGCAATATTGGCTATATATGGCCTTAGTCTTCCTATTTGCCCTTCAGGCCCTATGCATTCAACCCATCTTGTGCTTTGTTTTACACGAGATAGGGTTCCAATTCCCAGAAACTGAACATCTACCTCTTGAAGAGGCCAATTCGGATGCCAAGATTCTGGGGTAATGATACTTACATCCACACCTGTGTCTAATAAGCCTTCAATAAAAATGCCATTTATACAGACTTTTAGCTTTGGTCTTTGGTCGTTAATAGAAGTCTGCCAAAATATACGTTTACTCTGTCCTACTGGGTTTTTTGACTCATCCTCCACACGTAATTCACCATTTAGACTAGTATTACTTTTTACAGCAGAAATTGGAGCTTTTAGATTTCTTGGTGAGGCACGTTCTCCACTGTGACTGGGAATGACTGGGCCACTGTTGGCTTCGGGGCCTGCGAGAGGCCCCTCAAGGAGTTTCCCGATGGGATCGGGTTGCCTTGTTTGTCTGTTGTTGACCTGCATTCGTTGGACCGATGACGGCCTTTACCACATCTCCTACATATACCTGAAGGCCTAGGTCTCCTATTTTTGTCATTCCCAGAGGAGATATTATTCCTAGAAATTCTGTGCCTGCAGTCCCTTTTGAGATGTCCTAATTTACCACAATTAAAACACCTGGCAGTTTGATGTCTCCTCATTGCTGTGGAAATCGCTTCTCCTACCCAAGATTCATCATTATAGCTAAACGTCTCAACATTCATCATATGCTGAATCCATTCATCCATAGGTGCTGATCTAGACTTTAAAGGCCCAATTATCTTTTTGTATTCTATGTTTACATTCTCAAACGCTAGAGATTCAAGAAGTATTCGTCTAGATTCCGGGTCTGGTACCCCTACGTCCAGAGCCTTAATTAATCTTTGCAAAAAGTCAATAAAGGGTTCTCTCTGTCCCTGCCTAATTCTGGTATATGATTCAACCCTTTTTGCTGGATCTTGTATCCTATTCCAAGCATTTAAAGCTGCTTGGTGACATAGATGCAGTACTTCATCATCATAAAGAGCTTGGACCTGTGGATCAGCATATTCTCCTGCACCAAGAATTTGATCTTGGGAAACCTCGACACCTTTTGCTCTTCCTTGCTGTTCCATATGTTTGGATTCTTCTCTGAAATAAATTCCAAACATCAAGGAAGGTCCCTTATCTAAAACTGCAGACACTAACTGATGGAAATCATAGGGGGTAGCTCTAGCATTAGAAGCCCAAGTCCTTATCATTTCCTGTACATATGCATTTTGCAAGCCAAAAGTAACAATAGCCTGTTTAATTTCTTTCAGATCATTCATTGCTATTGGCATCCATCTAGCTTCTCTGACTCCCTTTGAGCCTTTAGAAGTTGACGCTTTGTCAGAATTAAGTATAGGGTATGCCGCTAAAACCCTGGGTAAGCCAGTTCTAATAGCTGGTGTTGGCTTTGTATCCTGTCCTTGTGCCTTATTACTCTGTTCACCAGTTCCAATCATTTTTTCAAGCATTTCAAGTCTTTTTATTATTTTGTTTATTATTACCTCTTTTGAATCCTGAATCTCCTGAATCTCCTGAATCTCCTGACCTGCATGGGTTCTTGAGAGTACCATAATCTTCCTCAATGATAGAATATTCAAAAGAATACTAAAACCTAGTAACCAGTAATTTAAGTTATCCTCATAGTCATATAAATTTTGCATGATTAGACCCATTGTATTGGTAACCCAAACAGTGAAAGTCATGTTGGAAACAAAAACTGCCATATTACCTATTATCCAGCTGGCCTCGAACTCACCGAAATCCGAAATCAGCCTGCCTCTGCCTCCCAAGTGCTGGGATTAAAGGCGTATGCCACCACCACCTGGTCGGCCTCAAAGATCTGCCTCTCTGGATGTTATGGGCCTGAAGGCCAAGTGTATCTCTGACTCGGCACTGGGGCCTAAGTCACAAACTAAAAAAAAACGGCGTACACGGAACCATAAACCCAGAATCCAGGGGTAGAGAAGAATAACTCAGAAGCTGTGTATGCCTCCACGTGACAGAGTCACCCTGAGGGGTTGCAGCTTCCGCACAGCTGAGGAAGGGAAGGCTCGCATCAAGCCGAACTTGCGGCTGGCAGCCTAGGGGTCCTAAAAGCCAAACGTTCGGGCGCCAGGTAAAGGCGTAAGCCACGAACAATGCCACACCAGTTTGGAATTATTATTAATAGGGTAGTAGTTATTTAAAGAGGAAAAACTTACAGATCACGATCCCAGACAACAGCCCTTTGCGCAATCATGAAGCGTGTCTAATCGCCAGCCGAACAGGAAGTCAAGAGGACCAGCAGAAGGAAATAGAAGCCTTTTGAAGGGAGAGAAACCACGCCCCAATAGGCTGGTATCTCAGCAGCTATTGGTTGGAGGGACGGAAAGACCTCCCGCAACACCCGGGTTAGTGTCGGAGCCCGTGTGGGTCCAACACAAACTACAAACTTCCTAACTTAGCTGGAACGGAGTCGCGAGGAATAAGCGGACACAGCTCACACGGTCATCATGGAAAAAGCCCTTTTTTCTTTATTCTCCAAGCACCTTATATATCCATACGAAATGAGCGGGAACACACAAAGGCAGTTGCTTAGGTAACCAGGTACCTACACTTACGTCATGTCTGTCCTCTATCAGTCAGGAAGGCCCTGAATTAGCATCTCTATAAGATAGCTTCCAAATAGCATAAGAAAATGAACCCCAAACATCCTGGCCAGCTTTCAGCCAACACCTTTGCTCAGGTAATCTACGTTTTAACAAAAGAAGCTAGAAACAGACATCCTGGCCTTTGAAGGGCACCGACATTCAGTCTCCAGTAAGACTGTCAGCTCTAATCGGGGTGGCCTTTGTGCCACTTATCAAAATGTGCCCACAATCCACTCTCTCTTAATAATTTTTATAAACCCTGTGCTTCTGCAACAGGACAGATTCGTCGCGTCTGCCTTGGGCAAAGTCCTCTTCATTTACCCAAATTTTCCCGTCATAGGAACAGGCATTTTTTATGCAAGCCCCTGTCTTAGGCATCTGGGGAGAAGAAGCTTCAAACCCGTCATTGACTGCCGACCTCTGTAAAGAGAAGAGATTAGTGGAGAGAAATATACTTTTCAGGCCCTGTGTATCAGCCATATCTTGTCAGGATGCATCACAATGCTTTATGTATAAATATGCTCCCAAAGACTATATTCTCCTATCTTAAAGGAGAGTAGAATTGCCTGAGTTGAAGATGTTTCTTCCGCTGGTACAGAACATCATTTAGAGTTTACTTTCTTAGCACGCGTATTAACTCTCAACATTCATTGTTACAACCTCTTTCAGCCAACCATCAATCACAGCAACTCATTCACAATCATGATTTTTCCACACCATCATCGGTCAATACCGATCTTCAAATTTCGAATACCATAATTTCATGTTTAGCCGGTCAAAACCAGCTCTTCCAATTTTCATACTTTTGTGTTTTGCCGGTCAAAACCAGCCTTCCCAATTATTGATAATTTCATATTTAGCCGGTCAGTACCAGCAATCTGATTATTTATTTCACATTTAGCCGGTCAGTACCAGCTCTCCGATTATTCATTACTTTACATTTAGTTGGTCAGTACCAACTCTTTAATTATTTATAATTTCATATTTAGCTGGTCAGTATCAGCTCTCCAACTTCTTCATAATCTCATATTTAGCCGGTCAGTACCAGCTCTCCAAGTGTTCATAATTTCATAACTTTTTTTTTACCATAAATTTATATTCTTTTCGGTCATTACCGATGTATTTAGCACCACTGGTCATTACCAGATTTTTCCCATCACCTTATATGCAGCTGTAAATATCAGGTCATTACCGTTAAGAGCACAATACCATTTGCTGTTATTAAATCTCATTTTCAGTCTCTGTGTAGCTGTTAAAACCTCAGTCTGTCCCTTTGTTAAGTGAAGGGGGTTTTAAACACACTTTATTTTGCAGCTTTCTTTCCCTGAGGGGAAAGCTTAGGTCTTAGTTCTTAGGTTCAAAGTTTTATTCAAAATGAGTCCTGTCCCATAAACCGAGAACACTCAAACGTTCAGTTTGTATCTCAGTTCTGAAGTAACAGGTTTCACACCACAGCCAGCAGCAGACACCACAATCAGCTCGTCTCAGCAGGATCTCTTTGTCTGAAGTTTCCTTGCAGCGCTGTGAGTTACAGGTCTGGATCAGGCGACTCTCTGTGGGCTGGGTTACTGGATTCCTCCTGGAGCCGATTTCTTTCCGTTCCTTCTGTGGGGCGGTTGTCAGCTATGCTGTCCTTAGGTCCGTTGTCCTTCTGCTGAATGCATCGGATTAGATGTTCTGGAAGCCATCTCGCTTGGTTTTCGTCCTGTGAGAAAACACAAACATGCCCTCGACCCCATATTAGGATGGGGTCGGGTCCCTTCCAAGTCCCATTTGCGGATCTTTCCATTTTGCTTTAGCAAATGTGGTTTTTGTACCATTATGCCACAATCTGTCCGCAGCTGATAGCTCATGGACATCTGTATTTAGAAAGTTTAGCGTAAACAATGCATGATTTAAAGCATTGTGTGGCGTCTGAGGATACAACTCCCCTGTCTTTATTTTTTGGAGTTGTGTTTTCAAGGAGCCGTGTGCACGCTCCACAATTCCTTGTCCTTGAGGATTATATGGAATACCAGTCTTATGAACAATATTCCATTGAGTACAGAATCTTTGAAAAGCTTTGTTAACATATCCGGATCCATTGTCCGTCTTTATTACTTTTGGGGTTCCCATGCATGAAAAGCATTTTAAGCAATGAGTTATTACATGCTTGGCAGCTTCTCCAGTTTGTGCTGTGGCCATTATGAATCCTGAGTAAGTATCAATTGTCACATGCACATCTCAATTTTCCAAACTCAGTAATGTGAGTTACATCCATTTGCCAAATATGATTTGGCAGCAGTCCTCGAGGATTTACTCCCAAATGAGGCACAGGTAGATATTGTGGGCATCTTTCACATTGTTTAACAATTTGTCGTGCAGCTTCTCTGGTCAACTTAAATTGTTTTTTTAAACTTAAGCTGTTTTGATGATGCAAAGCATGTGACTGCTGTGCAAGTTTAACCTGAGATACAGCAATTATTTTTGTAAGTTCGTCAGCTAGAGCATTACCTTTAGCTAACGGACCAGGAAGATTTGAATGCGCTCTCATATGTCCCACAAAACATGGTAACTTTCTACATTGTATGGCTTTCTCAATCTGCTGAAATAATATTTTAACTTGTTCATTTCCAGTTGCTATATACGACACCGTTTCGAGGATTCTTAATGCTTCATAAATATACCGGCTATCAGTATATAAATTGAAAGCCTTATTATCAAAATTCTTAAATACCAGAGCTACAGCCCGCAGTTCAACTATTTGAGCTGAAGCAGGTTCTGTCTGTACCACATGTCCTTTGCCATTGACAACATAAGCAGCTTTTCCATTAGATGAGCCATCAGTGAAAATTAACAAAGCATCCTTTAAGGGATTCTTTGCTACTATTTTAGGAAAAATGAATGAATGCTGTTGTGCAAACTGCAGTAACTGGTCAGCAGGGTAAAGATTATTAATCTGACCTTGAAACTGTGCAAATGCAATTGCCCATGAGTCACTATTTTGAAATAACCATTCAACTTGCTGCTTAGTGTAAGGAACATTGATCACAGCTGGTTCTTTACCAAAATATTTTCTAGATTCCATTCTGCATTTCTGTGCTAAGCATGCTACTGCTTCAAAATAAGGATTTAATACTTTTGCTGGTGATACAGGCAGATGCATCCATAAGAGTGGTCCGTTCTGCCATAAGACTGCTGTAGGAGTCAGCCTTGTAGGTAAAATACATACTTGCCACGTCTGGCTGTAATCAATATAGCACACCTGCTGTTCCTGTATAGCCTGCTCTATCTGTGAGAGAGTCTGTCTAGCAGCTTCTGAAAGCTGCCTGCTAGAATTTGGATCGCTGTCTCCTTTAAGTATCTCACTTAAAGGCTCAAGGTCTCCTGTAGGAAACCTCAAATAAGGTCTTAGCCATTGTATATTTCCTAATAACCTTTGAAAGTCATTAAGAGTCTTTAAGTCGTCCTTCCTGATTTCTATCTTTTGAGGCTTAATTTCTTTGGGGTATAACATATGACCTAGATATTGAAAAGGCGGGTGCCTCTGTACTTTCTCAGGAGCGATAACCAAACCTGCATGGCTTAGACACTGCTGTAACAATCCATATGCCTCTAGAAAAGTATCTTCATTTCTATGAGCCAACAAGATGTCATCTGTATAATGAATTGTGTACACCTGTGGAAATTGATTTCTAACTTCCTGTATAGCTTGGGCTACAAATTTTTGGCATAAGGTCACACTATTTAACATACCCTGGGGCAAGACATTCCATTGATATCTCTTCATTGGCTCTTTGAAATTAACTGAAGGAATGCTAAAAGCAAATCTTTGACAGTCTTGTGGCGCTAAGGGAATTGTATAAAAACAATCTTTCAAGTCTAAGATAATCTTATGCGTGCCTTTTGGAATGGCTGCCGGGGACGGCAATACTGGTTGCAATGCTCCCATTGGGTGCATGGTTGCATTAACTTCTCTTAAATCCTGAATTAATCTCCACTTTCCCGATTTCTTTTTAATAACAAAAATTGGAGAGTTCCATGGAGAATTAGATGGTGAAATATGTCCGCTATCCAGCTGTTCCTGCACTAACTGCTGGGCAGCTTGCAATTTTTCTTGTGTTAGAGGCCACTGACTCACCCATACAGGGTCATTACTTTTCCATATTATCGGGTCTGCATGGAGTGCAGGTCTTTCAGTGACCTCTCCTAAAAATACCCTAATCCTGCTCTAGAAGTTCTACTGTCTGATACGACAGGATCAATCTTTCCCTTATTATCTCTTCCTAGACCTTGATTAGGTAATAATCCTTGCTGAAACATCTGATTAGTAACAGCCGTGCTGGGAGAATATAAATATACTCCCATTCTGGATATGATATCTCTGCCCCATAAGTTCACAGGTAAATGGGGAATAATATACGGCTTAAAGGTTCCTTCATGTCCTTCCTCATCTTTCCAATGCAGTTCATTGCTACTTTGTTCAGGATTTCTCGTCTGACCGATTCCTTGTAACTGTGTAAGTCTCTGTTTTTGGCCACTTAGAAGGCCACTGACTGGCGGTTATGACGGAAGTATTCGCGCCAGTATCCAGGAGGCCAGAAAATCTTTTTCCATTTATAAACAAAGTGAGTTCTGGTCTCTGAGGACCTATGGTCTGTACCTTAAAATGTATTAGATGAACCAAATCCATCTTCTCCTCTCTTTTATTTTTAAGACCTCAACATAAAACCAACAATACTTAACCTCTTATAAGAAAAATTTTTAGAATTAACACTTAAATGCACTGGCACAACTTTAACACAATCTCAGTGGCATACATATTGAGAAACAGTTAACCAGATCCCTTGAACTGAGAAGCTTCTGTATAGCAACGGACATAATCAGTAAGATACAATAGCCTATACAACTGGAAAATGTCCTCACCAATCACTAATCCACTTCAAAAACATACAAAGAACTTAGGAAATTAGCCACCAAAAGAACAATTAATCCATTAACAATATATGCAACAGACCTAAACTGAAAACTCAACAGATGAACTTACAATGACTGAAAACATTCAAAAATTGCTCAAATATAACATCCTTAACCATTGGAAAACTGTAAATCTAAACAACTCTGAGACTCCATCTTATCTCTGCAATATGAACAAGATCAAAAACTCTATTTAAAACTTATGTTTAAGAGAAACTCCTCCACTGCTGTTGAATTCTCAGAAAATCAGGCAACAAACCATTTTAAAGCTCAGCTATGCTTCCTCTGGGCCTATACACAAAAGATGCTCAACCATGTGCTCAACCATGTTCATAGCAGAATTACTTTATCATACACAGAATCTGAAAACAACTCAAATGTATCTCTTCTACACACATCATAAATAAGATAGCCACAAGTACCATTAACATCTTTGAGTAACTCTAACCACACAAATTGAAAACCTGTATAACCAGAACTTTTAAATCTCTGAAGAAATCAATTTAAGCCATCAGAAAATGTAAAGATCTCCTATTCTCTTGTAAAGATAGCACCAACACAGAAAAATTGACAATGTTATTGAAAGCAATCCATAGATCTAATGCAAATGCCCATTAAACTTGTAACAAAATTCTTCACAGACTTGGAAAAAAACAATCCTCAAGCTTATGAGAAAAGACAAAAACTCAGGCTAGCCTGAACAATCTTAAAATCCTGTACAATCAAGGAACTTCTGAATGCATCACAATCTCTGACTTTACTACAGAGGCACAGTACTGAAATCAATCCACCTTGGTTACAAATTCACTTGCCTACAAACAACAGACTTCTGATGAAAAGGCAAAAATGTGAAATGAAAAAGAAGCATTTTAACCTGTTTATCTTAGAGGCTACCTTAGTTTAAACCTGTCCTTTTTCTTTCAGTTGAAGCTGCGCTGCACGGCAGGGGGTAGGACACAGGCTCTCTTTGTTAGCTGCCTTTCTAAGCTCTGGTGGGCGGATTTTTAACTATCTTTTTTATTTTAACTTGCAAATCATAAAATTAGGAGAATTTCTGAATCCTCTTCTCTGTTCTATAGACTGTGTGAGGTTAAATTTTCTCTCTAAACTTACTCTTGCTCCTGCTTGCCTTTTACCCACAGGTAGGTTAGATTAAATGGCTGTGAGCACGTGGCACCTCAGTCTCTGCAGCAACTTGGTGATTTTTCAATAACTCTGCCATTGTTCTGCTTCATTCTAAATTACCAACTTATTTACCTGAATACTTTTTTCTTATTCCATATCTAACTTATTTACAAATTTTACACCCGATTTAAATTTTGTCCCGCTTTTCTACATTTCTTTCTCTATTCTACATCTCTAGTTCTGAGAGCTCACTACTCACGCATCCACCGATTTCTTTCCTCGTGGGTTCCTCACGTCTAGTCACCGCTTCCTTGCTTTTTGGGGAGCGCCAATGAGCCTCACGTTCTCCTCCATCCATTCTCCAGTTTCTCTTGGGGTTCAGCGGACAGCATTCACCGTCTTCCATTGTCTTGTCCTTTCTCCGGGGTCATGGAGTTCAGCGGTCAGCACCGCGTTACTTTTTTTTTTTTACTTCTTTCTCCGGCCTTCGTCTCGGGGTTCCGTGGTCAGCTCTAGTTGTCTTTAATCTTGGGGTTCAGTGGTCAGCCGCACGTTGGGCGCCATTATGTCGGAGCCCGTGTGGGTCCAACACAAACTACAAACTTCCTAACTTAGCTGGAACGGAGTCACGAGGAATAAGCGGACACAGCTCACACGGTCATCATGGAAAAAGCCCTTTTTTCTTTATTCTCCAAGCACCTTATATATCCATACGAAATGAGCGGGAACACACAAAGGCAGTTGCTTAGGTAACCAGGTACCTACACTTACGTCATGTCTGTCCTCTATCAGTCAGGAAGGCCCTGAATTAGCATCTCTATAAGATAGCTTCCAAATAGCATAAGAAAATGAACCCCAAACATCCTGGCCAGCTTTCAGCCAACACCTTTGCTCAGGTAATCTACGTTTTAACAAAAGAAGCTAGAAACAGACATCCTGGCCTTTGAAGGGCAGCGACATTCAGTCTCCAGTAAGACTGTCAGCTCTAATCGGGGTGGCCTTTGTGCCACTTATCAAAATGTGCCCACAGGTTAGGTAGATACCATGTGTGGGTGGACTGAAGGTTTCCCATCACTAATAAGAGGGTCCTGACCGTTTCTGAAGTCCTGCTCCAGGAAATAAGTCCCCAGTTTCTAATCCCAACCTCGCTTCAGTTGGAGAATGGTCAAGAGTTTACCTCCCAGATCTCACACACTATCTACGGCTCCTAACATTCCCTGGAATTTTCATATCCTATACCATCCTAGGTCCTCAGGGAAGGTAGAATGAACTAAGCATTTCTTTAAAAATATGCTTGTTAAGATGCCACAGGAACTTCTCCTTGACTGGGAAAAGCTTTTGCCTTTGGCTCTTTTCAGGCCACAAGCTCTCCCCAAAAGACCCCTTTCCATCTTTCCCTTTGAACTCATGTATGGTCAACCCCTCCTGACTGCTGGCCTCTCACCTAAATCCTCAGCCCTCCCTGCTCACCTGCTCACCCTATTGTTTCATCACCTCTGCTCCCTCTTATGGGACTTTACTCACTACCCTAACCACGCACCAGCCCTGTCCATCTCCAGTTAACATCGGGGATCAGGTCCTTCTCTCTCCTCCAGACCAACACCCCTCATCCCTTTCCCCTAAATGGCATGGCCCCTTTAAAGTAATTCTTGTAACTCCCACAGGTGACAAGCTTGAAGGCCTCCCTTAATGGATTCACTAATCTCATCGCAAACCTTTTACTTGTTGAATTTTCTTGGATCGATAAATAACTAGGCTAGCTAAAAGATAAAACAATTATAGTTTTCATTTATTATAGGGGTCAAACTCACGAAATAGGAACAAGATGTCCAAGCTCAGCTGTTCTTCAGGGAACCACAAAGAGTGTGCATCTGAGCCCTGTGGCATTTTTCTCTTTGGTCTCAGAAAGTCACAACCTTACTTGGTCCCACCTCTCAAAAATAAATGGTTTTCAAAGATTCCCCATCATCTCCCACTTTTGTCTAAATAAGAACTATAAAAACCCAATACAAAACTATACACAATATGAACAGATATCAAGTATAAAATTACAACCAACATAAACAATATTAAGCAAGGAACACATGATAAATATTTTAATAAACATTCTATTTTAAAGAGTCTAAGTCTTGCATCGGAAATTGGCTTAACCAAATCATAAGAAGAAGATGACTAAGACTATGTAATCTTCAACCCCATGGAAGGCCTGAGAAGGGAGATAATGTTACTTGAGTAGGCAGGAAGTGTAATCAAGCAGAATCCAAGCAAGCAGTATATGACAGAGAAATTGGCTACCTGAGCAATCACCCAAAGTCTCATTTGCAATGTTGAAGCAATCAATTTTTGGCTAAGACCAAGCATAACTGACAGACCATTTTCAGAGGTAGAAAAATTTTTAGAACCATCTTCCCCTGTCTTGGCAAGCTTTGGTAGTCCTTTTCCTTGTGTCCTGCTTATGCAGTCCAGACATCGTTTACTTTGTCAGTGGTTGAGACATGGGCAGTTTCTTGCCCAAAGTCCAATTGTGCCAAGAAGAAAACAAATTCCAGGAGTCATTGGTGCTCAACATTCTCTCTGGAATAGATTGGTACTGACATGCTAGTCAGCCAGTTCCACAAAGACCAGAACACACTGAATAACCAGCTACCCCAAGATGTGGCCAAGGACCCTAATTTTCCGATGTCCACAAATCAGCAAGAACCATTCTCGATACATGCGATGCCCTATTCTTGCCCATCTGCTGCTCTTAACCCCCTAATTTGTATAGTAAACATAAGGGTGAAATGTTATCATTTCCATCACCCATCATTCTTCCAAATTTTCTAGCCACCCCAAGCACTGGCACTTCTGGGTTCCAGAGCCAGGCATGTGCCATCAAGTGTAGTAGCAACTTACATAGCCATCCAGGGCCTCAAACACTGTGTGAACTTGATCTACCCTGCAGAAGTTACAGCTATGTAAGCCAAGTCCCTATGCACATGTGCTAAGCAGTTTCAAAACTGGACTCGTCCACTTCATGTTTTCTTCTCAGCACTAGGTCTCCCCAACCTGCACACGTGTCTTTTCCTCTCTCTAATAAGTTCTTTTTTTGTTTGTTTGTTTGTTTTTCGAGACCGGGTTTCTCTGTAGCTTTGGAGCCTGTCCTGGAACTAGCTCTGTATACCAGGCTGGTCTCGAAATCACAGAGATCTGCCTGCCTCTGTCTCTCGAGTGCTGGGATTAAAGGCGTGTGCCACCACCGCCCGGCTTCTAATAAGTTCTTAAAGTGGAACAATAGAAACAGAAGGAACGTTGCCAAGCCCTTTCTATGAGGCTACAATTACCTGATACTCAAACCACATAAAGACATCACTAAGAAAGAGAATTACAGACCGATCTCACTCATGAACATTAGTACAAAAATACTCAATAAATACTGGAAAATCAAATCCAAGAACACATCAGAACCATCATCCACCATCATCATCTCGGCTTCATCCCAGAGTTGCAGGGATGGAACAACATACAAAAATCTACCAATGTAATCCACCACATAACAAACTGAAAAATGAAAACCACATGATAATTAGATGGATTATTAGATGCAGAAAAAGTTTTCTACAAAATACAACATCCCTTCATGATAAAGGTCATGGAGAGAGCAGGAATACAATGAACAAAACTAAATATAATAAAGGCAACACACAGAAAGCCAACAGCAAACAGCAAACTAAATGTAGAGACACTCCCAGCAATTCCTCTGAAATCAAGAACAAGACAAGGTTGTCCACTCTCCCCATATCTATTCAATACAGTTCTTGTGGTCATAGCTAGAGCAATAAGACAACAGAAGGAGACCAAGGGGCTACAAATCAGAAAAGAAGTCAAACCCTCACTATTTGCTGATGATATGGTAATTTATATAAGTGACCCCAAAAGTTCTACTAAGGAACTTCTACAACTCAAAAATACTTTCAGTAGTGTAGCGCGATAGAAGATTAAGAAAAAAAATAAATGGCCCTCCTTTACACAGATGATAAATGGGCTGAGAGAGAAATCAGAGAAACATCACCCTTCACAATAGCCACAAATAGCATAAAATGTCTCAGAGAAACTTTAACAAAAAAGGTGGAAGACTTGTATAACAAGAACTTTAAATCTTTGAAGAAAGAAAATGAAGAAGACGCCAGAAAGTGGAAAGATCTCCCATGCTCTTGGGTGGGCAAAATTAACATAGTAAAAATAATAATCTTACCAAAAACAATCTAGAGTCAATGAAATGCCTATCAAAATCCCAGCAAAATTCTTGACAGACCTCGAAAGAATAGTACTCAACTTCATATGGAAAAGCAAAAAGCCCAGGATAGCCAAAATAATCCTGTACAATTAAAGAACTTCTGGAGGCATCACAATCCCTCACTTCAAACTCTACTACAGAGCTACAGTACTGAACACAGCCTGGTATTGTCGTAAAAACAGGCAGGAGGACCAATGGAACAAAATCTAAGACCTGGATATCAATCCACTTGTAGGGTTAAGCCAGCCCATGGGGGCGGGCTTGCCTTGGGCGAGCATTTACTTATAAATTGGGCATGCAGAAAGCTGTGCGCCCTTTCCTGTTTCCTGTGCTCCTGCATTAATCTAAGTCACAACATTTGGCATCCAACATTAGGGCAAAATTGCCCCATCCCCGGCACAGGGGGGCGGGGGTGGTGGTGGTGCGAGCTCGATCTTTACCAGCCTTTGTGAGCAAGATTAGCTACTGGAGTTCAGGAAGCGTTTGAAATCAAGCCGGTACCCTGCCAAGCCCACACCAGGTCCCGGGCGCTCGGCGGCCCAGCAGTTGCAGTCGCCGCAGCTCACAGGCCCGCAAGGTCCTCCCTCCCCAAGAACGTCCCTCTCTGCCTTGGCCTTTGGAGCGGAACACGGAAGCTTAAATACCTGCGGTTTTGCAACACAAACCGCCACAGTGGCAGATTTGGTCTGATTCTGCATCCACTCTAACTCCTCAGGCAGAACAACAAATTTTGGTTTTGAGTTGCTTCAGACCGGCTCTCCACGTGGACTCAAGTGGACTCTTTCACCACCACTGGCAGGAACCAGTCATTGCAGGTAAATTTTTTTTTCTTTTATAAATAAAATGTCTGAGAATATAACTATCCAGGACTTTAACAGTCTTTTTGAGTGTGCCATGTGGGAGATCTTACAAGAGGTGTCTAGCACCCCACATCTATGGATCTTTCTGGGATTAGTAGTTTTCCTTGGTACTATGTGGTTTGACAACAGAAGTATGATGAAGTCTTTAAGAGACGAATCCAGGATTCTTAAGGCAGAGGTTGCACGTCTAAAAACTATTAAGCATGACAATAATCTTCTCAAGAATCAGTTTGAAGTTCTACAGGAAGAGAACAGATCTTTGTTTAACAAAACTCTATTGACTGAGCAAAATTTAGAAAAGCTTCAGGCTGATGTTAAGGAGAAATTCATTACTATGGAAGAGGGAAGAGCTGATTTGGATCGTAAATTCCAGTCCCTTTCTGTAGGAACTGAAACATTAGTGGCTGATATTAAGGGGAAATTCATTACTATGGAAGAAGGAACAAATGATTTGGATCATAAATTTCAGTAGTCACTTTCTGAAGGGACTGAAACATTAACTGAGAGAATCAAAACTGTTGAATGTGACAATCAAATTTTGTCTAAAGCTTATGACAGATTGGCGGAAAGATTGTCAATACAAGAAGGCATGGTTTATGCCATAAAAATTATGTCCAAAGATGAGAAGTTATCTCTAATGGACAAACTTCATACTTTGAAATCCTCAATGAAGGCTTTGAAACATAATTCTGGACAGGAGATACAGACATTGCAGAAGGCAATGGTGAATAGAATTGAAAAGATTGAGGAATTTCTAAATTCTGATGAAGAAGAGCAAATGGTAGAAAGGCAAATTATAACTACATCTGTGGGTAAATCCCTCCGGGACAATTTCCACAAAGCTCTACCTACAGCTCTACCTGCCTTTCCAGTAATAACAACAGAGAAGGTGATTGGTTCCAGAAACCCTAGGGTCATCAAGGAAGATACATGGGAGCCTGGAATGATCTCAAAGAAATTAAACAGGCTGTCATGACTTTTGGGATGCATGCCTCTTTTGTTAAAGAGATGCAAAAATCTTGGGCCACAACAAGCAGAGCAACCCCCTCAGACTGGTTGCAGCTGACCTCTGCGGTCCTTGAGAGTGGACCACAATTGAAATGGAAATGTTTATTCAGGCAAGAGGCTAGACTTTTAGAACAGCAAGAAAAGGCGAAGGGAAGTGACATTTCCCTAGATAAAATTCTAGGTGAAAGACTCTTTTCCAACCCTCAGGAACAAGCTAATTTGGATGAAAACACACTCTCTATGTGCACTACAGCAGCCTTAAGGGCTTGGGACAGGGTACAAGACCCAGGACAGAGAATGGAATCATTTGTCACAATGAAACAAGGTCAGAAAGAACCCTTTAGTGATTTTTTTACAAAGACTTACTAAGGCTGTGCAAAAAGGGATATCCGACCCAGACGCAAGACGCATAATGATTGAGTCTTTGGCTTATGAAAATGCAAATGTGGGATGCAAAAAGATTTTGGGGCCTTTAAAGTTCAGATCAGCACCCTTGGAAGAATGGGTCTTGCATACACTGGATGTTGATACATTTGATTATGGCACTGAAGCATTGGTAGAAGAAGCAATTTCAAATGGTAAAAGGAGACACCAGAATACCAAATGTTTTAATTGTGGCAAAATGAGTCACATGAAAAGGAATTGTAAACAATGGATTTTCAGAAATAATAATAATGCATCTTCAAGAAATAACAGAAATAGGAGGACTCAGCCTTCAGGTTTATGTAGAAGATGTGGAAAAGGCAGACATTGGACGAATGAATGCAGATCTACAAGAGATAGACAAGGCAACCTGATACAGACAGGGAACGTGAGAGGGGGGCCTCACAGGCCCCCATGGCAAACATGGTTCAGTCATTTCCAGTTTCTGCAGAGAACGTGCCTCGTCAGGACAATTAGGAAACCCCATGCCTACTGTTACAAACAATAATGATCAGAAAGATGAGTTACGCGTGTTTCGGCAAACTTCTACAAATGATCAAAGACCTAAGCTGAGAGTGTGTGTAAATGGCATTTTTATCACTGGCCCGCTGGACACAGGTGCTGATGTAAGTATCATTACCCCAGAATCTTGGCATCCGTATTGGCCTCTTCAGAATGTAAATGTTCAGCTCCTGGGACTTGGAACCCTATCTCGAGTAAGACAGAGCACGAGATGGGTTGAATGTATAGGGCCTGAGGGACAAATAGGAAAATTAAGGCCATATGTAGCCAATATTGCAATGAATTTATGGGGTCGTGACCTATTACAACAATGGAATACCCAAATTAACATTCCTGCTACTTCTAGAGCCTATATTTCTGAGAATAATATTAAAAGATATTACAAATGGAGAAAACTGACCATTTCAGCCATACTAGAACAAGCAATTGAAGTCCCTTCAGAGATACCAACAGCCTTGCCTCTAAAATGGTTGACTGAGAAACCAATATGGACAAAGCAATGGCCTTTAGCTGAGGAAAAGTTACAGGCTCTAAAAAAGCTGGTACAAGAGCAATTAGATGCTGGACATATAGAAGAATCTACCATCCCTTGGAATTCTCCTGTATTTGTGGTTAAGAAAAAAATCAGGTAAATGGAGATGGTGACAGATCTCAGAGCTATCAACAAGGTTATTCAACCTATGGGCCCTCTGCAATCTGGAATCCCTTTGCCCTCTTTATTACCAAAAGGATGGCCTCTTATAGTTATTGATTTAAAGGATTGTTTTTTCACTATACCTTTACAAAAAGAAGATAGAGAAAAATTTGCCTTCACAGTGCCTACTTACAACAATTCTCAACCTTCCAAGAGGTACCACTGGGCCGTCCTCCCCCAGGGTATGTTAAATAGCACCTCCTTGTGCCAATATTTTGTGAACCAACCATTGCAAATAATACGTAAGAAATTTCCCAAATCTATAGTGTACCATTACATGGACGACATTTTGTTATCCGATTCAAACATGGATACCTTGAACAAACTGTTTGAAGAAATAAAGATACTTTTACCTAAATGGGGATTGCAAATTGCTCCTGAAAAGATACAGAAGGGAGAGCCTGTTAATTATTTAGGTTATAAAATAGGTTTGCAAAAAATTAAGACACAAAAGACACAAATTAGAAGAGATCGCCTACGGACACTTAATGACTTTCAAAGACTGTTAGGAGACATTTCCAGTCTACGACCAGCTATTGGGATAACACCTGATCTAATAATTCATTTGAACAAAACCTTGGAAGGTGATAAAGATTTAAACAGTACCAGAGAATTAACAGCTCAAGCAGAAAAGGAACTGGCAATGATTGAAGAAAAATTACAACAGGCACATGTGGACAGGGTGAATCCAGATCTCGATTGTATTCTCGTCATATTACCATCAAAAATTTCTCCTTCAGGAATTTTAATGCAGAGAGATGATATTATCTTGGAATGGATCTTTTTACCACATAAACCAAGTAAGAAACTGAAAACTTACGTGGAAAAAGTCTCTGAGTTAATTATAAAAGGCAAGCTGAGACTTTGTCCACTAGCAGGCATAGACCCAGCAGAAATTATAGTGCCTTTCACTGCTGATGAACTAAAGAAATTATGGGAAGATAAAGAACCATGGCAAAGAGCTTGTGCTAATTTTTTGGGAGACATTAATAACAACTATCCAAAAAGCAAGAGACTTAACTTCATAAAGAGAACTTCTTGGATCCTTCCTCGAATTGTCCGTGATGCTCCAATAACTGGAGCCCGTACATCCTATACTGATGCCAATAAAACAGGGAAGGCAGGTTACAAATCAGAAGACTTGGGTAAGTGGAACAAAGTCCTTATGATTCTGTCCAGAAGGCAGAATTATATGCCATTCTTATGGTGCTAAGGGATTTTAAAGAACCTATTAATATAGTTACTGATTCACAATACGCAGAAAGAGTTATTTTACATATTAAAACTGCTGAATTTATACCTGATGATACAGAACTAACCTCATTGTTTATCCAGGTTCAAGATTTGATCAGGAACAGGCTTTGCCCTATGTACATAACACACATCCGATCCCATACGGGTCTGCCAGGTCCTCTAGCACAAGGTAATGCAGACATTGATCAACTATTGATTGGTAGTGTGCTACAAGCCTCTGAATTTCATAAAAAACATCATGTTAATAGCAAAGGTTTGAAGAAAGAGTTTTCTATTACATGGCAACAAGCTAAGGAGATTGTAAAGAAATGCCCTACTTGCTCTTTGTATAACCAAACGCCACTGCCAGCAGGGGCTAATCCGAAGGGCACCCATAGGAATGAAATCTGGCAGATGGATGTGTTCCACTTTGCAGAATTTGGCAAATTGAAGTATGTTCACCACACCATTGACACTTATTCAGGCTTTCAGTGGGCAACTGCTTTAAGTTCAGAAAAAGCTGATTCAGTAATCAATCATTTATTAGAAGTCATGGCTATCATGGGTATACCTACACAAATAAAGACAGATAATGGTCCTGCTTATGTCTCTAGGAAAATGAAACGGTATTTTGACTATTACAATATCAAGCATGTTACAGGTATACCATACAATCCTACAGGTCAAACAGTCATAGAAAGATCAAATAGAACTATAAAGGATATGCTGAACAAACAGAAAGGGGTGGAAAACACCCCCAGAAATAGGTTACATAATGCTTTGTTAACCTTGAATTTTCTTAAAGCTAATGAGAAGGGAACAACGGCTGCAGAAAGACATTGGATAATGGAAAAGTCTACTGAACTAAATCAACCAGTTTATTTCAAGGATGTGCTGACCTCACAATGGAAGCCAGGAGATGTGCTGTGTTGGAGAAGGGGTTTTGCTCTTATCTCCACAGGTGAGGAAAAATTGTGGATACCGTCAAAATTAATAAAGGTTCGGTATGAAGAAAAGAAGCCATTTGGAAAAGATAAATAACAATTCATTCACAAGGATGGCGAGCATACTGATGGTAAGGAATAGAGATCGGTTGGGGGCAGGGTTCTTTTCTTATCTCCACAGGAAAATACTGATCTTCAAAGAATTTAAGGGACCCTGAATATTTAATTATTGTTGGATGGAAAATAGTTACAACCCACTATATATATATATATATACATATATATACATATATATTTTATTGAACACTTCTTTATAAATATGTAGAGCTGGTTTTGGAGTTGGACTATGGCTCAGTCCCTCTTCAATTCCAAGCCTGTTGATAAGAGATATCTCAGAGTTTCTATCTCAGATCAGGAGCCATGAAATGGGACAGAATAAGAATAATTATATACTTGATTAACTTTCTTTGCTTTTCCTCATATCTGTGTCTTTCTTTATATGTCAGTATATGTCCTTGTTGTTAATGTTTAAATTTCCCATAACAAGCAACAAATTTTACTACAGTAATCTTTGAAGTTTTCAGGATGAAGATGGGGCCCCACAACATCAACTCAATCTGGTTTTTATGACGTCATGATTATTTTTTTTTCCTTTTTTAAGCGCTAATATTAGACCTGCTTTTTGGTACCAACTGCACGAGACAATTTCGAATGGTGCACATTTTTGACAACACTCTGGCCGGACCTTCTCAAAGCGCTCAGGGACTAGTTACAATTTTCTTAGGACAAAGGTTAATTTGGGAATTTTACCATCATTTGCTTTCACAGGAGCCCCTAAGGAGAACATCGCCCCCATGTCAGCTTGAAGCAATCTTAGAGGACGACGTCCCCTCTCCCAACAGAGTTTGCCCTCAGGGTTAGGGACATCTTTTAGTTTTTGGTTTGGGGTTTGAGTGGATGGGGAGATGTTTTATGGAATTAGGGGTATATTCAAAAAAAAAGGGGGATTAACTGGTTTGATGGGATGATTGGTATTTGTGAGTTACTGTTTTTAGAAAATTGTATTGGTACTGTCCTGTATATTGATATATTGAATATTGAATGTGAGTGTTCCTACCTCTATTTTTGTATAAGAGTATGCTTATATTGTATTGATACATCTACCATATCACAATGTACATTTCTACCTCTGATACTATTTATGTAATAACATTGTTTACATTTGATATGTAATGACATTGTTTACAGGTGAAGATCATTGTCTTCATATATTGCACAGTTATTTATTCTCTTAGTCTTCACGTTAGGTAGGTATTGAGAATTATATGTTTGTCATGTTTATTTTTAGGCTAATCAGGTCTTCTAGATACATAGAGATTATATTTAGTATAGATAGTATAATCTTCAGCCTCTTTAAAGAGCTGTAGAAAATGGCCTTTAATCTAACCTAGAATTCTGTGCCAAAGAGACACAATTACTCCTGGCAATGCCACTCTACTCCCGAGTGAACGTTGAGCACCAAAGACACTCCACTGGGAGCTTGTCTTCTTGGCAGAACTGGCCTTTGGGTTAAGAAAAGCCCATACCTCAACTACTGACAAAGTTATGAAACAGGATTGTCTTATCTTGCCAAGACAGGGTAGGATAATTCTAAGAAAGTTCCTTGCATTTGATAATGGTATGTCAGTTATGTTAGGCCTTAGCCAAAGTTGGTTGCCTCAACACTGCAAACGAGACTTTGGGTGATTGCCCAGGTAGTCAGTTGTCTCTGTCATTTGTGGCACATTTTGGATATCTCTCATTTGTTAAGCAATATTTATTCCCTTCTCAGATCTTTGATGGAGTTGAAGATTATATAATTGCAATTACTCTCTACATTATTTAGACTCCTTGACATAGAATGTCTGGCAAAACTTTTGTTCTCAATATTGTTTGTTATATTTATTATTTGTTATTATTGTTTATAGTTGTATTTGGTTTAGTTCTGTCTTATTTAGACAAAAAGGGGAGATGTAGGGTTAAGCCAGCCCATGGGGACGGGCTTGCCTCGAAGCGAGCGTTTACTTATAAATTGGGGGCACAGAAAGCTGCGCGCCCCTTCCTGTTTCCTGTACTCCGCGGGAACCTCGGTTTTGTGAGTCTGATTTTCCCATTAAAGTTGTATATATTTATACAATTTGTCTGCATTACACTTATCTTTAAACAGCTTATTTTTGACAAAGAACAAAAAGAATCAAATGTAAAAAAACATATTTAACAACTGGTGCTTAAATAACTGGATATCAACATGTAGAAGAATGAAATAGACCCATATCTTTTACCATGCACAAAACTCAAGTCCAAATAGATCAAAGATGTCAACATAAAGCCAGACACACTGAACCTGATAGAAGAGAAAGTGAGAAGTACACTTGAATGCATGGGCACAGGAGATCACCTTCTGAATATAACCCCAGCAGCACACACACTGAGAAAAACAATTAATAAATGGGACCTCCTGAAACTGAAAAGCTCCTGTAAAGCAAAGGACATGGTCCACAAGACAAAATGACATTCTATAGAATGGGAAAAGGTCATCACCAACCCAACATCAGACAGATGTCTGACCTCCAAAATATACAAAGAACTCAAGAAATCGGTCGTCAAAAGAACAAATGATCCAATATTGATCTCTTCTGGAGAGGTTGTGGGGTAAAGGAAACACTCCTGCATTGCTGGTGGGAGTGCATGCTGGTACAGTCCCTTTGGAGGAAACGACCTTCCTTAAGACCCAGCAAAACCACTTTTGGGTATATATCCAAAGGATGCTCAATCGAGCCATAAGGACATGTGCTCAACCATGTTCACAGCAGCTTTGTTTGTCACAGCCAGAACCGGGAAACAACCTAAATGCCCCTCGACCAAACAATGAATAAGGAAAATGTGGTACATTTACACAATGGAGTACTATACAGCAGGAAAAATAATGACAGCTTGAAATTTGCAGGCAAATTGATGGAACTAGAAAACGTCATTTTGAGTGAGGTAACAGACTTTAGCCGACAATCCAGCCTAAGTTTTATTCATGGATAGTAACATGAGTTACTGTGCTTTCATGGCTCTTCTCAAACTTTATAGCTTTCAGTTCTTGGAAATCTGTCCACCTTGGTGTGGTCGTCCCTCCCTCATTTGGTGTCCTCTCTGGTCTGAGTTTTACTCCATGTTCTATTGCTGTAAGAGACGTCATGACCTCAGCAACTCCTAGAAGGAATACATTTAGCTAGGACTGACTTACAGACAGAGGACCATTATCTTTCTTTTCTTTCTTTCGTTTTTTGATTTAAATAGTTTTATTTTTCTATATGTACAGTCAATTGAACCTATTTATATATCTTCACCGGCAGCTGGGGCGTCCACGCCCTTTGTGTTTCTGGTGGAAATTACTTGGGCTCTGTGCTCTGAAACCAGCTTGATGAGCCCTTTACTAAGCAGCTCCTGAAGGGCTGCCCTGGCCAAGGAACCCTGAACCTTGAGTCTCTCAGGGACCACAGCTGGAGTAATAAGCTTACAGTTAGGAACTTCCTTACAGCGTTTGTCATATGGAGCCTTGTCAAACAGGACTAGATTGTTGAGCTTGCCCTGAACTTTGCCTTTGGACCATTCCTTCGTTTTGGCCTTGCCACCAGACTTATTTACTGGGCCTTTGTCCTTTTGGGCCGACTTTCTGTCATCTTTCTTCTTCTTGTCACCCTTGGGCGGCATGATGGAGCTCGGAGAGTGGAAAGGACACTGCAGCCTCCCTAAGAAGTCGAGAAAATCAGAGGTACGCAATAAAATATATAGCTCACCAGACTTATTTTGTCATCCCACAAACAAACAAAGAACACTTTTTATTTTGCTCTTCACACACACCCTGCTTTTTACCTGGTATTTGTTAAGAAAATTGGTATTGGAAAAATTCCAGCTCAAAGGCCCAGAAAATATATTCAACAAAATTATAGAAGAAAACTTTCCCAACCTATTCCTGTGAAGGTATAAGAAGCTTACAGAACACCAAATAGACAGGATAAAAAAAAATCTCTTTGCCATATAATAATCAAAACACATAACATACAGAATAAAGAAAGAATATTAAGAGCTGCAAAGGAAAACGGTCAAGTGACATATAAAGGTAAACCTATCAGAATTAAACCTGACTGCTCAATGGAAACCATGAAAGTCAGAAGGTCTTGGATAGATGTGCTGCAGACACAAATAGACCATGGATGCCAGTCCAGACTACTAAACCCAGCAAAGCTTTCTTTCACCATCGATGGAGAAAACAAGATACTCCATGACAAACAGATTTAAGCAATATGTATCCATAAACCCAGTCCTACAGAAGGGCTAGAAACTACTAGAAAGTACTCGAAGGAAAACCTGAACCCAAGGAAGCCAAAAATACCCACAATCACACAGACATCTGATAACCCTCCGCCAACACCACTTAAAGAAGGGAAACACACAAACACTAACACCAAAACAACAACAACAACAAAAAAAATCCCCCAAAAAAAACAAAAAAAAAAACAGAGTTAACAACCACTGGTCATTAATATTGCTTTAGATCAATGGACTCAATTCACCTATAAAAAGGCAGATGTTAAGACAATGGATATGAAAACAGGATCCAACATTCTGCTGTTTACAAGAAAGACACCTTAAACTCAAAGACAGACACTACCTCAGAGTAAAGACCTGGGAAAAGGTTTTCCAGTCAAAAGGAACTAAGAAACAAGCTGGTGTGGCTATCCTAATACCTAACAAAATTGATATCACACTAAAATAAATCAGAAGAGATGGAGAAGGACATTTATACTCATAACAGGAACAATTTATCAAGATGAAGACTCAATCCTGAATATCTATGCCCCTAAAATAAAAGCACCCACATACGTAAAAGAAACGTTACTAGAAGTAAAAGCATATATGAAACCCCACACTCTAATAGTGGGAGATTTCAACACTCCTCTCTCACCAATGGACAGGTCAACCAGACAGAAACTTAACAGAGAAATAAGAGAACTAATAGATGTAATGAATCAAATGGACTTTAACAGACAACTATAGAACAGTCCACATAAACAGGAAAGAATATACCATCTTCTCGCACCTCTCGGAACCTTCTCGAAAACTGATCACATTCTTAGTAACAAAGCAAACATCCACAGATACAAGAATATTGAAGTAACCACCTGTGTCTAATCAGATCACCATGGATTAATGCTAAAATTTAACAACAATATAACCCCCAGAAAGCCTACAAACTCACAGAAACTGAACAGTCAACTACTGAACCACCCCTGGGTCAAGGAAGAAATAAAAAAAGAAGTTAAAGTCTTTCTTGAATTCAACAAAAATGAAGACACAATATACCCAAACCTATAGGGCTTTATGAAAGCAGTGCTAAGAGGAAAGTTCATAGCACTAAGTGTCCACAGAAAGAATACAGAGAAGGCTCACATTACAGCCTTAATAGAATACCTGAAAGCTCTAGAATAAAGAGAAGCAGACTTACCCAGGAGGAGCAAAAGAGTGGAAATATTCAAACTGAGGGCTGAAATCAACTAAATTAGAAACACACACACACACACACACACACACACACACACACACAAACCAATCAGTGAAATACAGAGCTGGTTCTTTGAGAAAATCAACAAGACTGACAAACCCCTATCCAACCTATTCAAAAGGCAGAGAGAGAACACTCAAAAAACAAGATCAGAAATGCAATAACAACAGACACTGAAAAAATTCAGAGAATCATTAGGTCTTACTACAAAAGCCTGTATGTCACAAAATTGGAAAATGTAAAGGAAATGAAGATTTTCTAGATAAATACCATACAACAAAATTAAATCAAGACCAGCTAAACAATTTCAATAGACCTATAAGTCTTGAGGAAATAGATGTCATCAAAAACCTCCCAACCAAAAAAAAAAAAAAAAAAAGCCAAGGGCCAGATGGTTTTGATGCAGAGTTCTACAAGAACTTCCAGGGAGAGTTAATACCTATATTCCCTAATGTGTTCAACATAATAGAAACAGAAGAGCCATTGCCCAACTGTTTTTATGAAGCTACAATTACCATGATACCTAAACCACACAAAGGCTCAACCAAGAAAGAGAATTACAGACCAATCTCACTCATGAACATCGATGCAAAAATTCTCAATATAATACTGAAAAACTGAGTGCAAGAACATATAAAAAAATCATCCCTTATGATCAAGATGCAGGACTGGTTCAACATACGAAAATCTATCAACGTAATCCATCATATAAATAAACTGAAAGAAAAAAATATATGATCATTTCATTAGATGCTGAAAAAGCATTTGACAAAATTCAACACCCGTTTTTGATAAAGGTCTTGGAGAAATTAGGGATACAAGGAACATATAATATAACAGTAAATACAATAAATATACAGCAAGCCAATAGCTATTATCAAATTAAATGGAGAAAAACTAAAGTCAGGAACAAGACAAGGCTGTCCACTCTCTCTATATCTCTTCAACACAGTGCTTGAAGTTCTAGCAATAGCTATAAAACAACATAAGGAGATCAAGGGGATTCAAATAAGAAAGAAAGAAGTCAAACTTGCGTTACTTGAAGATGATATGATAGTGTACATAGGTGATCCCAAAAACTCTGCCAGAGAACTCCTACAGTCCATAAATGACTTCAGTGATGTGGCAGGATACAAGATCAACTCAAAAAAAATTAATAGCAATCCTATACACAAACGATAAAGAAGCAGAGAGGAAAATCAGAGAAACATCACCTTTAACAGTAGCCACAAATACATAAAGTATCTTGGGGTAACACTAACCAAAAGAGTGAAAGATCTACTTGACAGGGACTTTAAGTCTTTGAAGAAAGAAATTGAAGAGGATACCAGAAAATGGAATGATCTCCCATGCTCTTGGATTGGTAGGATCAGCATAATAAAAATGGCAATTCTACCAAAGGCAATCTATAGATTCAATGCAATCTCCATCAAAATCCCAACAAAATTCTTCACAGACCTTGAGAGAACAATAATCAACTTGTATGGAAAAACTAAAAACACAGGCTTGCCAAAACAATTCTATACAATAAAGGAACTTCTGGTGGCATTACCATCAATGACATCAAACACTATTACAGAGCTACAGTAATGAAAACAGCTTTTTATTGGCATAAAAATCAGAGACACTGACCAATGAAATCAATTCACAGACCCCGATATTGTTCCAAAAACCTATGAACATCTCATTTTTGACAAAGAAGCTAAAATTATACAATGGAAGAAAGAAAGCATCTTTAACAAGTGGTGCTGGCATAACTGGATGTCAACCTGTAGAAGAATGAAAATAGATCCATACCTATCCCCATGCACAAAACTCAAGTCCAAATGGATTAGAGACCCCACTGAAACCGATACAAGAGGAAATGGGAAGTAACCTGCAATATGTGGGCACAGGAGACCACTTCCAATGTATAACCCCAGTAGCACAGTCAATAAGAGCAACAATGAATAAATGGGACCTCCTGAAACTGAAAAGCTTCTGTAAAGCAAAGGACACTGTCATTAATCAAAAAGGCAGCCTACTGAATGGGAGATCATGACCAACCCCACATCAGGCAAAGGTCTGATTTCCAAAATATACAAAGAACTCAAGAAACTAGATATTAAAATTATAATTAACCCAAATAAAAAATGGGGTACTGAGCTGAACAGAGAATTATCAACAGAAGAATTTCAAATGGCCAAAAGATACTTAAGGACATGTTCAACTTCCTTAGCTATCAGGGAAATGCAAATCAAAACCACTTACACCTGTCAGAATGGCTAAAATCAAAACCCCTAATGATAGCCTATGTTGTTGAGGATGTGTAGTAAGGAAAACACTCATCCATTGCTGGTGGGAATGCAAACTTGTGCAAACACTTTGGAAATCAATGTAGCAGTTTCTCAGAAAGTTGGGAGTCAACCTACCTCATGATCCAGGAATATCACTCTTGGGAATATACCCAAGAATGCCCAATCATACTACAAAAGAATCTGTTCAACTGTGTTCATAGCAGCATTATTTGTAATAGCCAGAACCTGGAAACAACCTAGATGCCCCTCAATGGAATAATGGATTTAGAAAGTGTGGCACAGCTACACATTAGAATACTACTCAGTTGTTAAAAAAAAAATGACATCTTGAATTTTGCATGCAAATAGAGAAAACACTCTCCTGATTGAGATAACCCAGTCCCCAAAATATGAATATGGTGTGTCTTCACTCATTAGTGGATTCTAGCGATAACCAAAGGACATTGAGCCTATAGTTCATGATCCTACAGAAGATAAATAATAAGGTGAACCCACAAAAAAACATATAGATCCTCCTGGAAATTGGAAGCAGACAAGATTGCCAGGCAAAAGTTGGGAGCATGGGGGTGTGAGTGGGGTGGGGGGAAGGAGAGAGGGTTAGAGAGAAGGGAGAAGGAGAGGGTTGGAGAGAGCTTCGGAAAGTGGGGTGGTTGAGATGGAGGTAGGACATATATGGGAGCAGGGAAGGGGATATCTTAATTGAGGAAGCCATTTTTGGGTTTGGCAAGAGGCTCGGCTCTTGAGGGTTTCCCAGGAGTCCACATGGATGACCCCATCTAGGACCCTGGGCAGTGGAGGTGCGGGTGCCTGTACTGGCGTTGTCCTGTAGGCAGACTGATGACTAACTTAATATCACCACAGAACCTTCGTCCAGAGACCGATGGAGATAGAGACAGAGACCCGGTCTCCGTGGTGCACAGCCCCCAATCCCACCCCCAGGCCACCTCCTCTCCCCCACACCGTGGGTCCCTCTCCACTCCGGGTCAACTTCGTCCATCTCCCTTCCGTCCTGACTCCCTGAGCACTGGCACCTCACTCGCCGCCTTTCCACTGGTGTCCCGCTGAGGCTCCAGCACACACCTGGGGCGACTGTCCCTTGCGTCTGTGCTTGGGGTCTGTAAAAAACCCGACCCTAACGCTTACTTGGGCTCCTTTCCTGAGTCCGGATGGGCGCCCGGAAAGCGACTCCGCCAGCGTGGAATCCTAGACAGCCCCCCTACGGTGGCGTAGGGGTCAAAGTGTCCTGGAGCCACCAGGTTCATAATGTTCGCGCGAGATCTGGCAGCAGCCATGGGACCAGCAGAGAGCCAGGCAGGTTGCCTGCGAGGTCTCCTGTTCTGGGTGCAGTGCCGCGACAAAGTGGACACCACAGGCGTGACTGCCATGGTGATGTCTGGCTCACAAAGGAGACCGGGTTTGATCTTTTTAAGGACTCTGTGGAGCAATCGTTTAGTGTGCTATGCTATTAATCGAGAGGTCGAGCCCTCCCAGACACCACAATCTTAAGGCTTTTAACAAACAGCTTTCTAAATTTACAGTCCTTGTGTGCTGACTAGGCAAATGGAAACTCCCCTACTTCCCTAAATACCGGAAGCCCAGTAAATACAAAGATAAGAAAAAACCCCTATGGAATAAGGTACTTAAGGCCTTAGCTTTCTGTCACACCCTGTCTATTTATGGCCTGTCCTGCAGCAGGGTAATCAATAAAGGCAATTTTAATTTTGGGTGGTAGGGTGGGGATGGGGACAACTGTGACAACCCCCACCTCTGTCTTTGGCTTATTTGGGGATGAAAAGAATGGGAATACCTTTTTTTTATTCTTTTGTTTTCGAGACAGGGTTTCTCTGTGGTTTTTGCAGCCTGTCCTGGAACTAGCTCTCGTAGACCAGGGTGGCCTTGAACTCACAGAGATCTGCCTGCCACTGCCTCCTTAGTGCTGGGATTAAAGGCCTATGCCAGTACTACCTGGCGGGAATCCGTTGTTAATAAAAGAAAATTATGAAAAACAAGTCACTAAAGCACAGGAAACGGACCAGATTTTAATAAAACGGGGAAACTTTACACCACTGGCTAAAGATATGCATATGACAAGGACGACGACAACGTAATTTGTAATCAAAAAGCCTAGAACAGATTTATTTCAAAAATCATGTGCTGTGGAAACAAAAAAATAAACCACAGAAACGGGCAGGCCAAGACGTGTTTAGTAAGGAGTCCAGGGACTGGCAGTGACGGCATTGGACACTGTAGACGGGGCCGTGTAGGGAAGGCTCTGGACAGCTGGTTTGCTCCCCAGCTTTTTGGGAGGACCCCAGAGCAGCCCTTCCCCTCCCCACCTGCCACAGCCAAGGCAGAGAAGATGGCAATGGAGGGCTATCAGGTGCTGGAGGGAAATACTGCACCTGCAAGAGTGGCAGCGCCCCACCGACTTCACAGTTGGCGACTGCCCTCACCACCCAAACAAGGCACAGACGCGAGCACTTGGCAGCATTATAAGCCCAGCAGCTTTGGAGAAATCACTTATGCAGGACAGGCCGGTTAAAGGAAGCCTCGGAAACCTGTCCGGGCCAGGATGAGTTTTACTGAGGCTTGGGTAAGCACCCACTTTAGGGCTCATTGCTTGGCATGTCGTACTCTGTGTTGTGGTCTGAGCAACCACAGTTCGAATCCGAGTCATGGCAATTATTGTCCTGCCCGTCTGGTCTGGAATGCTGCTTTCTTGCTCCCATGCACCCAAGCCTAGCTAATGTCTTGACAGAGACTCCAGTCTCCCTAATTCAAGTCCCGCTGACATGGAGGAACTCAAACACTATTAGTAGTTTGCAGCTTAAAGTCTTCACTGTCAACCATACTGTCTCAGGTGGACTCACAAAATCACCTTCACTGTCAGTCACCCTAGGCCCAGGGCACAGTAAGCACCATCTTTGAGCAACAACACCCCTACCCCTGGTTTTGGTCATGTCTGCATGATGCAGGGTCTGAATGTTCCTATCTCGTATTTATCTTAGTAATAACACATTAAGTGGGAAATCTTCTTTTCTATGTCCTGCCCTCCCTTTATGTGTCCTCCCTGCATTACTAGTGATGGCTCCTAATAATGGAGTCTCAACTGGCCATCTCCTTCACCAGGCAAGGATTCCAGGGGTAGAACTGGGCTGCGTTCAATTCAGTTGTTGGCCAAGGGTGCCCCATGGAAATCTCCAAACAACCAAGGCTGCTAAGACACAGGGCTGCTCTCCAGAAACTGCCAGCGGGTCCCCTTGCTGAGGTAACATCCACACATAGAACTTGGGGAAGTCAAGCTGAGTCATACAGGAATCCTGCATCCCTACCTTCTAGTTTCTATAGGAAAAGAAAAGCAGACACCAATCAACACAGTCACAAAACCCTTGACCTACAAAATGTACTGCCTTCAAAATAAGAAGGGGCACAGAACTTGTGGGAATAGCCAACCAGTGTCTGATTTGACTTAAGGCCACTCCACAAGAAGGAACCCACATCCAGCACTTGCTTGTGTAGCCAAGAACCAGAGTAGATATTATATATATATATATATATATATATATATATATATATATATATATATATATATATGACAGAGAGATAAAAAGATGTGAAAGACCTGGATAAATTCAGACCACTCTAGCAGAAAAAATAGAGCCAAAAATCTAAGCAGGGAGAGAAGAATCAAAAATCTAGATTAACCGTTTCAGTGAAGATAAAGTTAGATTATAATCTTGAGAAACAGGGAGTTACCCTCTTGTGATTATCACTGGTATTTTCAGAATTTTTCAATGAACACTGGTATTTTTGGAATTTTCCAATGATTCTCTCCCTACCCCTTTTGGATGGTTTCTTCCCTTAAATACCCCTTCTTCCAGCTACTCAGGGTCAAACTCTCTACCCCTGCGTGGGAAATGAGGTTTGGCCCAATGCACTGGTTCCTGTCCTGTCAATAAACCTCTTGTGATTGCAGCAAGGACGGTCTCTCGTGAGTTCCTGAGGGGTCGTGTTATCCCGAGACTTGAGAGTCTCCCTGCTTTAGAGGATTTTCAGATAGATAGATAGTTAGAGAGATGGTAGATAGTCCAGTAGTAGACAGCCCAGAGACCTAGGATAAAATCAAACACTACTAGTTTATAAAAAAAAATATTTTACCCTATGTCTCTGGGTACCTACTACTGAGCTATCATCTATCTATCTATCATCTATCTATCTATCTATCTATCTATCTATCTATCTATCTATCTATCTATCCATCTATCTATATTACCTACCTACCTACCTACCTACCTACCTACCTACCTACCTATCAACCATCTCTCTCCTTTTTTTATAGTCTTGCACAGAAACACTCTCCACAGGAGGTATGTGGCCACTGATACAGGCTCCTTTTACTCCAGCTAACCATAAGGCTCCTCATAATATTGCTTAGTTAGACTATCAAGAGGCATTCCTTACCCCACCTTTGCCCCCAGCAGGTTCTTCTCATTTTCAGCATTGGATTACACAGTCCTAACCTGCATTGTCAACCTAGATGAGAGGTGAAGAAATCCGTTCCAATCAGACAGTCAGCAATGCTGGGTCTGGGTCCTGAACCTATGTGAGCCCTGCATGGATGTGTGGCAACCTAAGACAGTTATCATGCCTGCTTCATGTGCCTGTCCCTACAGGTCTCAAGAAACGTCTGTCTTTGGTTGGAGCTGATCCAATCTACTGATAGAGCACATAGGACTGGGAGGACAAAGTCAAGGGCAGGGACTGGAGAGATGGCTCATGCATTAAGAGCACTTCTGGCTGTCTCAGGAGACCTACCTGAATAAAGCGTATACTTTATAAGCAGTCGGGACCGGGCAGAACACAGAAAAGCTTCCGACTACAGTTAGTTGTGTTTCCCTTCAGTTTGCTCTACATGATGATGTCATGAACGTGTTGTATAGTGTGTGCACCACATTCTGCTGAAGCTAAATATATGACCTCAGGGGTGCAATATGTCTAGATTTCTGTAGACTAGTGGGTATACACGGAGTAGGCCATGCCATCCGTATCCATATCCGAGGTGCCATCTGCCTGTGCAGACCATGACTGGAAAATCATTGTGCAGCCCAAGCTACCTGGAACTTGCAGTTACAGATCCACGCCTGTGAGTTGTGGGTTGACAGGAGTGTGACAGCTCACCTGACTAAAGAAGACTCTTAAGAAGGAAAAGTTGGAAATAGCTTTTTATTCATAAAACATTCATTTTATTCAATGGAGGCTTTAAGACAGCGATCATTAAGACAGTGTGTAACCTTAGCAAACTATTAAAACAATGGTAATAATAAAAGAAATAACAAAAACTTACACTAAAATGAAGAAAACCAAAAAAACTAATGCACAGATATACTAAGATATAAACCAAAACAATCTAAAACATAACAAAAACAACCAACCAAATAAAATTAAACAAAATTCCCACTTTCCCTTGAAATATTCTTTAAGAAAAAGCAAATCAATAACATGAGACACGAGGAAGTGGATTAGTCTCTGTAGTGAATTATCATCACCAACACTTGTGTGTGATATGGGGTCAGCGTCACCTATGCACTAGAGAGAGAATCCTGGGCTTTTGGGTGTGGTCTGTCTGGATAGCAGTGTGACAGAGTCTTCCTTGTCAGATTCCACATCACATATGCAGTCAGCTTGCCAAAGCCCTTGACAGTAGCTGACAGAATGACTCATGCTCACCCACATATCTCCCTCCATGTTGTTTTGCCCACACTAGGACCACTTGGTGATGGATGTTCGGCTTCTGACTAAATTGTGGGGTGTCGTCTGAATCTCAAGCTTATATCTGATGCAGTCTTTTCTCTGAAAATTGTGAGCCAACAGAGGTGAATCAGATTGTGGCTGGATCCTCTGATGACTGCTTGATATTTCCCTCAATATTGAATTCACAGCAGAAAGGGACATGGCTTTTCCAGAGGAGGCCTGGATCCTGGAGTGTAGAATGTCATGCCTTCAAGGTGTCCCTGGTTACCTTCAGGCTTCTCAGTTTTCTTACGAGGTGCTGTCAGAGAAGAGATGGAAATCAGACACAGAAACAGTCTCTCTGGCGGCACAGGCAACAACAAAATCAGGGCCTTTTCACCCCTAGTAAAGAAAAGTCAAGGAAGGAAACCCACACCGTGAATCCCCTTGTTAGTGGGAATGGGGCTCAATGGTAGCTCACTTGCCTGGCACATAGTGTTCCTGCTGCAGCAGCTCCATCTGCAGGAGGCTCTCTTCCTGGGCTGTGGTCTGTTCCAGTGCATGCTGGAGATGTTCAAACCTAGAGGAGGAAGGCAACTGGGACACAGGCCTGGTGGGGCCCTGCCATG